>CM053581.1:43468221-43494598 GCA_028627135.1 Pseudochirops cupreus
AGGGAAGAAGGAAGGGAGGGAAGGGGGAAGGGAGGGGGGGAGGGAGGGAGGGAGGGAAGGAGAGGGGAGGGAGGGAAGGAGGGAGGAGGGAGGGAGGGAGAAGAGGAAAAAGAGACAAAGCAAAAGCAACAAAGAGTGGGGGTGAGAGAAGGAGAAGGAGAGACAGGGAGGGAGAGAGGAGAAAGAGAGGGAGAGAAAGGGTGAGAAGGAAGGGAAAGAGGGAGAAAGGAGAGGGAGAGGGGGAGAGAAGAGAGGGAGGGGGAGAGAGGGAGAGAGAGGAAGAAAAAGAGAAGAAAGAAGGAGAGGGGGAAGAGAAAGGAAGAGAGAGGTAAAGGGAGAAGGGGAAGAAGGGAGGGAGAGAGAGAGGGAGAAGGAAGGGAAAGAAGAAGAGAGAAAGAGGGGGAAGGAGGGAGAGAGGGAGAGGGAAAGAAAGGGGGAGAGGAACAGGAGGAAGGAGGGAGAAAAGAAGAAGGAAGGAGAATGCAAGGGAGGCATATAGAACTATATGAAATAGTTAAAAACTTATGAGAAAAGTCTTTGCTTCCAAGCTTCAGGCTGAGTGTTTCAGTGTACGTGGCTTGCCAAACATTCACCTCACAGGATGGAGGCTATAGAGCTGAAAGGGATTTTTACAGGCCTCTCATTTTATGACACCAAGACCCAATGAGGTTGTGACTTTCCAGAGGATTCTATTAGAAATAGGATTTGGACCAAGCTTCTCTGACATGAGAACCAGTATCCTGGCTTCCCGCCAGTGCCTCCCCATGTAAGGACACTCAGAATTGTTGCTATGACTTTCTTTGGTCTCTGACATCAGCAGGCCCACCTTGTGTAAGCGCCCACGATGGGAAGAGGGACATTGGGAGTTCTTTTCTTTTTTGCCATAACAAGGTTTATAAATTAGGGCTTGAGCTCTGAAAGTGCTCAGGGGGTGGAGAGCCTGGAGAGAGGATAAGGCGGTGCTTTTATAACTTTATTTGATGTTCACATTGAAAAAGCAAAAATGGAAATCTATAAATAAGAATGGAGAGCTCTGGGAATTATGAATGATAATCACTGTTTAGCTTACGGTCTCTAGGTGATCAAACAAACAAACAAACAAACAAGATTGGAAAGAGAAAGGAAGGTCACAAGCGACAGGCCACAGCACTGGTCCCCACTCCATCCAGCTTCCCCGCTCTGTGACCTTGGGCAACGGACTTTATGTCCCAGTATTTTAGTTTCTTGATCTGTCAACCACCAGGGAGTCTCCAAACTTAGTTCCTTGGAAACAAATCAAGATGAAACAGACAAAATAATTTAGAGGAATAATGGGAGAAAGCAGTTGGATTCTTGCCCCCAGAGTGACCAAGGTTCCCTTTCTTCCAGTGGAATTATGGAGCTGTCCCTACTTCAAACAAATGACAATGGGCCAGCATCTTTAGCTTGTTCTGTCTGCCAGCAGCCCAGCAGAGCTGTCCTACTCACTGGGTGGATTTGCTGGGGAGCCAGGGAGGGGACAGGAGAAGGATTTTTCCATGGATAAGTGGAACGCCCACCACTTAACCACTCAATTTGCCATACATGGCTCACGCTTGCTCCCTTACATCGTTGCCAGCGACAAATACTGACAGCTTTAAAGGGAGCTTGTGTTAAAGAAAAATCATGTCTGTTAGAGCTGGAGTCTGTTTTCAAGGGGAAAAATCCGCCACTAAATTTGCTGACAGTCATGTGGCAGCTGTCATGTAACTCCCTTTTTTTTCCTTCAGTATAGTGGCCATTTGGCATTTTTGCCAGGTTTTGTTTCAATTCTGGCTCTCTAGTCCGCCTATATGTACCACCCACGCCTTTCTCCCCTGGCCTGTGCTACACAATTGCCTGGGCAAGCCAAGAAATGTCAGAGAAAATGCTTCTAGGAGGGTCAGCTAGAGGCAAAATATTCAGTCCCAAAGATCATCATGGTTAGGGTCAGATTCTCTTCACAGAGGACGCTTTACAAATTGCCTCTGGCAGAGAATGAAGAGGCACATCTGGGGATTGGTCTTAGAATTCAGCTCTTGGCCACTAGTGTCTCACAACTGGAGAAACAGAATTAGAACAAACCTCTCACAGGTCACTTGGTCCAACCCGTTCCTGAAGAAGAGTCTCCCCTACAATGTAATGACAAGTGGTCATCCAGCCTTTGCTTGAAGACCTCCACCAAGGGGAAACCCTGCATCTCTGGAAGTAAGTCCATTCCATTTTGGAATAACTCTAATTAATAGGTAGTTTTTCCTTCTACTGAGCTGAAACCTGTTTCTTTTTAGTTTCCACCCACTAAACCTAATTTTGCCCTCTGGGGCCAAGTTGAACCATCTGTCTGTTCCTCTTTCATTTATCATTTTAGAATGCATTCTTAAATCTGTGAAATCAAATACCACAATGTCTTTCTGAGTGTTGCATAGTGCTGCTGTCAGAAACCACTGGATTGAAATAAACATGGATCTGAAATAGCACGATATTTCTTGTGTTCCAGTCCGCTTCATCCTCCCTAAAAGAGGTACAGTGTTATGGTGTTGAAGTGGGTAACATTACCTGCCTTACCTTGCTTACCATCAATCTGCCCCATTTCCTACATCCAGCCTTCATGTCAAGTAAGATTTCCCCACAGGTGAGTCTTGGGTGAACACCCAACTAGGTCCAAAAACTAAAGAATGGGAAGACTGAGTCAGGAAACAATCTGCCTTTCTCAGAATCTTGGTATCTCTGATAGGGGAATGTTTTAAGGAAGATAATGTCCTTGGCAATAGCCAGAAAAAAATGTTACCAACCACTGCTGCTTCCTTGTTCCTGTCCATGAGTTTGTCCAAACCTTTTAAAAATTGCATTCCATTAGAGGACTATGTAGAGCAGAGGTCCTCAACCTGTGGGTCGCGACCCCTTTGGGGGTCGAATGACCCTTTCATAGGGATCACAGGGGTTGTCTAAGACCTTTGAAAAACACATATTTCTGATGGTCTTAGGAACCGAGATCCCGCTCCTCCATCCATCTCCAGGCAGGTCTGCCCACATGCAGATACGCCCACATATGAGTATTAAAGGGTCATGGCGTTAGGAAGGTTGAGAACCAGTGATATAGAGAATGTTAGATTGTAAGCTCCTTGAGGGCAGGTCTTTCTTTCTATTCATTGTATCCCTAGCACATAGTAAATATTTAATAAATGTTTATTGAATTGGACTGGATTAGAACAGTGGGAAGCCTCCTGAGGATTAGACTCATTGATATAGCTGGGTACACTAGAAAGCACACTGAAGACTGGGCCCTGATTTGCACGTCATCTGTAGAGTCCAGAAGTAATCATCAGTATAAAGGCCAGAGTGTTGCAGGTGTGCATTGCTGTAAGACTAGGACCACTTGATAATAAAAACCCAAGTCCAGATGCAGGGGATTGAGGTCAATGAGGAGGACCCTATAAACCACTTGAGGGAAATTGGTACTATGACCTCAGTAGGCCAAAACTATAGGGTTAAGACAAGTAGCTAGGTTTTGCAGTAGACAGAGCTCAAGGCCTAGAGTCAGGAAGACATGAGTTCAAATGTAACCTTAAACACTTACTAGCTGTGTGACTTTGGGAAAGTCACTTAATACTGTTTGCCTCAGTTTCCTCATCTGTAAAATGAGTTGGAGGCAGAAATGGCAAACCACTCCAGTGTCTCTGCCAAGAAAACCCTAAATGGGGTCACAAAGGGTCAGACAAGACAGCAATGACTGAACAATAAAATAAGGTTAAAATCCAGAGATCATTTAGTCTTAACCTGGGGGTTCTGTGAACGCGGATTTTTATTTTTTTTTGGTATTTTTGGATAACCATCTCTTAATATGATTGATTTCTTTTGTAATCTTAGACATTTTATGCGTTAGAAAACATTATTCTGGCTCCTTCAGACTTTCCAAGGGGTCCATAACTCCAAAAAAGTTAAGAATCTCTGTCTAAACTGTTAGGAAGATGAGTGCTTTAAAATTTTTTTCTTTCTATGTCTTTAAAGAAACAAACTCTTAGTGTTTCCCTTAGTTGCTTTGGTATTTAAACTTCGGTTCTTCCCAGGCTCTGAAACCTTACCTGGTGTCCAAATCATTTCATCTACCTCTAATTACTCTAGAATCCTCAAAAAAAAAAAAGACCCAGAGTTGAACAGAAGGCTATATCTTTCACTACAATGCATAAAAGAAAAAATTACAACCAACGACTGAATAGAGAATATTCTCAAATATCAAATGGGCAGGTGATTATATAAAAATTAAAGAAAAACAATTTTTGGCCAAATAAAATTCGTGAATTTAGAATAAGGAGAGATTTTTACTGGGGGAAAATATTTCCTTTAAGTGTCTTGGATAAAAATCTGAAATGTATGGAGAATTAAAACAAATCTGTAAGACGAAGAGCTGTTCCGTAATAGATGATTGATAAAAGAATGTGAACACATTTCAATAGAGGAAACGAACAACTTGCAACCAGCAGAGAAGGTGTTCAAAACTGTTAATTATTAGACAAATACAAATCTTAAAAAACCCTCTGAGTTATCACCTTGTTGTCATAAAACTGGTAACTATGGCCAAAGACAGAAATATTAAATGATGGAAGGGCTGTGAGAAGCTGGGCACTGCTGGAAGGAGCACGAACTTGTCCTGACATTTTGAAAAGCAATTTAGGAGTATTCAAGAAAACTTATGAAATCATTCCTAATAACCCCATTACTGGATTTTATACCCCAAGGAAGTGATTGATATCAAGAAAAGGCACACGTGCAAAAAAAAATTCATAGTAGCACTAATTTTAATAGCAAAATATTGGAAATATACTATGGACCCAACAATTGAGGAATGGCTGAAAAAATTATGGTATCAGGATGTAATGAAATGTTACTCTTCTGTAAGGAACAAAGTTGAAAAATTCTGCATCCATAAAATAGAGATAATTATAGTACCTACCCCCCAGGGAAATAAAATATGTAAATCACTTTGCTCACCTAAAAGTTCTTCACTGTCATCATCATCATCATCATCATCACCATCCTTACCCTCCTCCTCCTCATCACCCAATCATTTCATTCTGTATGCATTCATACAAATCTTTCCAGGTTTCTCTAAATCTGTTCCTTTTTTGTCTTTTTTAAAAGGCATAATAATATTCCATCACATTCATATGTCATACTTTATTTGGCTATTCCCCAATTGATAGACATTCCCTGGTTTCCACTTCTTTGTATAACAAAACAGGCCACTACGGATAATTTTTCACTTACGAGTCTTTCACGGAGGATGGTGGGGTGGGGGAGGAAGGAATGTCTGGTAATGTATTGAACAGTCAAAGAATATGTACAATTTATTGACTTTTTGGGTATACTTCAAAATTACTGGGCCATTCATATCTCCACCAACAGTACATTAATATGATCTCTCATTGTCCCTTCAACCATTGTAATTTTCCTTTTTTTTTTTCTTTGTCAACGTAACAGGTATAAGGTGATAGTTTCCTTGACTTGCATTTCTCTTATTATTAGTACTTTGGAGTATTTTCTTTCATATAATTGCTTATAGTTTTCATTTTTCCTTCTGAGAATTTTCTGTTCATATCCTTTGACCATTTATTTATTGGAGAATGGCTCTAGTTCTTATATGTTTGAATCACTTCCTTATAGATCTTAGATATCACACCTTTTGCAGAGAAACATGCTACTCTTTTTTCCTTTCATTTAACTTCCCCTCCTTGATTTCAGTGACATTAATTTTATATAAAAGCTTATCAATTTTTGTCATTAAAGTTTTCTATTTTATATTCTGTAATCTCCTTATTTGGTCAAGAACTTTCCCACTATACATAGTCATTTGAGATATCTACTAGTCTGCTTCTCTACTTTATGTGATCTTTCACATTTAGGTCTGTACCCATTTTGAGCTTATTATGGAATATAGTGTAAGATGCTGGTATAAAGTTAATTTCTACTAGATTGCTATTGAGTTTTCCTAGGAATTTTTGTCAAGTAGTGAGTGCTTATATCCTTAGGCTTATTGAATGCTATACTACTATGTTGATTTTCTTTTGCATCTTTTCTTCCTAATTTTTTCCACTGACTTACCTTTCTAGTTTTTAACCAAATAGTTTCCATGATGACTGCTTTGTAGTTCAGTTTGAGCTAAGTCCCTCCTTTCTCACTTTTTAAATTATTTTTTTGAGAGTCTTGATTTTTTTTTCTATTTTTCTATTATTTATTCTAGCTTTATAAAGAAATAGTTTGAAGTTTTATTTTTTTGTGGAATTAAATAAATAAATTAATTTAGAGAATATTGCCATATCTATTATATTAGCACAATCCTATCTTGAATAATTATTCTTTCTCCAGTTATTTAGTTCTGTCTACTTCTATAAAGAGCATTTTATAGTTGTATTCATATGATTTTTGAATCTTGGTAAGTAGCCTCCCTTAAATTTTGTATATTTTGTAGTTTTTTGGATGGAATATCTCTTTCTATCTCTTCCTATTGGATTTTACTGGTAACAGAAAGGCTTATGATTTGTGAGTAATACTTTGATGGTTATTGTTTCAATTAATTTTTAATCGAATCTTTAGGCTTCTCTTAGTTGACCATTGTATCTGCAAAAAGTGATCATTTCAATCCCTTTTTGTCTATGCATGTCACTTCACCTTCTTTTTCTTGTGTTGTTGTTATAGTTAGTATTTCTAGAGGTAGATCATGTGATTGTTATGATCATCCTTGTTTGATTTTTTAATTGTTATAATTATTACCCCAAATCTTTTTTTTTTTTGGAGAAGGGAAGACAAGGCAATTGAGGTTAAGGGACTTGCCCAAGGTCACACAGCTAGTAAGTGTGTCAAGTGTCTGAGGCTGGATTTGAACTCAGGTCCTCCTGACTCCAGGGCTGGTGCTCTATTCACTGCGCCACCTAGCTACCCCCTCCCGCCAGTCTTATTGTAAAGGCTTTTAGCATTCTCATTCTCAACATGTTGATGCATAGTTTTACATAGGTGTCATTTCCATGTTAAGAAAAAGTTCATCTATTTTTATGCTTTAAAATTTTTTTTTTGTTTGCTTTTTTTTTGGAGGGGGGAGGGCAGGGCAATTGAGGTTAAGTGACTTGCCCAAGGTCACAGGGCTAGTAAGCATTAAGTTCTGAGGTCGGATTTGAACTCAGGTCCTCCTGACTCTAGGGGCCAGTGCTCCCTTCACTATACCACCTAGCCGCCCCTAGTTGTTGTTTTTTTAAGATTGTATTTTGTCAAAAATATTTTTTCCCTCTACCTACCAATGTAATCAACCAGCTAACTGGCACAATGGATAGAGTGCCAGACCTAGAGTCAGGAAGACTCATCTTCCTGCATTCAAATCTGGTCTCAGAAACTTATGAGTTATATGACCCTGGGCAAGTCACTCACCCTGCTTGTCTCAGTTTCCTGATCTGTAAAATGAGCTGGAGAAGGAAATTGCAAACCAGTTCAGCATCTCTGCCCCATGTAGGGTCACAAAGAGTCAGTCATGACTGAAATGACTAAACAACCACAAAACTGATACAATCATATGATTTTTATTATATTTATTATTCATGTGATATATTTTGTTTATAATTTTCCTAGAGATTGGATCAATCCTGAGTTCCCACTATAAATCCAACATGATCATAATGCATAATTTTAAAAATGTTGCTAAAGCCCTGTTGATGATGTTTTAATCAATATGTTTCTGTCAAAATTCATTTGGGATGTTGGTATAGAGTTTTATCTCTCTCTGGTATTAGGTATCAAGATCATATTTATTTGAGAGAAGAAATTTAGAATTTTTATTTTTGCAAATAGTTTATGTAATATTGAGATTAATTGTTCTTTGAATGCTTGATAGCATTCACTTATAAATGAACCTTCCTCCAAGCCCCCAACAGTGGGGTTCATTTATGGCTTGTCCAGTTTCTCTTTTAGAGATTATGTTAATAAAATTCTGTTTCTTTTTCTCTTAATAAAGATGTTTTATATTCTTACAAATATTCATGGTTTCAATTGTCATTAGTTTTGTTATCATATAATTGTATAAAATAGTTTTTAACAATTTCCTTTATTTTCTCTTTGTTGTAAATTTAAGAAAAATATTTATTAGCAATTGAGTATTCTCTCTTTAAAAAAATCAGATCAGCTAGCAAATTTTTGTGTTTTTTTTGTTTTTGGATTCTGAAAGGACACTATCTCTCTCCCCCCACTATTAGCATGTGAACACTTTATCATCATTTTTCTCCTTTGAATCAGCAAATACACTCACTTTGCTTGGTCCATCTTGATTCTAGTGTTTACAGGTCAAAATCCTTCCTCAATTTTAGTGTTTTCATCAGAAATGCTCAAAAGTCTTTTACTGAGTTTTCCTGTAAGATTATTCTTAATCTTGCAGGGCAAGTTTTTCTTGGTTGGAACTCTCTCTTTTTGAAATATCATATTCTGTGATTTCCTCACCTTTATACCAATTGCTAGCAGCAATTGAGTGATCCTGAGAGTTCCATGGTACTCTTTCTTTCTAACTATTTGCAGGGTTGATTTTTTTTTAAACTAGAAATTCTGAATTTGGGTTATAATGTTCCTGGAAGTTTTCATTTTGATATTTCTCTCAGTTAATGAGCCATGTACTATTTCTGTTCCCTTTTCCCCTGCTATTCTAATGCATCTAGGCAGTTTTAATTTATGATTTCTTGGAAGGATATTCTGGTTTTTCGGGGTGAGGATCATTTTTTCTGGGAGTAGGATTCTTCTTCAATAGTCTCTCTGACTTTTTTCCCAGTTCAATTTTATTTGTTTGTAGACACTTTACATTCTTCTACTTTTCTCTCTTAATGTATTGATTTTGTTAAAAATGTTGCCTGTTGGTTTATGGGAATCATGTAGTTCTGTTTGGTTCATTCATTTCAGACTCTACGATTTGGGTAAGTATAAAAGTAGGGTAAATTTTGTCAGTAGATAAAACACTCTAAGCCACTTAAAGGAATTAACAGAAGATGAGACCATGTATGTTGAATCAATCAACTGAGGGTATTAAACTAATGTAAAACCCATTTCCCTTGTGGTGTTCTATAAAGTAGCAAACCCATTCAGAATGTAGCATTTGAGTGTTTGGCAGTTTAGAGGAGAGGCAGCTAGGTGGTACAGTGGATAGAGCTGTAGCTCTGATCCGAAAGACCTGAGTTCAAATCAGTGCTCAGACGTTTATTAGTTGTGTAATCCTGAAAAGTCACTTAACATTGTTTGCCTCAATTTCTTCACCTGTAAAATGATAAGGAAATGGCAAACCACTCTAGTGTCTTTGCCAAGAAAACCCCAAACAGGGTTGAAACAACTGAATGACCACAACAGCTTAGAGAATACAGCAGTTTAGTCAAGCTCCTTTCTTTCCCAGCTACCACTTTATCTAGAGGACAATTTTGTGAACTTCAGAGAGCAGGAGGATTAAAACTTCTTATTAGTTTCCTAGCATTATCTATATCAGGACCTGAAGTAAAATTAAATACATTGAGGAAAGAAAACTTTGGGACTCTACATGGAGCTCAGCAGAAAATTATCCCACACCTAAAAGAAACATCTGGAAGACACCAGCAAGAGGAGTTCTAAAAGCTAGAAACATGTACTCTTAAGTTTGAGTCCTCTGAACTATATATGAACTTCTGTAAGTATGAACTTTGGCATAGACTTTTGGAAAAGTTTTTTGTACCATTTGGTCTTACTATACCCCCTCCTTTTTTTTTTTTGATAAAACATGGCTTACTGAAAAAACTAAATAAGTCTGGCTGACTAATTCATATCAATTGACAACCATTGGAGAAGCACACTAATGGGGGGGGGGGGGGAGCTCATGTGCTATTGCTTTAGGAAGTCACTTACCAGACTCAGTCCTCAAGGTAGGGTAACCTTCAAGGTTTACCTAAGAGCTCTGAGTGAGTGTTGCCCTCAGGACCCAGCCTGCCATTGTGAGTAGGGATTGAAAGAGTAGCTTCAGAGCCTGAAGATTTTCTACCTTCCTTTCTAAGCTACTTATTCTTCTAATTTTTTTTCCTCCATAGCTCATATTTATAATTCCATTTTTATCCTTCATTTATTTCACCTACTCTTTTAAGCTTTGTAGTGAAGCCATTTTCCCCCCTCTGAGGTTCTACTTGTAGTTGCTATGGAGTTACTTTTTTCTTCTGAGCTAACCTCTTAGGCATCTCTCGAATGACACTATTTTCACAAAGTGTTCAGTATCTTCTTCTCTTTATTCACATTTCCAGTTTCTATTCCTATTTGAGACTTTATAGCAAGGAAAAACTCTTCTCTTGTACTCTTGAATGTGGGTAGTAAGGATTCAATGATCCTGGCTATGCTTTCCCAGGTTCTTGTTGTTGGATTCCATCTCAGAGTTCTTTTAATTTTTTTTTTTTTTGCTTTTTGGACTGCAATTGGGGTTAAGTGACTTGCCCAAGGTCACACGGCTAGTTTTTGTGTTAAGTGTCTGAGGCCGGATTTGAACTCAGGTCCTCCTGACTCCAGGGCTGGTGCTCTGTTCACTGCGCCACCTAGCCTCCCCAGTCTCAGAGTTCTTTAAGGATCTGATATCCCCAGTCAGAGCTCTGCCATCTTTTGGCCCCTGGGGCATTCCAGGTCACGTTAGCGCTGTAGGCTTCTGGTGTATGAACTTTTGTTCATGCTATGCCATCTTTTAGCACCTATTGCTTCTGGTTGTCTTTTTGTGTAGTCCTGGACTGATGAAAGAGTTTATGGATGTTCCTTTTTTGAAATTCACAGAAGAGTAGTACAAAGAACAGTAAATAAATAAGTGATCGAGGAGGGAGATGGAATGTTTGGTAGAATGAGTAAGATGAGCAGCCCATGTTACCCCACTGTCATCCACACAGTGTCAAGAGATCAAGAAAAAGACCTCTAGTACATTGAATAGCTCCCCTGCATCAGCCACGCAAAAACAAACACATATGTGTTACTCAATATAGGCGCATGAATTGGACTTGAATTATGATTTTCCTTGCTGGAAAGAACATCCACTCTTAGGAAATCATGGTTGTACATAGATTTGTTTCTGTGCTTTCTATAAAGATTGAGTCAACTGGTTTTGTGCTTTCGAAATGGTGTGCCCCCCTCCTGCCCACCCCCATGCCTTGTTTAACATTTGTAGAACTCTTTCCCCTCTCCACATATACATTATAGAAACCCACAGAAGGGCTCCAAAAGTGACAGGGTCAGAAACAGGATGGAACACTCTTGAATTCCAGGCACGTGCTGTCACTCTTGGATCATACTCCTTTCTCAGTCATCCCAAACTTCACTCACACTTTTGAAAGAGCTCTTAAATTCCTTTAAAAAAATCTAAACTTGAAAAAAAATAGATAAGTTAGTGGTTGTTGGAAAAAAAGAGTGGATTTTGGCACGATCTCATGTACTTGTCTTAGTCAGGAGCCTGCTTCACTTTGGGGTTCTGACTTTGATTTCTGACTAAACATGCATACTTGTGGACCCAGGCCACATAAATGATTACAAGGAATAAACAAGTTTTGCCCAGAGTATCACTATGCCTTGATATTTGGCTGACTCTTCTCTCACAGACTGTGAATTCCTTCTACTTTAAGAATACCCTTAATAACACCAATACCCTTTCCCCCCTTGCCTAGATTGTCTTCTTGGAGTCTCCTATTTTGAAACCTTTCCTGCCTCCCCCCCCCCCCCCATTTATCCCTCTTCCACTAACTTATATTTATTTTGTACTTATATAAATGTATGTATTACTCCTCTCCCACCTCACCTCCCAAATACTGCTTCTTGAGGACAGGGAGTATCCCCGGAGCCCAGTACATTCTCAGTATAATTAATCAATGCTCATTGATTGATTAATTGCCATATTAACACCAACATCAATAACAGCAATGAACATTTGGATAGTGTTTTAAGGCTTGCAAAGAACTGAGGTGTTATCAGTAGAGAGGTGGCATAGTGGATCGTCTTGGACTTGGAGTCATGAAAACCCGAATTTGAATCCTGCCTCTGGTACCAGTTGTGTGACCCTGAGCAAGTTACTTCACCTATCTTAGTCTCAGTTTCCTGTTTCATCTGTGAAATGGGGATAACGACAGCATCTATCTCCGAGGGTTTCTACGCTAAGTGCTAGCCATTTCTATTATATGTCACATGGAAGAAAGTAAATAATTATTCTTGTAGACTTCAATTGGCAAGTAGATTTGGTCATCATCATATACAAACTTTTGGCCTTCCTTTTGGTGATAAGACTGAACGTTCCCTTAGTAATTATCTAAAAACATCCAGCCCAAACCCCAAGTGGCCCTAGAAAAATTCAGAAGTGAATTGAAATTTGGAGTCTGCTAGAGTTCATGAACATCAAAACCAACAGCACACGAGCTAAGGAAATCTTGTTCAAATCAAAGCAAATTTCCCCAGAATCCCAAATTTAGGAAGCAGTAACAATGCTAATTGGGAAGCAACATGGGGCAAGCGGGCTGGGTTTTATTCATATTGATTTCACTAATTGGCTGGGTAGCCTTGGGCAAATAATTTCCTCTCTGTGTGCTTCAGTTCCCTTATTTGTACAATGTGAAGGTTATACTAGATTTTCTCTGAGACAGATATCTACCATTTAGTTCTAATATTCTACAACTGATGATCTGGCATTTTGTTGTTTAGTCATTTTTCAGTCATGTCTGACTCTTCATGACCCCATTTTGTGTTTTCTTGGCAAAGATACTGGAATGATTTACTATTTCCTTCTCCAGCTCATATACAGATGAGGAAACTGGGACAAATAGGGTTTAGTGACTTAGCCAGGGTCACACAGGTACTAAGTGTCTGAGATAAGATTTGAACTCAGGAAGATGAGTCTTCCTCACTCCAGGCTCAGGGTTCTATGCACTGTGGCTCCACCTGGCATTTAAAGTTCTCTAAATAATGATAATAATAATAGTTGCTGAGAATCATTCATGTATCTAAATATTAGTAAAGAGTCATAGAGCAGCAGATAGTAGCTGATCCTGGACCTAGAACACCTGCCCCCAAGTCTGACCCCTGTGTGCAAATCATTTAACCATTCAGTGCTCTAGACTACTGTCTGAGACTAGAAGTTATAGAGAAAGTACCATTTGCATTGGTGGGGAAGTTCCTCACGGAGAGCTCCATATACTAATGAAATTACAAACCTTAAAATATCTCTTCACTCTTAACGCCTCCACTCTGGCTATCATACACACCCTTTCTGTAACGCCATGCACCAGCAGATTCCCAAAAGAATGCTACTGGGAACAGCTTTTAAGGTTTGGATTACACAGTGTAGTGACCACTCTGTTTATTCCATTACAAATCAAGGCAAACATTCACAATGTATTACCACATAATATTCACAACATTACATCTTATCACAGAAAATCACAATATAGTGTTCATAACAGCTCAACATTGGAATGGCTACACAGTTTTTACTGCAGTGGCCACAATATTTAGAACAAAGCATTCAATCAATTCACAATACAGTAATCAATATTCAATCAATTCACAATACAATAATCAGTCTTCCACTCATGGGGCAAATCATTAACTTAATTATTCAATCAATTCATAATACAATAATCAATCTTCCACTCATAGGACAATCATACATCAACTGAATCAGTCATTAAATACAATCACTAGAAAAACACACAAACCCTCCACCCCTTGGTGTCCAGCAAACCTCAATTTCATCCAAGGGGAGGTCTTTTCTTCATCTTGACTTGGGGTGGTCTCTCTGATTCCCTGGATCCCCTTCCATGGTCCCAGCTCCTACATGAATCCACCAAATAGTCACCTGGATTCAGGGGCAGACAGCTCCCAGGTCCTTAGTCCTGTCCTCAGTGGTAGACAGGTCCCAGGTCCTTGTCCAGTCCTCCAGGCAATCCTTGATACACACTGAAGTTCACAGGGTCCGGCACATCTCAGACCCTTCACCCCTTCTGTTGCCAGGAACTCAAGAATCAGCCAGGCCACAAACCAACAAAGGCTTATCCTGGTCATGCTTCTTCAGTCCTCCAGCAGTTCAGCTGGCTCTAGGACCCAGGAGAATCTCAGTTTTCCAGGCAAGCCCCCTCAGCCTCCCAGGAGGCCTTACAGGCAAACCCTCTCAGCCTTCTAGGCAAATCCTCTCAGCCTTCTAGGCAAATCCTCTCAGCCTTCCAGGCATCCTTCACCAGATTTTGGTTTCAGAAAAACTCCATCTTAGTTCTCAGTCAGCTTCCAGACGCTGGGAGAGAAACACACTCTCTCTCTCTCTCTCTCAAGAAAACTTCAACTCACTTCTTCAGTCGAGCAGCCCAACTCCCAGATGCTGGGACAATCCTGCTTCCTCCACCAGGAGCCAACAGGAAGAACATTCCAATTCTGTCTCTCTGTCTCTAGAACTCTTCTTATATACATACTGGCCTTCTGTCTCAGCCAATCCCCTTCTTCCATGTCAATAGGGGAGTTCACACCCTCTCAACAGGGGACAGAGTTCACACCTTCCATACTTAGCCCCAAGTTACTAAGGGCTAAGTATCTGCTAAATGATTGCTGTTACATCTTCCCATCAGGAACCTTGAACTCTACCTCTCAAACTTCTTTGGGCTCTGATGGGTGAGATTTTTTCTTATTTTGTCCAAAACTAGACCTGTACCATCTCTCATTGGTTCTGACCTTTTCTTCTTTTATAGCCCAAAGGGTCTATCTTGCTTACTTGTACATATTTGAATTCTCAGAGCTTAGCATAATGCTTAGCATGTTACAAATGTTTAATAATTACTTTATCTACCTATGTTAATCTAATTACTAATCTAATAGTGAGATCCTCATAAAATGATGAGATAATGAGTTACTGAAAAGACTCAAAATATGAATATTGTTTGTGCTTCCTCTATAAAAGAAACCAGAAGACATAAGGAAGATATGGTTAATTGGGATGATGGCTCACAGGTCCCCTTGGAATGTCATATAAATAAAATTGCTAGAGTTGGTTTCTTTGCTCATGCAAAGGTAACAAGAAACAATTTCATGGAACATTTGGTCATCACACTTTGAGGTCCTCACAATAAGTGTAAGTAACCTTCACCCCTAACATGAAAATGATTGTAGTTTTCATGACATCTGCAGTAGAGAAAAATAAGGGAATGCTATGAAGAGTTTGACAATATTCTCCAAACCCAAGTCAATATCCATATCAATAGTGACTTCGGTGTGAAGAAGGGCATAGAAAGTGGTGGTGAAAGGTCTTAGGAAAGTGTGGCTCAGGATTAAAAAATGAAAGTCATCAAAAGCTTGCAGTTGAGTCAGAAGCCCTGTGATGACACATCATCAATATTTACTTCCAAGAGAAAAGTTAGATTGATTAATAACAGACAGACAGACACACACACACACACACAAACACATACACAAAATCTACTATTGCTTAATGGACCTCAAATGGCTGATTACTGATGAAGGAGTCACATAAGCAACAATTAGTTATGTGAAATTAGAACATTAACTATTTAGAGCAATGGCTCTCAAAGGCTGTGTTATGGATTGTATGGAACTTAAATATGCAATTATATGAAATTAAAAGATGCTTGCTTCTTTGAAGGAAAGCTATGGCAAATCTGGATAACATACTACAAAGCAGAGACATCACCTTGCTCACAAAAGTCATATAGTCAAAACTATGGTTTTTCCAGTAACAATATATGGCTTTGAGAGTTGGACTATAAGGAAAGTTCAACACCATAGAAGTGACACTTTCAAATTGTGGTGCTGGAAAAGTCCCTTGGACAGCAAGGAGACCAATTCAGTCAATACTTAAAGAAATTAATTTGGACTATTCACTGGAAGGTCAAATACTGACGCTAAAGCTTAAATACTTTGATCACATAAGAAGAAAATGGGACTCACTGGGGCTCATTTCTCTGATGTTGGAAAATATTGAAGGCAATAGGAAAAAGCCAAAGATGAGATGGATAGGTGGTGTCATGGAGGATATGAACATAAACTTGGATAGATTTTGAGAGATAATGGAAGATAGAAGAGCCTGGTGTACTGCGGTCCATGGGGATATGACTGAACAACAAAAAATGAGTCTCTTGACTCTCTGTTGTGTTGCCATCTTAAATGTTCAGTGTGACATGACTCTGTGTGACAAAGATTCACATTGTGCCAAGTAAAACAAATGTTTAAGAGCCAACAATGTAGGGGAAAGGTCAAGATTAACCTAAAGCAAAACCAAAAAAAAAAAAGGAAAAAAACAAGATGCTGTGAACAGTTATAACAGTTCAGCTATTGATACTAAAGAACGGGAAATGGATGAAAGAAAGAAATCAACATAGACTATCATCATTGCTCATTGAAATTTTAAGTAATAGAAAGCAATCACTCAGATGAGGAGGCTCAAATAAATCAGAAACTGCCTCAGTCAGTGAATGTTTGATTTTCTTGGCAAAAGCAAAGACAAGGTGGATGAGGGCAGCACCCATCTAGAATTTAAACTCAAAAGCAAAACTTTAGAGAAGGTCATGGCAGATTCAGCAAAATTGCCCCATAAAGAAGGAAAGAAGAGTGGATGGGAATACAATTCTTAGAATCTTTAAAGTATAAACTAAGCCAGGTAATTTTCAGAACATTGATAGATGTAGGAGAACAAATAAATGAAAATGAAACAAATCTCCCAGAGTTTCTCTGATGCCATCTTGTCATATCTGTCTGTGGAGTCACCATATTTAAACCCTAATGCCTTAGTTTCTGATACTTTCTATGAGGGAGTAGAAATAGTTTCTAAGGAAATGAAACAAGAAAGAGCAGATGGAAGAGACCAAGTCTGTGAGTCAGTAAGTGTTGATTAAGTTCCTACTTACTGTGTGCTAGGCAGGCAGTAAATGACAGTGATACAAGAAATGGCAAAATCATGATCCCTGCCCTCAAACAAGTTAAGGTCCAAGGAGGGAAACAACCTAAAAAACTTTGTTTATACAAATATATATGGTATAAATAAAAGGTCATCTCAGAGAAAGGATATTAGATGACCCTAGTGTGGGGGAAGGGTGTGGGAAATTGAGAAAGGTTTCTCTCAGAGGGTGGGATTTGTGTTGAGTCTTGAAGGAAGCCAGGAGGTAAAGGTGAGGGGGGAGGACATTCTAGGCATGAGAAACAGCCAGTACAAAGGAAAGGTGCAGGGGATACAAAGGCCCACTGTGTTTATCGTCTTTAAAAAAAAATGACAAATGAGAAGAATCTGGCTTGGCAGAACAAAAGGCAGTCAGAAAGCTTCTTTTCCAAAAAAATGATTTCATTTTTATGTCAGAGTCATGGAAGATTCCTTGATGTATGCCACCCTTGAGACAGTTTTGTTTAATGATCTCTGATTTATCAATACCAACTAAGACAAGATGGAGGGAGGATGTTTGCCCAAAAGTCATAGAAGATATCCTGCCTGGAATTCCATTGAAAGAAGGAATCCCTATTGATGTCTGTTTGCAGAAGCTACTGTGCTGATTGAATAAATCCCCACAGTGCTATAGTAACTCCCTCCCTCCCTCTCTCCCTCATTCCTTCCTTCCTTCGTTCCTTCCTTCCTTCCTTCTTTCCTTCCTTCCTTCTCTCCTTCTCTCCCTCCCTCCTTCCTTCCTTCCCTCCTTCCTGCCTTCCTTCCTTCCTTTCTTCCCTCCTTCCTTCTACTGTTGATCTGTGAAGTATGAAATGGCATAATTTCTGAAAAATCAAAACTGTAGGTTGTCCAAAGGATAAAGGAGAGATGTGTGGTAGGAGGAAGAAAGAGGACTGTAGCATATGACCAGTGATGACTTGCATGAAGGAAATGAAATAAAATATATATCATCCAGAAAATATATAATTAAGAATGAAGGTGGGCTGGTTATGCAGCAGAAGCAAGGGACCACAAGTGGCCAGTCTAAGGGCCTCTTGTTTGTTTCTATCCAGACTGCTGATGTCACTGGTCAGTGGAAGCCTCCACTCCTGCCCTGCTCTATCTCACCTGTAAGTTAGAGAGTTGCCTGGGGGCACAGAGGATGAAGGACTTACCTGTGATCATGAAATTAGCACGTGTCTGGTGCAGGACTCTCTGGATCCGTGCTCTCTCTATACTTTAGGCCAGCAGGCTTTTGGACTGTATTAATATTGATATGATTTGAAAACAAACAAGCAGCCCACCAATTCGACAGGTACTGATTGATGGTCTACTCTGAGCAAGATACTATAGATCCTTTCTGGTTAATTTTTGGGCATTAGTTGGCAAATGGATGGGAAGGATGTGCATGGCTTGGGGGTTTCATGATTACAGTTAGTGTCTGTATTAGTAAGATAACATCCATCAAACTATCTTGCATCTTAGCTGGAAGGGACTTTAGAAATGATCTCATTCAAACCCTTTATTTTAAAGATAAGGCAATTGAAGGCCAGTAATGGATTTCAGGATTATAGAATTAAAACTAGAAAACCCTCTTGTCCAAACACCTCATTTTACAGATAGGTAAACTGAGGCCCATGGGGGGAAATGATTTCTCCAAGGTCTCACAGGTAAGGAGCAGATACTCTGACGTTAGGCAATTAGGTGATGCAGAAAAAAGAACACTGAGCCTAGTGTCAAGAACATGAGTTCAAATCTGGTCTCAGACACTTTCTAGGAAAGTCAGTAAACATCTATTTGCCTCAATTTCCTAAAGTATAATAATAGCATCTGCCTCCCAGGGTTGTTGTGAAGATCAAATGAGATAATATTTGTAAAGTGCTTAGCAGAGCGCATAGTAGGTGCCATGTAAATGCTTGTTCCCTTTCCTTCCTTCCTCCATGTTCTTTCCACTGCTCCATACAGGGTTGTAAAATGAATGTCAGGGGATGAAATTCAACCTGGGTCCTCTTAGTCCAAATCTAGTCACTCGTTCCATTAAAGGTTAACTGCTACCCATGGCGCGCCAACCTTTCAGGACCCCAGGCTGGAGATCTGGGTGTTCTCTCTGACACCTGCCTCTTCCCCATCCAAACAGTTACCAAGTCTTACCTCCATAGAATCTCTTTGATCCATCCCTTTAAAAAAAAAATTCTGGACCTGTGATTTCATTGCAATAGGGAATTCCCAGGGAGTACGCTCTCTCTGCCGATGCAGATCAGTGACTGTCCTGCAATATCTGTGGTCCTGAAGAGGTGCCAGGACGCTGAGAGGTTAAGTGATTTGCCCAGGGTCTCGTAGTCAATATGTGTTAGAGATGAGATACAAACCCTGGGTCTTCCTTGACTCTGAGACCAGCTCTCCAACCATTATACCAAACTGTCTTTTGTCTGGCACATAGTAAGCACTTAATGGATACTTGCTAAATTGAACCAAAAGGTCAGTGTTCAAGGAGAGTGAAGGAGCTCTACATTCCAAGTTTCCCAGATGTGGAAGCTCTTCCTTTCCACCCCCTACTTTCCATATTTTTACATTAAACTTGTGATTTCATTGGTGTAAGGCAGAGGTGTTAAATATGTGACCATGGTGTCGCATGTGTCTTACAATACCCATGAGTGCTCTGAACCTGATTAAAATGTAATTGGGTAATATTTAACAAAATAAAAATAAAATAAAACATAGATAATATCCATATGTGGTCTTGTAAGTCAATACACATCTTAAAGGGATCCTTATGTATATTTCAGTGGCTTCTATTTTTATTTCAGTTTGATACCACTGATGTAAGGAATTTCTAGTGAGAAACTCTCTCTACCAATACAGACTGGCAATTGTTCTGCAATTTAAATAGTCTTAGAAAGCTGCCGGGCAGCTAGGTGGCGTTGCAGCGGACAGAATGCTGGGCCTCGAGTAAGGAAGACTCATCTCCCTGAGTTTAAATCTGATCTCTGACACTGACTAGCTGTGTGATCCTGGGCAAGTCACTTCACCCTGCTTGCCTCAGTTTCCTCATCTGTCAAATGAGCCGGGTAAGGAAATGGAAAATGTAGCATATTTGCCAAGAAAACCCCAAATGGGATCATGAAAAGTAGGATACCACAGAAAAAGATTAAACAAAAGAGAGTTGCCTGAGGAGTTAAGTCTGTCAGTCAGTCAGTTAGCATTTATTAAGTGCTTATTATGTATGTGCCAGGCACCAGGATTACAGAGTCACTGACCCTCAAAACTGGGACTTTAATGTCTTCCTAACTGGAGGCTGTCTGCCTCTATATTACTCCACAGTTGTAGCTTCTAACTGTAAATGCCTACTGACTATAAATTTAAACAGAGAGTCAAATAATTCGTGACTACTATATTCCAGACATTGTGCTAAGCTTTGTTTGTTTTTTTAATTTATTTATTTACTTTTATTTTACAACATTTAGTTCCACAATCCCTTGAGTTTCAAATTTTCTCTCCCTCCTTTCCCCCTCCCCTTGGTGGCATGCAATCAAATATAGAATCTACAAATACCTTCATATTAAATGTTAGTCAGGATGAAAAAAAAGATTATAACCAATGGAGTCAACAATGAGAAAGAAAAAATAAAACAAAACAAAATAAAAAAGAGAGCAGGTAGTTTGCTTCAGTCTGCATTCAGACTCTGTAGTTCTTTCTCTGGATGTGGATGTCTCTTTCCGCCTTGAGTCTTTTGGAGTTGTCTTACAACCTTGCATTGCTGAGAGGAGGCCAGTCTATCAGAGTTGGTTGTCACACATACATTCTGTCTATAAGTGTGTACAAATTTCTCCTGGTTCTGCTCTTCTCACTCAACATCACTTTATATAAGTCTCTCCAGGTTATTATGAAGTCTGTCTGCTCCTCATTTCTCATATGTGCTAAGCTTTGTTGTTTTTCAATTGTGTCTGACTCTTTGTGACCCCATTTGGGGTTTTCTTGGCAAAGATACTGGATTGATTTGCCATTTCTTTTTCCAGTTCATTTTATAGATAAGGAAACTGAGGTAAACAGGGTGAAGTGACTTGCCCAGGGTCACACAGCTAAGTGTCTAGGTATCTAAAGTTGGATTTGAACTCAGGAAGATGAATCTTCCTGACTTCAGGCTCTGGAGTGTTCTCTGCACTGTGGCACCACCTAGCTGCCCTGATTACTGTGTTAAACACCAGGGATAAAAAAAAGTGACAAAGACAAGTTCCTGCACTCAAAGAACTTACAATCTAACGGGGCAGACAACAAGCAAACAATTATGTATGAACAAGCTATAGACAGGATAAATAATAAATAATTACCAGAGGGAAAGCACTGGAATTAAGAGGGTTTGGAGAAGGCTTCTTCTGGAGGCGGGCTTTTAGTTAACACCAAGTAACACCAAGTCCGAAGCATAGGGGGAAGAAATACCTATTGAATAAATACCCTTTGAGTCTCCCTCATTACAGAGAATGCACATGAATTCAATAGCAGATGATGTAAGTGACACCACATGGGATACTATCACCCAATAGTGAGCCTTGCTCTGCCCACAGGGTTTGTTTCTTTCTTCAATGTGTAGCCTTCAATGTGGTTTTCCCAACTCCTGATGTTCTAGGCTAAGAAGGTAAGATCCCAAAGAGAAATAGGTCAGAAGATTTGAGTGGGACAAGATTTCCCATTTTGCTTTGGCTCTTCCCAATCTGAGAAGAAAAGATTGTGTTTCATGAGCATGAGATCCCCACATTGGCTCATGGATGCCCTCTCTTTTTTTAAATCATCAAGGAATCAAAGCAGATGTTTTATGGTAAACCTACAACATTTCTTCCCCTAGATCATAGGATCTGGAGCTGGATGAGATCTGAAGTTTTGTTGAGTCCAGACTGAAACACACAGAGGGAGCTGTTTAACTAAGATCACACAGAAGAACACTCCTTGATCTCCCACAGAATTCTAAGGCTTGCAGGTCTCTTAATGAAAGGATCTACCATCTGTTAGGAGTCTTGGATTAGGAGAAAGGCACCAAGCAGGCTCTGCCCTTCCTATCACGAAAGGTATAAAAAATGCTTCTTTGTTACCTGATAATGAACTAAGTTTAGCTGTACCTGCTCCAGTTTTTTCTCTTGATTGTTGCCTAAATCTTTGTGGAATTCGTTTTACATCTTGTTAGTCATGAGACTATAGGATTGATAGCTGGATGGGATCTTAGAAATCATCTTATCAGACTTTCCATTTTACAGATATTGAAACCGACTTGGAGGACTGATGCAGTTTGTCCAGCATCGCACTGCTAATAAGGTGTTTGTCCTTTGTTTTTGAAGAGGACCAAGGATATCACAGGTGATGACTTGACTTGAGAATAAATTGGATTTAAGTGAGGCTGAGTTGCACAAAGTAGTCAGTCTTTTTTTCCCCTGAGTTATCAAAGGCAGGAGAAAAGTCAAGGTGATTGGTGATGATCCAGGATGCAGTGGATGATCTTGGCATCTTTGATGCCTGACAAAGCTCTAAGTACTCCATAGCACCTGCTTCAGTCACCTTCATGGCCATTGGAACAACTTGTTCTCATCCTCTCATTCCAGGGGAAGTCTTCACATGCTTGGGGTAGACATCCTCCAAACTCACTGATGGGTTTGAAGCCAGTCAGTTACCCTCAACCTGGCTTAGCCCCTCTGTTGAGACAGTTTACTGGGGTGTGGCCACTCTGCATACTACAGCTTCTTGGAACCACAGGGGACATTTGGGTGAATCAGGGAGAAATCAAAGATGCATGAACAGCCCTGAAAAGAGCTTGGAAAGCCTCCTGAACACCCCATGCACTCTAGTAAGTAGCAGAAGTAGAATTTAAATCTAAAACTGAATCCAAATTTATATTCTTTTCACCATATCCAGTGTCTAATAATAATAATGATATCTAGTATTTACATAGTGCTTCAAGGTTTGCAAAGCACTATATATACATACACACACTATATATGCACACACACATATGGCACATAATATGCATACATAAAATATATTATATATGTGTATTCTGTGTGTGTGTGTGTGTGTGTGTATATACATACATATATATGGAGAGAGAGAGAGAAAGAAAGAGAGAAAGAGAGAGAAAGAGAAACTGTTTTTTGCATTTCCATATCCAAGTCAGTTTTTTCTGTTTGCTCTTGCATCTTATCAAGCAGGAGGGGTTGATGGAATAAATTGAAAGGGAGAGGAACTCCATTAATGAGGTGCCATACAAAGCTTCCTTCTCACAGCTGGAATCAGCTCACCTCCTTGGATGATTTTGGCACTGACTACTAATGTCCATGGGAAACTTAATGACATAAATTATAGAGTTAGAAAGGATCTTGGAGATTATATAGCTTTATATCCTCATTTTATTAAAAAAAAATCATTGTCAGGGAGGCGAGGTGGTGCAGTGAATAGAGCACCGGCCCTGGAGTCAGGAGGACCTGAATTCAAATCCGACCTCAGACACTTAACACTTACTAGCTGTGTGACCTTGGGCAAGTCACTTAACCACAATTACCCTGCCTCCCCCCAAAAAAAGCAAAAAAAAAAATAAATCATTGTTACATTGTATTTTGAAACAATAGACACTTCTCTGGTATCTTTGAATTGGAAAAAAAAAACCCAACAGTTCAGTAAAACAGCCTAATAGAATGATGGCTACTGACAAGTCACTTTCTAATTTCCCCTTTTTTGGTTGACTGTAGTTCAGCAGAAGACCTGTTTTCTAGAGTATGAGTTAAATTTCAATGATTAACTAACCTGTACACACCAGCAGTTTTATTCATTCAATCATCAATTTAATTAATTAATTTTATTCTGAACTTAAGAAAACACACATTTTCATAACACAGCATAATAGAAAAAAGATGTTTGCACGTGAAACTGCAAATCTGTTATATGCAACTTACTATTCCTTTTAAATATATAATAAAGTTATCACATAGCTTTCTTTTTTTCCCTTCTTTTTTCCTCCCTCCCCCTGTCCTTGCCCTTGAGATAGCTACTGTTTTTTGGGGAAAAAATTGTCGAGAAAATTGGAAAGCCCACCAGCAGTTTTTAAGCTCCTTGGGGGCAGGGAGTATTTTTCATTTTGTCTTTATATTCTGGAATTCCTCCTACACCAACCACCCCCAATTCAGGGACTAGCCCAGGGCTTCACATATGCTTCTAATACTTGCTTGATGGAATCTGTCTAAGAAAGGAACCAGACGAAGCTATTAGTCTAATCCAGGGGAGAATCAGTGAGGAACTGAACATGCCACAACCATCTCTGCCACTTTTTTCTTACAGGACCTTTGACAAAATGACATCTCTGAGCCACAGTGGCTTCAGTGGAGAAGGGGGGATGGAGGGGAGAAAGGCCATCAAGGTAAAAATGGCAGGACTTGGTAATTGATTGGATATGAGGGTTGGCTGAGAGAGAAGAGTCAGAGAAAACCTCAAAGTTTCTAGCTTGGTTGACTGAAGGATGGGGTCTCATTGGTAGCATTAATCCTTTCTAATCCAAACTTGATCCCAACTGTCAAATACTGATGCTTCTAAGGACAGTTGCAGACAGCTATGATTTACTGGGAAAAGCAGTTAGATTTGGCGTAAGAGGACAGAAGTCTGAAGCAGCTGGGTGGCATGGTGGATACAGTTTTGGACTCGGAGAGAGAAGAACATCTCAGTTCAAATCCTACCTTAGACACTTACCAGCTGTGTGACCCTTGGCAAGTCATGTTCACCTCTCTGAGACTCAGTTTCCTCATCTGTAAAATAGGAATAATATGGTTGATCTTTTTGTCACTTTCATTTTTATTAATGTGCTTTATTTTTACATTTACAGGTAATTCCCACTGAGTGAGATATCTCTTGTAACACAGGAAAACAGTGAAGTGAAACTAATGATGATAATGAGGAGCATCTGAAAGTGGATGCCATGTTTCACATCTGTAGCATCCCTGCAATCACTCTATTAAAAAAATTACAGAAATCCATTTCCTCTCCCTTCCATCTCTACTCCATTAGAAAAAATAAATTTCTTATAAACATGTACAATCTAGTAAATGAATGCCCTGAATAGTTGTATATATAAAAAATGTGTCTCATTTTAAATCAATCATCTCTCTGTATAGCATGGGTCATTATTGGTCCTTTGGAATCCTGGATGGCTATTAGCTTTCTAAGTATTTTATGTTTATAGCGGTATTTTTATTCTATAAATTATTCTCTTGACTGCTCATTTCATTCATCATCAGTTTATAAAAGTCTTTAAATTGTTCTTTTTGATAATATTGATGTTATAGTACAAATTGTTCTTCTGGTTTTCTCAGTTCATATAAGTCTTGTAATGTCCTTCTGAAACCATCTTTTCCCTTATTTCTTAAAGCACAATACTATTCCATCACATTCATAGACCATGACCTATTCAGCCATTCCTCAATTGTTGAACAACCTGCTATCTTTAGATATGTTCACTTATCAAGTGACCAAAGGCTCTTTTTCTGATAAATTTGAATCACTTCCTTATCTATTTTGGAAATGAGACCTTTATTGGAGAAACTGCTATAATGACTTTTCCCCCAGTTAATTTTTTTCCTTTTAATCATAGTTTTATTACATTTGGTTGTACAAAGCCTTTTTAATTTTATGTAATCAAAAGTACCCATTTTATCTTCTATGATTGTCTCTATTCCTTTTTCAGTCACGAACTTCTCTCCCATCTATAGAGTTGATAGGTAATTTATTCTATGTTTCTCAAATTTGCTTTTGATGTGACCTTTTATATCTAGTTCACATATTGATTTGGAGCTTATCTTTGTATAAGCTATGAAGTGTTGCTTTAAATCTAATTTCTTCCACACTGTTATCCAATTTTCCCAGCAGTTTTTGTTAGATAGTGAGTCCTTATCCCAGTAGCTGGGATCTTTGTGTTTATCAAATCTTGGGGAATTAGATACATTTGCTGCTGTATATTATGTATCTTATAAAAGACCCCCATGAGATAACCTATATAAAGGGCTTTGCAAACTTTAAAGTGCTATTAAAGGAGTAGTTCTTGTTATTCCAGCTCTGGCACTCATTACATGTGTGATCTTGGGCAAATATCTTAAGTGTGAGTGCAACATCTGGATTGAGATGGGAAATTATTAGTGCAAGATCAGCGTTCTGAGAAGGATTTTGTGCTAGGACATGTAAATTTGGGAGTCATGTGCAAAGACATATCATTGAAACCCTGGCAGTAGATGGGGGACTTAGGGGAGATGGACTTTGGCAGTACTGGTTAGTGACATCCCAAGGTCAAACAGATGCCATGATGCTTAAGGCTAGAAGGGACTTTATATTCTTTCCCAATTTCCCACTTCCCTCTTAATCTTGGTTACATTGGCTTTGTTTGTACAGAAACTTTTCAATTTAATGTACTCAAGGTTATCCATTTTGCATTTTATAATGCTCTCCAATTCTTCTTTG
>CM053581.1:43495098-43514566 GCA_028627135.1 Pseudochirops cupreus
GGGACTTTAGAGGCTGCCATCTACTCCAATCCGTACCTGAACAGGAATCCCCTTTGACACACCTCCTGCAGGTGGCCATCGAACATATACCCAAAGGCCCCTAGTGAAAGGAAAACACATTTCTTCACTTTATCATCTTAGGAAACTTCTTTGTCTATAGGCTCCTCTGGTAGTTTAGATTCCTCACCTTGAATGTCAGTGTTTTCAGAACACTTGAGGCTGCTGAGACTGGGTTCTGCAATGCATTGGACAGTCTACTGTTTAAGGAATATTTTTTGACTGTCTATTACATTATGGTAGTGGACACAACCCTCTGTTTGACATTTAAGACCCTCCACAACCTTCCGACCATACCAAGCATCTTACACTTTCTTCCCTGCCATGTATAGAGGGTGCTACAATCTAGAAACAATGGCTTTACTGTTGTTCCTCAGACATGATCCTCCATCTCCAGTCTCCATGTCTTTTCTCTGTCTGTCCCTCATCCTTGGAATGCTCTCACTCCTCACTCCCACTTCCTGGCTAACGTAGCTCCCCTTTAGACTGAGCTCTAGACTCAAAAAGAGCCAGAGGGCCAGCGCCCCACCGGGTTGGGGGTCAACCTGCCCTCTGCCTCCCAGTCTTTCTTTGTTTTCTGCTCAGTCAGATGAGTGAAGGAGGGAATGGAGGGATGACAAAGGGCTGTGAGAGGCAGCTTCATCTGGCAGGCTTTGAGATAATACAGTTGAGGAACCCGACCCAAGAGATTCCCCTCTCATTCCAAAAAGAATCGTGGTTGAACCTGACGACAGAGAAGATGACAGTCCTGAATTAATCAAAACTCAGAAATTAATCAGTCCTGTCAAAATTTCCAGGAACTATCACAATCTTCACCGAGAACTTCTGATGAATCAGAAAAGGAGTCTTGTATCTCAGGATAAACCAGAGCTACAGAAAGTGATGGAGAGGAGAAAACAAGACCAAGTGGTACAGTAACAGAAGGAAGAGGAAGCCCCCCAAAAGAAATCTGATTTCTGTTGTGAGGCAGCAAAAATTGGAGCGGCTTGAGCTTGAGAAGCAAAAAATTCAAGAGGAGCAAGAAAATGCCCCAGAATTTGTGAAGGTGAACGGAAACCTGAGAAGAACGAGCCAAGAAATGGCAGAAGTCCAGGATTCCGAGGCAAACACTGTACGAAACCTTGCTGGCGTCTAGCCCCTTGCTGCAGAGAAGACGCCCCTGTACTGCTCTGGGGATGCTTCTTCTTGAGCCAATAGTAGCATGGAGAGACATCTGTTTTTGAGACAATGCCAGCCAGCAGAAGTTTTAATTTTTAAAAAGAGTTATTTTGTTTTATCATTTTTTCCCTTGAATCTGGGGGAATAAATTGACTGTGATAGCTGCTGTTCAGATTCGTCAAATGAAATATATTGACCAGCAGAATATTGTTCATATAACAGACTTGTCTTCAGAGACTCCAAAGAAAGGATGAGGACACTGGAGTACCTTACGCTACTTGGTTTCTTCCAACCTGACTGTAGTGGGGACATCCTGTTTTTATTTATTCTTCTTTTTAAATATATTACTTTTCTAACTCTTTTTAACAGAATTTAGCTTACACAAAAATGTGCTTAATCTGTTTCTTACTTAGCATGAGTTAAATCTTAACACCTAAGTATGGAAAAATGTTCATTTGCACTGAATGATCAGCACAGGTTGTATCTTAGTTGACTAGAAATTACAGAATTAGGGAGTGGTGAGGAAGTTTTAAAATCTGAACTCTGAACCCACTTTTAGGAAAACCATAATACATAGATTATATAAGAATTTTTTTTTCTTTTTTCAGTCATTTCTGATTTTGAGCAGCAATATATTATTTGGTTGACATTCCAACCCCCAAAAAAGGTATTTGACAAATTCTCTGATGGTTTGATAGCATAGTGGTCTCTCTCAGTATTTTCTTTTCTTGTTCTTTCCAGCTCTTTTGTTTAGGTAAAATGTTGGGAGTCTGTAGACCCAAGTTCTGTGTTACAAGTAGAGGTCAAGACCCGTTAATTACTTTTGTCTGCTCTTAGCCACACAGGGAGAATCCCAAGTGGGAGCACTGTAGTAAGACATTTTAGCTTGAGGTATGATGCAAGTGTGAACTGGTCTCAAAGAGACTTCCATTAGATAATTTTCTTGTATTTGTATATTTTGAATGTTAGAATTGAAGTTTTGAAAATTTTCGATGAGTGATCATACATGCCTTTCCTGTTTTGTTCCCCTGTGAAGGCAGCATATTACCCCTGTCTCAGTGATAACTACTACTAAATCCCCTCTCTCAGGAGAAGCCAGTGTTAAGGGAGAGACGGCTGAGATTCCTCTTGCTAGCCAGAGAGAGCACTGTTGAGAAGCAAAGTCTCAATTATCAATAACAGCCAAATATTTATGTAAACGGATTTTCTATATTTGGCACATGTAGGAGTGCCTCCCACTTTGAATGATTGGGGATATGGAATTGGGAATGGTGCAGCTTCAGTATTGCTCTCTATTTAGGATACAGAGTCAGTGACTTCTTTGGGCAAGACTCTATTTTTGCTTGGCTTCATATAAAGTTCAACCACAATGTTATGTGAAGGCCTTGAAAACCATAATGGAAATTGGCATCATTGAGGGATATTTAGTGGGACCAGATTTCAAATCCTGAAGAGAGCAGCATAGTACAAACACATAAAGTTACAACATGAAGGTGGAGAATATGTTATAGGAAGTTACATTTGAAATAGATTATCCAGTTCGTCAGTGAGGATTATTGATCCAGAATACAAATGTGATGTCGGTAGAAATATTATTTTATCCTATTGGTTTTGTGTTTGCAAAATGAAATGCTGATGATTGAGATTTTCCTCTCCTATTTCTCTCCTTTTGAGAAGAGAAGATGTGGTGATGGATCACCTCAAGAGTACATTTCCAGTCTGCTATTGACTAGGATTTCTTCCTTTTGTGTGTGGGGTTAATGGAGTGCTTCAGAATACCAGGATTTAGGAGAAGTCCACGACTCTTTTATTCAGCAGGATCTTGGATCTTTACACTCCTGCATTTGTGGTAAATCTCTCATTTGACAGATATCTTGAGCTATTCAATTTGAAGAGACACCCATCTGCTTTGCCTGCTTGGCACAGTCCTTTAAAAGGATCATACTAACTCTCACAAAGTTATTCTTCTCTGGTGGTGGGGAGGAATAGCAGAAAGGAGGAATGGTGGATTGTATTTTCCTCCCAAACTCACTAACAGGTGTGCTGAGTGGTTTTCAGCCTAATAGACAAAAATGCCTCAAAACAGCCCTGAAATATAGTGGGAAAGTAAGATTTGTTGTTACATAACAAGTAGATAGGTCCAGCCTATAAGTCTGAGTTACAACATGACAAGCAAAATCTCCCTTAAAATAAAAAAATCAACCTGGTTAGAAACTGTAGAAGTCTTCTGAGCACTTCTGTTTACTGAGTTACTTTTTAATTTTGCAATGGTCTAATGTTTTATTTTAACTGTTTTTCTGTCTTCTTAAAATATTTCAAAATGTTGTTGTCTCCCACTTTGATAGTATGGTAAGAAATTCATATTGCTTTATAAGCGATATGACTTTATTCTTTTATTCTGAAAAACCTTGACTTGTTTGAGTATATATACACACACACACATATACATCACGTACATATGTATGTATTTGCATGTATAAATAAAAATGCATATATGATATGATATGACATTACATTACATTACATTATATTATATTATATTATATTTAAAGGGAGCTGTAATGGGTTTGTTTTCATAACCAAAGTAATACTTAATAAAAATCTATGACACACTTTAACTATATATGTATATATATATACATCTACAAACATATACACAGGTATGTGTGTATAGATATAGACATAGACTCAGTTCCAGTTGTGTCTTCCACAGGAGGCCTTTCTCGGCAGGGTCCCCAACTCCAGTTTCCTGTCAGAGATGACCTTCCATTTATAGTGCATACAGCTTTCTTAGAAAATCTGTTTGCATGTGTCTCTCTCATTAGGCAGTGAACTCCTTGAAGGCAGGGCCTGCTTGTTTTTCTGTTGTATCCCTGGAGTTTAGCCTGGAACATAATTAGCACTTGACAAAAGCTTGTTGACTCACCAACTACCTGGCTGAGCTTAGACTCTGGACAGCCTGGCTTCAAGCCTGCCTTTGACAAAAGCAAATCACTGAAACTCTCAGGGAGGTGTTCTTGATGTATGAGTACTCACACATGCAGTGTGTGTGTGTGTGTGTGTGTGTGTGTGTGTGTGTGTGTGAGTGTGATCTGTGGGGAATGACCCTTCGGCAGTCTGTTGATGCCTATGGTTCCTTTCTCTAAATAATGGTTTTTATTAAAAATTTATTTCTTGGAGGGCAATTGGGGTTATGTGACTTGCCCAAAGTCACATGGCTAGTAAGTGTGTCAAGTGTCTGAGGCTGGATTTGAACTCAGGTCCTCCTGACTCCAGGGCCGGTGCTCTACTCACTGCACCACCTGGCCATCCCTAAATAACGTTTAAAAATGTATAAAACAAACATATAGGATTACAAAAGGAACCATCTGTATTGAGATATAGTTCTCTATCAATGATCTATCAATGTACATATAAAACAAGTACATGGACCCATGTTAAGAATCTACCCTTTACTTAAAATTCCAAGTTATAAATGAATTGCTGAGGATAAATTCTCACACCAATGAAATTCTAGAGTCTAGAGCTCTAGCCAGGGGTGGGGAACCTGTGGCTTCCAGGTCATATGTGGCTTTCTAGGTCCTTGGGTGTGGCCTTTTGACTGAGTCCAAGTTTGACAGAAGAAATGGACTCAGTCAAAAGGCTGCATCCAAGGACCTAGAAGATCACATGTGGCCTCGAGGCTGCAGGTTCCCCAACCCTGTGACCCTCATCTTCAGGATTACACTTTCCTCCTGAAGCAAATCAGCTAGCCACTCTGGGCCTAAGTTTTTTTTTCTATAAAATAAGTGCACTTGAAATAGATGGCTTGTCAGTATGAATTTTTCATCTATGATTCTATGATTTTCTCCCTTTAGTAGCAGATCAAGGATCCTCCAAATAAGGGCACCCCAGGTTTCCAGTAGTGATGAGCATGTGGGTGGATGAGACATCACTTATTTGGAAGCGCCTGGGTGATTTGAGAAAAGGCAGCTTTGAGTTAGTGTAGGTGGTATCTGTGGTCACCAGCTGTTGGTGGTAACTAACAGGTTAAATGCTGAGAAGCGCCTTCCTGACAGGGGGGGGGGGGGGCTGTAGCAGAGGGTGGTTGAGATTATCCACAAAGCCTCCAATCCAATTAAGATTGCTTCCCTTCCTAGCAGGTGCTTCATTTTGGGGGTCTCAGAAGATGAATGATGTTTCAGGGAGGAAAAAAAAGGCAGGAGTGAGAGGGAGAGTAAGCAGGAGAGACATCTGTAGAAAGAACTACAAATATGTTAGCCACAAGTACAAGCTTATTTAAAGAAAAGAGAAAAGAAAAGTTAAACAGGAGACCTGGTACTCCTCCTTTCCCCTGAGGAACTGTCCTACCCAATCCTCTAAAGAGAGAGACAGATTGCTTGTGGTTTTCTTTTACCAGGCAAAAGGAGGGTTAAGTGTGTGTGAAAGAGGCGGAGAGGGGAACCCCAGCCTGGAACTTGAGACTTTCCAGCTGAGAAGAAACGATTCAGAAAGAGATGCAGACGTAATCATACAACACTGCAATCAACTTTTTCTGTGTCCAAAGGAAGTCAGGAAAAACACATAAATAATTGTGCAGCCACATTTCACATAGTCCAAGACATATATCAATATTGCCACCACTTCCTAGAGGGTAAGTGTGTAAACCTTACTGTCTAAAGAAAATGCTTGCAGATGATTGCTGGTTGCCCGAGGACGGCAGCAATGAAGCGCTTTGGAAAATTTCGATTTGAGGGGACAGGGCAGTCTGTGGTACTAACGCAGCCAAGTCAGAGTACCCAGCCATCTGACGAATATGAGTTGGGAGCATTCTTGAGGCAAGCCAGTATTTTGTTTGCTTGTTGAAAATGCGGGAAACTGAATTGAATGCCAAGAACTCAGAACTCATTTGGTTGGAATGCAGATCTGTCTGTGATATTTAATCTGTAACCATGAGGGGCTTCTTGCAGTAAGGGGCTCTCTGACTTAATGACTTTCTCCTTTCCTTTTTCATGGGCTTCAGGTAAGAGGTTTTCCAGTGGAGTCCATATTAGGAAATTAAAATATGGAAGAGCCCATCAGCAACTCTCTTATTAGTTGCGCCTTTTGCTCAGTAAGGACTTCTCAGATAAAATAGTTGAGGGAGACTTGTGTTCTCAACATCTACATGGATTTGGGAGGGAGGGAAAATATATATGGGATCAAAGGTCCTCCCTTCAATGTGCTCTTTGTGCGCTGTTGATGGCAAAGCATTTATTATGATGTTGCAAGGACTTGAAGGGATTGGTTTGAGCGTGTTTCAACAAAGGTTTTATCCTGTTATTTATTTGAAGTGTCTGTTTTCCATTACCAAGTCAGGAGATAGACTCATGTGACAGATTTCTAACATAAATTTCCCTCCTTGAAGCCCTGAGTAAAGACATCCCCGTGATATTAGAAGTCCAAATATTCCATTTGGGAGGGTGGACTTGTACCTATGCATTTTTTTAGTTTAATCTCACCTAATGGGAACATGGATGCCCCTGTAGCTTATAGTGGGAGTCAATCATAAAGGAGTTGGAGGAGGATTGGATGGGTCACTGGAAGAACAGGATGAGTGCCTCTGTAGGTTTTCAGGGTTGGTTTTCAAACCTGAGTTTCTCCCCACACGGACCTCTGTGTCACGGTACTCCCCGTGCAGTAACTTGGTATGATGTTTAGAAATGTTGGTGAGTTTTTCACATGTGTTGGCAATTTCTCATGCCTTCCAGCATCACAAGCTGTAGCAGGGGAGTGGGTGTAGGTGACTTTGGGGTTGTGAAAATAATTGGCAGGATTCCTTCCACTTGGAGTCATTGCTTCAAGAATGCAACACTTTCCGACCTTTGGTAGGCTACTGGTCCGGCCTCTCTCTTTCGGTGGCCAGTACTTCCAGCTGCTGCAGCAGAAGGCACCGCTCCCTTCCATATAGTACTATGTCTCCCTCCACCCCTCACCTCATCATAGCCCCACTCCAATGCCAGATTGAAAGGAGATTTCTTCCAGACGTGATGTTTAACTTAAGCAGTAAAGTATGAGCATCGATAGCTCCTGGTCATTTGAGTCTGAGCTGTGTGTTGCTCACTTCGGATGATGTTTATTCTCTGGGAATATAAGCACGTTAAGGGTTCTAATCTGTTGGCCGTCATCACACCCCATGGCCTTGATTTCATCAGCATCGTTATATGTTGAATTTTAAAAGTCCATATTGAAAAGCTTCACACTGCCTTTGAAACGAATGAGGACTGACTTCTTCCCAGAACTCTGAAAGAAATAAACGGGACGTTCATTCTCAGACTCGGCGTATTGAGTTAGTGCCCTGGTAGGTGATTAAGACACAGCCACCACTTGTGTATCTGTATGACTTTGGTCTTGAAAAGTCTTCCCATTTTTAAGTGCCTCGCAAAGACTTCCCAACACAAGGAAGGTTCTTTTCTCCCGACGTCTGGGACCAGATTAGATGCTTTCTAAGATTCCTTTTATGCCTCAGAATTTTAGGATTATTCAATCATCTTTTTAAATCCAGACTTTAATTTCACATCCCTCCTTTGGTTAGTAGCTTTGGATGTTTTTTTCTTTCTCTTTTTTCCTTTTTCCTTACTGTTACTCATTCCCCCTTTTTTGTTCTTTCATTCCATAATTTCTTTCTTCTTTCTTTTCTTTCTTTTTCTCTTTCTTCTATTCCCTTTCTTCTTTATTCCTTTCTTCCTTTTCATCTTTCTTCCTTCCCTTCCCTCTTCTTTCCTTTCCCTCCTTCTTCCTTCCTTCCACTGAATGAATACCTCTGTATTTTGGGATAAGCATTTAATCACCTCTATGTTCCCTTTGTATGTTTTTATGCCATCTTGTCATGAACCCTGTTTGGGCCCTCTCTGACTGCTAGTACTACCTAGTATTGGCATATTAGCAGGACTCTGGAACCAGAGTCCTCTTCTCCTTTTTTTTTGCTCTTAGAGATCCTTAGCCTTTTCCTCTCCTAGAGCTTGTCACAAAGACTTCTCAAACCAGTTTTGGCATTTTAAACTCACCTCCTCTGTGACCATGGACCAGGTACTCAATGGAACTTGCCCTTTTCACCTCCAGGCTGTCTAACCATCACATGGCTTGGGTAAGATGGAAGTCTTCAACTCTCTTCCTTGCCTTAATTAATACATGTAAATGCCATGATCTTATTTTAACTTATTGTTGCTTAGAGGATTGTTTCTCAGTTTCTCTTTAAACAAATTTGATTTTCCAAAATTATAACCACATCACCCTTGTTGCAGTGTGTCTAGGGCTAAATCAGTGGCAGAAATTATTCACAATGATAAACATAATATGGGATCTTGAAGTCAGTGCAATTCCAACTCTGCAAAGTGTTTTTAAAAATTGTCACAAAAATCGATGAGACCATTTTAAGGCAAACATGCAGACCTTCATCTGGTAAGATTTCTTCAGTTAAACCATGTAGAACACTGATCACTTTGGCTGCTGATTTATTTAGACCTCCTGTATAACTCTATTTTTTTTAAATGAAAGGTCAGATCTCCCCTATTTCTTTTAAAGAGTCAGGCAACAAGTGAATTAGAAAGTGAAACTGGAAGAGAAGAATCAATCTCCCTATTGCTCAACCCACCAAGACTTTCATTTGCACTGACATAAGTCTACCAGTACATTATTAATTATTAATTTATTAATAAATGCTTTATTATTTATTAATTATTAATCATTAATGTATTAGGCACTGGGCATACAAAAACAAAACAATTCCTACCCTCAAAAAACTTGGATTCTGCAGGAGGGAGGCAGTGTGTACATACAGAAAATATATAAAATGTACGTAAAATACATACAGGATAATTTTTGAGGTGAGGCATTAATAGCCAGAAACAGGGGATCAGGAGAGGCTTTCATGTGGGAGGTGACATGTGAGAAGAGCTTATGAAGGATAAGCATTCCCTTCACTCTTGCCACAATTTGGGCGTACAATTTCTCCTGGCTGTTCAACGCAGCCTTCTCTACCTAGGCTCCAAATAAGGACCACCTTTGGTAGAACTCATCTCTAGAGAGACCACGATGTGTGGCCTGTAACGCTCAGCTAACAGCGCGGCTCCAGAAGCAGTAGGAGTAGCAGAGAGAGAAAGGGGAGGAATCGGGGTAAATGGAGGTAGGAGCCATAACATGAGATTCATTGTTTTGGAAGGCGGGTGAATGGCTCAGAAGCTAGAGAAATTATACAGCAGCAGTGTTGGAATAAATGTATGCCTTCCAAGGGAGAGATTTGAAAGGAAAATGCTAATTTATATTCATAATTTCTTGACTGAGGAGAAAAAAAAACAAGCCTTATTTACTTCATAGTCTTTAGAGGCAGTTAGGTATCTTGTGGATTGAGCATAGGACCTGGAGTCAGGAAGACTAAGGTTCAAATATACCCTCAGACACTTACTAGCTGTGTGACCCTGGGCAAGTCACTTCACCCTGGTTGCCTCAGTTTCCTCATCTATAAAATGTGCTGGAGAAGGTTATGGCAAACCACTCCAGTATCTTTGCCAAGAAAAGCCCAAAAGGGTCACAAAGAATCAGACGTGACTGAAAAATGACTAAACATCCACAACGTGCCTTAGTTTCTTCCTTTGTCAACCAGGGATAATAATAATACCTACCTCCCAGGGTTGTTGTGGAGATAAAATGAGTTCATATTGGTAAAATGCTTTACAAACTTTAAAGCGCTAAGTGAATGCTAACAATTATTATTATTATACTCACACTTAAGCATGGGACCAGGGGACAGGAGACCTGGCAGAAAATCACAGTACTATCCATTTTAGCTGGCGTTTTTGGCTTCCTATATTACTACTGCAGTATATCTTGCCTAGTAACTTCACCATTACTACAAAGAGCAAAGAAGATCTGGGTTAGACTAAGACCAAATTACCTGCCCACTTGTGACTACACCAAGTAGCTTAGCTAACAACAGTGAGTCTGGGGAAAAAAAAAACAACTGCAAAGTGAGACTATAGGATTTAGAGCCAGAACAGTTCTAACCTTGGGGTCTGAGAATGTGTGCGTGTGAGTGTGTGTGTGTGTGTATGTGTTTAAAAATTCTTTTTGTTAACTATTGATATACTTACTTTTCTTTGGAATCCTATGTATTTTGTTTATGCATGTAAAAAGGGTCTCACCAGACTGCCAGAGGAGCCCTTATCCTACATTATCTAGTCTAACCTCTTAATTTTACAAAAAAGGAAACTGAGGACCAGAGAGTTTTCTTATAACTTGCCCAAGATTGTACAATAAGAAAAAAACAGGACCAAGATTCAAATCCAGTTCTCTTGATTCCAAATCCCATGGTCTTTCCATTACAACATACTATGTCTTGTTGATGGTCCTCTTCCTTTGTGACATCCACTTTCTAATCCATTACTTTGGTTTCAAAATTGTTGCTCATCTTTCATTTTCAAAGAAGAACAATAACAGCAGGAGGGTGATATCTTCACTTGCAAGTGAATTGGCTTTAAGTGAAACAAAGCTATGCAAAGTCATTAGCTACACTCTCTCCTCCAGGGTCATTGGAAGCCAATGGCAAGACATAGGTCAGGACTGGAGATGACTCCATGAAAAGAATGAAACTAAGGTTGCTGTTGTGTTTTCCAGTCAGGTAGGAGGAGTGCTGCCTCAGTTTCAAGGCCAGCTACTGCCATCCTTCTAGGGTGACTCTTGCTTAAAAATCTGCCATTCTCCGGGTCAGAAGATAAAATTCATTGTTGCTATACAAGTTACACTGCTTAGTTACAAAGGGCAAAAGGAAAGATGGGGCTTGTCTAATAAAACAAATTTTCATTGAACACTGTATAATTATAATGATCAAGCTTGGGGCTTGGGAATAAGTTGGTGAGGGGACTATGGGCATGTAATGTGGCATATACTATGAGGTGGTTCAGTCTTGCTAAATCTATTTTTTTTCTCTTTGTAAACCTTTGTGACAAAGTACAGCTTGTAGGTTGGAGGAGGGATGCACTAGGAAATAAAGACCACGTGAAAACAAGACATCAATAAAAATAAGATAAAATAATAATTTTTACTCCTGGGGAGCATAAGAAATGGATTGAAAAGGGAAATATTTTTTATTCTTTTGTAGCCAGGAAGCATACGTATAGCTAGTAAGTCAACAAGCATTTTTTAGGTTCCTACTATGTGCCCAGGCTCTGAACTAAGTGTTGGGGAAAAAATACAAGCAGAAAAAAAAATGCAGTCCCTGCCCTCAAGGAGCTGATATTCTTTTAATGGAGGAAGTCAATACTTTTCACTTCTGTGGAGGAAGTGAGAAGGATTGCGGGGAGAGAAGATATTGGACAGAATCTAGAAAATCAGTAGTGGAGCCTGAAGAGGAAAAAAGACACAGCTTGCCTGGGCATTTTCCTGGAAAGACCCATTAGATCAAAGGAAGGGGGCTCAGGGCCATTGTGTACTTTCAGTCTGAGTTGTTCAGGGATGGCATACCCTCACTTTTCCCCACCTTTACTGTTCAAAGAAACTCTGCTTTATCTCTCCATCGGAGAGGAGGAAATCCATATACAGGTCCATCATTGGTGGAGTAGGGTAGAAGAAGAGCTTGGCCAAGCTATCTATTAGCAAATGGCCCCATGTAAAGCTTTATTATCTATTTGGGGAGTGTCCCCTTTGACTAATTAGTTATATTTTGATGGTCTGAATAGACCGTTATAAATAAATTCATGTCCTACTGCATGCTCCGATAGAAAGAGTGGAAGTGGGCTGAGGAGCAGCATGATTTGGGGGAGTTCACTTATATTTTCTTTGCCTAAGTTCCTTTGTCTTTAAAATGGGGACAATAATACCTGTCCCATCTATGCCACCATACCACAAGGTTAAAATAAATGTGAAATCATTTTAGAGAGGTAAAAACAATATACAAATGCAAGGTATTATTTATTATGAGATGTCTGGTACTATGACATAGTAGAGAGAGAGCCAACCTCAAGGCCAGGAAGATCTGGGTTCAAATCCCACTTCTGAGATGTACTGGCTATGTTACCCTGGGCAAATCTCTTAACATCTGGCTTCTTTCTGTCACCTCCTCTCCTTAATAGGTTTTGGAATGACCCAAAGCCAGGGGTGGGACTGGTGGGGCATGCAAAGGGGAGGAGTTGTCTTTACCCTCTCCTTCAGTCTGTGGCATCCCAGAACCCATCAGTGACTGCTGGGCAGTAAGTATAAAAACCTGCCATTACTGGGAGTGCCTTCGTCTCTTTCCTTTGCCCTATGCTTCCTTTGGGGATAGCCAGAATCTTTCTGAGCTGGTTGATTGTTCGTATGGCTTGGATGAGATGTGAGTTACCAATTCTTCTTCTACTGAGATGGAAGACCACCATCTTTGCTTCTGTATCCTCCAGACTCTTGACATTATCATTTAACTTACTGATATAACTTAAAGACCATTGGGCTTTCCATCTATACCAAGGACTTCATCCAACCTGCAACTGAACTTTGTTTTGTATATTCTTTACCCAAATTAGAATGTGAACTCCTTGAGAGACTGTCTAGTTTTTTCTATTTGCATCCTCAGACCTTATCATGGGACATAGTAGGCATAGAGTAAATGCTTTTTCCCTTCATTCCTTCATTTGTCTCAGGGCTCTAGGCTATTCTGTAAGATTTTAAGTGGCAGAGAAGATGCCTACCTACATGGATAGAGGGAGTTTCTTCCCTCTACCTGAGAGATCTTCATATCAATGAATTCACAAGTCCCACCCCAGCCCTATTTCTGTCCCCTCTCTGGGAGTGATTAATGCACTCTAGTTATTTTCGCTTTTACAATATTAAAAAATAATCCGAAATGGTTCTGAGCAACTTTGAAAAGCAAAATAAAATGAGATAATTTAATAGAGAGAATTACACAATCTGTTTAATAAATAGAAGCAAATCTTTGGTTGTATAAAAGAGACCACAGACGTGCAATAGGGAAAGGGAGTAAGATGTATGAGCAAGTTTAACTTTGTACCTCCCAACCATAAAGTGGCTCAATAAACAAGGCTTATGTTTTATTGACTTGAATCATTGTTTATCCATGAAAGTGGGCCAGGAAAGCAATGTTACCAGGACATACATCTTTAATTCAAAACCTGTCATGAAGCCAAGAACTTTAAAAGGGAAGAACGACTCTTACCTGGCCTTCCCACTTCTTCGTAGAGACTATATGAGGGATGGACAGTGCCCAAAACCTTGCTTTGATCAGCCAAGGCAAGAAATAGATCAGCAGACATTTCGAAGAGGGGAAATGAGTCATTACCTGATGCTGGCCAGTTAGATCAGATACTTTTCCCCCAGAGCAAGGAGGAGTGATGCATCAAGGGAGAAGTGACTGAGGAAGACTGCCCTGTTACACCAAAGGAATCCTGCCAACCCCTATGTTTATCCTTATCTGACCTTGCCTGATCAGTGTATTCATAAGTCCCTGGGGTCTACTTTTTCTGCAATGGTCTATTTGAAAAAGGATCTACCTCTCTTTCCCTACCTCAGCACAAAACTGCACCGCTCCTAACAGCTGTGGCCCATCAAGAATCGGTCAATTGTCCAGAAAGAACTAGTCTTTCCTCTAGGAGAGGTTATGGTGAATATATTCAACTTGGGGATGTAGTAAAGTTATTCTATACCACACAGTCAATTGGCTGGCCAGAGAATGACCTCCTTGAAATGGTCAGAAATGATTGTGAACTTCTTGAGGGCCGGGACGTTTTTTGTCTCTCAAATCTTCAGTGCTTAGCACAGTACTTAGGCAAACAGAGTGAAGTGACTTGCCCAGGTTCACATAGGTATTAAATGTCTGAGGTCAGATTTGAACTCAAAAAGATGAGTCTTCCTGACTCTAGGCTTGGCATTCACCAACTTGCTGCCCTGGTGGGGGCTGGCCATTGACTAAATCTATCCAAGATATTGGAAGCAAGATAAAATCCAAGTATTTCCCCCCTCAGAACTTGGGTGCAAAGGAATAAACATGTTGGTCTTTAGAAGACTATGCCACTTTTTTAGCTGGGAAGAAGGCTACACAATTGAAGTTGAATTAAACAAAGACCAGAAAGGACTGATTGTCTTAGGAAAGAATTCTTAAGGTCCACATCTCTGTGCTTTTTGAAATTCTTAGTGTAGTGATAGGATTGGGATAGGGACTGAACTTGTAATTTCATTGGGATAGGGAATTGCAAGATAAGGAAACTCCCTCCACTAACAGCAGGTCATTCCTTTCTCTGCAGTTTAGCCTTAGAGAGTTGCCTAGAGCACTGAGAGATTAAATGATTTGCTTAGCATGGTTGGTTGTTTGTATCAGGGGCAAGACCTGTTCTTCTTGACTTTGAGGCTGCCTCTATAACAAAGGAATCAACTCATTTTGGGTTTCCAGAATACAGCAGAACTAGATTAAAATGCAGTTGGGAAATGTTTAACAAAATAAATAAAAATACGATACAACACAGATAATGTGAATTTGTGGTTTTCAAAGTCAACATGTAGCCCACAGGAATCCTGTTTGAATTTAACATCACTGCACTGGAGCATTGAAATAGTTCAGTGAAATAATCATTTAGACATAAATAAGGCAGGTCATTACTTTGGGTACATTGGAAAGTTCCCTATAATATTCTTTTCTGTTATTGGCTACCACAGTGCCTGACCTTTCAGTTATAAATGATCTCTTCCTTTAAGTGTTCCGTTGGCCTCTATGTGTATTCCTCTTTAAATTGGAATTTTCATGGGAGAGGCAAAAAATTATGAACACAAACATCTTAGTGTAAAATAGATTGGTCCTTTAAACCATATAAAAATCTCATATATTGGTTCATATAAACAATGCCACAGAGATTAAGGGAAGTCTGAAATGTAGGGATATATTTACATAGATAAAGTATGAGATCCGATTCATCTCATATCCAGGGAGATTGTAATATCTATCTTTGGGTAAGAGAGGAAGAGGGATGGGACTGGGGGTTCACTCCTTCACTGTACTCCCCCCAAGAGGGGGTAGAGGGCTAGAAGTATATTTATAACACTTCAGATATGCAGCCTAAGGGGGTGTGTGTGTATGTGTGTGTATGTGTATCAACACTCTTTTAGTGTATTCAGAATAAAATCTAATTTCCTAGCTGACCTGAGTAGAAAGTAATCCCTCTCCATACTAGCATGCTGGGAGGGTAATAGCTTACTTTCTGCCACTTTAGCTCCCTTCCACCAAACACTCATTACATAGAACACAACAGATAGCGGGGAAACATATTTATCCAAGCAAACAATAAAATGGGGAAATTACACAGTTTAGGGTAGGGTATAGCATACATGAGAGTAAATGGACTATTTAATTTGGGATTAAGATAAAATCTCACTTCAGGAAGGGAGATTAACTATTTTACCAGGGAAGTTTTCTCTGAGGTTTTGGGAATCATGAGACATGTTGAGGAAATTGGCTTTCCCTACTTGCCTGTTGTTCAGTAGAATTTTGGGCCATGTGAGTTTAACACCTTTTCTTTTTAATTCTACTTCTTTCTCTCCTTTTCCAAAGTCTCTCTACCAATCTGAATTCATGTCTCCCACACAGAGGCTCAAAGGTCTGTCAGCCAATTAGCAGTCACATCTTCCTGCACAAATGCAGAATCCCAGAGTTGTCCATTAGGGAGCTGCCCAATGTTATCTATGTGAGTGAGGGTGTTCTGTTAGTTTATCCTTAAACTGCTTAATTTCAGAGCTTCAAAGAACTTTATGACATGAATCCCATCACATGAATTTTAACTCTCTGGTTCTGGTATCCCATTGGATTCACTATTTGTGTGTGTATGGGGGGGGGGGGACATTCAGAAATGTCATATAGCTATTTCACATCAATTAGGACTTGTTATCACTGTAGGTACTAGTGATTGGTACTAAGACCCAAATGAGCCTTAATCTTACCAACTAGATGAGTAGGATTGGGACATCTGACTCCATGGATTTTGTGGGTTCTGAATTCTCCAGGGTTACTGCGAATCAGTTTACTCAAAAGGCAAACCAAAATCTCCTTTGGGATTTGTACTTGGATAAATTGTTTACGTGATATTGTTTGGGGGGGGTTCTAGACTCAGATTCCCTCAGATTCCCCCAAAGGAATCACCCACTTAAACATCTAGCCCGATTCACTCATTCTCAGCTTCTCCCAAGTCACACCACTCTCAACCCCCTTACCCTCTTACCCTCTCATTCTCTGCACACAAAGAGTAACTACTTTATACCCTCCCACAAAGTCCCAAAGCCAGTCTGATAGCCCACCGATGTCAGGAAACATCCTTCATGTACCTTGAAAGTTCAGGAAATAATTAATATAGTAGGTAGTTGTGAGGACCTTTAATGAGACAACTTGATGGTACAGTGTATGGAGTATTAGATTCTGAAGATCACCCGCAGGGCCTGGAGGGCTAGACTCTGAAGATCACCTGTCAGGATAAGGTACTGGACAGTGAAGTCCTTTCTCAAGCTAAACTGCCAAGCATTCAAACATTACAGCACAGAGCCCAACTCCAGTGGGCTGGCTGTGATGTTCCAATGCCAAGCATATGTTTGCCCAAAAGACTATTTTACAGAGAATTCACGCAAGGCATGCACTCACCTGGAAGTAAGATGTGACACAAGGACACTTTCAAGGTCCCTCTGAAGAACTTTGGCCTAGGAGACACTAGCACAGGACTGTCCGGTATGGTGTGCCACTGTGTTCTATGAGCAAAGCAGAATTGCAGTAGCTCAAAAGAAATGTGAGATGTGTGAACTTGGAGACATCTCCACTCCAAAATGTTCACAAGAACTATTTGTGCCTGACCTGTGCTAGAGCCTTCCAAGCTCGTATTGGCCTGATCCACCACATACTGTATGCTGACTCTGCCATTGTGATGCCCTCTTTGAGGACAAAGGACAACAACCAACCAACAAGAGTGTCAGACCTGGAAACCAGGAAGACCTGAGTTCAAATTTTGCCTCTGATATTTGTTAGCTTTGTGACCCCAGGCAAGATACTTCACCTCTGACTGCATCCTTTTCCTTTAAAATGGGGGTGATAATAGCACCTGTCTCTCAGGATTGTTCTGAGGACAAAATGAGATAAGTTTTTAGGTGCTTTGTAAAACTTAAAGTGCTAAATGAATGTTACCTGTCACCATTAACCCAACTCCACAGCTGCAATCTCTTCAAAGTCTCTCACCTTGGAAGTAATTTTGCCCGACCCCTGTATATTGGAATATGATTGTATGTCTGTAACCACCATTATTTCCTGAAGGCCAACTTCACAACAAATGATATATGTACTAATTTTAACATAATAGTACCCACATCATCCTAGTTTTCCTTATCATTTTTTATCCTCTTTTCTTGTGTAGAAACTCTAATAATGATTGGAGGAAAGATGGATATTATCTCCAAGACTTATTACAAAAATCTGAATTTATCACTGTTTTTAACTACTTGATTGTAATCAATGTGTATTTTTTCCTTTTGGTTCTGTCATTTTTGTTCCAACCCCCTCATTTCTTTTCTTTTTTCTTTTTTTTTTGGTTTATTTACTTTTTAGTTGACAACATTCAGTTCCACAGTCCCTTGAGTTTCAGATTCCCCCCCCCCCCCATCATGGCGGCATGCACTCAGATACAGCATCTACAAACACCTTCCCATTGATCATTAGGTTGTAAAGAGGGATTGTAACTGATGGAATGATCAGTGGGAGAGAGGAAACAAAACAAGACAAGAAAAAGAAACAGAGCAGGTAGTTTGTTTCAATCTACACTCAGACTCCACATCTCCTTCTCTGAATATGGATATCTCCTTAATCTTGAGTCTTTTGGAGTTGTCCTATAACCTTGTATTGCTGAGAGGAGGTCAGTCTATTGAAGTTAGTCATCACCCATATGTTGTGTCTGTGATTGTGTACAAATTTCTCCTGGTTCTGCTCTTCTCACTCAGCTTCAGTTTATATGAGTCTCTCCAGGTTATTATGAAGTCCGCCTGCTCCTCATTTCTTATAGCACAGTAGTATTGCATTATATTCATATGCCACAACTTGTTCAGCCATTCCCCAATTGATGGGCATCACCTTGTTTTATAATTTTTTACCACCACAAAAAGGGGCACTATAAATATTTTTGTACATACGGGTTCTCTCTTCACTTCTCTGATCTCTTTGGGATATAACCCTAGAAGTGGTATTGCTGGGTCAAAGGGTATGCACTTATTTATAGCCCTTTGGGAATAGTTCCAGATTGCTCACCAGAATGTCTGGATCAGCTGGCAGCTCCACCAACAATGCATTGGTGTTCTGGTTTTTCCACATCCTCTCCAGCATTTATCATTTTGCTGTTTTGTCATCTTAGCGAGTCTGGCTGGTGAGATGTGGTGCCTCAGAGTTGTTGTGATTTGCGTTTCTCTAATCACTAGTGATTTGGAAAATTTTTTCATATGCTTATAGATGTCTTTAATTTCATCTTCTGAAAACTGCCTGTTCATATTATTGGACTATTTATCAATTGAGGAGTGGCTAGTAGTCTTATAAATTTGACTCAATTGTTTGTATATTTTAGAAATGAGGCCTTTATCAGAGACACAGGTTGTAAAAATTCTTTCCCAATTTTTTACTTCTCTTTTAATCTTGGTAACATTGGCTTTGTTTGTACAGAAGCTTTTCAATTTAATGTAATCAAAATTATTCATTTTGCATTTTGTAATGCTCTCTAGCTCTTGTTTCATCATTAAGTCTTCCCTGCTCCATAGATCTGACAGGTAAACTATCTCTTGCTCTCCCAGATTGCTTACAGTCTCAGCCTTTATACCTAGATCATGTACCCATTTCGACTTTATTTTGGTGTACGGTGTTAGATATTGGTCTATGTCCAATTTCTGCGATACTATGTTTCAGTTTTCCCAGCAGTTTTTGTCAAATAGTGCATTCTTATCCCCAAAACTGGGGTCTTTGGGTTTATCAAACAGTGGATTACTATGATCATTGGCTGCTGAGTCTCATATACCCAATCTATTCCATTGATCCACTGCTCTATTCCTCATCCAGTACCAAGTATGTTTGATAACTGCTGCTTTTGATTAAAATCTGGTATGGCTAGTCCATCTTTCCTAGCATTTCTTTTCATTAGTTGCCTTGATATTCTGGACCTTTTGTTCTTCCAGATGAATTTTGCTGCTATTTTTTCTAGCTCTACAAAGTAATTTTTTGTAGCTTGATTGGCGTATGTATGTATGTATATAT
>CM053581.1:43515066-43537406 GCA_028627135.1 Pseudochirops cupreus
GGAGAGAAACTCTTTCTCTCTCTCTGTCTCTCTCTCTCAGCTGGCCTCAGTCTCCAGGATTCTTCCTTCACCAGGGGCAGTGTTCCAATTCTCTCTCTCTGTCTCTCTCTGCCTCAGCTGGCTTCAGTCTCCAGGATTCTTCCTTCAAGGGGAGCAAAATTCCAATTCTGTCTGTCTGTCTCTGGAATTCTTGCTTATGTACACACCTCAGCCAATCCCCTTCTTCCACATCAACAGGGGAGTTCATGCCTTCTCAACAGTGGGACAGAGTTTGTACCTTCCACACTTAGCACTTAGTACTAAGTGCTAAGTATCCTGCTAAACTGATTACTATTACAGTAAATAAAAACCACTTATTGGGGGATTCACGTGTATATTGACAGAAACAGTCCATGTCAAATGTGAAAGTTGTTTCTCAGAGTAACCTGATGAAGAAGTGTAAGTGCTATTAGTGCCCCTTAAATTTCAACTGCCTGAGGCAAAATTCTGGTCTCATACCCTAGTTATAGTTGAGTTTCTTGTGCTATATTGGTTATTCCCCAAGCAGAGAGTGTGGGCTTCAACAGACCTTTGTACAACACAAAAAGTGGAACATCAAAATGAACGACTTTGTGCTCCCACAATTTGGCTTTACATTTGTGATCCATTAAGTCACATAGCCTGTCCTCCATGGGTAGAATACACTCCCCTGTCCTAGTTCTACCTTCTAGAATTCTTTTCTTCAAGAGTCTGCCCATCTGCTGTCTCCACTGTGACATTTCCTTTGAACCCTTTACCTCCATCTGAAACTTTTTCTCCATCATCCCATTTTCCTAGAGTATTTTGCTTGGAGATCTCCCTTGCCCCCATCACTGTCTATCTTGGTTACACTCAGTACTTTTTTGTATATACCATCTTACCAGCTCATTGACGGCTAGCACTAAATCATTTCTGATCTTTGCATCCCCAGTGACTGGCAAATCACCTTGCACAAAGTAGGAGCTTTATAAATGTTATTGAAACAAATTTAATTCACTTTTCCACAATCAAGAGCCTGTGGAAGGAAGATTATATAAGGCATTGGTGCTCAGTGATCCTAGATGCTGGCAAACTCTTCTCCTTGCGTATCTTATGGACATTCCAGCCCTCCAACCTAGGAGGAGTGCTGGTTAGAGCTGGAAGAGGCCTTAGCAGCCATCTAGTACAATCCATTAATTTTTATAGATGAAGAAACTAAGGTCCAAAGAGGCTAAGGGGGGTTTTAACTGTTAAGTAGCAAAAGTAGAATTCGAATCCAAATCATCTGACTTCAAATCCCATGCCCTCTCCACTATACCATGTTCTACAACACAGTGATTTCCAACATTCCTGGTCACTGGTTATCAGCAGTCTACCCACACTAGGAAGAGAGAGTAGGTGATTTTTTTTCTTCTAAAAAAATTTTCCTTGAAAAAATAATGGAAATACACAAAAAATATTAAATTAGAAAATCCTTCAAGTCTCACTCCTACCTTCAGGTGTAAACCATCTATAAAATTTTCTTTTAAGGTCTTTTGAAAAGCTTCTTATTCTTGATTGGTTCAGTATGCCAGGTGCATGTATGAGGATCCTGGACTGTGTGTATATGGAGGATTATGGAGCTGAAGAACATTGGAACAATGGTTCAATCTCTAGTTTGATGTAGTTGCGGTCAGAAAGCTGTGTGTGTGTGTGTGTGTGTGTGTGTGTGTGTGTGTGTGTGTGTGTGTGTGCACGTATGCGTGTGTGTGAAAGTTGGCAAAAAAAGGGAACAATTAATTCACTTTCAATTCAAAGCTTCACGAAGCTGGCAAAAGGCATTGAGGGCTAGAAAGTCAGGCTCTTAAGTAAACTGTAAGTCAATTCATTTAGGATTAAGCACTTAGGTCATTCGCTGAATAGAGCTCTAGACCTGGAGTCAGGAAGAACTGAGTTCAAATCCAGCTCGGATACTTTATTAGCTGTGTGACTCTGAGCAAATCCTTTAACCTCTGTCTACCTTAGTTTCCTTGTCTGTTAAATGGGGATAATAATATCACCTATCTCTACCATGGTTGTTGTGAAGATCATAGGAGATGTTTAGTTCTTTGCTAACCTTAAAGTATTATAGAAGTGCTAGTTATTATTATTATTTTTAAAAGAGCTTACAACAGATAAACATGTAAATATAAAAAATTAACAAAAATTCTGAAGGTCTTTTCCATCACTTTTATTTTAGAATTCATTTGCCCAGATTTTCTCAATTCTTCAAACTGGTCCTAAATCATCAAATTTTGAAGCCAGATGAGGCCTCAGGGATCACCTAGGCCAACGTTCCTTCCCCTTTTTGGTGTCCTGGACGTCCACTCTTTGGCATTCCAGGGATGTCTATTGATCTCTTCTAAGAAATGTTTTTAAATGCTTAAAATAAAATCGTCAGATTACAAGGGAAATCAATTATATTGAAGTCAAAAATACAATATTTGTTCCATGTAAGTTCATGAACTCCTTGGAATCTATTGCAAATGAGGATCCAGAGAGAGGGAGGAAGTAACAGCCAATAATGCACAGGCAGAAAAGAGCAAAGTCAGGATTTTGATTGGGGTTCGGGATTTGAGCCTGGATGCCCTGACCCGAGCCCCGGAGCTTTCTAATACTCCCGGTTCTTCTTTAGAATGAAAGCTGCTTGACTTCCTATTGTGCCTTTTTGGACAGCATATGGACTTTCTCACTGCCTTTAAGAAGGCTACAAACATTTCTCCTTATATACTCCATTAGGAACTCTATTTTTACCTTTGGAAAAGTTGGCAACGATCATGGGCTACAATCAGGAATCTTGGCTAGAAATCACCAGAAGAGGTTTAATTAGCATGCCTGCATATGAAATTTGGGATTGAACACTGACTTCCATCTAACTTAGCAATAGAAGCACTTGGGAAGTGTCGATTAGTTTTTTCCCCTCTGTGAATCCTCAGCTTAACTGCGTTGAGAAGGGGCATAAGTTCCTGAAATAAGGCGATAGTCCTATGGTACTTTGCCTTCGTTAGCTGTCATCCAGAGCTTTGTGTTCAGTTCTGAGGGCCGTGGTTTAAGAAGGGCGTTGATAAATGAAGAGGGGCCAGAAGGGGATAACTGGGGTGGTGAGGGGTCTCAAGTCCATGCTATAAGAATAGGTTAAAGTAATATGGGATGATTAACCTGGGTAAGAAGAGAAGAGAAGGGAAAGAGAGGGACATGACAACGGTCTTAAAGTATTAATGGGGCTGCCAATTAGAGGAAGGGTCACATTTTTTTTAGGCCGAGAGATGGACCAAAGTATTTTGAAATTCTCATCCTTATTACTAACTGTATGCTGGAATTGCAAGTAAAACCTCTGTTTCTCTCCTTTTCAAGTGATAGATAGCACCACACTGCCTTTCTCTAGGCAGCTTTTCAAATATCAGGGGATTCTGCTTTTTTCAAACAGCTCTCAGCAAAGTCAAAGCAAAGAGATGAAAAGGCTTGTCTTTCTTCCTGTTTCTCCATCTCTAATCTGATAGGGAAGTAGAGGTGAAGGAGGGAGAGGGAAATAGGCCTTTGTACAGTACCTACTATGTGCAAAGGCACTGTGCTAGGCACTTTTAGCTCATTTGATCCTTCCAACAACTTTGTGGGACACATTGCTATCATTATCTCCATTTTATAGTAGAGGCAACTGAGCCAGACAGAGGTTAGGTGACTTGCCTGGTGTCAATAGCCAGCAAGTGAATGTTGCTGCACTTGAACTCAGATCTTCCCGACTCCAAACTCAGTATTCTCTATCTAGGAGCTGGGAACCTGCAGCTTTGAGGCCACATGTGGCCCTCTAGGTCTTCAAGTGTGGCCTTTGGACTGAATCCAAACTTCATTTGTTCTGTGAAGTTTGGATTCACTCCAAAGGCCACACTTCAAGCCCTAGAGAGCCACATATGGCCTTGAGACCACAGGTTCCCCATCTCTACATCTATCTTCTGTATCACCAGCTGCCTTGAGGAGATTTCACCTCTCTGAGGTTGTATTTAGGAATAGAGAGTAGTAAGCCCAAACAGTTCTCCATATAGCAGCAAAACTCAGTTTTCTTCCAATGAAACAAACAACTCTCAGCAAAGTGATGCCTATCTTCTGATCAGCCTGACTCCCAGTAATAGAGCTGCAAAGTCTTTCTGTCAGCTCAGGTCCTATCAGGTTCTGAAAGCATCTTTTCCCCTTTCCTCCTGTGTCTAACAACCCATACAGGACAAACCAAATGGATGAAAAGTTTGTTTTGCCCAAACCAGCACACAATTGGATCACTGCATTGGTCCATCAGTACATACATCTTGGACAGACACTGCAGATAAACAATGAATCAAGCTCAGAATTGAATATGACAAGTGGAGCTAGATAGATTGCATTTTGGCAACTATACAGTGCTTTCAGTGATCCCAACTTGCTCCCTCACACAATTGCCCATCTTTTGAAGCAATTAATGTTATCAAAGAAGCAAAGTTATGTATAACTCAAAGGGCAAATGAGGACAGCAGAACCCTGTTTATGAGGACAGCAAAGAGGGAAGGGCACAGAAAGTGGCCTAGGAGATATTTCCAGGAAACTAAGGAAGATAGGGTTTGAATGACTTGTACTAGATCAAATAGCCAGGAAGTTTCTGAGATCAGATTTAAATTCAGGTTTTCTTGGCTCTAAGTTCAGTACTATCACTGTACCACCTAAATGAACTTAAAATATATATTTGTTTTTGTCATATAGTTATTTCCATCGTTTCCACTGTCATATAGTCTGACCCTTTGTGACCCTATTTGGGGTTTTCTTTGTCTCTCTCTCTCTCTTTTTTTTTTTAGCTTTTTTGGAGGGGGGAGAGCAGGGCAATTGGGATTAAGTGATTTGCCCAAGGTCACACAGCTAGTAAGTGTGTCAAGTGTCTGAGGCCAGATTTGAACCCAGGTCCTCCTGACTCCAGGGCCAGTGCTCTATTCACTGTGCCACCTAGGTGCCCCATATTTGGGATTTTCTTAACAGAGATACTAGAGAGTTTGCCATTTCATTCTCCTGCTCATTTTATAGATGCAGAAACTTAGGCCAATTGGGGTTAAGTGACTTGCCCAGGGTCACACAGTTAGTGAGTATCTGAAGCCAGATTTGAACTCAGGAAGATGACTTTTCCTGACTTCAGACCTGTTACTCTATCTGCTGCACTATCTGAATGCCTTAAAAGGATTTACTATTGCTTTTAAGCACAACATTGGCCCCATATTTAATGACAACCTAATTTTCTTCACGCTTGGTTCAGGGGCTACCCATGAAACATTAAAGGTGCTTGTGCTATGGAATAATGAGCTGCCAACCCCTGAGATATGTGCTAGAAAGCAGAGAAATAACCTTTGTTTTGTATGCTAATTTTAAAAGTGAAATTGATTGCTTTGTGGATAGAGTGATGGATTTACATCCCCAAAAGCACAACTTATTGATTTGATCTTCTTGAGTGGCATATGCAACGTTTTGCTTTTTCTAACTTGAGGAAAATCCCTTATTGTCTCAGATCATCATCAGTTCTAAAATATATCCTTCAATTTGTTGGATTCTCTTCCCTCCTCATTCTGTTCCTTTGCTTTTCTTGGATGTTTTTGAGACAATTACTTGGCCTAAGACAACAGTAGGACACTTTGAGACTGGGGTGCAGCTTTGAGCTTGGTTTTGTTGTGTGTCTATCTTTATTAAATAAATGCTTGGACTGAAATAGCTATGCATGTGCACATTGGGGAATTAAAACAACATACTTGCTTGTCACTGATCCAGCTTTCAATAAACAAACCAGAGCATTAAAAAAAAAACCCCAGCAATACAACAATGTATTTAAAAAAAAAATCAAAACAAAGGTTCATTCTATCTCACTGATGCTTCTTTTAAAGAAAAAATAAATAATTAGGCTATAGGCTTATGCTTGAACCAAAAAATGAACACATTTAAAAACTCTCTGTAAAAGTGATCAGTGTCATGCTATGTAATTAGAAACATTTACTTTTTGAAAAAAAACTTGATTCTTAAACTTTGAGTTCAGAATGATTTGACTTTATCCTTTGAAGTCACATCTGTCGAAAGGGAACAACCTGATTGCTTCACAGGGCCAAATTTCCTTTTTATAAAGAATGATTAATGCCCTTTGTTCATTTCTGCAAATGCCTTCTTCTTTTTTCTCCCATCCTCTTGCCCCTAGAATTGAATTCTCTCTCATAACAGAGCAGTTAAGTCAAAATACCCAGCCAAAACTAGGCAGTGATTGATCCGACAAAGAATACAATTTTCTTCCTTAGTTGTCTCCTGCTGCTTTGTCTAAAGTTGAGAGGTATGGCTCACTATCTGTTTTCCTCCAGGACCACTATTAATTTTTTAATTCCTGAGAATTCACTGCCTCATCTACATTGTGGTAGTCACAGTGTATGCTATTCTTTTGGTTCTACTTTTTTCATTCTGCATCATTTCATGCAAAATTTCCCATGTTTCTCTGCATCTTTCTTTCTTCCTTCCTTCCTTCCTTCCTTCCTTTCTTTCTTTCTTTCTCTCTCTCTCTCTCTCTCTCTCTCTCTCTCTCTCTCTCTCTCTCTCTCTCTCTCTCTCTTTCTTGTATTTGTGGCTCATCTTTTGAATAAGTCATCAAATTTGATGAGGGTGGGATTTTCCTACCTAAATGTTTTATTTCCCCTACTTCCCATTTTGTATGTGCTTGAATTTGGGGATAAGTTTACAACTCATTACTACCAACAACTTTGACTCACATTTCAAAATACAAGGCTGAGAACTGAAACCAGCAAAGATTAGTTGTCACAGCAGGGGCTTTGTTTTATTTCCAACAGATACAAAAATTACTTCCTTGTTTTAATGATCACAGAATCACTCCCCAGTGGTATTTGCAACTCACACATGGCAAAATGAAGTAGTGTACTTGGATCCTCCCTTTCAGTGACTGTGTAGGGGCAAACTGGACAGTCTGAGCACAGGGATTGGATGAATGGAGCAATCTGTACTGTCAGAAAACACTAGAAGAGGCAGCAATTGCAAACAACCCTCTTACTGGGTTGTCTGACTCCAGAAAACTTTTTCAGACTGTGATTAACACCACCTGCTACTGGATTGTTGCGATGACATAGTGGGTGTGTCAGGGATCTTAAATTTTCCATTGGGGTGGTGATGGGGAGGGTGGGGAAGGAGACACAGGTGCAGGAAGCTGTCTCCTGCTAAGCGGTCATCTACTCTTCAGCCAACTAGTGTCCAAAGACACATTGGAATGTACTTTTCTTAACTCCATTTTCTCATTCCATAGTTATAGAACCAAAGAATGTGAGAGCTGCAAGGTACTCTGGTCCAATCATCCCATTTTACAGATGGTGAAATTAAGTCCCAGAAAGAAAAGTGACTTGCTCAAGTTCACAGTGCCAACTAGTGGAAGAGCAAATATTAGAAATTTTATCTGTGGACCATAGGATTACAGGTAGCACAAGACAATGGAAACAACACTGGCTCTAGGTTCAAATTCTATCTCTGGTACTTAGGACCCATCTGACTTTGGGGAAGTCATGGAACTCTAATGGGGTCAGTTTCCTCATCTGTGAACTTAGGTGGTCTTTCTATCTTATAAAAGAATCAGAATTGGAAGGAACTTTAGCAGCCTTCAGGCCACACCCTATCATTCTACCAGTGAGGAAACTGAGACCAAGGGAGTGACTTTCTCAAAAACAGGTCTTAGAGGCAGAATCAGGATTTGAACCCAGGTTTTACTCCAACTCCAGTGTGCTTTCTACTATATCACAGTGTCTTTTTCAATTCCTGGGATGATATTTTTTCCTTTGAGAGCTGAAGAACAACTTTATCAAGTCAAACCTTGAGTATTACTCAAAATTCTAATTCTGGATGATGATTTGGTTCTCTCCATGTAGTAATATTTAATAGACAAATAATAGGGGTCTAGAAATTTCTCTAGCACAACTTTTTTTTTGGAGGGGGAAGGGCAGGGCAATTGGGGTTAAATGACTTGCCCAAGGTCACATGGCTACTAAGTATTAAGAGTCTGAGGCTGTTTTTGAACTCAGGTCCTCCTGACTCCAGGGCCGGTGCTCTGTTCACTGTGCCACCTAGCTGCCCCAAGCACAACTTTTGAAGAAGATAGAAGTACACTGGTTTTTAGCAAGGACAAGGTGTCTGTGTCTTTTTCTCTCATCTCGTTAGATCTACTTGGTTCATCCTAAAATGTGATGACTGGATTAGCAGAAAACTCAAGATTTGGAACTGGCCTAGCCATGCCCTGTGGAGTACTCAGACTTAGGATGCCAATAAAAGATACGAACACAAAAGCCTTTTGTTTGCAGTTCCAAATTGCCCCCCAAATCTGGCCTGTCTTCTTTGGGTTAAAATATTTTTTGGGGGGTGGAATTTGTTACAGTTTTGAAAAGTAATATTTCTGAGCATCATCTGCTATAGTAATGGGGAGGGGAAATGCCATTTTAGCATAATGGATCATAGGTTTAGACCTGGAAAGGATCTTAGGGGTCGTCTAATCCCACTCCTCATTATATATTTGGGAAAACTGAGGACTGCAATATTTAAGGGATTTGCCCAAAGTAGCAAGTGAAAAAGGCAGAATTTGAACTCATGTCCTCTAGACTCCAGATCCAATGTACAGATACAATGTACAATGATCCATTGCCCTGTGCTGCTGGATCAGAGCTGAGGTGGAGAAACCAGACTTGTGAAGGGAATAGCTGTTTTCATTCTTTTAGTATTTTCAGGTTTGTTGTTCAGTTGTTTCAGTTGTGTCTGAATCTTTATGACTCCATTTGGAGTTTTCTTGGCAAGGACACTAGAGTGCTTCACCATTTCCTTCTCCAGCTTATTTTACAGATGAGGAAACTGAGACAAACATGGTTAAGTGACTAGCCCAGAGTCACCAAGCTAATTAGTGTCAGAGGCTGGATTTCAACTCAGGACAATGAGTCTTCCTGACTCCAGGTCCAACACTCTATATATTGCACCACCTAGCTGTCCTATTTTCAGGTTTATCAATGTACTTTACCTCATGAGGTAAATAAGTATAATTATCACACATAATTATAAAGAATAATAAATAAAGTATAATAATAATTATGAGTATCATTATCCCCATTTGAAGGAAACTGAGGCAGAAAGAGGTAAAGTAATGTGCCCCTAAGCATACAGCTAATTAGCCAGAACTGGGATTTGACCTAGATTCTCTGACTCCAAATCCATTGATTATTCTACTTACCAGAGACAGTTGGGAGATAAAAGCTACACATTCAAGCACTAGAAGAGGTGAGTGCCAATCAAAGACTGGTCTTTCATTGATTCTTGGATGGCTTCTTGACTTTTTCTCCTTCCAGAAATGACTAAATTAACCCAGAATTACTCTGAGAGGAGAGACTTTGGAGGCAGCTGGCCTTAGGGAGAGTCCATGTCCCCCCTCTTTGCATTACTCCCAGAAGCTCACTCTCTGGAGCGTTTCTAAGTAGAGCTAAAGTTTCTTCCCTGGCTGCCTGCTGTACACAGTTACAGAAATGGCAGATGATAGATTAAGTTATGCTTAAGAGCTTTGTTTTCATTTTACAAGGTGATGTCATTGCCTCCTTTAGGGAGGCATTAGCCATTGGGATGGGAAACAAAACTGGGGTTGAATCTCCCTGATAATCAGAGGCAGCTGGAGGAAGTGGTCAGACATTATTAGTGTCACCTAAAAAACTCATTAGGCAGCAGCAGCAGGAGGCCAGTCTGGGAGCCCTCTCAGACCCATCTCTATAACTGCTCAAACCACTACTTGAGTCAGAAAGTTGGAGTGAGAAGGGAGGCTAGGCGCACATGCACTCATAGGGAGAGAACATGCCAGGTCTTGGGAAGAGCTGAGTGGAGGGACCAGCTTCTTAGGCTTCCAAAGAGAAATGAGTCAGTATAGCTCCACAGGGTGGACTGGACTTTGTGAGTACAAATGGTTCTTGCCTTCCCCACATGCACTTTGGAAGGAGAAGAGGGTGGTGGTGGAGGGGGGGGGGCATGAAGCCGTCACCAAAGAATGCAAAATTAAACATAGCTATAAGTTAATGATAAGAATATCAAGTTCCAGTCAGTGATCTTTGTGACAAGAAAGAGTGGAAGGGAGAACTGTGACAAGGACAGTCTAGACTAGGGGTCTGTTAGCTACCTGCTTATTATAAGGTCCTTGTTTACAAAAAAGTTTTATTGTATTTAAAAATGTAAAAAACAATCTTAGCTTAAGTGCCATACAAAAGCAGGAGGCTGGTGGATATGGTCCTTGTGTTATAGTTTGTCAATTCCTTGGAATTAGAAAAAAACCTCTTTCTAACTCTTTTTTTCTTGGCTTGGACCCTCTTGGACCTCAGGGTGGATGGATGGGAGTGGTTTAGGGGAGAATTAGCTAGTAAAGAGCAAAAAGGCAGCAGTTCTGCAGCCTGACCCCAAGGACGTAACAGCAAGTCACTGAACCTGAGAATTGGAAGGCATCTTAGAACATAGAAAATGAGAGCCAGAAGGGACCTCAGTTAGAATGTCAGAACTAGAAAGGGCTTTGGGATATAGAATGTGAAAGCAACAAGGGACCTTAGAAATAATTTATTATTTTTCTGACAGGGACATTGTCCACAGACATGCTGCTAATCAGGGGCACAAGCAGAGCTCAAACCCAGGTCATCAAACTCCCAGTCTAGTGTTCTTTTCTATGCTGCTACATCAACTCAAATACGTTTTTGTTCTAGAATATGAAATTTTAAAAAATGGAATCTTTCCAATAAATTTTGCCTTGGTCCAACATAAAAAAAAGAACTTGACAAAGTGGTGGAGGAAAGTTATAGCCCAGCCTCCCTTGGATAGTTGGATTCGGAATTGCTACTGATAATTGTGTCTATGCAGGTTCAGATTTCACCTATGATGCCTACTGACTGTGGGACCATGGATTCAGTTTGGGAAGGGCATTAAATGCTAAATTGAGGAGTTCATGTATTTTCCTAGTGGCAAGAGGGTGTCACAGGTGCTTCTCTCTTTTCCACCTCTGAGTTTCTATAACTACAATTAGAGAATTTTGGCTCAAATGTGTTATCCTCCAACGTTCATCTCAAAAGAAGGAGGAGTGGACTCCTTTTCAACATAGTATCTTTTTGCTTTATTCTTAATTACATATCCGACACAATTTTCCCCATCTCCACTCTATTGGCTTTGAGAATGGAAACTCATCTTCAAATTTTTTAGCTGGAAGGAAGCTAATGTTACATTGAGGTGGTCTCAAACCATTCCAAGAGATAACCGAATGGGGTCTGAGACAGGTGCTGGGTCAGAAAACAAGTCCTGTGTTTTTGTGGGAATACCTAACCATTATATATTTGCTTAATGCTAGATGACTGCCCCACCCCCAGCCTATGTGGAACTATCAAGAGTAGTCACAGCACAACAGATAGCAAAAAGAACAGACACATAGGCCTCCTCAGAATCCCCCTCTTCCCTACCCTCCACCCCCCATGTTATGAAAGTTTCCCAGGGATCATGATAATGTAACCACTCCCTTCCCATCCTCCCTGCTGCCATGAGGGAAGCTCTTCATTGCGTAAGTTGATCTGCAAAAGAAACTCGATTGCCACAAAGTTCTGGTTGTGTCTAGAACACAGCTATGGATAGTGAGGTTTCTCCCTCTCCAAATCTCCCACCTCGTGCTGACCTCTTACACAGATAATAGGGCAAAATACAGCTCAGCTGGGAATAGCTTGGTGCTGTCCCTTGGTCATAGTGCTGATTTAGATCACAGTACACAACTTCCATGCTGTCCCTGACCACGGTGCTGACACCTCAGTAATCATTAATTTGGAGTTCTTAACTTGGGGTTTGTGCACTTGTTTTGTTTTTCATATTTTGATAACATAATTTGTTCCCTCCATAGCTCTTTATATTTTCTTTTATGTACTTTCAAACACTGTTCTGAGAATGGGCCAATGGAATCTACCAGACTACCAAGTAGTTCATGTCATTAAAAAAAAAAGATTAAGAATGCTTGGTCTAGCCCAACCCTCTACCTCTACATAAAAGAAAACTGAATGACACATCAATGGGATGATTGACTCAGGATCACATGGGCTAGTTAGTAGTAGGTTGAGTACTAGAATCCAGGTCCCTTGACTCTTAGTCTAAGGTTAGTTCTACTCAGAAGTCCTGGGGTGCTAAGCTAAACTCTATTCTTCCAACTCTAAAATCCAATGGTTCTATCATAACTAGTCAACTCTTCCTTTATTTTACAAGTCTAGATTTTCATTCAATGGGTTTTCTGGTTCTTCTTTGTCCTGTAGGACACAATTAGGGCCAATGGTAAAAATTACAGAAAGGCATATTTTGGCTCAAGATAAGGAAAAATTTCCTATTAATGCTGTCCAAAAATGGGCTGGGCTGCCATGGAGGCACTATGTTCTGCATTTAAATAGAGGCTAGATAAATACATATCATTATAGCTCTAAATGAGCTTCATATTTTGGATAAGGTTTGAACTAGATGATCTCCAAGGTCCTTTCCAGCTCTTAGGTCCTAGAATTGGAGAGGGAGTGTGTAATGGACAGATAACTACTGTCATAGTCAGGAAAACCTGAATTCATGCTCAACCTCTGGCACTAGCTACTAGTCAAGTGAACCTGAGCAAATAATTTTTTTCTCTCAGTGACCCAGGTAATTCGTTAAGACCGTTAATTGCAGAGTAAACACTAATATACCTGAAAAGTCATTAAACTACTGAAATAATAAATCTGGTTTAAAAAATGAAAAACTAAATTGATACATAACTACTACATTTTGCTTCATATTATGATGAATTAAATTATTTTCTTATCAAACATCAGAGAATCTAGTTTAAAATCATGCCATTTATGATTGTAGGGCTATTTGGAAGTGGGAAAAGAGTACCTCATTTGACTAGCTGACTTGGTTCTTGAATTAAAACCTTACTGGGTTGTTCAAACCTCCCAGTATCCTCAGATTCACTATCTTTCTAGCTTCATTGTACACTACTTCCCCTCTCCTGTCCTATGATCCAGCCAAACTGGTTTTTTACTTTGTTCCTCACAAACTAAATCCATCTTCCATCTTTTTCTTTTGCACTGGCTATTCCCCATGCCTGCAATGCATTCTCTCCTTACTTCTCCCTCATAAAATCTCTTTATCCCTTTAAGAAAGAGCTGAAACATCATTTTCTATATAAAACCTTTTCTGATCCTCTCCCTCCTTGAAGCTAATACCCTCAGTCCCGAACTACCTTGTATTTTGTATTTATTGGAATTTATGTTTATTCTGCAAATATTTAAATAGGTACACGTCATCTCTTCCATTAAACTCCACATTCATTGCAAGTAGGGATTTTTTCACTCTTTGCCCTGTATCCCAAGAGTCTAGAGCAGGGCCTTAATAGAAGGCCATTGTTAAATGCTTATTGACTGATTGATTGCTTGTGTGGGCCTGGGCAAATCCATTTAACCTCTGAAGACCTTGGTTTCCTCATGGACAAAATGAGGATATTGCCCAACATATCTCATGGGGTTAATAGAGATTCCAGTGAAATTAATTCAATTGAACAAATCTCTACTAAGCACATGCTATTAGGTGCAAGTCTTTGTGGGAGGAGGAGTACAGAATACAAATAACCACTGTTCTTAAGTAGGTTACATTCTACTGGTAGTAGGTGGGTTCAAGAGATGGTAAAGCGCTTTGTAAGCAGAAAAGTACTATATGATAATGGCACCTTCAGGTTCATCCAGCACTTTCTCAGAACACCCTTGAGATATAGACAGGCAGTACAAGTATTTTCCTCATTTCACAAATAAGGAAACTGGAGCTCAGAAAAATTGTGACTAGCCCTGGGTTATAATGAATAAGTGTTAGAGATGCCACCTTACTTCTCTGGGAGCTATCATTATCATCATTTACACCAAGGGGTAGTTGGGAGGATAAAGTTTTTACCAATTGTCAGTGCTGTATAAATATTAGCTATTTAGCTCTTCAGCACTGAACTCTGGCTACTTCTCCTTGATCCCCATTCTTTTGGCTGTCCTTCCCCTTATTAAAATTCCTTGCCTTTATTCATTCATCTCCCTTCTTTCAAGATCTCAATAGATGATTGATTGTCTTGCTACCCATTAACATTGGGGTGTTAATGAGCCACTACTGTGTGATTTTTCCCAGAGGAATTTCTGTTTTACCTAGAGAACTTTATATGGTAGAAATCTCCATTCTTATTATTCCCATCAGTACTTTTGGGGCATGCTAGCTCTCACCCTCTTTTTAGGTCCTTAGACAATTTCCTCATCATTTTCTCCAAAACAATTTCTCCTTCAGGAAGACAATTGGAGGAGGTATCTTAGAAGTTCACCTGGATAAAAGAAAAGCTAGTTGGGTGAAGGGTTAATGGCCATCTTCTTGTATAGAAAAATACTTTTACATTTCTCATGTTGCATTATGCTAACCTGTCCCCTTCCCCTTGGTGAAAGGCAAAGAATTGTGGGGGTTTTTTTGCATTTGGAGTTATAAAATCACAGGAATATAGATTTAGAGCTGGAAGAGGTCATCTAATCTAATAGCTTCCTCATTTTTATCTATCTATCCATCTATCTATAATCTATCTATCTATAATCTATCTATAATCTCTCTATTTCTCTTTCTCTCAATCTCTATCTCTCTATAATCTCTCTTTCTCTCTATCTATTAATTCCTTCATCTATTCATTTGTTTGTTTGCAGAGGAAGACCATAGGGCTGGTAAAGGATAAGTGATTTGCCCAGATTCCCAGAAGTAATCAGTAGCTTATCTAGAATTGTGATCTAAATTTTTTTATTTGAAATCCATCACTTTTCCCACTATACTTCGTTGCTTCCCATGGCACTACCTCAGGTCATTTCTTTGCTCAAAACTTTTCAATGGATGCATCTAGGTGACACAATGGATAGAGCATTGAACCTAGAGTCAGGAAGTTTTGAGTTCAGATCCAGTCTTGGACACTTATTAGCTGTGTGTCCTTGGCCAGGTCACTTAATGTCCATTTGCCATAGTTTCCTTATCTATAAAATGGGGACAATAATAGCAGCTACCCTGCAAGGTTGCTATGAGGATCAAATAAGATAATATTTGTAAAGTGATTAGCATAGTACCAGGCACATAGTAATTGCTAGAGAAAAGCTAACTGCTGCTGCCGCTGCTGCTGGCAATGACAGTGATGATAATGATGATTCAGTAACTGCCTGTCACCTACCCTGGCATTTGGAAAGGATTCTGGGAAGATGAGAAGTCAGAAAAATCTGACCTCTCTGATTTCCCCCCAAAATGAAATAAAATAGCACCTCAGGGTGAACATAGAGCAGTAAAAAGCAGTAAGAGTAGGAGCAGAACAGTGCTCCCCCTGGGACAATCAGAGGAGATCTGAAGAAAAATCCCGGGATGAAATTTGGTCTCTGTGAAGAGTAAACACCTCTAGTTCAGTTCCATTTGAACAACAAGCAACAAACCCTGGGGTTAGCTGGGTTGGGAAGCTGCCTCTGCCCCAGGCACAAGAACTCTTGTCCTCAGAACAGTAAGGGGAGTTGGGTGTCTGAGCAGGGGAAGATTGAGGGAGCCTCTGCTGACAAGGAATGTCAAACCCAGCTGTGCTGCAGAGATGGAGCTGGGGCCAAGAAGGAGCCAGCACATCCCTGGTGAGTGCAGAGGCAGTAGGGCCAGGATGCCACTGACTGCAGGCACTTACTGGGGCTGGAGGTCTTGGTTTCAGTTTCAGGCCAGAAGGGAGAACTGAAGGAAGATCTGAGGCCAGAGGCATCATCCCCCATGCCCTAGGACTAGAGGTGATTACAAAAACTAAGCTGCTACAAATTTTAAAAAAATGAACAGGCAAAGGAGAAAAGATTCAACCACAGAGAGTTATTATGGGAACAGAGAAGATCTAACATTAGATGGTCACCTGCCCAAAAAGAGTTCACAGAAGAACTTTAAAAAGACTTTAAAAGTCAAATGAGAGAGATTGAGGAAAAACTATATTAAAAAAAGAACAATCCAAGACAAACAAGAAGATTATGAAAAGAAAGTCAATCAATTATAAAGGAAATCCAGAATCTTAAGGAAGAAAATGACTCCTTGAAAATCAAAATTGGGCAAGGAAAAGTCAGTGAAGTTATGAGATCAAGAAATAATAAAGCAAAATATAAAGATTGAAAAAAATAGAAGAGACAATGAAACACCTCATAAGAAAAATAACTGATCTGAAGAAAAGACAATGGAGAGAAAACATAAGAATAATCAGACTACCTGAAAGCTATGATCAAAATAAGAATCTTGAGATCATAACACAAAAATAACTAAAGAAAATTGTCCTGTAGCATTAGAACAAGAGGGGAAAGTAGAAATAGAAAAAAGTCCACGGATCACCACTTGAAAGAGAGCTTACCAGGAAAACTCACAGGAACATCATAGGCACATTTTCTGTCCCCCAGGTTAAATGATAAAATATTATGAACAACAAGAAAAAAACAACTTAAATGGGATGATGCCACTTAGAATCACACAACACCTAGTAGCAACAACACTAAAAGACTGCAGGTTTTGTAACACTGTGTTTCAAAGAGCAAAAGAACTGAGCTTCCAGTTGAAAAAATCATACCCAGCAAAGCTAAGCATAATCCTGAATAAAAAAAATGAACATTTAATGAATTGTCAGACGTTTAGGGTTTTGTTTAACAACAACAACAACAAATAAACCTGACCTTAACAGAAGGACAGACTTTTATGTATATAAAATGTATGTCTAAGATTGTTATTAGTAATTGGGTAGTTCATAAGAAAGATTGAGGTAGCTATGATTTTGTATGTAAGAGTAGGGACAGAGCAGTGCTGAGTATGATATGATTTTAAAAAGTAAAACCATTTAGGAACAACTAAACAGAGTAGTTATCTTATACAAATAAGGTGCAAGAGGAAGAACCAACACAGAGGAATTAGACGGGGGAGGAGGGCTGGTAGTTCTAGAAACCTACTTTCATCAGTAATGGTTCAAGAGGGAACAATACATATAAATCTAGAAGAATGTGAAAGTCTTCCAAATTCAGAAGGAAATAAAATGCTAAGGAGATAGAGAAGGGGGAGAGGATAAGGGAGGGATCTTTAGAGGGAAGAGTGAGGGAATGTGTTAAAGGGGATCATAGAAGGGTGTTTAGATTAATGGGGAAGAGAGGATAAGGGAGAGATTGTTGGGGGGGATAGGCTAAATAATAAGGGGGGAAAGTAGCCAGTAGAAGTAAAGTAGAGGAGACAGGAGGGATAAGAAATAAGAGATACGAGTAAACATAAAATAAAGATCAGGAGTAGAATTTGTTAGGAAAAAAGGAGCAGGAGTGGTAATCACAATCTCAGACAAAGTTAGGGCTAAAATAGATTTAATCAAAAGAGAAAAATAAGGAAATTATGTGTTAGCCATAGTTATCAACATTGTTTCTATCTATTTAAAAGACAGTATAAGGTAGGAACATTGCTGTGGCATAGGCATATGAGTTGGACATGGCAAAATATGGAAAGATTTGGACTTTTGAAGGAAGCGGTTGTCTACCCTCAGAGAAAGAGAGAATAAATAAGTATAGTATGGTCTTACATAGATGCATATTAATGTATATGACTATATGTGACTATCATTATTGATATCTAAGTATATGTATGTGTAAGTACACATATGTGTGCATATGTGTATGTATATCTTATGTATATGTCTCTATATATAGGTGTGTATGTCTATATATGCATATATGTGAGTGTGCATATGTGTGTTTGTGTATGTGTACATATGTATGTAGTTATATATAAATATATCTGTACTTAATTGTAGCCTTCTGGGGAAGGGAAAGAAGAACAAAGCAAAAAGTGCACAGCAGAGAACAAAAGCCAACTTATAAGGAAGCAAAAGATGGACAGCTCTCAGCATAATGCATAGTGTTTATTATGTAGGTTTCCTTGAAATGGAAATTTATTGCTGCATGTTTTGAATCTGCTCTCATGTTCTGTGCATAGGGCAATGCTTTTTTTTCTTTTCTTGTTTTGTATTATTTGAGTTTTAATATTTAAGTTTGTTTCATTTCTCTTTTCTTATTTTGTATTTAAATTTCAAATTAAAAAATTACAAAAAAGTTTGGCTTTCACATTCTTCTGCAATCTGGCACTCCTCTTATTTTCAACCATTTCCCCTCCTTCTGACTTCCCATCACACTTAATGTCCTGTATATAAGTACAAAGGAGAGGCAGAAGTTAAATGCTATGTGAAGTTAGAGGAACGGGAAATGGTAACTCCCTGAGGAGGATCAGGGAAAGCTTTGTAAATGACACAGTATTTGAGTTGGGCTTCAAAGACTAATTAGGAATTCAACAGTTGGGTACATTTCAGGTATAGGAAAAAGTTTAAGCCAAGGCATGATGTCGGGTAAATTATTTGTGTAAGGGATGGTCTGCCAGTTTGGCTATAAGGCAGAAGACCTCAAGGGAAGTAATAAGACAAGTAGAAAATGGTCCAGATTATAAAGGGATTTAAAAACCAAACAGAGAATTTCATATTTGATCCTAGAGGTAATAGGAAGCCACTAGAGTTTACTAAACAGGAAAGGTGATAAGGTCAGACCTGAATTTTAGGAAGATCAATTTGACAGCTTAGTGGATGATGAATTGTAGTGGGGGAGAGACGTGGGACAGGGAGACCAACCAGAAAGTTATTATAAAAGTCCAGGGGTGAAGTGATGAGGGCTTGCACTAGCATGGTGACAGCATCAGGATAAAAAGAGGACATATAGGAGAGATGCTGAGAAGGCAGAAATGACAGGACTTTGGTAACAGATTGGATGTGGGTTGGGGTAAGACAGAGTGAGGAGGAGGCTAGGGTGATTGGGAGGATGGTTGTCTTAATAAGGGAGTCAGAAAGAAGAGAAGGCTTGGGAGAAAGATATTGGATATGATAACTTAAAGTTATCTACAAGATATCTAGTTTGAGATGTCCCAATAGGTAGTTGGAGATGTGATACTAGATATTAAAAAAAAAGGTTACGGCACAATAGAAACAGCTGCATGGAAATGACAGTAGAATTCATGAGAGTTGACAAGAACACTGAGGAAATTAGTATAGAGCAGTGGTTCTCAACCTGTGGGTTATGTTCAATTTGTAACAATGAAAATACATCCTGCATATCAGATATTTACATTATGTTTCATAACAGTAGCAAAATTACAGTTATGAAGTAGCAACGAAAATGATTTTATGATTGGGGGTCACCACAACATGAGGAACTGTACGAAAGGGTTGCGGCATTAGGAAGGTTGAGAACCACTGGTATAGGGAAACTGAGAGCCCAGCTCAGAGCTCTGGGAGACATAGAGGGATAATGGGTATGTCCTAGATGAAGATCCAGTAAAGGAGACTGAGAAGGCCTGGCCAAACAGATAGAATGAGAACTGGGAGACAGTGGTGCCAGGAAAACCTAAACAGAAGAGAATCTCAAAAAGAGAGTGATCAACAGTCTCAAAGGCTTCAGAAAAGTCAAGAAGGATAAAGATTGAGAAAGAGTGAAGATTGGGTTTGGCAATTAAGATATCATTGGTAACTTTGGAGAGAGCAGTTTCAATTGAATGATGAGGTCAGAAGCCAGATAAGATGGATCTTGTAGATTGTTTTCTTAAGATGTTTATCCACAAAAGGGAGCAGAGATATGGGTTGATAGCTACTGGGGATGGATAGATCAAGTGGGGATTTAAAATTTCTTAAATTAAAATGTATTATTTAGCTTAAACGCTTTTTTCATCAATTTTGAGTTCCAAATTCTCTCCCTCTTCTCCACCCATTGTGAAGGCAAACAAAATTATATAAATTATACATGTGAAATCATGCAAAACATATTTCCATATTAGCCATATCACAAAAAAGCAAAAACAAAGTGAGAAAATTATACTTTAATGATTTTTTTCTTTTTTGGTGGAAGGGGGACACATGGGCATGTTTGCAGTCCACAGGGAAGCATTTGAACCACAGGGAGTAATTGCAAATAACTGAGAGTGATTCCATCATTCCTGAATGCCATTTTGTTTAAGATGTTTCCCTTATGTATGATGTAGTTTTTTTTGCTGAGCTTGGTACAGTCTTGATGATGCCTTTCCTCAGTGGTCTAGCTTGTTCTTGGTAGATGCATAAAAGTAAAATTATTCTATGCATACTTCTATTTATCAGCTTTCTCTAGATGCAGATAGCACCTTTCTTTATATGTCCTTTCTAGTTAATTTGAGTAATAGTCAAAATGACTTAGTGGCTCAAAGGCATTCTTAAAACAATATTGCTGTTACTGTATACGGAGTGAGCAGAAACAAGAAAATATTGTATACAGTGACTTTTTAGACACAGTTCTAAATTACTTCCCTTCACAGGAAGAGATAGATGATGGTGCTGTGGATAGAGAGCAGAGCCTGAAATCAGGAAGATCCAAGTTCAAATCTGTCCTAGAGACACTTACTAGCTGTTTGACCTAGGGCACAGCACTTAACTGCTGCCTGCCTCAGTTTCTTCAACTGTAAAACAACTATTGTAATATTACCAATCTCTCAGGATTGTTGTGAGGATCAAATGAGATAATATTTGTAGAAAAGTGCCTAGAAGACACATAGTGGGGGCTTACATAAATGCTTATTCCCCTTCCTCAGAATAAACACACCAGTTCATACTCTGGCCAACAGTTCATTCTGTCCTTGAGTCTTAAGAATCTTTCAAGCCAACTAAAACAACTCCAGGCCTGTACAGGCAACCTCGACTGACTTTCTGAGGCTCTCAGTCCTTTAACAATGGCCCCTTGTAAATGGCATTTGGATTTTGGTCCGCCGATTCAACACAAGCCTGGGAGATATTCATCAGATGAGAGTAGTAATTTCAACCCTTTGTGTGTATACACACTCGCACACGCACACACACACACACACACACACACACACACACTCGCACACGCACACGCACACACACACACTCACACTCACATATGCACACGCGCGTACACACACACACACACACACACACACACACACACACACACACACACATGCACACACACACACATTTGACCAAAGTCAGTGCTACAATGAAAGGACAAAAATTGCAGCTGTTTCTCCAGAGGGAGGCTTTGTGGGAGAATAGGGTTCAGTTGTTGTTCCTTACTATTACCTGCCAACTATGAACCATGCTTGTTGTCAGTTGCTAGCTTAAATTGTGGGTCATATTAGCATTTTCTTGCTAATCAACCCCTTTGCTCAGATCTAGTTTCTGGTGACAACTAAAGGGTGGAGACAGTTAACTTCATAACAACAGCTATATATTATATTGTCTCTGAGTCGGACTGGATGGTCTCCAAAATATAAAGTACTATGATTCTGTATGGTTGGCAGATGTTTTTTTCAGGTCCTACTGTGTGCTGAGCCCCATGCTAGAGATACAAGGGTTGCATAAGACACTGACTAGGATTTCGAGGAGTATACCATGAAATAGGGTGATAAGACCCCAATGCAAATAGACTCGACCCAGAATGATGCATGATAAATGCATGATATGGTCAACCCACTGAGGAATGGGAATCAGATCTTGTGATTGATTTTGTCTGCAGCCAGCAAATGAACAGCCTAAATCTTGCTCATCAGTCTCTTGGTGTAACTGAGGACAGCCCAAACTCCCACTCAGTTCCCTCAGGCTCCAAGTTATTTGTAGAGATGACAGTAGGTACAACTCGGACACTTTTCAGTTCTTCCATCTGTTTCAAATCAGTGGCATGAAGTTTTGATTTTTTGCAGTGATTGTTTCTAGCCACATGTTTTGGAAATTACCACCCGAAGGCCCCTGCTGTACCAATGACATCAGCTGGCTTGAGTTTTTTATTCAAGATCATGATCTAGGCTTGGCCCAAAGCATTCCAAGTTCATTTTGGAGTCCCTCCCCTCCCCAGATTCACCTTTCTACCTTTTCTTCTTACTACCATCCCATAGCATTTGCTCAGGTGCTAAGCTAAGGGGTCCTATGCACTCTCCCAACCTTGCTTACCTAATTAAGACCAGCTTTTGGGCAAAGAGCTAACAAATATACCTGATGTCCTATACAACTCGTTAAGCTAAATGACATGTTTGGCACTTAAGCAGAGTGATCTATGGAAAGAGCGGGAGATTTGGGTACTCCGAGTATCTGAGTTTGGACATTCAGCATATCCAGGTTCTAATTTTGACTCTGCTACTGATTCCCCTTGTGATCAAATGACCTGCCTTTTTAAAAAAAA
>CM053581.1:43537906-43583310 GCA_028627135.1 Pseudochirops cupreus
ATATATATATATATATATATATATATATACACACATACATATGAAAGAGAGAGAAAGACAGAGACAGAGAGACAGAGAGGAGGGTTGAGGAGCAGAAGGGAAAGAGAGAATTGACTGCTTATGAGGAAAGTTCTCCATGTCTATTAAAGACCCCCAGATTATGGGAAGTCCCCCAAACTTATTAAATAAGTAATATTTATTAAACTTGGTTGGGGTTCTGTTTGATTACCTGAGCATAACTATCACAGCCTTTCTAAGTCTTCTCTTAGAAGGTAGTAAGGTGGTATAGGAGGTAGAGCACTGGGCCTGGAGTGTGGGAGACCTGAGTTCAAATTTAACCTCAGATACTTGCTAGCTGTGAGACCCTGAGCTAGGCACTTTACCTGTGACTGCCTGACTAACCCTAACCCTCAACAATAAAATGGAGATCATAAGGCCACCCACATCATAGGGTTGTTGTGAGGACCAAATGTGATAATATTTGTAAAGGGCTTAGCACAGTGCTGGCACACAGTAGGTAGTTAATGAATGCTTGTTCCCTTCTCTTGCACTTTTCTTCTCCATGCTAAGTATGCATATTCCTAACAGATACTCCTCATGCGACATGAAATTGAGGTCGTTCACCACCATGGTCAGCCTCCTTCAGTTTCTCTTTAAAAATATCACTGTCCTTCTTAAAAGACCTAAAATGCAGCACCCAGAACTGAACATAGCACCCCAGAACACAGTGTCAGGAACACAATGGAATGATCACCTCCTTAGTCCTGGATACCATGACACCCTCACAAAGCCCAAGGTCACATTATCTTTTTTAGTGATCATGTCATAGCTGTGCCATGTTGACTTATATTGAGCTTACATTTCAATAATGTTCCTATATCCTTTTCACACAAATTTCTATCTAGCCATGCTTCTCCCTTCCTGTACTTGTAGATTTTTTTTTAAATTTAAGTATAAGTCTTTTGATATATCTTCATCAAATTTCCTCTTATTTGATTTGGCTCAATCTTTATCTCATCAAGATTTTTATAAGTCCTAACTACATAACCCAATGTGTTTGTGATCCCTTTCACTTCTATGTTATCTGCAAACTTGAAAAGTATGTCTCCTATGCCTTTATCTAAGTTATTGATAAAAAGAGACAAACAGAAATTCCTGGGTCATTCTGCTGAAGAGCTCCTTCCAAATTGACATTGAACCATTAATGACTCCCTGTTGAGTCTTGTCTTTCGTCAAGTTCCAAATCCATCGAACTAAATTATCGTCTAGTCTATGTTGCCCTATCTTTTCCACAAGAATAGCTTGGAAGATTTTGTCAAATATTTTGTTAGAACAGACTAGAAAAACAAATGCAAGAAATAAATGAACTCAATGACATAGTGTTTGATAAAAACCAAGAATACGAACTACTTGGGAAAGGATTATCTATTTTAAAAGAATTAATGAGAAAAAAACCAGCAGAAATTTGCTTCATAAAAAAAGGAAGAAAATTGCTTCAGCCTAGCACCTATCACCATATAAGATATAATGTAATATAATAATATATTATAGTATCATAATATTATAATTTACCTAAACATAGAAGATCATAGTAGGCACATAATAAATTTTTTTGACTGATTGATTGGCTTTATTTTTTAATAGAGAAGAATGGAAAGAAATGCCATTAAGAACTATGGTTAGAAGGAGAATTTATAATCAAATAAAGGATAGAAGAAATCATAAAGGACAAAATCAACAATTTGATTTTTAAAATTTTGAAGCCATTTGGTAGACAAAATCATTGCAACAAGCATAAAATTTAAAAACTCTTAAATATAAAGAACTTTACATTTAAAAACCTCAATACACATCTAACTCTCAAGTTACACATAGGGTTCACTTAAATATGACCCAGTTCCGTTCTCCAATAAATAATTGGTCCAAGGGTGTGAAGAGTTTTCAAAAGAAATGTGAACTATCATAAGTCATATTCCAAAATGCTCCAAATTACTACTAAGAAAGGGCAAATTAAAGTAATTCTGATGTTTCACCTCATGCTTTTTAAATAAGAAAAGATAATTTTTAAAATGCAAATGGTTGATGCCAGAATAGCAGTAGGAAGACAGGTATACTAGTACATTATTGGTGGAGTTGTGAATTGGTCCAATCATTCTGGAAAACAATCTGAAATTATGTAAGAAAAATTGTTAAACTTTTCATACTCTTTGATCTATTGATCCCATAAGTGGATATATACTCTGATAACATCAAAGACAGAAAGAAAAGTGCCAAATATACAAAAATATTAGTAGTGTCACTTTTTTTGCTAGCAGGAATATACGGAGTTAGAGAGAATGAAGAGTGGTGGACAATGAACCTTGGAAACAAAGAAAGGTGGTGTTGTCAACAGAAATAGGAAAGTTTTGAAGGGATTCATTGAGGGAAGGTGAGTGGGGCAGGGAGGAGGGGAAGGCAAGGCAGGAGAAGGGGAAATTATTCATTCTGCTTGGAATGTGTTGGTCTTTTCTTAAATCATTTTTTATTTTTTGTTTTTTTGGGGGGGCAGGGCAATTGGGATTAAGTGACTTGCCCAAGGTCAAACAGCTAGTAAGTGTTAAGTGTCTGAGACCGGATTTGAACTCAGGTCCTCTTGACTCCAGGGCCAGTGCTCTATTCACTGCACCACCTCCACCCCAGGATGTGTTGGTCTTGAAGTGCCTCCAGGACAACCAGTTTCAAATGTCCGACATGCAGTTCATGATGCAGCACTAAAGCTCAGAGGAAAAACTGGTGATGGATACGTTGATATGACATCAACTATTTACATTTTATATCATCATTACTAATTTGAAAATATGAGATGAAGCCACAAAGTTACTTAAATTTGCAATTATCTTATTAGTCATTTGGAGCATTTTAAAATATGACTGTTGACAGTTTGATCTATGAGTCATTTACATAAAGATGATAATTAAACCCATGGGAGATGATAAGGACATGAAGACAGAGTGTGTAGATAAGGGAGAGAGCCCCCAAAGACAAAACAACAAAAGACTAAGCTACCAGCTCTAGGGGAGGTTGAAGAAGGAGGGTAGGTAAGAGTGTTTTAGAAATTAAAGAAAATTAACAGAAAACTTACTGGGATGGAGAGGATAGAATTGAAATAAAAGAATCACAAGTCAAATATTTAATTTGCATAAAGGTGATTTTAAAAGGAAGAGAAAAACAGGATACAGGTAGAGAATAAAGAGAAAAGAGAAAGTCCTTGGTTTGGGCTGGGAAATCAGGGAGAGAGAAATGGGTTAAGAGTGGATCAACGACAAGTAAGTAGTGCTTATTGTATTCCTTTTTACCTCTTTTTTTTTTCCTTTAAAAGAAGTGATGGAGAGGAAACAGTAAAAGGATATGATAGAGGAAAAAAGCAGAATAAACATAATCATAAATGTGAATATGTGAACTCACTCATAAAATGTAAAAGGGTACTAGAAAAGATTAGAAAGCAAACCACAGCAATTTTTTATTTATAAGAAATATATTTAAAATAAAAAGGCTCATATTAAGGAAAATGAGAGGTTAGAGTAAAATCTACTGTGTCTCGGATGGATCCAGAAATTAAGGCTTCCAATCATGGTCTACAAATGACAAAAATGAAAATAGAGCATCCCCAAGATGCTACAAACACACTGGTGAATTTGTTCTTCTCTCTGTTTCTATCTTTTATCACCATCTGCACATAGTTGGCATTGTTAACACCGAGTAAGCAGATGAGGAAACTGAGGGGAACAGGATCAAGTGACTTGTCCAGGGTCACATAGCTAATAAGTGTCTAAGACCAGATTTGAACTCAGGAAGATGAGTCTTCCTAACTCTAGGCTTGACACTCTAACCACTATGCTACTAACTACCCTTACACTTCTGTAAAATGAAGCAGCTGGATTAAGTCGTCTAAAAGATACCCTCTAGTTCTAAATCTATTCTGCAATGAATCTCAAGAAAAATAATAAAAAGAAGCAGAACAAGCAAAATTCAGGAGAAAACTAGAAAGAACAATAAAAAGGCAGTACCAGGGTGTGTTGGAGACAGCTCACATCAATTCCTGAGAGCCAATTATAAAATTTTTAGTGTGAGCATTTAGACCTTAGAAATCAGCAACCACTACATATCAAGCCTTGATTTCTCATCTTTAAATATCTAGACTTAATGAAGTCATAGAGAAAATGTTCATAGTACAGATCAAACTTAAATGTTTTAAGTATACACTCTTCCCCACCCACTCCCCAAAAGCCAGTTGTTAAATATTTACCGGTTCACTCCTGGGAAGTCCCTTTGAAAATAACTGTAAAAAACATAATATATTTGGGGAGTCAATCTACCAAGGCATGCTCAATATCTGTTTATATTCAATTACAAAATACTTCTTAAAGAAATAAAAAATAGTTTAAATAGTTGGAGAAATATTCAGTGCTCATGTCTGTGTAATACCAATATAATTAGAATTAAAACACTATCAAAGTTAATTTCTAGATATAGTGTTAAACCAATACAACCAGTAAATGGATACTTTATAGAGCTAGATGAAATAATAACAAAATTCATAAGAATAAAATATCTAGTTTATTGAAGGAAATAATAAGGATTGGGTGGAAGGTGGTAATGAAGGGGAAATAGCACTTCCAGACTGCAAACTATATCGTAAAGCAGCAAACATCAGTTCAATTTGGTACTCATTAAAAAAAAAATTTAAGTAGGTTAATGGAACAGACTAGATAAGGAAGAATCAGAAATAATTAAACTCAATAATTCAATATCTTATAAGCCCAAAATACTAATTTCCATGAAAGAACTTTCTATTTGATAAGAACTTCTAGGAAAACTGGAAAGTAGGCTGGCAGAAATTAGGTTTGGACAAGTATCTTATACCATGTTCTAAAATAAATTCAAAATGGATGTGATTTTAATATTAAAAATCACCTCTCCCAAAAAATTAGAAGAGAAGTAGATCATCTTTCTTTCACAGCTACAGGGTAAGGATAAGTTCTTAACCAAATAAGAAATAGAGGCAATTACAAAAGATAAAATAGATCATTTTGATTATATATTTGATTATATATTTTAAAAGCTTTTGCACAAACAATACATTTGGGAAATGACCAAGCAGCTAGAAAGAAAGAGAGAGAGAGAGAGAGAGAAAGAAAGAGAGAAAGAGAGAGAGAAAGAGGGAGGGAGAGAGGGAGGGAGGGAGGGAGGAAGGAAGGAAGGAAGAAAGAAAGGAAGGAAGGAAGGAAGGAAGGAAGGAAGGAAGGAAGGAAGGAAGGAAGAAAAGAAAAGAAAAGAAATCTTTGTATCAAATATCTCTAATAAGGGTTTAGTATCCAACTTATTTTGGAAACAAACAAAGACATGTAAGACTAAAAGTCATTCACCAATGGAGAAGCAATCAAGGGATATGAACAAACAGTTCTCAAAATAAGAATTACAAATTATTAAGAACCATATGAAAGAATGCTCCAAATCCATATAAAGTAGATACAAATCAAAACAACCCTGAGATTTTACCCCCCACCTAGCAAACTGGTAAAAATGATATAATATAGAAATAGGAAATGTTGAAAGGTTTGTAGAAAAAGAAACACATTTTTACATTGTTGGTGAAGTTGTGTATGCTACAACCATTCTAGAGGGTAATTTGTAGGCAAGCAAAGTGACTGATATGTCTGTATCCTGTGACCCAGAGAATCCATTGCTAGGCATATACCCCAAGGAGATCACTGACAGAAAGAAACATTCCATACACGCTAAGATACTCATAAAAGCATTTTTTGTTGTAACAAAGAATTGGTAATGAAGTAGATGCCCACATTTGGAGAATGTCCAGGCAATTTGTGGTACATAATTGCAACTAAATATTACTCTGCTCTAAGAAACACAAAATGTGGTGAATACAAAATGTGTGTGTGTGTGTATATATATATATACATATACATATATATGCACACACACACACACACACACACACACACACACACACACACACTACACCAATATAAATGTGAAGAAGAAAACCAATTGAAACTGACTGTTGCTAAATTTTGAAGACTAAGCTCAGCTGCCAAAGAAGAAATATGAGAAAATATCTCCCCTATTTCTTTGTAGAGGTGAAGGTACATAGCTCTAGAATATTACATGTAACTTCAGGTTTTTGTATATAGTTTAGTTCTCCTGATTCTTTTCCTTTAAAAATGGTTTATTATAAGGGGTGGCTCTTTGGGAGAAGCAGGTAACGAATACAGGGTGGAAAGGGGGAGTGTAGGCAACGTTAAAGCAAAAAATAGTTATAAAATCTATTTTAAAATAGTTACAGAAAGACGTAGACGTAAGGGGGCCTAGCAAAAACATGTCTCAAACTGTATATAAAGCACTAACTACCCAAACAATTTGATATAGGTCAGACAGTAGAAAAGACGATCAACAGAAAAAAACTAAGTAAGCAAGACCCAGAAGGAATCAAACATAGTAGCCTTCTGTTTGATGAGCCCGAGAATGAAAACACTGGGAAACAGCCTCCCATTTTGACAAGAACTATAGGGAAAATTAGGGTGCAATTTTTCAGAAATTAGATTTAGACCAACTTATTAAACGATATACCACAATAAGTTCCAGCTGGATCACAATATCAAATTTAAAAGGTTACAGCAATTTTTTTAAAAGAGGAGGAATATGAAAGGTAATATCTTGCACAATTGTTGTGTGTGTGAAGTAGAAAATTCTTTTTTTTTTTTTGTTTCTCCCAGGCCTGGTGTCATTACAGCATGGTCAATTGTTTATTCGGCGCATTTGAAGGACTGATGTACAACAGATTGGACAGCAGCAATTGATAGTGACCCAGAAAAACCATAGTAATTTGCATGCTTCTAACTTTTATGTCGGTTTATACAAAGGCTGGGCTGCCATCTATCTATCAAACTGAAAACTGGAAGGTCCATCCCAAATTAGATGGTTGCCTTGATTGGCTTCTGTAGTCAAGCTTAAAGAAGGGACAGAGGTACTTGTAAAAAACAAAACAGATAATTTTGATTATATAAAACTTTTTAAACTTTTGCGCAAACAAATTCAGTGCATCTAGACTCAATAGAATAGTTATGGATGGGGGGAAACTGACTAAATGTTTCTGATATAGATTTACATCCTCTTTATAGAGAATTAATACAAATATATAAGATCATCATGCCATGGTGAAAGAAGTGGCTTTGAAGTCAGAAAACCTGGGCCCAAGTGCTCTCTCTAATGCTTACTTCTTATGTAACCTTGGATAAGTCACTGAACTTCCTGAGGTCTGAGTTTCATCATCTTTAAAATAAAGATGTTGGACTAGGAGATCACTAAAGTCCCCTTCAGTTTTATGTACTTATTATGCTGTAAACAAGGACCATTTCTTAACAGATGAGTGGTGAGAAGATATGAACATGCAGTTTCCAAAAGAAGACAAGCAAAATATTGACAACCATATGAAAGAATGCTCCAAGTGATCAATAATAGGAGAAATGCAAATTGAAATCGTAAGGTTTCAGTTTACACTATAACATTGGCAAAGCTGACAAAAGACAGAAATGATAAAAATTGAAATAGCTATGGGAACACAGGCATAGTAATTAATTGTTGGTAGAGCTCTGATGTGGTCCTGCTCTTCTGGAAAATAATTTAGAACTATGCTAGAAAAGTTTTGTTTTTTTTTAAAAAAGACTTATTGATAACCCATTCAACGTACACCCCCCAAAGAAGTCAAGGAGAGAAAGATGATAGCTACATAGCTACATAGATAGATAGATAGATAGATAGATAGATAGATAGATAGATATCTCAGAACTTTGTGAAGTCATAAAAAATCTAGGACTAAAATGTTTGTCCATCATTTGAGGAATGACTGAAAAGATTATATGTATATACTGGAATATTATAGCAACATAGGACAAATATGATGAACTCAGAGGCATTTGGGAAGGTGTATAAATTGATGCAGAGAGAAGTAAGAAGAATCAGGAGAACAAATTACATGATCACAATAACAAAAGAAAGCAGAACTTAAAAACATCAAAATTCAGTCAACAAGCATTGTGTTAAGCACACAAAGAAAAGTCAAGTCCCTGCTCTCAAGGAGCTCACTGTCCTTTGGGGGAGACAATGTGCAAACAATGATAGACAAGTATAGACTGGATGTGCTGGGGATAGAACCAGAAGGGAAGCGTCAAAGCTAAGGAGGACTGGGTAAGGCATCTTACAGAAAATAGGACTTGAGGTGAGCCTTGAAGAAGGCAAGGGAAGCCAAGAGACTGTGACAAGGAGAGAGATGGTACCAGGGATGGGAGGGCAGCCAGTATAAACACAGAAGAGCTGGGAGATGGACTGTTGCAATAGAGGAGCAGAGAGGAAGTCAGCGTTACTGTATTACAGAGTATGTGGTGGGGAGTGAGGTGTAAAAGAAGCAGGAATTACAGGGGTTGAGTTCCGAAGGACTTTAGAAGCCAAACAGGATTTTAAATTTGATTGTGAAATCAATTTATTTTAGAATTTATAGACTTCATCAGATCTGTGCTTAAGGAAGAACAATCTGTTGGCTGATTAATGTCGACTTCAGAGATACTTTCAAAGGTAAAAGATACCTCCCTCCCCCCAACAGAATAGACAGTAAGTGAAGAATAAGTTATATTTTGCCAGACATGGTCAACGCGTTGGGTTTTATTTTTTGACAGAGAGGAACGTGTTACCTAGTAGAAGGCAAGGAGACAATCATTGGAAAGTAACAGCAACGTAAACAAAATCAAAAAAACCCCACGAGATATTTTTAAACTATTTACATGAAGTTAGTAATATGTTTCAGCTCTTGATTACCGATTTATAGGACTATGTGTCTCATACTATTTACCATTAACGCCAGGTATTTCCCCTATATCCTGAATTTTTTATGTTCTTTCTGTGCTCCTGCAAGTCTACGTTTTGTGATTTTGTAGCATCTTATTCTTTCAGTGGACGAAGAACCAAAAGCTTGGAATAAAATAGCCACCTAATAAATACAATGTTGAAGATTTGATTGCTTTGATATAAATGTCATTCAGCTGTAGATACTGGAATAAAGAGAACCATTTTCTTGAGAGAAAATAAAATACTTGCATCAATTGACACAGAGTAAAGATCGTCGAACCAGGACAACTACAATGATATAAAAGAAAACAAAACAAAAAGGCAGGAGAATTCAGAGAATGTCTAAGCATAGTTTTGGTCAGTCATGTCTACCTCTTCATGACCTAATGGACCATAGCATGCCAATATTGACCAGAGGTTTTCTTGGCAAACATACTGAAGTGGTTTGCCATTTCCTTCTCCAGCTCACTTTACAGATGAGGAAACTGAGGCAAACAGGGTGAAGTGACTTGCCCAGGCTTACACAGCCAGTAAGTGTCTGAGGCTGGGTTTGAACTCAGGAAGTTGAGTTGTTCTAACTCCAGGCCCCAAGTTCTATCCACTGCACCACCTAGCTTCCCCCAGTTTATGGAAGGTGGGAATTATATTAGGAAATAACTTCCAGGAATATAAAAAACAAAAGATATTAATAAAACTTGAAAAATGAAACCCCAACAAACTTTATCCGTAGCTTTCATCTCATCTACAAGTCTAGTAACCCTGTTGAAAAAAGAAATGTTAGTCTGGCATCACCTCCTTCAGAGAGAGCCTGCTAGTTTTTGTGATCACTGCTTTTTTTCCTAGAAGTTCATTAAGCATGAGAATTATATCAACATTAGTATAGTATTATATAATTTTCCCAGGAGTTAAGACACCCATAGCTTGCAGACCCCATTTACTGCCCCTTTCTTCACAATTGAAACATTTTCCCCTCTCTACTCCTGAGACGGGTATCATTATCCTATCCACCCTATCCCTTCTTTGCTCTCCTTCCTTCCCTCAACCCAGCTTAAGAAAAGCCTTCCTAGGGGCAGCTAGGTGGTGCAGTGAATAGAGCACCGGCCCTGGAGTCAGTAGGACCTGAGTTCAAATGTGGCCTCAGACACTTAACACAAAAATTAGCTGTGTGACCTTGGGCAAGTCACTTAACCCCAGTTGCCCTCCAAAAGCAAAAAAAAAAAAAAAAACCCTTGCTTTGTCCTTGGCTTCCCTTGCCCAGCATGGCTTATGGCTTATTCTGGGTATTACTTACCCTGATGTTATTCTCATAGGGCTGTGAGATTGTTTCCGTTATGTGTAGCCTCCTTTTTAAAATTGAAACTGATAGGAGTTCCTTTGGCACCCACACATGTCTCTTTTGACAACACCCTCTTTTTCTCCTTGTCACAATTATTTTTCTCTGTAACCAGATTTTTACTCTTGAGAGGTTCCCGTTACAAAGGAAGCTTGGTGGCACAGTATAGAGTCCTGGGCCTGGAGACAGGAAGACCTGAATTCGAATCCAGCCTCAGACACTTGCTAACTGTGTGAACTTGGGCAAGTCACTTAATCTCTGTTTACCTTAGTTTTGTCAACCATAAAATAGGAATAAAACAGCACCTACCTCCCAGGGAGGTTGTGAGGATTAAATGAGATAATATTTGTAAAGTGCTTGGCATGGTGCCTGGCACACAGTAGGTGTTTGATGTTCCCTTTTCCCTCCCCTCTCATTCTTTTTCTCCTAGACTGAGTTCCCTGATTTTCTTTGGAGAATATTAGCTGATCGTAAGACCCTTTCTATGGAGCTTTTGAAATTTGTTTTCTGAAATTCAAGGTTATATTCCAGATTATCCACTGGTTTTCCCTCTTCTTCTCTCACAAATTCCAAAACAAAGCAGTCTATTCCCTCCAAGGTTCTCATTCTTTTCTCCCCAATGTAAGTTCTTTTTTTATTGGTGAGATCAGATCCATAATACTATTTCCTCTTGCTGATTCTCTCCATCTTTTGAAGGATAAAATCGTTATTAAGACAAGTCAAGAAGTTATTAGCTATTGTGCTTTTGGCAGAAAGTGGGCAGACATCTGGTTAGTTGAAGTCTTTCATCAGTATTATATCATGCCCCTGAGCCATTCATGTAATCTATTTCCCAAACGTCTCTTCTAATTTCTTCTTCTGTCCAGATGTCCTGTAGTATACTCCCATGATAACAGAACTTCTTTTTTCTGCATCCCCTGATCTTTATCCAAATGCTTTTGACCACACAAATCCCCTCAGGTTCCCAGACAGCCTTGTATGAGTATATATTCATAACATGCAATGCTATTCCATGCTGTTCTTTACCTATCCTATTTCTTCTGAATAAATTACTTCCCTGTGTAATGCTCCCTTGAGGTTCATTTGCCCAGCTTGTAGTTAATGCTGTCAGATTGGGTCCTGAGCAAGTATAACTTTCATGTTGTAGGAACTAATCCTGTAGGCAGCTATCCTCTTAACACTAGCTCATGAGCCCCTACCAGTGTGGTTTCCCTTCCTAATCAATCAATAGACTCTGTTCTTTCACAAAGACATTGACTTAAAAAGTATAGTAAGAAAAGCAATCACAAACTATTTTTCCTAACACCAGTCGCATATGCTCCCACAAAAATACACAAATTATGGGAGGGGAAAAGTGAGTACAAACTTAAAGAATGATGGCCAGTGAGGCACCCATATAAAGGAACACAAGTTTGTGACCAAGGCAACTCTTATCTCCAGATCTACAAAGCCTCAGTGTCCTTTCTCTCTTGGGGACACTCTTCATGATGCTCATTGTGGGGCATTCACTGGGGGTATGAAGGTGATGGGTTTGCTGATCAGCTGGGTTGACTCCTTGAAAGGCATAGTAGCTCAGCTGGATGGTCCAGCTCAGATGGCCTTGCTCCTCACAGGGCTGTCCCTTGCTCCTCATGGTGTCCAAGCTAGATGAGTCAATGTGCTGCTGGACTGTGTCAGCCTAGTCTGTCAGCAGCTGTGCTGGCATCTCAGTAGATCTGAATATTTCTATACTAGGTCCAATAGGCTGCTCCGCCCCTGGACAACGGCCACTAGATAGAGCCAGGAAGACCTCTCTGCTACAGAGTACCTGCTATTAGGCTGGGCTCAGCAGGTTGCTTGGTCATTCTGCTCTTCTTGGAGAATAACATCTCTGCTAAACAGGTCGTTCTTTGGGGTCATTCTTCAATGGGCTGATGCTGTCTTTTCCTCCTTAAGTCATTAGCTTGACTGGCCTGTGGTCTTTAGGTTAGTGTTACTCTTTTTAGCTGGAGGGTATCAGAGCTCTTGCAGCTAGGGCAACAGCTCTTTGCTTCGAATCAACAGAAGCTTCTTCTCTCATCTCTAAGGTTTTATGTCGCTTGGTAGGCAGTCTAATGCCTCTTCTTTACCACACTTACCTTGGAAGCCTCTCAAACACTGAGCTAGCTTTGGCATCAATCTCGTCATTTATGTGTACATAAATGGAAAGTATGCTGCCAAGGTAAGTTAACAATATTCAAAATTTCTCCATTTGATACAATCAATGGTTCCAATGCATGGTATGGTGCTGGCTGGTGGGGCATTTGTATAAAGCTATCTGAGGTCATAGGTTCTGTTTGTTCTTATTGATTCCTTTCTTTGGTTTTCTCTCCTGTAAACTTTTGAATGTGTCTAATATTATTCTTTCTACATTGTATGGACTTTTAAAGGTATTTGGCTCGGTGAATATGCCTGGGAAATTTTATTATTATTATCATTATTATTCTCCAGACCTTTTGAGATTAAAATATTTGCAAGATGCCAGGCAAATACCATTCTTCCAGTCCACTTTAGGTGTACTCCACTTGCTGAGGACCACATTCAAGGCTATGAATGTCTAACATTCTTCCCACCATACCTTGCTTTTACACCACCCTCTGTCCCCTGGTCCTGCCCTGTCCTGCTCTCACCTATCCTGTCCCACTCCAGAAATAAGCTAAGCCCCTTTCTCCAAGCAATCTTATCCTCCTCCCAATTCATACTCCCTCAAACAGGAAAATATTCATGCAAATGGACTTCAACACATTAACCAATAAGAATTTACTTAGATCCTACTATGAGCCAGGTACTGTATTAGGCACTGGGGATACCAGTACAATCAATAAAACCATCTTTGCTCTTTTGGCTTCCTGTTTGTTTATACACCTGAATGTGGTATTGAATAGCTTTGTTACAAAGTTCTGGAACATTCTTCTTCCTCATCTCTACCTCTTGGGTTCTCTAGCATCTTTCACATCCCAGATAAAATCCCATCTTCTTCAAGATGCCTTCTCCAGTCATCCTTAAGGTTAGTGCCTTTTCTCAGATTATCTTCAATTTCTCTTATATTTCTCATTTGTACATATGTAACATTGACTTGGATCTATAAGGCAGATTTATAAAATATGGCCTGAACTCATAGTAAATCTACACTTGTAGGGGTAATTATGAAATGGCTCATGTTTATCTCCTCTCCCTGCTCCCCCTTGAAAGATGGGCTAGGCGTTGAGCTGCCAGCTTAGCTAGGAAAGGTCCCTCTTCCCTGTGTAGTTCCAGTGGAGGCATTGTACTAAAAACAAAGGAAGCTCAATGGGCAACATAAGGACAGGACTGGCCACAGGTGTTTATGAAAAATATTCAATCCTGCCAATGTATTCTTCAATAGAATTTCCTAAAAACACACAATTAAGCAAAAGTAAACCAAGGGCCAGAATTGGGATTACTCATTACTCTGGCATGTTTCTCTTGTAGCTAATGCCAGCGATAAAAATAACACAGCCACACACCTCCCAGCTTGTTCATTTAGCAATCATCTCTCATGGTCCTGAAGAAGGGAACAACAGATGCAGCAAGTACCAGCTGCTGCCATAAGCTGATTTATCCCATACGGAGCTTGATTTGTACATATTTGCTTACATGCTGTCTCTCCCTCCCCTCCTATTACAGTGTAAGCTCCTTGAGGACAGGAACTGTCTTTTGCCTCTTTTTGTATCCTCAGCACTTAGCACAATGCCTGGAACATTGCAGATGCTTAATAAATATTGACTGATTGATAGCTGCCACTTCTCCTTTTTTTCTTTCTTCTCCAGAATTCTAAAATTCCCATGAAAACCTCCACCTTTTTTAAGTGAGGACTGATCTTCTGTTAGTTTCTTCTCTTTTCAAACTTGGAAAAACTACAAATCCCAAGGCTTTGTGGCCAGCCAACATTTTTCCTATAGGTTGTTACACAGTTGTTTGAATGTTGTTTTCCCTACCATCACCACCACCACCACCATCACCATCATCACCACCACCACAATCACCATCACCATCACCACTATCACCACCATCACCACCACCATCACTACCATCATCACCACTACCACCATCACTGCCACCACCACCACCATCAAAATCACCATCACCATCACCATCATCACCATCACCATCACCATCACCACCATCACCACCACCACCATCGTCACCACCACCACCACCATTATCACCACCACCATCACCATCATCACCACCACCACCACCATCACTACCACCACCACCACCACCACCATCAAAATCACCACCACCATCACTACCATCACCATCACCATCACTACCATCATCACCATCGCCACCATCACTACCACCACCACCACCACCACCATCAAAATCACCATCACCATCACTACCATCACCACCACCACCACCATCACCATCAAAATCACCATCACCATCAACATCAACATCAACATCACTAAATTGGGAGGTACTTAAGGGCAGGATTGTTTCTGCTTTATTTGTATCCCTAGTGTTAGATGCCTGGCAAATAGAAGGTGCTTAATAATTACCAGTTAACTTGACTTAACTAGTTTTCTTCCTGATGAAAAAGAACATTGACCATGATAGCAGATTTAATCATTATGCTTCCCCCAACTCTGCCAGTTATTAGCCTGGCGACCTTGGAAAGTCATTTTATTTTCTAAGCCTCATTTTCTAACTTTGTAAAGGAATAAGAGTAGGGACTTGTTGTTTAGTCATGTCCAATTTTCCATCACTCCATTTGGAGTTTTCTAGGCAAAGATACTCAATCAGTTTGCCATTTCCTTTTCTAACTCATTTGACAGATGAGGAAACTGAGATAAATAGGGTTAAGTGACTTGACTAGGGTCACACAGCAAGTAAGTGTCTGAGGTCACATTTGAACTCAGGAGAATGGGTTTTGTTGACTATACGCCCAACACTGACTGTTGAGCCATCTAGCTGCCCAAAGGTAGAAACTAGACCTGGGATTTATTTCACTGACATAGGGAACTAGCTCCAGAATTAGGTAACACATTCAGGTCAGCACTCTTAGTCTTAGAGAGTTGCCTAGACCAAGAGATTAAGTGATCCAGGATCAACCAGCCTGTATACGTCAGAAGGAGAACTAGAACTCGTTTTCCTGGTTCTGAAGCCAGCTCTCTACCCACTATGCCACGTTGCCTCCACTCTCTAAAGTCTTCTTCCACTCTCTACTTCATAATGTTGTTGTGAAGTAAACACTTGTGTTACCCTTAAGGCATGAGCTTCATGTGAGTTCTAATTATTGATCCTTTTAAAGTAATTGACCCAGCCTCACTCTTTTCCTCCACCAAACTCATGTGAATTCTCCTCTTTGTCTTCAGAAGAAAAGGACCAGGTTGGAGAATCCGAAATGAATATTTCCAAAGGTTACATGTCAAATCCTACCTAGCATGAGATTAGCTTGGTATATCTAGAAATCTCTGGAAATGAAGGCTCCTGCTAGCTTATTGCTAGGGAAATCATGACTCCCAGCTGATGTTTTCTTTGTGGTGACTAGTTACTGGCCATTCCCCAAGCCACTGCCTGATTATTTTCCCAAATCCCATGGTCAAATTCGTGTCCAGTTCATGGTTAAAACCAGGAATGTTTGTACACCTTCATTAAATGATGTCGGGAAGTAATGCATCCTGTATGTTCTGAGCAGCAGTAGGATATGGAAGGGCATCAACCCCAGAGTAATCACATGCCAACTTTGAAAGAATTTAGCTACAAAGGGACCACAAAGAAAATGAAGCCATTTTGAAAAACAAAATGCTTTCTCACTAAGGGTCTAAGTCATAAACTCACAGAAACGAAGGTGGATGCTTCACTCTTAGCTCATGCCACCATGAAGGAGTCACTCTCAGAATTTCCTGGCTCTTACTCATTTGTGTTAACAACTAGTTTATTTCCTTTCTTTTTTTTTTTTAATAGAGGAAGGGGGAAAAAATTTTTCATGAAAGACTGTGTAATGGATTCTTAGCCTCTCTGTGCTCCTAGGCACATTGCAAGCAGACTGTTTGCTCCAACACTTATGAGTGCTTGGAAGCATTTTATGGGGAGCTCAGACATGGAGTAATGAATGAACTCTTTCTGGCATTTAGAATATTGTTGTGTTTGAGGGAAGATAAACTGTGTGGAGTAGTGGAAGGAGGACCAGAATTAGCATCTGAAAGCTTGGCTTTGAATCTCAGTTCTACCATTTACCTTATGTGACTTCAGGTTAAATAATTTTACTTTGTGTGACCTGGGATAAGTCATGTCACTTTAGGATCATAAATTAAGAGCTAGAAAGGGACATTAGAGATAAACCTTTCCTTTTACAAATAAGGAATGGGCAAGGGACTTGCTCAGATACTAAGTAGCAAACTCAGGGTTATAAAGCAGATTCTCTCACTCTACAGCCAATAGTAGCTCCACTATACCTTCATTCCTGGGACTCAGTTTCCTCATCTGTAAAAATGAAGCATAGACCCTTTGAGTTGGGTGGGACTTTAGAGGTGGTTCTTTTTAATACCTTTGTTTTCCAGATAAGGGCTGGGGCCCAAGAAAAAACACTGATGACGATTAACAGAGCTAGGATTTGGATCCAGGTTCTCTGTGCTTTTCCCACTGTACTATGCTGCCACCCATAAGCAGTTAGGCTAATCATCTCTCTAAGGTCCCTTCCATGTCTCGATCTCTGATTCCATAATATCGACTTTAAATTCTATTTTTGCATCAGTAAAGTCTTTCAGAAGCGAATGAGCTGCCTTGAGAAGTAATAGGTTTCCCACCCCATCACTTGTTCCAGCCAAGGTTAGATGACCTGTTGTCAGGGATGTCATAGAGGGTCTTCTACAACGTCAGATCCAGGTTGGACTAGGTAACCTCTCATGTCCCTCTCAGTTCCCATAGTCTAATCTATCCTGTAGGTTTATTCCCACCTCTGACTGTTTACGTTTCAAGGTCCCATCCTTTCTCAATGTTCTGTGATCCCTATTATTTTATCACAACACCTCACTTGCCTGCATTCCTGAAACCTAGAAAGGTGAGGAGCAAGAAAAACAAACAGCTGGGAATTTACATAAAATGGTTTGCTTAGAAAAAGTCACAAAAATGTTTATATACTTTATATTTATATTCTATATCTTTAATTATGCCACTATTGCCCATGTACTTTCTGCACAGGAGAACTTAATCCCCCACCTATACCAAAAGGTATAGTATCTGTTCTATGATATAATCATTGGTTTTTCAGTGACTCTTCAGAGGTTTTTAAAAGTGATTTTAGTGATCCTTTTAGCCATCTTTTCATCTACATTTTACTCTAAGTATTTGCCTTGCTACAGGTCCCCTGCTGTGAGGCTGGCTGTGGCTGCTGCTCTTGGACCTCACTCCCTTCCTACCTCAGTGAGATAGACCTTTCCTGCCAGATTGGTAAGCTACTTTTCTGCTCCTAGATCAATTCTGAAGTGGTTTTCTAGTAGTTTGGAGGGAAAATTGGTAGGGGAAAATGAACATTTAACAAAATAAAGGGCTTTTGAGCATTCCTAATTAAAAGATCAGAGCTTAATAAAAAAATTGACCTTCAAATACAAGACTTAAGGGAAACATAAAAAGGTAAAAAGGAAGCAAGAAAGTGAACTTAAGAAATCCAATAAAGTTAAACTTTATATTTCTATATGGCAAGATAATACTTGTAACTCTTAAGAACTTTATTACTATAAGAGCACTTAGAAGGAATATATATGTAGACAAAGGCATATATAAGGTGACTTTGAAGGGATGAATGATAGGAAAGAAAATTGCACTGGAAGAAGGAGGGGGAGATTGAATGGGATAAATTATCCCACACGAAAAAAGGCATGAAAGAGGTATTAAAATGGAGGGATGTGTGTTCAAACCTTACTCTCATCAAAATTAACTCTAAGAGAAAATAACATATACATTCAGTTGGATACAGAAATCTATTTTACCCTGTATGGAAGTAAAAAGGGATAGGATAATAGAAAGGAGAAAGGGCAATGATAAAAGAGAGAGCAGATTGGGGAAGGTGGTGATCAGAAGTAAAACACTTGTGAGGAGGGAAAAGGTGGTGGTTAAGAGAGAAGAGAGGGGAAACAAGGAGGGAAATAGCATGGAGGGAAATACAATTAGTTATCATAACTATAAATGGGAATGGGATAAACTCACCCATAAAACAGAAGCAGATAGCAGAATGAATTAAAAGAGAGAACCCTACAATATGTTGTTTACAAGAAAAACATTTGAAGTAAAGAGATAGACACAGAGTAAAGGTAAGGGGATGGAGCAGAATTTATTATGCTTCAACTAAAGCAAAGAAAGCAGGGGTAGCAATCATGGTCCTTGACAAAGCAAAAGCAAAAATAGATCTAATTAAAAGAGATAAGGAAGGAAACTTTATCTTGCTGAAAGGTACCACAGACAATGAAGTCATATCAATACTAAACATAAATGCAGCAAATGGTATAACATCTAAATTTTTAAAGATGTTGGTTTGAGTTACAGGAGGAAATAGATAATAAAATTATACTAGTGTGAGACCTCAACTATCCCCTCTCAGAACTAGATAAATCCAACCAAAAAATAAAAATTAACAAGAAAGAAGTTAAGGAGGTGAATAAAATTCTGGAAAAGTTAAATACAATAGATCTCTGAAGAAAATGAAATGGGAATAGAAAGGAATATGCTTTTTCTCAGCAGTATGAAGCATCTACACAAAAATTGACCACATATTAGGTCATAAAAACCTCACAACCAAATGCAGAAAAACAGAAATAGTGAGTGCATCCTTTTCAGATAATAATGCAATAAAAATTACATTAAATAATGAATAATAGAAAGATTAAAAGTTAATTGGAAATTCAATAATCTAGTCCAAAGAACAAATCATAAAGACTATCAATAATTTCATTAAAGAAAATGACAACAATGAGACAACATACCAAAATTTATGGGAAGCAGCCAAAATAGTACTTAGGGGACAATTTATATACCTAATTACTTACATCAATAAAATAAAGAAAATGCGGGTCAATGAATTTGACGTGCCACTAAGAAAATTAGAAAAAGAACAAATTAAAAATCCCCAATTAAGCATTAAATTGGGATCCTGAAAATCAAAGGAGGGATTTATAAAAATGAGAGTAAGAAAATAATTTAGCTAATAAATAAAACTAGAAGCTGGTTTTATGGGGGAAAAACAATAAAATAGATAAACAATTGATTGATTTGATTTAAAAAAGGAAAGAAGTATCAAAAATGAAAGGAGTGGATTCACTAACAATAAAGAGGAAATTAAGACAATTGTTAGGAGCTATTTTTGCCTAATTATATGCCAATAAATTTGACAATCTAAATGAAATAGATGAATATTTATGAAAATATAAATTACCCAAATTAACAGAAGAAATAAAAAACCTAAATAATTTAATCCCAGAAAAAGAAATTGAAGAAGCCATTAATGAACTTTCTAAGAAAAAATTTCCAGAATTAGATGGATCCACAAATGAATTTCACCAAACATTTAAAGAACAATTAATTCCAGTACTATATTAAACTATTTGGAAAAAATAATTGAAAAAGGAGTCCTACCAAATTCCTGTTATGGCACAAATATGGTGCTGATGCCTAAATCAGGAAGAGCAAAAATAGAGAAAGAAAATTATACGCCAATTTCCCTAATGAATATTGATGCAAAAATTTTAAATAAAATACTAGCAAAGAGATTACAGCAATATATCCCAAGGATAACACACCATGACCAGGTGGGATTTATACCAGAAATGCAGGGCTGGTTCAATGTTAGAAAAACTAGCAATAAAATTGACAATACCGATAACAAGATCAACAGAAATCATATGATTATCTCAATAGATGCAGAAAAAGACTACAAAATACAGCACCCATTCTTTTAAAAAAAAAAAAACACTAAGGAACATAGGAATAAATGGAACTTACCTTAAAATGATAAGTGATATTTATCTAAAAACCATCAGCAAATATTATCTGTAATGGGATAAGTTAGAAGCCTGCCCAATACAATCAGGGATGAAGTAAGGATGCCTATTTTAACTTCAATTATTTAACATTGTACTAGAAATCTTAGCTATAGCAATAAGAGAAAGAAAAGATAAGAAAGGAATTAGAAAAAGCAATGAAGAAACAAAACTATCACTCTTTTCAGATGATATAATGTTATATTGAGAAAATCCTAGAGAATCAACTGAAAAAACTATTTGACATTTTTAGGAACTTTAGCAAAGTTGCAGGATACAAAATAAGCCCACATAACTCATCAGCATTTCTATATATTACCAACAAAGTCCAGAAGTAAGAGATAGAAAGAAAAATTCCATTTAAAATACCCATAGACAATATAAAATAGTTGGGATTCTACCTGCCAAGACAATCCAGAAACTATATGAACACAGTTATAAAACACTTCACACAAATAAAGTCAGATCTAAACAATTGGAAAAATATAAATTGCTCATGGATAGGTCAAGCCAATATAATAAAAATGATGATCCTACTTAACCTATTTATTCAGTTCCATACAAATCAAACTGTCAAAAATTATAGAGCTAGAAAAAAGTAATAACAAAATTCATCTGGAAGAACAAAAGCTCAAGGATATCAAGGGAATCAATTAAAAAAAGACCCACGAAAGAAGGTGGTCTAGCCATACCAGTTCTCAAATTGTATTATAAATTATAAATATGATTATCAAAACAATCTGGTACTATCTAAGAAATAGAGTGGTGTATCAGTAGAATAGATTAGGTACAAATTACATTACAGTATATGACCATAGTAATTTGTCATATGATAAACCCAAAGATCCAAGCTTTTGGAACAGAAACTCATTATTTGACAAGAACTGCTGGGAAAATTGGAAAACAGACCAACATCTCACAGCAGAGGTCCTACAACAAGGTAAAGCAAAATGTAAATGAAAAGATCACTAAAAAGATCACTAAAAATTGCTTTTTAAAAGCTCTGAATAATAATTGAAAAACCAATGATTGTATCATAGATCAGATAATGCCTCTTGGTATAAGTCAAAATGGGTACATGATTTACACCTCAAGGTTGATACCATAAGCAAATTAAAAGAGCATGGAATAGTTTCTGTCAAATTTATGGATAAAGGAAGAATTTAGGACCAAAGAAAATGTAGAGAACATTACAAAATGTAAAATAAATCATTTTGACTATATAAAATTAAAAAGTTTTTGTACCATCAAAACCAGTGTAGCCAAAATTATAAGAAAAGCAAAAAACTGGATGGGGGGGAGGATTTTGCAACAAGTATCTCTGATAAAGCTTTCATTTCTCAAATATACAGAGAAGTGAGTCTGATTTATAAAAATATAAGTCATTCTCCAATTGATAAATGGTCAAAGGACATGAACAGGTGGATTTCAGATGAAGAAATTAAAGCTATCTATAGTCATATGAAAAAAAATGCTGTAAATCACTATTGATCAGAAACATGCAAATTAAAACAACTCTGAGGTACCACTTCACACCTATCAGATTGGTTAATATGACAAAACAGGAAAATGCTGGGTGTTGGAGGGGATGCGGGGAAACTGGGACACTAATGCACAATATATTGATGGAGTTGTAAACTGACCCAACCATTCTAGAGAGCAGTTTGAAATTATGCCCAAAGGGCTATAAAACTATGCATACACTTTGATCCAACAATACCTCTGCTAAATCTCTTTCCCAAGGAGATCATAAAAAGGGAAAAGGACCCACATATATAAGAATGCTTACAGCAGCTCTTTTGTGGTGGCAAAGAAGTGGAACTCAAAAGGATACGCATCAAATGGGGAACAGCTAAACAAACTATGGTATATGATTGTAATGAAATATTATTGTGCTCTAAGAAATGACAAGTAGGATGATTTCAGAAAAACCTGAAAAGACTTGCATTAACTGATGCATAGTGAAGTGAACAGAACCAGGAGAACGTTATATACAGTAACTGCAACATTGTTTGATGAAGAACTGTGAATGACATAGCTATTCTGAACAATACAATGATCCAAGACAATCCCAAAAGACAAATGATGAAGCCATACTATCTGCCTCCAGAGAAGGAAGTGATACTGGTTGAATACAGCCTGAAGCATGCTGTTTTTCACATTTTTTCTTTTTTTTCTTTTATTCAAGTCTTCTTGCACAAAATGACTGCTTTGGAAATATTTTACATAATTGCACATGTATAACCTATATCTGATTACTTACAGTCTCAGGGAGGGGGTGGGGAAGAGGGAGGGAGAGATTGAATTTGGAACTCAAAACTTCAAATAAAACTGTGAATACAAAAAAGAAGAAAGAAAAGCTTCTGTCAGAAAATGTTCCAAAACATCCCCCTCCTGGCAAAATGGTTTGAGACCAAAAGATTCCATCGCGCAAAATTTCTAACGTCCAATCTGCCTTGTGGCCAAGAGTAATATGGGAATTCCTTAATAACTGGGCATTGAAACACTGGCAGCATTTGCCAGCCCACCGAGGGAATTAATTTACCTTTCATGTATGCACATTTAGAGCCTGTGAGTCAACTAAAGTTTATGGAAAAGTGGCTTCCCAGTCAGTCAGGGTTCTCGAGCTCTGCACAGAGTCATTTGCCACTCTCTACTCGACAGACTCATTGTTTACCTGAGAAATCAGTCAAGGCTCAGGAATCCTTCCAGGCAATGAGGTAATGAGATGACTGGATCTGTCTGACACAGTGCAGGAACTGACTCCCCTGTGTTCCTGGTTTCTGTTATTCCTAACACATTTTTATTCTTTGAAAAAACAGAGCATGAAAGCAATTGGACAAGGTGATTAACCTGTATCCGACAAGGTATTTACTTTTCATCAAAATTATGAGATGAAGAATATAAACAGAGAGAAATAACTTTGGCAGGATGAACTTTGTTATTTTTTAGTGTGAAAAATATTTGTTGTTTTGGCTAAGATTCTAAACATGTCGCTGTAGTTGGGAATAATTTTTGACAGTCAAATGAATAATGGAATGAAAACAAAAAAGATCTGCCCACCACAAATGACTTCATCTCTTCATTTTTATCATACTCATAGAATTTGGTCTTCAATGTTTAGAGAAAAACTCAACAGAGTCCCATTTATTTTGGAGAGTGAGGTAGGGACAAGTGTTCCAGCTTTTTGTTTTAAGCAGTATTGGTATTTCCAGTGTGGAAATTCCCTCTGGTTGTGCAGGTTGGTGATTTGTCTGTAACTTAGACTCTTGGTTGCTTGGGGATAATGAAAGATTAAATGACTTGCTCCTGTCACAAAGTTAGTATGAGTGAGAGATAGGGTGTGAACCCAATATCTACAGAAGATGTGATTTGATTTCTTAAGAAATATTTAATTGTAAATGCTCAATAATAAAATATGCCATAAGCAAAATCAAAGAAGGCAGAGCTACATCTAAGCTTTTAGAAACTTACAGTTTTCTTGGGCTTTAAAAGATTATTCACGTTGATTTAGCTTGTTTTGTTTCAGTTTTGTTTTTTGTTTCTTTTATCAAAGTCGTTGGCCTTTATGCTACATTTATTTGCTGATAGAATTTCCCTCCCCACTTTAAATCTCCCTTTGAACAAATAAAAATAGCTGAGACAGTACCCATGTCACCATACACCACCTTCTGTCACTATGTTGTCCATCTGTCTGCAGGGAAGTAAAGGTATGTTTCTTTATCTTCAGGCAACTAGGTTGCCCAGTGCATAAAGCAGAGAGTACTGGAAGACCTGAGTTCAAATCTAAGGTGTTCTGGTGAATGTTTGATAACTGGCTCTCCAAAAGAAAACATTGTGTACACAGCACGCTTTGAAGTTTAGTCTACAGTGCTAATATTTTCTCCATTATTTTCTCAAGTCTAGGCAATCTACAAAACAGTGCATCAAGCCATGATTTGTAGCATTTGCCAATTTCCAAGAAGTAAATGCTCACAATGAAAATTTAACAATCTGCTCTCAATTTAAAGCTGGCTCCTACACATCCCTGTCTCAGCTTCTTCATCTACAAAATGGGAATAAAAGTAGCACCTTCCTCCTAGTTGTTGTGACAGCCAAATGAGATAATATGGCAAAAACACTTTGCAAACTGTAGCACATTATACAAATGCATACTATTGTTGTTGTAGCTGTTGTTTTGTATTACCTGGCCCATGGAACCCTAGAATGGTTGTTACAATTCATCTTAGTTTGGCTTTCTTTCGGGGTTGTTTTCATTTACATTATCTTAACAACTGTGTAGCTGGTTCTGCTTGCTTCCCTCTGAATCAATTCATACAAGTCCTCTTATGTTCCTCTGTATTTCTCACATTCGTTATGTCTTATGGCACAACAATATTTCATTATATTTATGTTCTATATCACAATTTATTCAACTATTCCTCAATCAATGGACACTTGCTTTGTTTATAATTTTTTTGCTTTCACCCAAAATTCTATGAATATTTTCATCTATATGGGACTTTTTTTCTTTAAACCCCAAATAAATACCTGTTTGTCTTCCCTCCTTCCTTTCCCTCCTTTCTTCCTCTTTCTCTTCTTCTTTCCTTCCTTCATTCCTTCTTTCCCTAATTTCTTTTCCTCCTTCCCTCATTTCTTCCTTTCTTCATTCCCTCTTTTCCTCCTCTGTTCCTTCCATCTCTCCATCCTTTCTTCTCTCTTCCTCCTTCCCTCCCTTCCTTCCTTCTTCTTTTCTTTCCACATTTGTACAATAGTATCTCAGGCCAAGGCTATAATTGAAAGTTCTAGAGTAAAGAATTCTTTGCCGACTGTTTAAGGCAGAATTTTCCATGGTATTTCATCTTAATATGAGCTCTGAGGGCATGAGCTCTGCTTTTGCCTTTCTCTATATCCCCAGTACTTAGCATAATGCCTAGCACGTAGTAAGTATTTAATGAATGCTTGTTGATGGACTCATTCACCACAAGAAGTCTGATTTATCATTTGATCATTGGCAGGGGCAAGCAGAGGGTGGGTTGTGTCAGAAGAGTATATGCAATGGTCATGGTTCCCAAGATAGGTCTCAGATACATTTCCAGGGATTTGTGTGTCCCTGCAGGGAGCATGGGAGGAGGAGTGGGCATACCAAGCGATCAGTTTAAGGGTAAGAGTTCTCAGGTGCTAATTCAAAAGAATTTTTTGAGGGTTTTTTTCATTTTGTAATGTGGCTTCAAATGTTATTGTTCTTTATCTGACATATAATTCCCTTTGGGAAGAATTTTGAGAGTTAATGGCATCTGGTGAAAGTGTCTAAACTGCCATCTTGTTGATACCATTATCCCAAAGTCTGCCAAATTCTTGTTCATTAAGTTACTCACATCCACTGACTAGAACCTTTGCCAGAGCTGAGATACCTACAAAGCCTAGTTAATCATCAGAGGGCTGTTTTGGTGAGTCTTCAATTATAGCAATGTACCTATAGGTACAAAAATATAAGCAGCTCTTTCTTGTGGTGACATAGATTTAGAAATTAAGAGGCTATCCATTGAATGAGGAATAGCTGAAGAAGTTGTGGTGTATTGTGATGGTATATTATTGTGCTTTAAGAAATGAAGAGGAGGAATGATTTCAGAAAAACCTGGGAAGACTAATATGAAATGATGCAAAGTGAAGTTAGCAGAACCAAGAGAACATTGTACACAGTAACAGCAATATTGTAACTATGATCAACTGTGAAAGACTTAGCTTCTCTGATCAATACGATGATCCCCAACAATTCCAAAGGATTCGTGATGAAAAATACTATCTTCTTCCAGAAAGAGAACTGATGAATTTTGAGTGCAGATTGAAGCATAATTTTTATTTTTCTTACTTTTTGAACATTGTTAACGTGAAAAGATGTTTTACATGACTTCCCATGTATAATGAGCATCATTACCCATGGGGAAGGAACTGGGAGGGAGAGAATTTGGAACTCACATTTTAAATGAATGAGAGTGAGACAGATAGACAGAGATAGAGAGACAAAGACAGACAGAAACAAAGAGACAGAGAACAGCCCTCTCCTTGACCCAAATATGTTCTTCTTGACCTTCTCTGGGTTGGAGGAACAGAGAGAATTTGGAACTTGGAACTCAAATTTTTAAAATGAATGGGAGAAAAGGAAGAGGGGAGAGAGAGAGAGAGAGAGAGAGAGAGAGAGAGAGAGAGAGAGAGAGAGAGAGAGAGAGAGAGAGAGAGAGAGAGAGAGAGAGAGAGAGAGAGAGAGAGAGAGAGAGCCTCTTCCTGCTCTTCTCTGGGACTTATTGCCTTCTGTCCACTAAATACAGGTTGATATTGAGCCATAAGAAGGCTCGTTGTAGCAGGAGCAATATATGCTAAGGTCTGTGCCATGAAGGCTTGGTGAGTTTTCCCTTAAAAGGAAATGAAACTATTCTGAGAAATGAGTCGGTCTAAGGGACTAAGGTTCTAACTATTGACCTAGCTTCCTGGTCACCCAAGTAAAGAAAATCCAGCATGTGAGAAGTTTAAGGCTCTTTGGGATTGATAAATCTGTGTGGCAAATGAACAATTAGGGCAGTTACAACCACCTGAATCAATGTTGTATCTTTGCTATGTATCCTTTCCATGATGTTGCTAAGTAACCCTCCTTCTCATTAAATGTTAGATAATCTGGAAGTGTCTGATTTGATTATAATTGTGAGCCCAGATCACCAGGCCAACCTGAGTCAGGTCTGGCCCACACTTGTGAAGGCATCATAAGGTATTGGGAAGAGCATTAGTATTAGAAATTAGAGAATTAGAAATAATAATAAGACTATTAGAAATTGGATTATAGAGACCAGGTCCCCGAAGCTCTGGGTAAACAGAGGCAAGCCACTGAATTTCTGAGTCTCTGTTTCCTCACTTCTAGAACAGGGATGATAAACACTTGGGGGGCATTCCTTTTTTAAAGGAGCCAGCTCTCTTTGAAGGCCAAGTAGGAAGCAACTGAAGGCTAGATAATAAGCATCTGGTGTTTTATAGTCTAACATGCTGAAAACTCATCACCAAAGTGAGCACAGAGAGAGACGGAAAGGCAGTCGGTCAGTAGGGCAGAGTGAGAGTCTGAGCAAAGGCAGAGAGAGTGGGGAAGCTGCATCGGCAGAGCTGACCCTCAGATCCCTGGAGACATCCTACAACGAATGCATGGCTGGGGATAGAGGCAGGTTGGGGAGGCTGGGGAGGCTGGCGCCAGGGACAGCCTCTGCTCCAAGGATCAAAGGGACTTCAGATCAAACATGGCAATGAAGCAGGCCTTGAAGAACTGCAGAAAACTCGCAAAAAGCATTTTTCTTGCTTTGGGGCTCTACAGCTCCTCCCATAGTTGTATGGACCTAGAACCTTCTTCTGACTTGTTTCCTTCCTTTTATATTGACTTCATTCTATTTTTTATAAAGATGTCCTGAATGTTTTTAAAACATTTATCAAATGCCTGCTATGTACCAGGCCCTGTGCTAAGCAATTTACAAATAGGATTATAAGTGATTCTCACATTAACCTCAGAAGGTAGGATCCAGCATTGTGACCATTTTACAGCTGAGGAAACTGAAGCAGACACAGGCCAAGTGACTTCCACAGGGTCACACAACTAGAAATTCCTGGGACTGGATTTGAACTCAGGTCTTCCTAACTCCAGGCCTAGTATTCTATCCCAGGTACTGCTGCCTCCACTGTGCCTGACTGCTGTGTGGCATATGCCTGTATCTTGCCAGGGGGAAAAAAAAAACTAAGGAAAGAGGAAATGCAGTGGCTAACTGGGATTTATGCAGAACCCAACACTGGGCAGAGAGCCAATGATTAGGGGAAAAAATCCTTCTCTAACCTGGGGGCTCTGAGCTTCTTATTGTTCTATTTCACAAATAACCAGTGTTAAACAATTATAATTTTTAACCTCTATAAATCAGTGGAGGAAATGATCTGTGTAGATTCAGGACCTCATTCCATGAACTTTTATTCCAGTGATCTCCAGCAGTTTTTGTTTTGAATGATGGTAGTTCAGGACATTCTCTAACCCCTGATGAAGGGAAAGGGAGAGAAGTAGAAGCAGGGATGAGAGGAAAAAATCTTACCTCTAAGCTACCCCTATATAGAAAGATTTTTAAAAAGCAGGATCTGAGAAGGAAGAGAGAAAGAAAAGAAGGATGAAAGGAAGGAAGGAAGGAAGGAAGGAGGGAGGAGGGAGAGAGAGAGGGAGGGAGGGAGGAAGGAAGGAAGGAAGGAAGGAAGGAAGGAAGGAAGGAAGGAAGGAATTTATTAAGCACTTAAAATGTGAAAAATACTGTTTAGTGCCAGAAACAGAAATAGAAGAGGCAGTCCCTACTCTGAAGTAACTCATAATCTAATGGAGGCGTCTGCACATATGGATGGTTTCAGCTGCAAATCAGATGAAAAGGTCCCATGGTCTTTAGGATGCATCAGCAAAACAGTTGGTAATACCTCTTCTTTCATGTCACTTCCATTGATACAATCATATCAGTTTCTGATTTTGAGCCATTTGATAGTGCCAAGGACTTTGGCGACCAGAATTTTCTCTCTGCATCTTTGGTAGCTGTAGCCCCCCCAGGAGCAGCTGCCATGCTGCCCCTCCCCAGATGCCTCTTAGGATGATGGCCAAGGGCTCTGGGCTGGAAGCCCTGCTATTATTCTCCTGAGCTTAGGGTTCTGGACTGTCCTGGTCTGAGGAAACATGGTAGTCAAGGTAGTAGTAGTGGTTTGACTTGTGTGGCAAGTGCTGCCTCTTGTCCCTCTCTAAGGGGTCCTGCTGCTTCAGTTAGGCTATCTTGCCTTCCCAGTGAGTGGCAGTTGGTGGGGATATCTGGCCCCTTCCCCACAGGAGCTGCCTCCCCAGATGAAGAATGTGGAGTGAATTCTAATTAGCCAACTCTGCCATCTACAATAACTCTTCCTAGAAATTATACTTGCACTATCTACATCCTCATGAGCTCATTGTGCTTTGCTAACTTTAGTGTCCTGTACAAATATGAATTCTTATTAGAGCCCATGTTGCAGTAAAAGCACCAGTAGAATGTAAGCTTCTTCAGGACAGGAACTGTTTTGTTTTCGTCTTCATTCCCCCCACCATCTAGTTCTTTATACGTAGTAGGAACTTAAGAAATGTTTGTTGAGCTTCTTTGACTTTTTAGAGACTTTTTCTAGAGAAACATTTCTACATTTCTAATGAATGATCCTAAGAGTGTTTCATCCAGCAACACCCACTGAATGCAAAGCACTGTGAGGTTGGGTTCCAGTTAGTGTGAATAATAAATCCCCCGAAGTGGTTGCATGTGTTAAAATTCACACTGTTCAAAGTTATAATGATGTGAAAGATAGTCATTGGTTCCAACCCGATAGAAATAAGTCATGCAAATTTGAATAATGCAACCAATTCAGGAGATTGTTTGTTCACACTACTTGTACTAGACACTATATGGAGGAATAAATGGTGAATGGAGCCTTGACCTCAAGTTCCTTATAATCTAGTTGCAGACCTATTAATATTGTGCTGAAATAGAAAAGGAATAGATTCATAATTGTAAAGGTGTTATTTTTTCAGTTTGAATCTGTGGTTGGTTGAGCAGCCCATTGAGTTAGTTCATCAGTAGAGATACCTTGGATAGTTACTGCAGATAAGTAATGGCCTCAAGGAAGAACGCAAACTACACCCCATTTGTGGAAGGAAAGATGAAGAAGCACTTTCAAAGATCACAGGCTGCTCCCTCCCTCCCTATTTTTTATACCAATATTCTCCTGGAGGTGTTAATATGCCTGTGGTTCATGGTACACACCAAATCCTGAAAAGTCTAATTTGCCAAGTGACTAAAAGGGCAATGCAGAGATACCTGAGGGGTATAAATAGGTTATAGTATGTTCACAAGGATGGGTAAAAAGTAGTATAAAAGGTGTCAGCAAATATATGTATAATTAGGAAAAGGAGATGGGCTATTCATGTAGCAAGAGAAAGAGATTGCTTATGTCCTAACCGCAAATGATTAAGACTCAGAGTGAGACCTGTTGAGTAGAAGATTTGGTAGTCCTTCTGTGGAAGATTTATGGAAATAGATGGACAATATTCACAGAGTGGAAAGCACTGGATAGGTAGCGATTTGCAAGAATGGAAGAAGTTCATAAGTCCATTGCAGTACTGATATAGAAGAATTTAGAGTGCAGATTATTTGAAGTCCATCTGTCCAAAAACAAAAGGACCATATTTCTATATATGGAAAAACAAAAAGACAGAGCAGTACACTGACCTAGAAGGGAACCTATCAGACCTGGAATTGGAAAAGTAAGTTCTAGTGCAAGCCCTGCCATTGACTAGCCCTGTAACCTTGAACAAGTGACTTATCTTCTCTTGATTTTAGTTGTATCACCTATGAAATAAGGACATAGGGCTAAGGTCTCTTCCAGCTCTAAAAGGCTATGACTGAGCTCTCCCTGTGCCCCAATTTTAACTACGGTTTAAAGAAAAAGTTTACAAGCTACAATCATTTTCCTTTCCACCATGTGGAAATGCTTTGTTGCTCTTGAAACTTTCGCTGTCATTTCAATTGTCGGGTAACTTCAGTCTGTTATACTCCCATTCGTTACAAGTTACACTGGATCCATCCATCACGTTCACAGCTGCCTGAGCCCGATGGTCTCAGATAAAATGTATGAAGGAAACAGTGTCCGGTGATTCATCACTCTGTCTTGGACACATTTTAGGCTCCAGCTGCATGAGAGTTAGTTCTGACTCCGCAGTAGAGAAATAATAGAGATGTAAACAATAGAGACTTGACTAGACACTTGATACCTAAGCTTATGACGGCCCCATGACCTCCCTCCAACTTCCTGTCCTTCCCATCCTATGACCCAGCTCACAGTGTCCTTCCCCTATGACTCTCGCAGCAATTCCCTCTTCTGTATTCTCCTCCTTCTATCAGGATTTCTTATTAACCTCCCCTTACCACACACATTCATCCATCTTCCTCCAGCTCCCCTCTTCACTGGTTGCATACTGATGGGGAGACAAAGTCTTACTCTCTAGAGCTCTGCACTAGGTGTCCGGATTTCAAATCACAGGTCAGTCCCCAACCAGCAAGCAGTCTGTCCTTGAGCAAGTCACCACTCCTCTATGCCTCAGTTTCACTGTTTGTCAGATGAGGGTAGTAGTAACTTCTGTGCTTAGTTTACTGGGTTGCTGAGGTTACAGTGGAAGACCTTAGAATAGTTTCAATTCAACTCTGCAGATCAAAGGCTAGAGCACTGAATTTAGAACCAGAAGACCTAGTATCATACCACGGTCATGTCCCATTACCTCTTGGGTGTGCTATTTGGACTGGATAGTTGATGATGTCTCCTCTAGTTCCGAGATTTGAAGTCTCCAATGCCCAAGGACCACTTATCCATTTATTGTCCAAATTGCTACAGCATGAGTTACGTTACTGGAAATGGGTGTTAAGTGTGAAGGGGAGGACGCCCTGCCCTGTCAGAAAGCAACATAACCTTAAGAGATGCTGCCAAACCCTCTCTGCTAAGGGTTAGAGCAAACAAGGCAGAATTTGTTTTCTGGATATTTACTCCAACCCTACAGCTTGTTCCTCTGTTCAGAAAGGCAGAATCAGTCAAAGGAGCAGAAGACAATCACAACAGTAGCACCCCACCCCCAATCCAATCTAACACCCTGATTCCACTCAAGAGGCTGAATTATACACCCCAGATGAACATTGGGGCAGCACTGGATTTGGAGTCAGGGCAGCGCAACACAATGGAAAAAAGCCCTCATTGTGGAGTCAGAGAACTAGGGTTCAAATCCTAACTCAGATACTTACTATGCAAGTGATCTTGATGAAGTTACTTAACTTCCTTAGCCCTCAGTATACCCGTTTGTAAAATAGGGAGGTGAACTAGATGACTCCTGAGGCTCCTTCCAGTTCTGAAGCTATGATGCTATAACTTGGGACTGAATCTCAGCTAGGATAATTACTAGCTAGGATATCCCTGGGGGAATCTCTTAATCTCTCTGAGTCTCAATTTTCTCATCTATAAAAGTAAGGGACTGGACTAGGTTATCTCTAAGTTTCCTCCAGACTCTAAATCTATGACTCTGTGAACACGTGTTCACATCATTGATTAGATTATGGTCTGCGAATATTAGACTCAAAGCTTTGTGAGCACAGACCTTGGGCTTTTTTTTTTGTCTTATCAGTATCTGTGTCCAAGATCTTGAAATGTATTAGGAAGTTAATTAATACTTAGTGAGTTTAGGTTTGTGATATAGTAGAAAAAGCATCTATTGTTGCCTTTTAATTCAGATGTCCTGGATTCAAATACTGACTCTGTCACCTACAAACATGGGTAGGTCCCTCACAGACCACTTTTACCTCATATCTAAAATGAGTGCCCCCCCACAAAAAGCAGGGGGCTCTGAGGTGGCCCAGTAGATAGAGCACTAGCCCTGACATTTACTTAACTATGTGACCCTGGGCAAGTCATTTAAGCGCAATTGCCTCTAAAAAGCAAATAAATAAATAAGAAGAGAATAATAATGAGGAGTGTTGTAAGGCTCAAGTGAGACGATGCACAATAAACCTGAAAGCACTACACAAATAAATGCCAGTTACTGTTACTGTTATTATTAGCCTTCAGGCCCTGAGCCTTCTACAGCAGCCCAAAGCAGTACAGAGACAGGCTGAGAAACGTGTGCATGCTTCCATACTGAAGTTACGTGATTAATATTTCATTAAGTCTGAATGATCAGCAAGACCATAAACCAAGCCCAGGTGAACAGCCAGTGGTCAGTTTCTGAGCTGAAAACATTAACATTGGAAATTTAACCATGGCCACAAGCTGGTGAGAGCTGGCTCCAGCACACCTATCTCCTACTTACCTCGCACAGAGAGCATTTGGTAAGTGATAAAGCACTCTGTAAGTGAACTCTTCTTCTTTTTATTTTTCACTAAACTCACCCTTGGATATCTGACCCTGCCTACACTTGCTTAAAAATTCCACCTCCTCACCACCCCTTTCTCTCCTCCACCCACGGCAATCTGGTTTCCCCCAGTGGCAACTTGCTGAAGCCACACGAGTCAATCACCCCCATGAGTACTGACCTTCCTTTTTGGAACCCATAGAATATTTTCTTTTGCATTTTACAAAAGCATTTTCCATATGCCAAATTAATAAGCATTTGTTAAGTACCTACTAGCACTTTTCTAGGCACTGGGAGTACGAATGCAAAAAAGAAGAAACTTACCTCTTCTCAAGAAGTATACAATACATGGTGGAGAACATGTTCTCCCAATAGTAATCATTGCTAATATTTATAAAGCACTTTAAGGTTTGTAAAACACTTTATAAATATTATCTCATTTGATTTTCATGGGCATATAGTTGGGTAGATATAGGTGTCTTCTTGTTAGACTTTTTTAAAAATAGGGACAATCTGTGATTTCTCCTACCCTACCCTTATTCTTTTGGTATCTCTCCCTTTTTGAGATACTCTGTTGAATGACCCCTGAAAGCTCCTGGGGTTTTGTTACCTGAGCATGGATTCTCTGTCCATCTGTAGTCTCCATTCTAGCCTGGCTTAGTGTTCTTCAATAAGGTTATCTTCTCTTTACATTGCACATCTGGAAGTGATATCTTGTAGTCAAAATGTGGTAGCCCAGTTGTCACTTAAGATGAAAAGAGATACAGAAATGCTATGATTGTTGTCCTTCTGCCAATTTCAACTATCAGTGGTCTCAGAATGAGAAGGCAGGGGAATCTCACATCAAGCTTTCTGCAGACCTTTCACTGCCATTGATTTTATTTTATTTCAGTCTTATGAAGTTATACCGCTTATATCTTCCACCATCCTCCTTGGTAATATTTTTACATATGAATTTGTATTCAAAAGCACATTTACTGTTGGCTGTTGCATCTCTCTACTTGACAAAAAGTCAAGTATTTTCTGGCTAGGTTGGTTTCTAGGCAAACAGCCTCCTCACTGTAGCAACTGCTTTACATCATTTCAGTCCATGCTTGAAGACCTCCAGTGATGGGGAACCCACTACCTCCCAAGGCAATCCATTTCACTTTCAGAAAGCTGTAATTGTGAAGAATTTTCTTCAAGCCTAAATTGGCTCCATTGTAACTTCTATCCATTGCTCTGGAGTCAAAAACAAATTTCATTCCTTTTCCACATGACAGTACCTCAAGTACTTGAACACAACTACCATGCCTCCTCCAAAAGTTTACTCTTATCTAGGGTGTGACCTTAAATTCCTTTGTTATCCTCATTGCCATCCTCTAGATCCTCTTCAGTTTGACTGATGTCTTTGCTAAACCATGTTTCCTAGAACTGTACATAATACTTCAAATATGGTCTGACCAGACCAAGGTCCAACAGGAATTTTACCATCTGATTCCTGAATGCTTAGACCCTTAACACAGCTAGAGTTCCCATTAGTTTTTTTGACTCTAACACTAACTCATATTGCATTTGCAGGTTGCTAAACCAGACCTGTTTCAGGAAAATTTCTGCCTTACCAGGCTTCTTCCCAGCTCCTCTTCCCACCTTTGTACTTGTGAAGTTGATTTTTTTAACCTAAAGCTAAGCCTTGACATTTATTCCTTTTAAATTCTATCATAGTCAATCTGACCTAACATCCCACCTTGTAAATACATCTTTGAATCTTTACCCTACCATCCAGGGTGTTAGCTAGACTCCTAGACTTGTGTCATTTGAAAATATGATGGAAAAAAACATTGAATAATACAGGTCCAAGCATCCCTGGGGCTCCCATTGGAAAGCTCCTTCCAAACGGTCACTGAACCATTAACGATTTGGATCCAGATATTCAATTAATTTCAAAATCCACTTAATCATCCTATCATCAAGTTTACATCTCTCAATTTTCCCCCTCTAAAAATAGTATGAAAGACTTAAATGCTTTGCTAAAACCTAGTTAACTAATCAGCATTCCCCTGATCCATATGGAAAAAAAACCTGTCCAAAAAGAAGGTGAAGTTATATGGGCATGACCTTTTCTCTTTCTAAAGATTCAATAATTATCCTTTAAATAATATGTTCTGGATTTTTCCAGGAATTAAAGTCAAAGCTCACTGACCTGTGGCTGCCAGGCCCCATTTTCCCCTAACCTCCTTAAAAACATGTATGCTATTTGCCTATCTGTAGTCTCACAGTACTGCTTTCATTTCCCACAATCTCAAAGATCATCAATAAGATTTTCTGTTAAGCTTGGACATCAACTTTCTATGAGCTATACTTTTCTCCCCTGCTCTTCCCAGTCCAAAGAGCATTCTCCTTGTCAAAGAAAGCAGAAGCAAAGTAAGCATTAAATAATTCTCTCTCTTTTTTTTTTTTTTTTTTTGCAGGGCAGTTGGGGTTAAGCGACTTGCCCAAGGTCACACAGCTAGTTTTGTGTGTGTGTTAAGTGTCTGAGGTTGGATTTGAACTCAGGTCCTCCTGACTCCAGGGCCAGTGCTCTATTCACTGCACCACCTAGCCACCACAGCATTAAAGAATTCTTTCTTCTCCCCACTCTGTGTGGATGTCTTATTCCTTCTCTAATCATCCTCTTTCCTCCACTATCGCTAAAAACCAAAACCTTATTCATTGTCCTTAGCTTTCTTTGACAGCTTCAGCTCATTCTTATCTTTAGCCCTATTTACACCATTCTTACAGTGTATTCACTCTGCTACTTGCTCTTGCAGACTCTTTTGTTCCATTTCACAAGATGTAAATTGACGGGGAGAGTTCCCTATGTGTCTACATTCATCTCTTGAGACAACTCCCCTTTTCTACTCTCTAATTATGCCTTTTTATGTCTCAAGATTTTTATTCTTGAGGGATTTATTAATCTTCATCTAAATGCTCTCCATCATGTTTCCCAAAACTTGTTCCTGAATTTTCTCAATTGTATATGGCACATCCTTCCAATTCCATAACCCAGGCATAGGGTACATCCTACTAGACCTCAGTAATACTTATGATATCAAATTGCCAACTTATGCAAAAATCTTAGGTTCCTCTTGTTTTATATTTAGCCAAACTTTGCTGAGTCTAGACACGTGCTGCCATAAGTTTTATTACTACTGCTTTCTTGAATTGGGTCTCTTGAGGAACCTTGGGACATCTTTACTGCTATTCATAGTTAGATTGTATAATATCTAGCTTGGTGGATGTATACAGGTAGTTTTCTTCTTCCTGCCTTCTTTTTAAGTTAAAGCCTTTTTCATTAGATTTGAAAGTTCCTTGCAAATACATTTGTAAATTACATTTTATGTTTATTTTTAATTTATATCATTCATTTCCACAAGATTTTGAGTTACAAATTTTCTCCCTGTCTTTCCCCTACCCACCACCCCAAAGCAGCGATCCCACTGTATATCCCCTCCCCAAGCTGATCTCTCCTATATCCTCCCCCATGCACCCTCTGACTTTCCGGTAAGGAAAGATGGATCTCCATTCCCCAGTGCCTGTATATCTTATTTCCCAGTTCCTGCAAATATATTTCTAGTAGTTTTTGTTAGGGGAAATGAAAGTCTTCTCTAAGACCCTTATATGCCTTTAGTTCAATCCATGGTACACAAATTCAAATCCCATTCTCAGATATCATCTTCTTAACCAGTTCTTCACTTCCCAAAACCTGTTTTTCATCTCTGCGTTGTTTGCCTTCAAGGAGTAACTGTGATAAAAATCAACTGTGTCCCTAAGTTCTTCAGTTTCTTGCCCAAATCTTCATCAATTCATTTTAGGTTCCTTCAAGCAGTATCATCAGAGAGTAATAATTATCAAGCTAAGCAAGTCTTCGGAGGTTCCTTATCATGTCTTCCATATACACCCCAGGAAGATTAGCATCTTCTCTGTTATTGGGCTGGTCAAGAGCTGCCTAAGGATTCATGAGCCACCATTGCTCTTCTCTTCCTCCTCTGGCCCTTTCCCACAGATCTCCCACCTCCCACCGTCAATGGATAGACCTACATCACGATTTCCTTAGAGGACAAAGAGCTGGTTCCTCCTCAGGAAGAATCCTGACCCCTGCCTTTAGAGGGAGGCTCTAGTTTGTTTCTTGGAGCAAATGTACTATAGCTTTCCTTATTCCCTTTTTTCCTCCATGTGACATTCTTTCACTTTCCAACTTTCTGACTTAGGTCAAGCATTTCCTCAGCTCAGACCCTTTTTCTTGTTATTATTACCATTGCTATATTATTATTGATTTATGTACCAAGGCTCCATATGATGCTGAAGCACCCTTTCACTATGCCATCCCATTTCTGAGGAGCTGACTTCCAGATCTGTTATTCAAACCTCCCTTCCTCGGGGCAAAACCACATCTCTAACTGCCTTTCAGGCACCTCCACCTCAATGATCTCCTGGCACCTCACCCTCAAGCTCAACATGTACCAAAACAAGCTTATTATATTACCCCCAAAATCTGCTTCTCCTGGCCACTACTTTCTGTCCATGGCACCCAGTTTCCACATTCATCCAGGGCAGAGGTAGAGGTAAATGATGGAGGCAGAAGAATTAGAAAACCAGTCAAAAAAATAAACAAAAACAAAAAAAATCTCATTCTCTAGGAGAAATTTGAATTGTTCTTCTGTCAGCTTCAGTTCTCATAGAATCTCTGAGTTGGAAAAGAACAAAGAAGTTATCATTAGCTTAATGAAAGACAGTGACTTAAAATGATTATCTCAGCTTGCCAATCTACACCTTTCCCAGGAGATAAAAGATGATTCCAGAAGGCTTCCTCCTCCAGCAGATAATGCTTTTACTCTAGGCCTGGCCCACATTTCTTCTATATCCTCCTCCTGGTCCAAGCACTGCAACGTAACTGATCCCCCAAAAAGATGCTTACCTTGAGCAGTCCCCATAATCCTTAGCCAACAGGTGTAGATGAGGGCTTCTAGCAGGTAATGGAGGGTGACAGCCACCTGGTGGTACTTGGTGGAATTGCCTCCTCCTTACCTGACACTCCCACACTACCTATTTAGCAGGTAAACTTACAAAGTAACCACCAACTTTTTTTTTCTTTTTTTAAGTTGTAAAACCCATGTGCCAAACTTTTTGAGATTTCACGATACCTTTTGAGACTAAAGACATTAGGGAGTGAGGGAAGCTTGAGAGATTACCGAGTTCAACCCCATCATTTCACAGATGAGGAAATTAAGGTTCAGTCAGGGAGATGAAGTGATATGTCCATGGTCACATGCACAATCCATTGTAACACTGACATGTGAATCTAGGTCCTTTAACTCAAAATCTAGGATTCTTTCCTATTACCCTAGAATTATTTAAAGATAGATGACAGACAGATGGAGGGAGGGAGGGAGAGGGGAAGGGAGGGAGGGAGAGGGGAAGGGAGGGAGGGAGAGAGGGGGAGAGAGAGAGAGAGAGAGAGAGAGAGAGAGAGAGAGAGAGAGAGAGAGAGAGAGAGAGAAAATATGGGCTAATGTAGTTTAAATAACCTGACTGAAGCTGAACATCCATTTGCTTGGTTGTTTTCTCTACTTATCTGGACCAGCATTAGACACTAGAGATGAATGGGGTGGCATGTTTATTTGTTTTTTCCCCCGAGGAACAAGAGAAAAGAAAGTGAATTTCTCAGCAAGTGTATTTCTGGTAACATAGGCTCATCAAACTGGAAAGGACCTGAAGTCGTCTACTCCATCCCCTACATTTTACAGACGAGAAGACTAAGTCAGAGAGAGGTTAAGTGACTTGCCCAGGCTCACACAGCTATTAATGTCTTAAGTGGAATTTGAACTCAGCCCCTTCTCACTCCAGGGCTTTATACTTAACTTTATATACTTTATACTTATACTTAGGGCTTTATATTTAACTATACCATGCTGCCCCAAATGACTTGATGTTGGGTCGGCTTTATGTAATTCATAGCACAGTTGCCACGAGGCTGATGCAGAGCAGGGCTGAGGGGATGTAGTTTTCCAAACAGAATTTTATACCCTGACATTCAACTTTTGAGATTCAGCTTCTTTATGGGAAATATGGGGGTGAGGGGCAGGCTGGTATAGTAAAAACAGGACAGAATTAGGAGCTAGAGACTTTAGGCATAAAATCTGGTTCTGTTGCTCCCTGTCGAACCTCGGCTAAGGCATTTCATGTCTCTAGCTGTCTCCCTATTCATCGTAAAATGAGAGGGTTGGGCCAGAAATTTACCAAGATCCCCTAGCTATGAGTCAGTGAAATGACATGGAGGATCCCTTGAGGTCCTAACAATTCATAATTCAGAGAAACCTGAATTATTATTATTATTATTATTATTTTCAATCATCTCAGTCTCCAAAGATGAGAATGAGTGGCCTTACTCAAGTAAATACAAGTTTTGTAAACAACCACTTAAACAAAAATATTGCAAGTAACTTCTGGACCCTGAGATCATGTATGTGTTTTCTCAATGATGCTTTAAGATCTGAAAATATGCTCAACCAAGGTATCATTCATATCTGCTCCACTTGCAACATGGCAAATGGGGATACTTTGCAATAGATTCCTCAAGTCCCAATGGCAAATCCCATGTAGAACACTCAACTGTTAGCAAGACTGTGGCATGTGGATAGGAAGTGTCCTGTTGCAAGTCTGAGTACAGATATTCCAGAAGGACTCAGACTGAGCTATTCAGCAAGAGTCAGGCAGAGGTAGTATGATGGGTATTAATAACATTGTGCTTTAAACCAGGTACTGCCACTGTTACTGTGTGGCCTGTGTTAAGTCACTTCATTTCGATAACAGGGGGGGCAAATTCTATAAAAGACTATCCTCTCCATATCCCAGCACTCACTCCTGAACACATCCTAGGGGCAGAGACATCAGCAGACAGGGAAAAGCAGCATTCTTGCCTTTTTCTTTGTCACCTCCATGGTAGGGAAGAGGAAAGTGGACTCTGGGTGGCACCTGATCGGAAGAGGAAGACAGATACACGGATGGGAAGATCCCATCCATGCTTTGGGTCTGACAACCCCACTGTGACCTATCATTTCTAGATAATGTTTTCCAGAATAAGAGTTCAGATTTCAAGGGGAGAGGTTCCCCTTCTTCAGCCCAAATGCAGGTGATTTTATTGAGATGACTAAGCAGAAGAGAGTGTGATCCAGGAAATACACCCCTGGACTGACCCCAAGGATGGTACTTTTGGTCCCTAAAGCTCCATGCCCCTCCATTTTCTGCTCAAGTCCTCAGAGCCGCAGGTTATAGGAGATAAGCAAAACTGACCAAAAGAAGTTAGGGAAACACCCCTGCCCCCTTCCCAACCTAAATTATTACCACTTAGGAGATGAGCATATCTCCCAGAAGGGGATACAAGTGCCCTGGTACAGTATACACTCATACCTGAGGGGACCTTAATGTTGTTGATCCACACATATGTATGCTTCCCCAAAGCACACCACTATCACTGAAAGATTCAGCTTTGCAGGAGAAGCTCTTAAGAGATGCCAATACAGACTTATGTGCATTTCTAGAACCAATATATGGGAAACCATATGAAACAGTCACACCAGTTCCTTTGAGATGAAGCTAACAAGTGTTATGAGTCCCACCAAGAAACATCAGAATCTCATCTTCCAAGCAATGGTTGAGACTAAAAACATGTGGGCCAGCCAAACCCACACTTCAAGCCAGGACTGATGTCAAGTTTTACTGAAACTGAATTCCCCTAATGTTCAATAGCATTAAAGCTACTGTGCTCATAAATACACATTTATTTCATTAGAAATGCATAATTACAGTTCAATAGCATTTTCTCCTAGAAAAGTAGTTTAAGCAACAATTCCATCAAAATTGTTAGTAGTCTTTTTTCAAATACCTATTTTCATTACACTGAACAGAAAACACTTAGCCAAAGGCCTTGGATACTTACGCTCATTTTTTTTCCAATTTTTTTTCTTTTTGTTATAAACACCATAGCAAATTAAAAAAAGCCATTTAAACAATGAAAAATATTTTAGTTCTTGATTTTTCTATATGTAGTAAAGTATCTGCTCCGTGCTTGCTTCCATCTTTTCTCTAGACTGCCAATAGTATTATGACTCAGAAGACATGGGAAGTGCTGCTGGTGGGGGATGTTAATTTATTTTTGAACTTTTGATTTTGCAGGAGAATTTATTTTGTCCTTGGAGGAGGATTTCGCTGTCTGTAAGTGCACTCTAACAGAATATATATATGTGTGTGTGTGTGTGTGTGTGTGTGTGTGTGTGTGTGTGTGTATACATATATATATATATATACATATGTATATATATATATATACATATATATATATATATATATTGACCTCCCATGCATTAAACCACAAGGACAACATGGTTTCAGAACAATGATCACGTCGAGGGGATCCCCAACCAATAAGGCTGGTGATCATTTCCCCCTCAGGTCTCTGGATGGAAGCCACGACCAATCAGCACAGCCAGGGTGACCGGATCTGCAGCCCCTGGGTCCCCTCTTCTGCCTCACTGGATCTGGATGGCGCCATGCTCAATCTGCATTTCTGGCTGGAGAGTGGACTGAAGGGCATCCGTGCTCTAGAACAAAGTTTTAGAAAGGACATCTATCAGGATATATGAACAAAAGTCACTGAACAAACAGAATGAAACCACCTTCAGGCCCTCTTATCCCCAGATGTGAAGTTGTCACCAGAATGGTAAGAACTCAAAGGGTTATTAGTACAACTACTCTCATCTAACAGGATCTCCCAGGCTCCTGTCGAGTTTTCTCTTTTTACACTATTTTCTCATGTAAAAATACCACCATTGCATTAATAGAATGATTTACATGCATCACTTCATTTTGATTCTTAACTTGATACTTATTTTAAGGTAAGTGGTAATATTAGCCCCATTTTTTAGATGGGAGAAATGAGAATTAGAAAACTCAGGTCACTGGACTAAGGTCACACAGGAGTCCTTCTCTACTGTGCAGCTAGGGGGCCTCGTAGATAATGCATAGGTCCTGGAGTCAGGAAGATCAGAAAGTTCAAATGCTACCTCAGACATGTATTAGTTGTGTAACCTTGAACAAGTCACTTATCCTTTGCCTGCCTCAGTTTCCTCAACTGTAAAACAGGTAGAATAATAACTCCTGCCTCTCAGGGTTGTTACGAAGATCAAATGCAATAATATTTGTCAAACACTTAAGCACTGTACCTGGCACACAGCAGGAACTAAATAAAGGCTTATTCCCCTTCCTCTCCCCCATCCTGTTTCACCTGGATGACAGAATCCATTTTGTCAATTCTTCTCTTAAAAAGTACACTTGTAGGGGCGGCTAGGTGGCCCAGTGAATAGAGCACCGGCCCTGGAGTCAGGAGGACCTGAGTTTAAATCTGGCCTCAGACACTTAATACTTACTAGCCATGTGACCTTATGCAAGTCACTCAACCCCAATTGCCCAGCCTTCTCCCCTCCAAAAAAAAAATTGCTCATGTCCTTCCCCACCCAATTTAGTCACTTGATTTTTTAATCTATATATGTTTAGCAACACAAATATGGCATTATTATAAAAACATTTTTTAAAACCTGTGGAGTACCTTGGGAAGAGACTCTAAGGATAAAGAGAGGTTCTTAAAATACAGGGAGTGATTTTTAAAAACTGAGACAAGTTTTCTTGAATAAAAATAATAGCTAACATTTAGATGGCCCTTTAAGGTCTGTGAAACACTTTTACATATTACGTCATTTGAAGGACAGAGGATTACAGATTCACTGTTAATAGAGACCCAGTCCAACTCTCTCAATATACACATAAAGAAGGAGAGGCGGGATGGAGAGGGGGAGGGAGAGAGAAAAGAGAAGGAGGAAGGGAGGGAAATGAGGAAGGAGAGGGAGAAAGAGAGAAAAAGAGAGGGAAGGAGATGAGATGGAGGGAGGAAAGGGAGAGAAAGGGAGAAGGGAAGGTAGTGAATGGTTACATGGGTAGTAAGCAGTACTTTAAGTCCAAATTCAAAACCCTTACCACCATGCTGGTGGAAATCAGTCTCCTTACTTAAGAGGCCAATGAGAGAATCACTGCAACCACTTAATAAGCCTCTCTGGAGAAGGTCTACAGAGGGGTGAAAAGGAAAAGGCAGAGAAGGCAAATAGTTGCTGTGCTAAGATTACTTCTTAAAGACAGCAGCCGGACCAGCTGCCCAAGCTAGCCACAATTACCAGAGAACACCCAGAAGGGTATGAGAAGCAGTATTCTAGTTTTGAACAAAATGAGGGTATGAGAGACCACGCCCTCTTCTGGCTGCCACACCCGAAGAGAACTGTAACATATTTGGATTGGGGCAAGGAGAAGGGAACTGGAATTTTTAGCCCAGAGAGATAAGGACAGAAGGCCAATGGCCAGAGCCCATCCAAAGTGTTTGCTGTGTAAGATAAACAGTTCAGCTATTATAGAGCTAAAAGGCTTTCACTGAAGGTTAAAAGGTAACTTGAACAAGTAAAATATGGGATGCATCACAGAGGGAGAGGCCCTCAATATCCCCCTGGACAACAAAGACAAATGGCTTACCAAAAGGCTTAAGGTAAAGAACCAAGGAGGAGTCATTAGGGAAAACCAGAATGCTTTCAGGGTGTTTTCAGTGAGTCCACGTGTTCCATATGCTCCCCTCCCTGTCAGGGATAAAGCCCAGCCTTGGACGGACCATAAGGCTGGCCCAGTGAAACTATTCTCCCATCTTTGTGTTCTTTGTATCAAGCTGAGGACAAGTAAGGGCCTAAAACAATGCTATGATTGTTGCCCAACCTAGTAACTAAGCCATGACGTGAAAAAGACAAAGTCTGCAGGATTGAGAAGATAAATTAAGAAAGAAAGAAATAGGAAGGTACCTTCTAAAAGGTAGAAAAAAGAACAAGGAAAATGATAGAAAGGAATGAGTGGAAGAAAAGCAGTAAAAAAAAAACTGTCTCCTCTTTAGAAAAGAAAAAGCAAGATGACATTAAAAAAGACATTTTGCTTACACATACATACATACACACACACACACACACACACACACACATGCATACACACGCACACACACACCTCAGTCTATTGGGGCGAGATGGAAGGAACTTGTCAACACGTAGAATGGAAGAAAATACAGATGCACCAGGAGTGAACATTTTATTACATCGGTCCTAGCATTCCATGGTATCATATGAGACACGCTCTGGAGTCATAAAAAGAACACTGGTTTGGAGTCAGAAGATGGGATTTTGAGTCAGGCCTCGGACACTTAACTGTGTGACCCTGAAGAAGTTAATAAAACAAATCGAGGAGAGGGGAACAAATCACTTAGTCCAGTGGTTCTCAACCTGTGGGTCGCGACCCCTTTGGAGTCTAATGACCCTTTCACAAGGGTCACCTAAGACCATAGGAAAACACATTTCCAATGGTCTTAGGAACCGAGACACCGCTCCTCTATCAGTCTCCAGGCGGGTCCGCTCACATGCAGATACACCCACATACGAGTATTAAAGGGTCACAGCATTAGGAAGGTTGAGAACCACTGACTTGGTCTCTTTCGTTGACTCAGTCTGTTCATCTGTAGAATGGGGATAACACTTCTACCTGAATCATAAGGTGGTTGGAGTAAAGAACTACTAACTCAACAAAAGAAAAGCATTCTTATGATCAATATTAAAGGATATTAAATCAATGTATCAATAAGGATTTATTAAATGTCTAGTATGTGTCAGGCATCATGCTAGGCTGAAACAGACCCTGCCCTCGGGGAGTTTACATTCTCAGGCACAGCTTCAGTAAGAAACCTTCCCCAACGCCACCCAATGGGACTGTTGAATGTGATGCTGTTTAAAGAATTGCTCCTTAAAAGGAGGAGGAGGGCAGGAGTCAGCACTGCCAGAGGAACCCTGGATCTATGGAGAAGACAGGGGGCTGTGGGCAAGGAGAAGGGGAGTGGGAGGACTCCTACTAAGGATCCAGATACTAAGTGATGCAGGGGTAGGAGACAAGTCAGAAAAAGGCTGGAACAGAGGATGTACTGTCACAACCAAGACCACAGATAGTAACGGAGACAAGTCAGAAAGAGGCTGGAACAGAGGATGTACTGTCACAACCAAGACCACAGATAGTAACGGGGACAAGTCAGAAAGAGGCTGGAACAGAGGATGTACTGTCACAACCAAGACCACAGATAGTA
>CM053581.1:43583810-43638717 GCA_028627135.1 Pseudochirops cupreus
AACAGAGGATGTACTGTCACAACCAAGACCACAGATAGTAACGGAGACAAGTCAGAAAGAGGCCGGAACACAGGATGTACTGTCACAACCAAGACCACAGATAGTAACGTTACCATTGTTATTGTTAAAAAGTTACATGTTTGCTTTATCATCTTCACAATAGCTGACATTTACATAGCAGTTTAAGGTTTGTGAAATGCAAGTTTCATCTCATTTCATCCTTACGAGGAAGTAGGTATTAATTTATTATCTCCATTTCACAGATGAGGAAACTGACATGACTTGTCTAGAGGTCACACAACTTGCAAGTGTCTGAGGCAAGATGGAAACTTGGTCTTCCTGATTCCAGGTTCAATGGTCTATGCAATGTGCCTCCTACTTTCTTCCTAGGCTTTAGAACTAGAAGGAACCCCAGAACTTGTTTTCAGAAATAAGAACATCTGAGACCCAAAGAGATGAAGTGACCTGTCCATGGTTACTCATCCACATGATATAGGGATTTGAACCAGCATTTGAACTGAGCCTTTCCATAGACTATGAGCATTCAAGTACAGATCAGCAGGCTGTCTAGGAGGGAATATCTCCCATGCTCAAGGGTGAGGTAGGAGTGGTGACTGGTCCAGTTTAAAAAGCACAATAACCCTCAGAAGATAAATAGGAACTTTTAGGCACCCACAGGACCAGCGTTACACAGAAAACTTCAAAGTGACATAGGCTTCTTCTGACATATAAAAAAAAGGCCTCAAAAGAAAATTAGGAATAATAAACATATAAAGTGAATTAAAACAATTTCAACATCTGTTTTTGAGGATGTCTGTGCTCCTCAGAGTGTGAGAAAAACATGCCCCTGCTATCTATGATGGGCCAATGGAATTAAAGATGGCTGGCCTCCTGATGACTTCACAAGTATCAGTTTCCTTTCATTTATGTAAACAAAATAACCAAGTCATCATGCAGATTTCAGATGTAGCTATATACTATTAAGAATACAGACTATCAAAATCAGTAACCACTTGAACGTAGGGCATGAGCCCGTTGGCCTCTGGGGGTGAAGATCACATCGTAATTTTTTTTTAAAAAGGTTTTTTTTTTCCCCTTACTGAAATTGCAAACTTTAGCCTTCCTATCTACCTAGTGAGCTGTACCAAATTGACTGAGTTGGGAAACCTATTGAACAAGCCAAGTAAATCATAGTAAAGACAGAGGACGTTAGTGTATAACATCTCAAAGCCCCTAGGTGGCACCATAGATAACAGTGCAGAGTCTGGAGTCAGGAAACCTGAGTTCAAATCCAGTCCCAGACATTTAACAATTTTTACCTTAACAGGACCTACCTCTCAGGATTGTGGTGAGGATTCAATGAGGTAATACTTGTGAAGAGCTTTATAAACCTTAAAGCACCATCTAAGACCTAGCTTCCATCATCATCATCACCATCACCCTCATTATCTTCATCATCAAGGAAATTATATAATGTATAATATAGTTATATAATCTCTTTCTGCTTCTTTTGTGCCCCATTGCAACCTCCCTTATAATCTGTTTACCTCAGTTTCTTCTACTGTAAAATGGGGTTAATACAGTTGTTCTGAGAATCAACAGAGATATTAACAAAGTATTTAATACAATGCCTGGTGCACAGTAGGTGTGTAATAAATGTAATAAATGCTTTCTGTTCCTTTCCTTTTCTCTGATGCACCTCATATGCCATAACAGATGCACACTAAATGTTTCTTGGTTGGTTGATTGAGAAAAACGTTCTAGATGCTCCAAATAAGCCCTATTTCCTCCAACGGGAAAAAAAAAAGAGCATTTTATACTTTAAATGGGTGAATTAAAGCAAAGGGGATTTGCAGGTATCTAAAGGACAGCTAGGTCAAACAGGAGTCAGGAAGATTCATCTTCATAAGTTCAAATCCAGCCTACACACTTATTAGCTATGTGACCTTGGGCAAGTCACTTAACTCATCTGCCTCAGTTTTCTCATCTGTAAAATGAGCTGGAGAAGGAAATGGCCAACCACTCCAGTATCTCTGCCAAGAAAACCCCAAATGGGATCATGAAAAATGACTGAAAAGGCAAACAAATTAAAAATACTTATAGAACAGCTCTTCTGAATATTACCAAATAATATTGATAATTACTAATTAAATACTATTTGCTAATAAATTTTATTAATTATCAATTAAATAATTACAAAACAATGACCAAAACTGGTGGGGGCTAATAAACGCCCATTCTTTTCAAACAACTACTGGGCACCAGAGAAAGGAGACGCAATTTGATAAAGTGATAAACATACTCGGCTCTGGAGTCAGGGGGTCTGGGTTCAGATCCTACTAGACACTTGTCTGTGTAGTTCTGGGCAAATCATTTCCTTTCTTTGATCAGTTTCTTCCATCTGTAAATGAACGAGTTAGCCTAGAAGATCTCTAAGGATCCTTCCAGCCCTAAAGCCTATGAAATCCTATGAACTCTTGTGTTCAGTCCTGTATGCCCAGACACCGGAATCTAATATGGAATCCTAGTAAGCAGTAATTAAATTGATAGAAACATAAGATTTAAAGGTCAAGAGGGACTTCTGAGTTTAACCCATCTCCCTAATTGAAAAGAATATGAAAGAAAAGCTCTTGTCTAAATCGTAATACAAGATTTACAAAACATACCTGAGCATGCTCAGGTCATTGGCAAGGTCAAAAGATGGGAAGGGTCTAGGTTTCTGGGGTCACAGAAAGAGACACTTCGGTGCACTGTTGGTGGAGCTGTGAATCATTACAACTGTTTTGGAAAGCAATTTGGAATTACACAAATAAGGGGACTAAAAATAAAGGAACTGGTAGGTACATATACCCCTAAGGAAGTCAGTGATAGGAAGAAATTTCCCATATATGCTGAAATATGTAGGGCAGCCCTTAGCAGATGCCCATCAATTAGGGTATGGCTAAACAACTTTGTGGTACACGAATGGAATAGAATGGAATCTAACTGTGTTGCAAGAAATTCTAAATTCAGAGGAGATGGAAGGACCTGATACATACAGAATGAAGTAGAGCCAAGAAATGATGACAGCCATGTAAATGGAAAGAAAAATTACAAAACAATCAAAAAAGAATGCTATAAAATTAAAAGGGGTAAGGATGGCACCCCCCAAAATAAAAGCTGCCCCACCCACTCTTTGGCAGGGGCAGGAGGTGCATAGGTGATCGCTGCACAGATTTTCAGATTTCCTTTAAGTATGGATTGATACTACTGTTTTATTTTTCTTTTCTTCTTTTAAAAAAAATTTTCTTTCGCTTTTTTTTTTGGAGGGTATTTGGGGTTAAGTGACTTGCCCAAGGTCACACAGCTAATAAGAGGTCATAGTGGAACTCAGGTCCTCCTGACTCCGGGGCCAGTGCTCTATTCACGGCGCCACCTAGCGGCCCCTTATAAAAAATATTATTTGTAACATAGGATGACTCTCTGGGAAGGGGAGGAGGAGAAATTCTGGTGATGTAAAAACAAAATATATCAATACAAAATGTATTTTAAAAATAAAAATTTAGATTGTACATCACAGAAGACCTGGAAGGGTCCTCAAAGACTGGCTGGTTGAAGCCCTTTAATTTATAGTGGCAAAAAAAAAAAAAGGCCTAGAGACAAGGCAACTTCCTCAGTGTCCCACAGAGTTTTGAACCCAGACCTCCTTCCTCTCCACCTAGTGAACTTTCTATCATATCAACCTACCTCTTCTACTTGATATGGGGAGGGAAAAGGGAGATATTTTATAAGAACTATATGTTTTTTTCATATATAGATTACTCTAATTTTGTATCAAAAAACAGTTTATAGCTTCAGGATGGATTCTTCTCCCTTTTTTCACCATTTAGTTTATTCCTCCATGTTTTTTCACATTCCTTTCCAGTTTATCTTGAGTGTGGTATAAATCTCTGTGGTTAACCACACTATTAAAACTTAACACAATGCAAAGTGTCACAAGTGTCTTTAGCTATCATTGCCAATCATGTGAGAAACAGATGCATGTGCTTAGAAATGGAATGACCTACCCACTCCGTGGCACATGAGATAAGTAAAGAGATTAAAAAACCAAAGAGCCCTGAAAAACTCCACTGATATATCCGAAGGTTCTCTCAAATTCACCACTAATATGGAGGTGCACCAAGGCAAAAAGAGAGTTGGCACTGAAATGAATACTTCACTAAGACCAGGCCCATGTTTCTCAACACAAGAAGTTCCCAAACAATTGTGTGTACTTAATTATTATCTAATGCTCTATAAAATATTCATGAATTTGACAGAACACTTAAAAACTAAATTCTTAAAATTTTTAAAACACTACAAAATTATAAATGAATATACAGTTAGAGTGGCCTAGAATAAATGTCAAGAAATGTTATTTTAAGCCTTCAACAATTAGAGATGGAACTTTGCTCTTGACCACCTAGGTGACCCTGGATGGGTCACTTCATATGTGTGAAGATGAAAGCACATAAATGGCTTGAGTTCTGGCAGCTCATGTGCCCAAAAACAAAAAAAAAAAAAAGAGAGGGAAAATGTTAAACCCATAGAAATGAAGAGGCAATAAAGGCATTTGAGTTAGCCAGAACAAGGAAACACACAATCCTGGAAACAGTTCTAGGTTTGTCTTCTGAGGACTTAGGTACTGCTGCCTGTTACTTCTGTGGCTTTATCTCCTGGCCTGTTTCTTGATCTTTGAAATTAAAGGGCTAGACTAGAAGATTTTTATGGTCCATTCCAGCTCCAAAAATTCTATGATTGCATCACATATCGACCTATGGTGGAATGCCATCCATGCTAGGAGCTAGGATTGTGGGCGGTGGTGAAGGAAGGAGAGGAGAGAAGGGAAGGAGGAGGGATGGAAACAGGGAGGAAAGAAGGGGAAGAAGTAAAAGGAATTAAGTGCTTAGTATATGACAGGCACCACAAGAGTCAGGAACATGCTCAAGTTAGTTTGGAGAAGGAGGGTAAGCAAGCAAAAATCTGGTTGTCCAAAAGCACATGTAAGCTGCAGATCACCCCGAAACGAAGATAGGAAGCAGGTGAGTAAACAGACGACACAGCATATACAAGAATTGGGGTCAGGATTAGCAATGAATCACACCAGAAAGGAAGAGAAAAAGTGGAAAACAAAGTACACAGTGAAAAGAATGAGTAAACAGGTCAGCAGGGAAGAGTAACTAAGCAAAAACAGATTTGAGGACCCGGCACCCAGAACAATCTGAGTCTAGGAAAATGTTTTATTTTAGCCAGGAATCTTCTTGTATGCTTTTGGGTGGGGGAGGGGGGCACCGAGGGGAGGGGTAGTAAGACTGGGTCTCCCTATGTTGCCTAGGCTGGAAGTACAGCAGCCACTCGGGCTCACTCCCAGCACTGGATGTCACTTAAGCTTTGACCAGCTCCATTTCTGATCTACACCAGTTGGGCCCTCTTCCAGGGGCTCACCATATTGGTGCAGGATCGAAAGAGGACACCCAATGGGTTCTAATCCTGCTGCAGCTCAGGGCTCTTGTATTCAGGTGATCCACTAGCCTCAGCTTCCCTCCCCACCCCACCTGTAGCTGGGATTACAGGTGTGTAGCACCATGCCCAGCCTTTTACATGGAAGGGAACTGAAATTAAGACTTGGATGGTCTAGGGCAGCAGTTCTCAACCTGTGGGTTATGTCCGATTTGTAACAATGAAAATACATCCTGCATATCAGATATTTACATTACAATTCATAACAGTAGCAAAATTCCAGTTATGAAGTAGCAACGAAAATAATTTATGGTTGGGGGTCACCACAACATGAGGAACTGTAATAAAGGGTCGCAGCATTAGGAAGGTTAAGAACCACTGGTCTAGGGACTGCAGTTGGAAGAGATAAGTGAGTGTCTAGTTGGAGCAAAATATGTGGGAACAGAAGTAACAAAATACTACTAGATTATGATGGGAATATGGGACACTTTCACAAAACAAATTTAAACTCAAATAAAATTGTAGAACTTAGTCTCTTCCAAACTGTAATTCTGTCACGTGACTACATTATGAATCATAAGGCAAAAACTGATCAGTGTCCAAATGCCTATGTGCAAACAGGCCAGACCAATGATCCAGGGATTACTAAGAGATGAGCAAAATGTTTCAATTGTCTAAAAATGGCAGAAGTGAGTTAGGGAAGTTAAAGGCTGCCGAGGCAGCTCGCCATCGATCCTCAGAAAAATCCTAGGACAGAATGGGCAAATGGGGATTCGAGTGATAAATATCCTTTGAGGCCATTTCCAACTCTAGATCAATGAATCTATGATTAAATGAATAATTTGTGAGCATTGAGGGAAGCTGTGGTTACTAGGAGTCATACCAAACTCATCTTCTTTTCTTTTATTTGCAAGTTTTCCAGATGAATACATTAGGCAGATGCTGTGGAGACTCAGCAAGGCATCTGACGCAGATTCCCCCATGGGTATTGTGGACAAGGGCACGCTTGCAGCACAGATAACAGGATGGAGCAGACTCACAAGTGGCCACATCAAGATAATGCATGAATGAACAAAAACGTATTTATTAAGCACTTACTATGCGAAAAGCACTGTACTAAACAACGGAGATACAAACAGAAAAGGCAATGGCCGCTACCCTCAAGGAGCTTACATTCTAATGGGGGAAGACAGCACACAGAAGAGAACGATGGTCAGGGAAGGCACAGGACAGAGTCAACATTGACGTGGGCTTTCCAGGCCTGGTGGTGAAAGGTGGAAAGGGGACAGGTGGGGGGAGGGCAGCACTGGCATGGCCATAGCTTGAGGATGGACAGGGAATAAAAGCACAGGGGCTGTGAGCTGGGCTAGAAATGGTGAAGTCTCACCAATCTGAAGCCCGGGCACCCAGGGTAGAAGCTGACATGCTGGGCTGGAGGTGAAGGCTGAAGCGCAGGACCATGGAGTGAAGATGACCGGCCAACAGCAGCGAGGGGCTCTGAGTCAGAGAGAGACGGTGAGGTCTCACCAAGCAGAGGCCTAGGGCCCCAAGGCAGAAGGCGGAGTGCCAGGTTGGAGGCGCAGGCTGAAACACAGGAGCATGGCACGGCTAACAGCAGCAGGGGGTCTGACTCAGGCTAGACAGGGTGAAGTTTCACCAACCAGAAACCCAAGGACCCATGACGGGAGCTGAAGCACTGGGCTGAAGGTGGAGGCTGGAGCATAACTGATCCTCAGAAAAATTCTAGAATGAATTATTAAATGGATAATTTGTGAGCACTCAGGGAAGCAGGGGTCACTGGGAGTCAGTATGAGTTCACTGAGTCATGCCGGACTAACCTCATTTGCTTTCATTCACAGGGTTACTAGATTAGTCTATTAGGCTAATGCTACAAAGACATACATCTGGATGGCCACAAGGTGACCTCTGTAGGCAATATGGAGACATGCAGACAATAGGGTGAGATGACCAGGTCCAGGTGGGGCATCAATGTCAACCTGGATGGAAGCCTCAGTGAGACAATAAACATTTATGAAGTGTTAATTCCATGTCAGGCACCGTGCTAAGCACTGGGGACACAAAGAAAGATAAAGACAGCCCCTGTCCTCAAGGAGCCCACTATCCAATGGAATAGGACAAATAAATTATATGATAGATAGATAGATAGACAGACAGACAGATGGACGGACGGATGGACGGACAGACAGACAGACAGACAGACAGACAGATAGATAGATAGATAGATAGATAGATAGATAGATAGATAGACAGATAGACAGATAGATACAAACATGGATATAGATAGATACATATATAGATATGAACTAGATGGAGTGTAATCTCCAAGGGGAAAGCACTAGCAGGTGGGGAGCCCAGCAAAGGCCACCTCTGGTTTGTCTTGCAGAAGGTGGGTGAAGGAAGCACATCCCAGTCCTGGTGGACAGCCAGCGTAAAAGGCCTCAAGACAAGATGGAGGGTGTGAGAGGAGCAGCACGGAGGCTTCCTCCTTAGACTGGGAGCTCCTTGAGGGCAGGGATTGCTTTTGTCTGTCTTTGTATCTCCAAGGCTTAGTTTAGCACAGTGTATGGCAAAAAGCACTTGCCTAATGCCCGCTTATTTATTGGCTGATAAGGCTGGTGTGGATGGGCTGTAGAGGGCACCCTAGAGTGTAAGAAAATGGGAAAGGGGTAGACTGGCCAGGTTGTGAAGAACTTTAATGCAAAGGACATTATGTGTGGTCCTGGAAGTGACAGGAGGCTAGAGTTTACTGAGTGGGAGAGTGAATGGGGATATACTGGGGCAGGTATTGGTCAATTCCTGCTAGAGTCCAGGTGAGAGGTTATGTGAGCCTACACCAGGGTGGAGGCCTGGTGAGTAGAAAAGAGTGGGCAAATAACAGATGTTGTGAAGGTTTGGCAATGTCATGGGGGGAGAGGGGAGTGAGAGTGAGAGTCAGAGAGCTGAAGATGACATGGAATTGTGAGCCTAGGCTCCTGGGATCACAGTGGTACACTTGAGATGGGCGGGAAAGCAGAGAGGACATAAATAGGAACTGAGAGAATTGGGGGTAGGGGAGAATGCAGTTCTGGATGCGCTGAGTTTGAGATGTCCAAACAAAGAACTATCATTGATCCTGTTCTATTCAACACTTTTATCAATAACTTGGACTAAAGATAGATAGATAGATAGATAGATAGATAGATAGATAGATAGATAGATAGATATAAAATACTTATCAAATTTGTAAATAACATGAAAGTGAGAGGGATAGCTGGCATCCCACTGGTCCAGCCTACTAACCGGACTAAATTAAATGGTAATCAGTCAATGTCAAGTCCTGCACTCATGTTTAAAAATACCAACTACTCCACCCATACAGACGGGAGGGAAATGGGGTTACGTGGTGGCTCATGAGACAACGACCTGGGCGTTGAGTTCATCACAAGCACGTTCACTGCAGAGGGACGTGACAGGCCACAAAAAAGCCACGCTGATCTTTGGCTATGTTAAAGTGGCCAGAAAAAGGGCAGTGATTGTTCCATGCCGGTCAAATCCACATTGTACTAGACTCCATACTGGTAAGACAGTCTTGGAATATCATGTTCCTTTCTGGGGACCATGTTTTAAACCAACTAGAACACTTGTAGAAATGATTGTACAGGATGATACTGACAAAGAAACTCAAAACCACGCCAGGGTGACTATTGGCTGAAAAAATGGGAATGTTTAGCCTGAAGAAGAGACTACCTGGTGGATGGGGCAAAAGTTACAGTCTTCAAATATTGGAAGTGCTGTCATGTAAAGGAGATGTTATAGGGAGGATTCATGCACAGGGTGATGAACTGGGTTAGAGAAGCTCTCCAGTCACCTCCAAGTCTGAAATTCTATCTATTTGGGTCATGAGGGCAACAAGGAGGTGATTTCCCCACCACCTGAAGCAGAACTGTTGGAGCGTTAGGACGGAGAGTAGCCAAGTAGAAGGGACAATCCCAATAGAGGAGTCCTCACCTGGACCAGTAGATGAACCAACTGGCCTCAATTATGGCAAGAATAATGTGGAGGTCATGTCTAAGGACTTAGCTAGAGTTGGAAGATGAAGTAAAATCCTCATCAAGGGTAGACTAAAGGGAGAAAGAGTCTGAGGCCTGAGGATAGAAGATCTGAAACGAGGATGAGGAGACGGAATATCAGGTTGACAGGCCTGGACTAGGGAGGACTAGGTGAGAGAAGAAGACGGAGGCATGAGACAGAGGAAGGGCATCCATGTAGCCTGTAATAGGTGGACTGCAGGCTGGTTGGGACCTGCTGGGAGACAGGCTCCTTGGGAGCTAGCATGGCTTAACAATGTTAAGGATTCAGGTGGAAACAAAAGCCTTAATGTAATAAATTCAGTGTGATTTGTCTTTTGATTTTTGCAAAATAAGAATTTGGCTAAAACCAGAGGACTTGTGGACTTCATTATGAAGTCTCTGGAAACCCACCAACCCAGGCATGACACACACCCTCCTTTGTAATGCACCCACTTCCAATGGGGAGAAGACATACTTGATTCGTGGCTGAGTGGTCAGTCACTGGTGCCAGTTGGACATACTGGACCTGGATATCACTTCCCTGGAGAGGTGACCCATCAACTCCCGCAGTGGCTGGATCAGCAGAAGCGAGCGCTATCAACTGAGCACCTTGTAACACCTGCAAAAACAGTCCCAGAGAGCAAACTGTAAATAACCACCGCTGCTAAAGCCAAAAACCTCCTGTAGGTGGAAATGAGATGTGAAAGGGAAGACTATTAATGATATTAAATAATTTCCTATTTAAGCAAAAAGATTTGTTTTTAATTCCAAATAAACACCTAGAGTACAGTCATATTTTACTCAGTGGTAACTCCACAGTACTGAACACCCTTCAATTACCGGGTGTTGCACAAAACCTTTAAAGAAATGGTCCTGCCCTTTCAATGATTCCTCTCCTCTCTGGCAGCATGCCAGCCTTGGGTCTCTGTCATCTTCATTTGTCATTAGCCGTTTCTTATTTTTGTTTTCCTGAATGAAATCTGAATCATCACTGAAAGAGTTAATAGTCAGCACACCTGGAACCATTTATTTTTCTTACTGTCCCATTACACAACAGAACACTGCATTCCAAAAACAGCACTACTAAGCAATGGAATCAAATGATCCCAAGGGATGATGCTAAATACGTCTGCGTTCAATTGCATTTCTTAAATTATTTTAAAATGATATTTGATTGGTATATATTTAAAAGAAAAGAAAATACACACACATGCCACCCCCCTCCCCCCCCAAAAAAATAAAACCTGTTCTGCTATACAACCTGCCTCCCATACCAGACACGCACACAAACTCCCATTACTGTCAAAGGTATTAAATTCACATATCGTACAGGGAAAGGATAAACTACATTTAAAGCTTTATGGAAAAAACGCAAGGCCAGGACTTCCAAAAAAGACAAGCAGTAAGTCAAAGAATGTTCATGGAAAGCTTACGGTACAGATGATGTAGTACTGTGTGGCTACGCGCATTGTAATATACAAGGGTCAAGCTGGTTTTAGTTCCCAAAAACATCCAAACTACACTGTCAATGATGCATGAAACATATATGTGGTGAATTCAGAACATTAAGAAAAGAGCTTATGTACATTATTCTCTTTTGAAACCTTTTAAAAGTGGCCTGGTCATATTTTAAATCTACAGGAAAGGGGTGGGGGAATAAGTTTAGTTGACCATTGAGACCTCATTAAGAGGCGGCCACCAGGGCTATTAGTGCTCTCTAGTAAGGAAACCAGCAGCATCTTGGTGTGTAGAGCCTACCATGCTGTTTAGAGGGGAAAGAAGAAGAGAAAGAAAAAAGGAGTTAAGAGAAAATGGGCTGGATTTGAAGGAGCTCACAGTCTAGCTAGCTGGTGAGGTAAGACATAATAGAGACATAGGGACTCGAGGCTAAAGAACATTAGTGATAATCACACTAAAAATATCACAACTAAATCATCTGGCCAATGGATGCTGTGAACTCAAAGGAGGGAGGGGGTACTCTGTGACCTGGAGCCCTTTGTGAAGGTTTAGTGAGGGAGTCTATGGTAAAAGACAGATCAGAAATCTGGAAGAAAACCTATTATTGGCTTGGAGAAATGTGGCTCAGGGAGTAGCGGGCCATTACAGAAATGTGCCCTTGAACACACATAGTTTGTACTGCTGTCCTTATTTAAGCAAACTTTCTACTTTGGATCAGTAAAAATTTCATTGCTTTGATGGAAAAATAGGCAAATGTCTGCCCAGCACAGATTCCATCTGTTATAATACAAAATAATATATGTGGAAAATTACTCCTGCTCCAAAAGCAAGAGCTGCAATTGCCTGAATCTCTAAAGGTTTTCCTTTGCTCTTGTTCTATGGCCAGCTCTTTAAAAATCCCGCTAAAAAAACCCTCCCTGGTAGACTCTACTCCAGTCCCCAAAGGAATGGTTCTGCTGGACAGTCTCTTTCTAGGAGCATATAATGATGTAGGTAGGCTCCCAAGGCACCAGCAAAATACAATGACAGGAACACAAAGAGTTCTGAGATGGCTGAGGAGGTGCATGGGTGCAGTAACACAGGGCAAAGGAAGAGAACCAAACACATCACAAACAAGGCTAAAAGAGTCACCCCATCAAGGCTGGGTATGACTGAGCAAACTAGGTAAAGAAAGAGCTAGGGCAGGAGGTGGGTGAGAGGTGGTGTGTCCTTTGTTCTTGAAGAGGACCACACCATAAGCGAGGTGATGCCATGACTTGCAAGTGAATTGTATTTAAGTGAGAGAGAGGGCTGTGCAAAATCATCAACCTCATTTCCTCCTCTGGAGCCATTTGGGTGCAGTGGAAATATATAGACCAGGATGACTGGAGATGGCCCTGGATGCCAGAAGAAAGAGAGGGAGGGAGGGAAAGAGCAAAATGAAAAAGGGGGAGGGAGAGAGGAAAAGAGGGAGGGAGAAGGAAAGGAAGGGAGGGAAGGAGGGAGGAAAGGAGGGAGGAAGGGAGGAAGGAAGGAAAGAAGGGAGCAAGGGAGGGAGGGAGGAAGGAAGGAAGGAAAGAAGGGAGGGAGGGAGGGAGAATGGGAGAGGGAGGGAGAATGCAAGAGAGGGAGAATGAGAGGGAGGGAGGGAGGAAGAACGGGAGAGAGGAGCCTCACTTATCAAAGCTAGGGGCAGCCAAGGGAAGAGCTCAAATTCCAATGGGATGCAGGTGGTCACAAAGAAAGAAGGAAGTGGGAGGAGTAAGATAGGGTTGGAAGGGCTGCTGTCAGTGCATTTTATCTTTAAATCACAAATATAGTCATATCCAAATTGGAAATAGCTTAAAACCTTTTTTTTCCCCCCGAGGCTGGTATATTTTGGGTGCTGAATTTTTTTTATTATTATTACTCAGAAGGATTCAACTAATGGCTTATTTTGCTAAAATCTGCGTGGAAAAATGATGGAAAAGGGTGGATTATACCCAAATTATGGTCCATATGATCCACCCACATGTCCTTCAAAACAGGAATCCCAACTCACACTGCTTCATGCTAACACATTCTGATCTAGTACACAAGTTCACAATCATACATCCTATGCTGACACATATAATTCCCGAGAAAGAGAGGGGAAAACCATTTTTAGTTTCAACTTTTTTTCCTTCTGCTTTCAAGTATGTAAACACAGTGTAACTGGCCTGGAAACAATGTGCTTCAACCTGAGCAGTCAAACACGGCATGGCTGCTCATTGTCCTAATTGCAATAACTTAGGGAGATCAGCTGGTCAGTCAGCAATAGCTAAGTAACTACCGCACCTCTCGGAAGAGACAAAGGTGTCTTTTCCTGCCTTGGATGGGTTCACCATTAAAAAATATTTGAAAACGCATCTAAAAGGAAGATGAAATTTAGTGCAAACTAACACAGGAATAAATCTCTCTACAGTTGCTGAAATGACCTAAATCATAGTAGGGTTTAGTATCATAATCTAAGGGAAAGTCATTGGAACCAATCTGAAAGCCCAGGACATTTGGACTGGAGAGAGGATACAAAGCCAGCCAGGATTACATTTTTGGTCTAACTCAGAACTGAATATAGACACTAGGGAAGACCAGAAAGGCCCATATAACACTAGGGCCTAAGGGACAGCTTTTCAACCTCCTCTCCTTAAGCCAAATGAAAGAAGCAGCAATCAGATGGTATGTGTAGGTGAGGAAGAAAGGAAGCCTTCCCTTCAGTCTCAAAACCCTCTTGCTCTAGAATGCCCAATATTTCAAAACAGACCTTTCTTGTTTTTTTGGAAGATTCTCTCATAAGTCAAGTTTGGACCTAACACCCTTTTTAAAATCATTGCTAGGTGGGGCTGCTAGGTGGTGCAATGAATCGAGCAAAGGCCCTGGAGTCAGGAGGACCTGAGTTCAAATGTGACCTCAGACACTTAACACTTACTAGCCCTGTGACCTTGGGCAAGTCACTTAACCCCAATTGCCCTGCCCTCCCCCTCCAGAGAGGGGGGGGGGAGAGAGAGAGAGAGAGAGAGAGAGAGAGAGAGAGAGAGAGAGAGAGAGAGAGAAAGAGAGAAAGAGATGATAGAGGTGATTGGCTTGCCTTCTCAATGGGAGGGTAGGGGACGGAGGAAAGGAGAGAATTTGGAACTCAAAAGTTTTTTTAAAAACTCAAATGTAAAAAAAATCATTGCTAAGTATATTCATACACTGTTATTAAAAAGAAAATGGGCACATGATGTGCTTCAAATGAGCAGGCAGACAAACACTGTCAGGTACTCAAATAAATGCCTCATTAAAAACCAAATAATTGTTTGTTTTTAAAATGTCCTTTCCTTTCTTTTTGCCTACACGAATTCCAGGCAGTTATCTCTCACTTTGTAACGAAGAGAAGCATACTACGTGCATCCAGAAAGCAAGTATGCTCTGCAGAGTTTAACAGAAGGAGCCTGGGGATATGGACTCAGAAGACTGGGTTCTAGCCTTGGCTCTAACCCAAACTCTTCAATGGAGAGATATAACACAATGTCCCCGGGATTCAGATTACTCATATGTCCTACCCAACACTCACCTCTTTGATGGATCCATCTATCAACAAGTATATTTTTTTCCCCCTCCAGAACTTATTTATTTTTTTAGTTTTCAACATTCATTTCCACCAGATTCTGAGTTACAAATTTTCTTCTCCTACCCTCCCACCCCAAGATGGCAAGCATACTGAATGCCCCTTCTCCCACTCTGCCCTCCCTTATACCCCCATTCCCCTCTTCCTCCTTACTTTCTTGTAGGGCAAGATGGATTTCTATACCCCAGTGCCTGTATATCTTATTTCCCAGTTGCATGTAAAAAAAAAACAATTTTTTAACATTTGTTTTTAAAACAAAAATTTTGAGTTCCAGATTCTCTCCCTTCTTCCCTCCTCACACACCCCCACTGGGAAGACAAGCAATTCAATATAGGTTGTACACGTGTAGCTATGCAAAACATTTCCATAGTAGTTATACTGTGAAAGACTAACTATATTTCCCTCCATCCTCCATTTATTCTATTTTCTCCTTTGAATCTGTCGCTTTTCAAAAATGTTTGCTCCTGACTACCATTTCCCTCAATCTGCCCTCCCTTCTATTATCCTCTCCTCTTATCCCCTTCCCCACTACTTTCCTATAGGGTAAGATACCCAACTGAGTGTGTATGTTAGTTCTTCCTTAAGCCAAGTCCAATGAGAGTAACGTTGACTTACTCCCTTTCACCTCCCTGTTCTTCCCCTCCATTGTAACAGCTTTCTCTTTCCTCTTTTATGGGAGATTGTTTACCCTATTCTATCTCTTCTTTTCTCCTTTTCCCCATATATTCCTCTCTCATCTCTTAATTTCATTTTTTAGATCTCATCCCTTCATATTCAACTCACCCTGTGCCATCTGTCTATGTATACATATACACACACATCCACCTATACATACATACACACACACACACACACACACACACACACACACACACACACACACACACACATTCCTTTCAACTATCCTAATACTGAGAAAAGTCTCATGAGTTACAAATATCGTCTTTCCATGTAGGAATGTATACATGTCAACTTCAATAAGTTCCTTACGATTTCTCTTTCCTGTTTACCTTTTCATGCTTCTCTTGCTTCTTGCATTTGAAAGTCAAATTTTCTGTTCAGCTCTGATCTTTTCATCAAGAATGTTTGAAAATCCTCTATTTCATTGAATGACCATATTTCCCCCTGAACATTATACTCAGTTTTGCTGGGTAGGTGATTCTTGGTTTTAATCCCAGCTCCTTTGACCTCTGGAATATCATATTCCAAACCCTTTGATCACTTAATGTAGAAGCTGATAGATCTTGTGTTATCCTGATTGTGTTTCCACAATACTCAGATTGTTTCTTCCTGCTGCTTGTAATATTTTCTCCTTGACCCGGGAACTCTGGAATTTGGCTATAACATTCCTAGGAGTTTTCTTTTTGAGATCTTTTCTAAGAAGTAGTCAATGAATTCTTTCAATTTCTATTTTGCCCTCTGGTTCTAAAATATCAGGGCAGTTTTCCTTGATAATTTCTTGAAAGATGATGTGTAGGCTCTTTTTTTGGTCATGGTTTTCAGGTAGTCCAATAATTTTTAAATTATCTCTCCTGGATCTATTTTCCAGGTCAGTGATTTTTTTCAATTAGTTATTTCACATTGCCTTCTATTTTTTCATTCTTTTGGATCTGTTTTATAATATCCTGATTTCTCATAAAGTCATTAGCTTCCATTTGCTCCAATCTAATTTTGAAGGAATTATTTTTTTGAAATTTCTTTTCTATTTGGCCAATTCAACTTTTTAAGGCATTATTCTCCTCACTGACTTTTTCGACCTCTTCTGCCATTTGAATTAGTCTATTTTTTAAGGTGTTATTTTCTTCACTATTTTTTTGGATCTCCTTTAGCAGGCTATTGACTTGTTTTTCATGATTTTCTTGCATCATTCACATTTCTTTTCACAATTTTTTCTCTACTTCTCTTGTTGATTTTCAAAATCCTTCTTGAGCTCCTCCATGATCTGAGACCAATTCATATTTTTCTTAGAGGCTTTTGACGCAGGAGTTTTGACTTTGTTGTCTTCTTCTGGTTCTGTTTTGATCGTCTTTGCAACCAAAGAACAATTCTATAGTCTGATTTCTCTTCTTCTGTTTGCTGATCTTGACACCCAGTTACTTGATTTTTGAGCTCTTTGCCATGGTAGAATTCCACTTCCAGATTGGAGAGTGCTGTGTCCCAAATTTTGGGGGTTTTGTGCAGCTGTTGCATCTGCCTCAGAATAGCAGCCCTCTCCACAGCCACCACAAGCTCTGGATGCCAGCACTCCTCACCCCAGGACTGCCACCCAAGACTGCATCCCAGATCCAAGCAGAGCAAAGCAAAAGAATCCTGCCTCAGCACCAGCAAAGAGATTATTGCATTTGTCCTCTGATCAGCTACTTGGTCCCCCCACCATCTGTGGGCCTGGAGCTCCTGAAGCAGCCGCTGTTCCTGTGGCTGCAGCCGCTACCACCTCCACTGCCCAGGGGACAGGGGTTGGACCACACTCTTCTCTCACTCAGGTCCAACAGAGTTTCCCCACTGACCTTTTTACTTTCTCTTTGGCATTTATGGGTTGAGAATTCTGGAAATCACCACAGCTGCCAGTGATTCAATCCCCTGAGGTCTGCTCTGGTCAATCTGTGCCAGCACACTCCACTCACGACTGTGCTCTGCTCCTAGCCTGGTGCAATAGACCCTTCTTGTCAGCCTGCCAGGCTGCTTTCAGTGGGAAATTTGTTTCACTCTGTCATTTTTGTGGGTTCTGTAGCTCTAAAATTTGTTTAGAGTCATTTTTTACAGGTATTGGAGGTAGTTGTGGTATGCATTCAAGCAAGTTCCTGCTTTTACTCTGCCATCTTGGTTCCACCCTCAACAAGCGTGTATTAAGTGTCTACTATATGCCAGACAATGGACATACAAAAGACAAACAATGAAAACAATCCCTTCAGTAGGCTCAATATCTTGGAATGGGGGTAGGGGAAAGATGGGGATTAAATTTTTAACTCAAAATCTCATAGAAATGAATGTTGAAAACTAAAAATAAAGAAATAAAATATAAAAAAACCCAATCCCTTTTCTCAAGGAGCTCATATGTTCTAAAGGCAGACAACCTACACATTTATAAATATATTCAGAAAAAAAAATTGTTAGCTGGGGCAGATCATAAAACACTGGGAAAACACTGCAAACATTAAAAAGGCTATACAAACATAAGAAGTTATTAAGTTGTACCATTGCCAGCAATTTCTTCAATAAACCACAATTTTTTATGTCCATTCTAATTCTAATTATAAAAGGCAGAAAGGTAGAAATCTCACATAAGAATAAAACAATGAGTGTCCAAGTTTAAAATTCACGGGGACTTGGTTGAGACATAATTATAAATAATAATTACAATAAATTCCTATGCAATATATGTTTCTAGATATGACCAGAGTTCCAACGGTAGCATCTTGTCTTGGAGCTACTACTATGCCAGTATTTTTATGTTTTGAAACCAACTAATACCAAAATTCTGAAAATTAATCTGGAAATAAGGAAGATATGACTCAACTGGACCTCCCTATTGACATATATACTTTTTCAATGACCTTTGATAAAACTGCATGGAAATCCTGAAGTCTAGTTCCTTTAAAAAATGGCCAATATTTTAGTTTAGCTGGGTTTATTTTTAAAGAAACAATCAATAATAGTGGTCTTCTTCATTACCAGGTAATGCTGCAGAACTATAATGACCCAGAGAAATGGCTTAAATTTGTTTTTAAACATTTTTTGATAAACAGGTCTGTTTTAAAACCATGATGTCTAAGTTATTTTTCAGTCTATAAAAAGATACAGTCATTGAGAAACTAATAACAAGCTTCATCCAAGAAGGCCAATGTACACACAGAGTGTTCAGGGGGGCCTTATGCAGTGGATTCTCCATTCACTAATAATAGCATTCTTCCTTGAAGTCAAGGTGGCAACCACCTGAGTGACATGAATTACTTACTGTAAGACAAGGCGAAAGGGAGGTGAGAAACATGAAATCTCCACTTGGGATGAATTTACCTTTACAGAGAATTTGTTCTAAGAGTAGTAGAGGAGATGGTTTGGGTGGAAAGCGTGCTCAGAATAATGGGTCAAATGCTACCCTTCTGCTACTCAGGCATGCCTCTTCACTGACCTCAATCCAAATTTTCCATTGAGAATAGCTGTGTGTAGTTGAAAAATCTTACCTGAAAGACTTCTACCTTTTTAAGTCATTGCTCAGTACACTCATACAATGCCATTAAAAAGTAAAATGTACTTAAAATGAACAAGCAGGCAAACACTGTCAGGTACTCAATGCATGCCTTATTGAAAACCAAATAATCATTGGATGGAATGAGCAGGTTCTATTGCAGTGCACGAGGTGGTCAGTCACATTTTTAATAATTCACCCAAGTCAAAGAGGAAATTATACCTTTTTTTAAAAAATTCTAACTTGTTGAGTAAAGCAAAGATAGAATACTTTAAGAGATTGAAACATCTTGGACCACATTGTTGAGTGATAAGACTGATGTATCAATGAATCAATGAGCACTCATAGCTAGAACTCCTTTGTGCCAAGCACGGCCCCAGCAGCACAAATACAAGAATGAATTTCACCCCTCGTGGAGCCGACATTTTCCTAGAAAAACATGACGGGTTCATAGATAAGTAAATACAGGACACGGAAAATAAATACAAAAGCAGACTGGTCAGGAAATGATGATGGACCCTAATAACTACGATGGAGGTGAAGAAGGTGACGGAGGTGGCCATTTGGCTGGACATAGAAGGGGATTCCAAGGAACTGCTGAGGAAGGGGAGCAAGCAGGCTGGGGGACCACCTGTCTGATGGAGGGGGAAGATGGGATTCCCTGAGCCTGCCTGGAATTTGGAGCGTGAAAAAGAGAGTAATGTGTAATGAGCCTGGAAAGATAGGCTAGAGCCAGATTAGGACAGACTTTGATATCAACAATTGTATTTGAACCCTGACACAATGGGGAGTTTTTTGAGCACGGGAGGAACGTGGTCAGACCCGCATTTTAGGAATATCGGTTTGGCAACTGGGTAATGGACAGATTGGAAAAAGGAGAAATTGGCTTCCTGGTACACTAATTAGGGAGTTACTGATAAGAGGTGACAAGAGTGGTTTATAAAAGAGCAAACAACTAAAGAATAAGAAAAATTACTTTCCAGAAGAGAATCAAACAAGACTGTTGTATATACTCTTTAGGACAGGGATCCTGTCTGATTTATCTTTGTATCTTCCCTCAGAATCTAATGTAATACACATTGTAGAGGACAGGCGATTAAAGTCTGTTTCATTATTTATTTTAAGGTACCAAATTATTTCACTTATAAAGGAGCAATAAAAAAAAAACAACTCTAAAATACATTTAAAATAGCTTTAGCATACTTTAAACATGTTTGTGGCCCAAACTGGAAAATAAAATGTATACCCACACTAAATGATGAAAATAGAAAATTCCAAGATTTTACATCTTGATAGTAATTTTTACTTTTGTCTTTGTCTTACTTTCTAGGATTTCTGGAATGGGGGAGAGCGGAGAAGAGGAGACTAACGCTAGCTAATGCCAACAGATTGAATACCCTGGCAACATGGCACCTTTCTGGAAAGGCCTCAAGAACCAGCTTAGCTGCATTAAGAACCATCAAGTTGGGTGCAAGATGATAAATTTTTAGTCAGAACCAATTTTTTTCAGGGTGGGGTGGGGCAAGGCAATTGGGGTTAAGTGACTTGCTCAGGGTCACACAGCTAGTAAATGTCAAGTGTCTGAGGCCAATTTGAACTTAGGTCCTCCTGACTCCAGACTGGTGCTCTATCCATTGTACCACTTAGCTGCCCAGAACCATTTTTTAATTTTTAATTATTTTTACTTTTAATTTAATAAATAAAATAAGCATTTCCACTAGATAGCAGAATAATAAAAGATGACTGCACATGGAATTGTAAATCTATTATGTACCACTTGCTATTGCTTTCATGTAACTTTTTTTTCTTTCATCCCTACCCCTAGAGATGACTACCCTTCTTGAAGATCACTCAGGTTATAGAGGGAGAGTATCCACATTGATGAAATTAGAGATCCTTGAAGCTGGTAGACGGAACCAAATATTTAGTTAAGAGCAGGAGCTTCTTGCTTTCTGGCCTTCTCAAAAGAGATATTTGTGAAGTGCTCAGCACAGTTAACCAGTACACAGTAGGTACTTAATATGTGCTTGCTCCCTTCCCCTGCTTCAGTCCTCTTTCACTGTTACCAGATGTCTGAATGACAGAATATAGCTTCTCTTGCAAGGGAATAAATTAATTTGGGCAGCAAACATATTTGAGAGGAGAATCACGAAAATACTCTTCCTTTTCTTTAGACATAAATATCACTTTTAGAGTGGTTAGGCTAACCCAAACCATACTTAGTGTTTGTTCAATTATAGGTCTTAGAGAAGACATATGACATGTTGATTTTGAAAATTGCTGATAGATACATAAGATCATCCTAAAAGAATCTGAGGAAGGTCTGTTGTATAGTCACATGCTTAGTTTGGTTTTCTGATACCGTTTGGGGTTATGCATCATAAAACTGGGCTGAAAGACAATATCCTAATTCTCAAGCCATGGACTAAAATAATTATAATAATATTAATAATGATACAGTGCTCTCCAAATAGTTAGCATCTTTCCTCAGAACTGCCTAAGGCACCCTTACCAATTCATGTTCACAACATCTTGGTAAATTAGAAAAGGAAATTTGGAGATTTGGAAGGAGAAATGGAAACAGAGTGAGGTTATGTGACCAGCCCATATCACATGGTGGATTAGGGGAACCTATACCAAGTTGATTAACTCTCTGTTTACTTGTCCCAAGCAAAAGAAAAATGCTGTTAAGACTGCTTTAAGATACAGTAAGTACTCTCAAATGATCACTGTATACTGCACTGAAAAGCAAAGGCAAGTCTCACCAAGATCACAACTTCTACACATAGTATCAGCTAAAGCAATGTATCCCATTCCCACTGAGGTGAACTTTATTTCCTTGTGCCGTCTCTTCCACACTCTTTACAGACCTAGTCAATTAAGCATTTATTAAGCATTTACTGAACGCCTCCTATATCTTCTCGTTGTAATTGTTCAGCTGTTCCAGTTGTGTTAGACCTTTCGCGACCCCATGTGGGGTTTTCTTGGTAAAGGTACTGGAGTTGTTTGCCATTGCCTGATCCACTGGATCCACTGTCAGGCTACATACCAGGCACTGTGATAACTGCTGGTGATACAAATAGAAAACTGAAAGTCCCTGCCCTCAACAAGCTTACCCTCTTGGGATGAGGGGGATGGAAAGTGCCGAGGAAAGATGCAACATAATCACAGTCAAGGAAAAACTGTATAAAACAACAAAAATATATTTTCCAGAATTTTCATTAGAAGAATTAAGATATTATCCTTTTAAATGGAGTACTAATATGTAACAAAAGCAACCTTTAAAAGGTAGCCTAGATTTACCTAACGTTTTCCTCTTTTACATATTATTGGGGGGAGGGAGTTGCGTGCTATTAGAAATAATGCAAACTACATCTTGTTCTTTTCTTATCCTCCAACAAAAACAGTTTAGGTCTTTAGTCCTCACTTTGCTCCCATCACCTAGAACAGGAGAGGAAGGGGTAGGAAGTCTTAATAACTTTCTTCATGCATCTTCCAAAATAAGACATTTCCAAAGTCTGTACTGTTCACATCATGTCCTCAATTGATTCCTTCTGAACATGGGCACGGAATTTTCTATATAACATACTCACAAAAACAACACAAGTTCTGGGTCTTCACCACAAAAGTTCTCCATTAAAAAAGTTGCCTTCACTTTGCTTTTTGCTAAAGTGATCTTTGAAGGCAATGGTTAAAGTGGTACTGGGTCCATGACCTCATACCCTACTTACATATCTGGTTTTCTTTGTTGATTTTAAATAGACCTCATATATTTTCCTACAGTTTAAAAAAAAGCAACAAGAAGAAATCTAGTTCTACCCCAGTATTCATGTTATTGTACTTTACAGTATATCCACTATTTCTGTCATTATGAGGCACTGCTCAGTTAATTCCCCTTTCTGCATTCCCTCACTGTGGATGGAAGACAAATAGTCTTCTCATCTTGAGTTTAGCTTCAGAGATTTTTTTTTAATCTCCTTTTCATGTCTATGAGAAATACTATGAGTCTATTATGACTAAAAGAAGTGATAAAATGGTAGTTTGGGGCCATTCTGGGCCACTTAGGAGTAGCCAGTCAGGGGTCCCTGACAGATCAGGATGCATCACAAGATGGTGGTGCACTTAACTGCCAAGCTATTCCATTCCACTGGCCTCCCTTTATCCCAAATCTCCCCACTGTAGATACAAACTAGTGGAAATTTTCCATTCCCCTTGTTTATGCAAGAAGAGATAGTTTCAGACCCAGAAGAAAGTAGAAAATTACTTAAGATATTCTGTCTCTGACTTTCTAGGTCTTTCTCTCTCTCTTTTCTTGTCCCTGTCTCTCTCATTCCTTCTCTCCCTCTCACATACGCCTCCCCCCTACTTCATAAATCATGTTGACAAACCTCATGGCAGTGTTAACAAAGTAACACCATTCACCATTAAAGAATCATAAGAGGGAAGAGGGGGGAGGGAGGAAGATGCCCAATGCTAGTGAAAGAAAAAAGTTCTTATTTTAAAATCGGTTTAAAAAAAGGCAATTTGGTTCTGAAGACATGAGGACAACTATCAGTTCAAATGACTCAGAAAGCTGTGTTCAATCATGAGACAGATGTTTTAAGACCATCTGTCCATCATTATGAAGGGAATATGATTTTTTTTTTGCAACAGAGGCAAAAGTTATAAACCCACTCAAAATAACATGTTTCGTTTCTTTGAAATTAAGTAAATGAGACCAACAAATCCGTTCCCTGGAACAAGGGACTGAGATTTATTTTCCCAAATGAATGCATTACTTCTGGTCTTCTGATAGAACAATGTTCTAAGGAGGAGGAGAAAAGACTGGATACAGGAAGGAAGCTCTGCTTTATACTTGAGGGGTACAGCATAACGATTAGGATGCCCATGCTACTGAGGAAGAAACTGGGGCTCAGAAGTGGGAAACACTTTGCCTAGGATTACAAACAGAGGGATGTTTGCTGTGTGGGGTTTTTTTGGCTTTTTGCAGGGGGGAAGGCAGGGCAATTGGGGTTAAGTGATTTGCCCAAGATCACACAGCTAGTAAGTGTTGTGTATGAGGCCAGATTTGAACTCAGGTCCTCCTGACTCCAGGGTCAGTGCTCTATTTACTGTGCCACCCAGCTGCCCCAGAGGAATGTTTTTAACCTCAATCTTCCCCCACAAACACTCCCTTCTTTCTACCTTCCCAATCATTGTCAAAGGCACTAACACCCTCTCAGTCACACTGGCTCCCAACCTTGGTGTCATGTTCAACTCCTCATTCTTTCTCCCCACCCTCCCCTCCAATCCAATCCTGCCATTTCTAACCTTTGGAATGTCCCTTCTCTCCTGTGACACTACCATGACCCTGGCACAAGCCTGTTAAACTGCCACAGCCATCCAGCTGGTCTTCCTGCCTCAGGCCCCTTCCCACTCCAGGCTCTCCTCCATTTGGCTATCAACACTATCGATTATGTCTCCTCCCTATTAGCCCTGGCATCTGATATGAGATCCTACTTCATGTTTAAAGCCCTTCCTTTGTAACCTTTCCAGACTTCTGACACCTTACTCCCCTCCACACAGTCTGTGATCCAGGGGCTCAGGCCTTGCTGTTACTCACAAACAGCACTCTACCTCTTGATTCTGGGCATTTGTCTCCCAGGCCTGGAATGCTCTTCCTCCTCATCTCTCCCTCCAAGTCTCTGCTACAATGTCACCTTCTTCAAGACACCTTTCCTGGTGCCCTTTGTGACGCTGCTTTCTCTCTTTGATGACCTCCAGCTGGTCCTGTATCTATCTTGTCTGTGCATAGCTATGAAATGCTGCTGCTCTTTTGGTTGGACTGTGAGCTCCCAGAGGGCAGGGGCCAGTTCCACTTTTCTTTGTATCCCCAGCACTTAGCAAATACTGGGCCTGGAACAGAGTCACTACTTAACAAGTGCTTGCTGGCATGTGCAGAATGGCAATGACTAAGGATAAGGCTGTGTCAGAGGCCTGAGGATGAACAAGGACCATGAGGCCAAAGTACACAATGATGACTACTGATGCCTGATTGTGTTTTAAAGTTCATGAAAGGCTTTACATATATTTTAACATCTGAAATGAGGCTAACAGGCCAAGGGAGAGACCATGAATGTAAAATGTTAGGCTCAAGATGTCAACAAGGCTTATGAACCAGAAGCAGTGAAGTCAAGGTCTTAAGACAAGGTATGCTGGCTGGGAACAGAAATGGGGATGAGCTAGCAGTTACAACCAGAGGGGACTGCCCCCTCCCCCCCAACACCCAAGTGGGGGCCCTTGTAGCTGGGTGGACCCCATGAGGGCAGCCAAGCAGCTACAGCAGTCTGCAGAGCTTTCAGATAAATCTTGCCAGCTAACTGGGATGCCAAGGCCTCCTGGCACACTTCTTTAGGTCAGTGAAGTCAAGACATTCAGTCTTACCTTTTCACTTCAATGAAATGACTATGAAGTTTGGGGTGTGCAGTAGTACATTTCTATCCCATTACTGCAACTAGAGTAAACTTTGGGCTATAATATGTCTAAACGATGGAGTTATGTATAGTTATCAACTCCATCTTCTTAATGAATCTTATTTGGGAAGGGTAAGGTGCTGACGCTAAAGTGTCTTGGAGGAGAGTATCCGACAAGTAAATCCAACTTCCTTAAAGATGAGTGAGTGGAAAATAAACTGGCAGTAGACACAGTTCTAAGTACAGGTACAGGTGAAACAAAAGATCATTTTGACAATATTTTAGCAATTTTTAAAACCAGAAACGGGTAGCAGAAATGGGTTTAAAGTTGGCTTCCTGAGTAACATTCAATGTCCACAGTACAATGAGGAATAATAATCCTGATGATCTTATGACACTGAAACAACCTGAAGTTTCTTCTGAATCATAAGAAAAACCTGAAATGTTTGATGGTTTGGGTCACTCATAGAGAGATAGCATTATTAGCTAGAATATATGATCAGCTGTGATTCCTTTTTCTGTCCTCAAGGAGCTTCCAATTGAAATGGGAAGGAAGACCCAAAGAAAGACAAATCAGAATAAATTAGGTTATGTATCTAAAGTGAATCTGCACAAATCTGAATCACATCCTATCTCCCAGCATAGACTGGAGTCTGGTATTTCTGAAGCTCCTTCTTGGTGCTTCTATTTGTTTCCAGTAGTTCAGACAGCTAAGAATCCTAGAAGCCATATTACAATTCGGTGCATATTTCCCCACCTTGTCTGCAAGGATATCACAAGATACTCTGTCTGATGCCAGGCAGAAATAAAAATGGACTATGTCTGATAGTCTCCTGATTTAGCAGAAGACAGTTTCTTCCAGACGGGTATAATCCTGCTTGGCAACCCCCAGGAGAAGGCAGAAGGAAGGAAGGGGAGATGCGTTCAAAGAAGTAAGGCAGAATCCTGGTGGGGGAAGATATACCTGGGTAGAGAAACTTGCAGTAGTTCTCAATGAACAACACCTGAGAGGAGACCAAGGAGGAGAGAGAGGTAAATCCTAAAAGTCAATCCAGTTTAGGAAGTGACAGGCAGGATGGAATTAGAGCAACCAGGAGGGAGGTAAGGCTATGATGCAGCTATACCAGAGAGGAGAGACATACAGAGGATTGATCAGGAAGGGGGCAAACTAAGCAATCCAGGAGGACATAGTGGTAACAATGGTATAGAACAGGGATGGGGAACCTGCAGCCTCGAGGTCACATAAGGCATTCTAGGTCCTTGGGTACAGCTTTTGACTGAGCCCAAGTTTTACAAAACAAATCCTTTTATTAAAGGGATTTGTTCTCTGAAGTTTGGATTCAGTCAAACGGTCATACTTGAGAACCTAGAGTTCCACACTTGGTCTCAAGGCTGTAGGTTCCCCACCCTTGGTATAGAACCTCTTGGTAGGGCCCACAAAGGACAGGGACATGCTGGGATGGGACCTAGGGGGAAGCATCTTCCCAAGACTGGTGAAAAGGAAGCCCAGCTCTAGGCATGGCTGGGCTAAAGAGATCTAAGGGTCACACAGCTAGTCACTACTAGAACCCAAGCCACCTGGTGTTCATTGCCATGCTCCTTCCCCTACAAATATCAATGAATCAACCTATCATCCAAGTATTTGTGAAGTATTCGTTACTAAGCCACCCTGTAACTCGTGCTGGGGAATACCAATACAACGAATAAACTTATCTTTATTCCCAAGAAACTTACATTCTAAACATGCAACTCCCTAAGACATGTGATCTTACTTTTATCTGGCTTCACCAACTACACTGACTAACTGGAGCCACAACTTTAGCAGAAAACGGTATTGCCAGATTGCAAGTTAGTCACCTTTGGAATTCAATTCCCCAAGGCCTACTCTGCCCTGGGCACTGTGCTAGCCCCTGGGATATGCAGACAAAAAGTGACAATGAAACTAGGGAGGCACGTTAAGGTTACCTGGGAGAACCTTAAAGACAATCCTCATTCCACATACCGCCCTCTAAACAGCTAGACCAAAACACTTTGAAAAATCCAAACCAAACCCATTTCTCCTATGATGAAGACAAAAATGAGAAGAATGTTTTCAGAGGACATTATAATTATCTGTACTATTTATTTGTAGAAATAAAAGTCATGCCTATCATCTGCTTTTGCTTCCAGCATACATTTAACCTAGACATTGTCCAGAACGTCTCTTTTCAGGTTCCTTCAATGTTCCCAGGCTAACAAGTAGAGAAACTCAGGAAATACAAACCACAGATGTGTGGTTAATGACAGAAATCTAATGAAAAATGCCAATTTGGGGCTATTATGGTTGGCCTGGGTAGGGTAAACCATAGGCTATTACTGTATTTAAACCATATGCCCCTTCAAAAGAATGGCAACATGGTAGAAGAGTCCTGAAAGGGATTGGGCAGGCCTACTTCTTGTGAGCTACTGATTATACCCAAAGATTAGAGCCATCTTTCAACATACTTCAAATACTTTATAAGTTGCTTCTCCTTAACCAACATTTGTCCCATCACCTTTGGAGGATCAAGGCCTGCCTGGTTTACCAGCTGTGCATCATTTAAAAGAAATTAAAGATAACAAGGATCTAGACTGGGTGCCAAAACGAAACCCAAGCTGCCAAGCAAAAAAGACATGATACAACCACAAGAGCTTAACAGCAGGAATGCAGCAACAACCATCACATGTCTATGATGTGTTCACAGAATCCCACTTTAGTGGTTTACAAATGGGGAAATGAGAAAGTCTGGCGTTCTCTTCCTTTAATTACCTAGAAATCCTCTTAAATCATGTGCCCCCTCAAAAGAAGAGAAGTTTGTTGGAAAATTCCTGAAATGGACTTTTTTCCCCCTCAACTTCCATCTCTCCTTCCAAAACTACTGTTCCTGGCCTGGTATATCAGGTACACAGAATGCTGATGTAAACTGATCACATGCAAGAGAATTGAGAGTCATTTAGCTGTGAATACACTTGACACAAGTGAAACATAAACCTGCCAACTCTGATTTTCATAGCAAAAAATCATGAAATAATCTTTAGAAAACTGTTGCACACTTCTTCGCATCTCTCATCAGAGGGCTGGGTATAATTTTTCTTTTTATCATTAGATTTAGGTAAGGAACTTCAGAGGTGGTCACTTAACACCACACTCTCATTTCATATATGAGACAAGAGAAATAAAGGGACTTGCCTGTGGAATTCTAGCTCAGAACCTCTGGCTCCAAATCTAGCTTTCTTATGAATTAATCCACTTTTTAAAAAAATCTCAAGTTGTCTCTCTTTTGTTTTTAAATCACCTAAATCTGCCCCTGTTTCCTTCTCCTCTCACCCCTCCCAGAAAGTCATTCATATAACAAAGAATTTTTATTAATTTCCTTTTAAGTGGAAAATGTAAGACAAAAAGCCTTTCATCTAGGAGTTATTCAACTTTGTATAGGAGAAAAGGGAAGTAATGGAGCTGACATACAGAAGTCTCAACATCCTGACAGCCCTTTAGTTACTGCCACTGAGAACACCTCAGATAATAACTGTGGGGGGCCACTGCTACGACAGGGAACTCAACTATTTTCAGTACCAAGTAGGTAATCTTGAAAAGGGCAGCCAGGTGGCACCATAGTACACAGAGCGCCAGGCCTGGAATCAGGAAGACTCATCTCCCTGAGTTCAAATCTGTCCTTAGATACTTACTGGCTGTGTGACCCTGGGCAAATCACCTATCTGGTTGCCTCACTTTCCTCATCTGTAAAATGAACTGGAGAAGGAAATGGCAGGCTACTTCAGTATCTTTGCCAAGAAAACCCCAAATGGGGTCACAAAAAATCAGATACAACTGAAAAAACTGAATAACGACAAAGGTAACCTTGATGCCTATTGAAACAGCCCAAGCCAGTGCTATCTGTCTAGAATGTGAGAACTTTTAACCCTGATACTGGAAACTTCCCAAGGAAAGTGGGAAAAAAGGCTCATTTCCTCCAGTCAAGGCCTGAGTAAGGCTCATAGCCATTGCTCCTATAAATACTTCTCCAGACATTTTACTAAAATAGTAAGAAGGGTTTGGCTGAGAAAATCATGGATGTAACTCCTCAAGCAGGGGGCTCCAACGGAAAGGCAGAGGAAGCAGAGGGGGCCCTTCAGAGGGCTTGATAAAAACAACAGAAATAGTAAGAACAGGCAAAAATTATAGAGGATGCCCTTCCTTCCTTATAGAGGTGGATGTGTATCCTACACAGAGGTGTAGAGCATTGCACACATTTTCTGATTTCTTTTTTAATATATTGATCAGTCTTGCTGATGTTTTTCTTTTTTTCTTAAAATAATTGCTCTTGGTCATATGGGACAGTTCCCTCAGATGGGGGAGAGGTGAAGGAGAAGGGGAAATTTCAGCAATTTAAAAATAAGGTATCCAAAAAAATTGTTAAGTTTGCCCTATCAGCAAATATAACTGAATCACAAGGAAACCTCCTCAATTGCCCACCAACTGGGGGGAAATTATTGGCTTTTACAAGGCATATAATTTCCAACCAGAGAGTGAGGTGGGAATGTAATAGTATGACTACAATTACATAGAAGAAAAGTCATCTTAAAATCTGTCCTCAAAATTTAAGGGGTGAAAGAGGCACAAATATGCAAAGGATGGAAATATAGGAGCCAATACGTTAGTTACCATTTAATTTCCCTATGCTGTTCTTTGGGTCCAGGTAAGACTCGGTGGGGGTCACACAAACAGCCTTCCAAACAGAAGGCGTTGTAAGGGATCACGTAATGCCTTTGATGTACCACACGGCAGCTGTAAGTCTGGGGACACTGGCAATGACCATGCCTGACCTTTGCTCTGTATTTTTTCTTTGTCACCACAGCTTTCCTTTAGATGAGTCAATAACATATGCCATTCCAATTTAAACAAATTGGATCCTCATTCTGTCAGGACGGGAACAGACACAGAGCATGTTTCTCTTACGAGGAGAAAGTTCTAACATTTTCAAAATTTAATCTAAGACATACAAAAATCTGGGCAATTTTGTCCCCCTTGTAAACTGTCAACAACATTCAACCACTTGAAATGTGTTTTTTTCAAACCGACACGCTCCAAGGTTGTATTGTGTAATGAATGTATCACTGAGTTGGGTGGGGCAGCAGTTTTAGGCTGTTATCAGCAATACTGTGTGAAGATGAACTATGACAGACTTACTTCTGCTCATCAATACAAGGATCTAAGACAATTCCAAAATATTCATGATGCAAAATGCTCTCCATATCCAGAGAAAGAACCCTGGAGTCTGAATGCAGATGGAAGCATGTTATTTTCTCTTTTTGTTTTTTTATTTCTTGTGGTTTTTCCCTTTTGTTCTGATTTTTCTTTCACATGACTAATGTGAAGATATGTTTAACATGACTGTACATGTATAACCTGTACCAGATTGGTTGTTGTCTTAGGGAATGGTGAGGGAAGAGAAAAAAATCAGAACCTAAAATCACAGAAAAATGAATGTTGAAAACTAAAATGATGAATAAATAAATAAGTTCATTGATTAATTAATCATCTTACTACAAGGATAGTTACTTCATCCTGATCTCTATGGTCTTAAATTCATTCTTAAAACGATTTAGAGGTCAAGGAATTCCAACTTCATTGTTTTTCTTAAGTTTAACCCTCCAAAAAACTGAATGACCCCTCTTTACCACATTTTTTATTATGTTTGAATGTGTAAAGATGTTGATGGGAATAAGGAGATTCTGCAATGTCCATCCAAATAGTGTGGGAATCATCTCAAAGAAATGTACGTAACTTTGCTCATAACTGGATAATGTAATTCTACAAGGTCCCACCCAAATGAACACAAGACGAAAAACAAAAATAGCTTGAAGAGGTTAATGAAAAATGGATTTTTTAAAACTTGGCACTACATATTCACGACATTTGTATCTACATCTGCTAAGTTCACATGAATCTACATTTATCACAACTTTGTGAATTTCTCTTTGCCTTCCAAAAATCAGTCTTGCACATGAGTGTATACAGCATCTGGTTCAATCTCTGGTCTTTTATGAGGAATCTAACATAATTCGGATCATGCAAAATATCTTCTGAGGAATTTCCAGATCTAAATAAAGACTGCTGGGCAAACCTAAGCAGAGGTAAGTGTATTCTGCGTGAAATATTGTTCGGCCAGAACTGTGTAGCTCACCACAGCATGGAGAGATCCATAGGTTACATGCTGAAAATCAGCTACATAAACGCGTGAGGCTACTTGTGTATTCACGCTGACATTTAAGACTCAGAGTTATCAATATTTGCTATGGGATCTTTAATTGCACTGCTTCCTATACTGGAATCCTGTCATCCTTGTTCCTACCATCACCTCTGGCCAATTGCTGATGCTGCCCGAGTGGATCCCCTCCTTATTTAAAAAAGATGGGCAGTTCTCTAGATTGGAGACAATTTAAAAGTGGGTTGGGTTTTTTTTTAAGTTGATGAAATAGAGAAAATTAAAAGCTACCTTTTTTTCCCCAATGGAAAAACACTGTGAACTTTCCCAATAAACAAAAGAGGTAAAGCAAGGATAGTAATGCCACCACACCCCCCACTCCAATATTTGACATAATTCTAGGGATATAAATAAAAGATAAATGAATCAAAACACCCAGTTAAGGAGAAAATCCCTACTTGGAGTTGTAACATGACGACTTACTCAGAAAACCCTAGAGAGTCTGGAAAAGAACTGAGACAATTAATAACTTAAGTAATATAGTAGGATACAAAGTAATTCTTAAAATTTATCACTACTTCTTTGTTGGACCAGCAACAAAAATCAGGAGGAAATGGTAAACAGAAAAATCTCATTCAAAATAATGACAAAATGCAAAAATTATCTCTGAATATCTGAGACTTATGTAACTATAATTACATGAGCATTCTGATGACTATGGGAAAACTCACATGAGCGGATGTCAATTAAATCAAGCAGAACTAGGATAATATGCAGAAATACTACAAAAATTTAATAAAAAATGAAACTGAATGGTGCATTATTATAATTATGACCAATGTTGGCCTAGTGAAGCAGTGATGGAAGCACCTTGCTCCTTTCCTTGGAGAGGTGGGGGACTACTATGGGACACAATGCTGCATACATACACTGTCAAGAGTTGTGCCTGCTGGTTTTGTTTCACTGTTTTTTCATTTGTCACAACAAAAAGCTGACTACATATGGGAGGGGATATAGGTTGTTCTGACTGTGACAACAAAACATTTTTTAAAGACAATATGGAATTTTCCCTTACGCAATAAAAATCCCAGAATCTTGGAGCTGGAAGGGACAGTCAGGGGATGTCCACCCCAATCAATATTCTTGTCAACAAGAATCATAGATTGAGGGCTAGAAGGGGCCTGAGAGACTAGTCCATGTTTGACTATTTGTCTACTATTTTAGCCGTCATCTTAAAGAGGAAGAAATTGAGGTAGAGGGAGGATAAGTGATTTGCCACAATGGGAAGCTGGGAAGAGTACTGGACTTGGGTTCAGAAAGACCCGAGTTTGAAACCTACCTTAAGATACATATTAGCTGTGTGAACACGGGCAAGTCATTTAACCTCTTCCAGGCGCAGTTTTCTTGTCCATAAAATGGGAAAAATAATAACACTCCCCTCAAAGGATTGTCATGAGGATCAAATAAGATCATATAAAGCATTTTACAAACCCTAAAGTCCTGTACAAATGCTATTTTTATTATTGTTGTTATATTATTTTTATTACTCAGGCCATTCTGCCTTTTCTTGAAGGCCTATAGTGAAGGAGCAGCCACTAACTAGCTTCTGAGGTGGCCCATTATGTACCTCAATTCAGATGTATTTTTCTTTCTCTTGCAATCTTTATAACCTGCCTCTGTGAAGAAGAATGGAAGAAGACTGTGAAAAACAGCATTCTAAAGAGATAGATGGAATATGAAGCACACAGCACCCAGAAATATTTAATGGGTTTTTGTGTACTTGGTGGTCTGCAGGACCTATCACTAGGATAAATCAATAGAGGAGGTGTTTAATGGAGAAATTTTTTCCTTAAATTAAAAAAAAAAAGGAACTGACCACAAAACTACAAATAAAGTGAAGGTTATTTATTTTAAATATTTTCATTATATCACAGAAACTCAAGATTTAGAACATAAACAGAGAAAAGCTTCCAAAGATGCTACTAACAAATTATTATAAAAAGCTTTCTTGACATTGGCTTCAGGTAGGTATGGTATGCAAGTTCCAAGGATCTCCCTGGAAATACCTTTTCATTCTTCTAGAAATGGGTTGGAAAACCTGTGGCCTCCTTCTACATCCTTGGGTGTGGCTTTTTGACTGAGTCCAAGCATTACAGAACAAATCCTTTTATGAAGGGCATATGTTCTGTGCAGTCTGGATTCAGTCAAAGGGCCACACTTGGGGGCCTAGAGGGCCACATGGGACCTCGAGGCTGCAGGTTCCCTTTTCTCTGCCGATCTAGGACCAGCTCAGCTAAAATCCCATCTCTCCAGAAAGGTTTCCCAACCACTCTAGCCACAAGTGACCTCTTTGGTTTCTCAACACCTATACACTGGACAGTGGATAGAGCACCACACTTGAGTCAGGAAGACCTGAGTTCAAATCCAACCCCAGGCACTTACTAGCTGTGTGACTCTAGGCAAGGCACTTCACCCTGTTTGCCTCAGTTTCCTCCTCTGTAAAATGAGCTGGAGAAGGAAATGGCAAACCACGCCAGTGTCTTTGCCAAGAAAACCCCAAACAGGGTCACAAAGAGTTGGATGTGACAGAACAACAACAACCCTGGGCAAATCACCTAACCATAATGGGTCTTGGTTTCTTCACTGCTAATATAGAGATAATGCTGTTCGTGAGGAAAACATGTTGTAAATCTGATAGCACCACGCAGAGGTGAGTTATAATCATACCACTCAGATGTCAATCAATTATGCATTTTTTGTTTTTGTGGCATCTCTTTCACTGCTATTTGACGACTCAGGTCATCAGGGTTACTCTCAGCTAGACCCTAAGCTCTTTGTGAACAGATACATCATAACCAACGTTTCCTTGTTCGATAGGTACCTGTAGGGGGAAAAACAGCTTTCAAGAAGCATTTTGTTGATTTAGTTTGACAAATTAAGGGCGCAAGAATGAGTTTCTAGTACTGGGTGATTATCTCTGATGTAGAGATATGGAGAATGGTCTCTAGGGCACAAAAGTTGGACCTTTAGCTTTTTCTGCTGAGAGCTTAACGGCATGCAGCCAGTTAGATTCCTGGGTACAAAATTTGGCTAATGCTTACTCTAGAAAAATATCTAGAAGAAAACACTTATAAAGAAGGATTGGAGAAAGAAAAGTCATCACTAACATACAGACACACACTGCTACTCAACTGTTAGTTCAAGTGAAGACAACGAGCATTTATTAAACACCTTGCTAAATTCACTCTGTGCCAAGGGCTGGGAATGCAAAGAAAGGCAAACATTTGGCCTCAGGATTTAAGCTGAAATCTTGAAGGAAGCCAGAGAGGCCACGAGGCAGAGGTGAGGAGAGAGAGTAAACAGATGGAAGTGAGTCAAGTTGAGGAAGCCTGGAAAGGTAGGAAGGGGCCAGGTTGTGAGAGACTTGCCAGACTGACAAAACAGTACATTGGAATCATCTATATTCTGCAATGGATAAGAATGAGGGGTTCAAAGAAACCTGACAGTTTTGCTCATCTAACTTTTTTTTCCTCCCTAGGGGCAGAAGGATGGGAGTTCTTCATTATAATTCCTTTAACTAGAGCCTAATGGCTAATCCTGGACTCGACTCAAGAATCTTTTTAGTGCTTTGAAATCTCAAATCAAAACTCTAAGTACTATGCTGCAGTTATGTATTTTCAACCTTTTTATGTTCAAAAAGACAATTTATTAAGGGAATTTAAGGTCAAGTCTTGCAACTCTCTTTTTTTTAATGAAACTTATGAAATAATGGAATTTATTCTGAGAAAGTTCTGCTTGTACTCTGTTTTTTTGGCCAAAACCCATTACCCCATACAAATGGACAACTTCTTAACCTAAGATTGCTCATTTTTTCCCTCCTCAGATTGGCAATGAAGTGATTTTCACATGATTTGTGTCACTGATTAAATCTTATGAATTACATTGTAAGAGGCATCAGAATCTGATTTTGTAGAACTACAATAGTGAACAAGTTACTAACCAGACTGATAAAAGAAAATGAAAATATAAAACCCTTTTCAATTAGAAGCTTAGTTTAAAAGTAATGACTTTTTAATTTTTCCACAGTGGCTGAGCTTAGATAAATGTTTCAGAAATAAATTAAGCATGTAAGGCTTATGAGTAGAGAAAAAATTCTTTTAGTAAAATAATCATTATTCCTATCTATTCTTATATCATCAAACTTTACATGCAGAAACCTTTCATACCAATCACAAAGCAAGGATTTGTAAAATATGACCCACTCAGGAAAAAAGGATTGCTCAGTGAGAAGTCAGTTGCAGACTCAAGATTCAATGAAAGTTCTCGGACTTCAAATCCAATATACCTTCACCATATAACATGTTTACATAAGGACTACTTGACAATAAAGAGTATTTTAAGATTTGATTGGGCTGGATACTATAGTAGGCACACAATCTACCTCTTAAAAGGTCTTTACCAAGAGGACAAGCTTTCATATTGTCTTTAATAGTTCAAGTGTGGTCCTGTCTTCAGCTGGGATGACAGCTTTTCCAAAGGCCCCATTACCATTGAGTCACATTGCACAGCTGGAAGGGGCCTGCCAAATAGAGGTCAGCTAGTCAAACACCTTTGAAAAAAAAAAAGATCATTGCAGCTCAGGTCCAGCGAGTTTAAATGGCTGGCCAATGACCACACAATGTGCTTTCTGAACCCAAGGTTTAGAACTCGTTTTTCTTTTATTAGCTATGTGACCTAGGAAAAGACAGTTAATATTTCTTCATCTTAAAAAGGAATAGACTGAAAAAAAAAACAGGAGTATACTGAATAATACTATCTCTAAGGTCTTAGGACCTTTTCTGTCTACATTTCATGACTAGGATGTTGGGAAGTCTGACAGCAGAAAGAATACTAGATTTAGACGTGGCATGATAAAATGGGACAGCTAGGTGGCACAGGTGGCACAGAGGATAGAGGGCTGGGCCTGGAATCAGAAGACTCCTCTTGTTGAGTTCAAATCTGGCCCCAGACTCTTACTAGCTGTGTGGCCTTGGGCAAGTCACTTGACCCTTTTTATTTCAGTTTACTCATGTGTGAAATGAGCCTGAGAAGGAAATGGCAAACCACTCCAGTATCTTTGCCAAGAAAACCGTAAATGGGGTCACAAAGAATTAGACACAGTTAAAAGAACTAAACAACAGAATCATGAGATCTGGGCTCAAATTTTGTTCCCATCACTTTCTACCTGTGTCACCTTGGCTGATTCATTCTCTGAGTCTTCTGTTTTCTCATGTATCACCTGATAGACAGAGGCAGTATGCAGAGAAAGCTGCCCTGAGAATAAAGAAGATCTGGGTTCAAATCCTGCCCCTGATACGTGCTGGCTGTAGGACCCCGGGCATATCACCCAAACACTGACTTGGCCAGAACCAGAATAAAATGTAACTGGAAAATATTTAACAAATGAATAAATATACAATACGATCCAGATAACATCAAGGATGCTTATGTATAGATCAGTAGCCGTGCTTTCTATTCATAGAGTTTGACAAGACTGGTCTAGACCAGAGGCACAGTCCCTACACAGCTCACTTAATACTAAGAACAGAAGGTGACAATCACCTGGACTGGTACATGTGTTTCCTTCTCAGGAGCTTCCCTCAATCGATAATCCCAGGTCCAGCCAAAAAAGGGGGGAGAGAACTTTGCAACTAGATGGCTTCCTAAAGTTCCTTCTAGTGCTAAATTCTGTGAGTTGTTAAGGCCAAATGAAGTCATACATCAACATTCACCTCAACAATAGGTTTAGAGGGGTTAAAAATGTGATAACAGAGCACAGCAGGGGGAAAAAAAGAGAAATTTCTACATTTTAAGAAAATCCAAGTTGATAGCACTTGCTTGGAAACATCTTTCTCAGGGCAAAACAGAACTACAAAGTTTTGAGCACATACCTTCAGTCAAACTTTATTGTTACTTATATGCTCTTAAGAAATCATAGAAAGTCAGCTTAAACTGTGAATTATATTGTTTGAAAAAGAATTATTATCACCACTTGTAATATATTTTTCTTAAGAACTTGGAAAAGAATACCTCACTGACTTTTGTGTTTGCAGAACTCAGTCTTCATTTCCACTACAATGTACACACCTGGAGTCCTCAGCAACTGTTTTACTTGACCACAGTTCATTTACAAACCACAGACTTAAGCAGCCGGACAAGGGAGTGACCCAGACTCCTCGTACTTACTGCTCTTTGGCTGAAGGAGGTTACTCCCTGAATCATAAATGGTGAGTCACTGCCCAACTTGGCTGATGGGAAGGTCTCTGCTGGGGCATATCGTGACCATAAAAACACAATAGCTAATACTCTCAAATTGGTTTGATTTCTTTCCATTTTTATATTTTAATTTGATGATTTCCTGCCAACCCCATAAATGAAAATACAGAGAACTGTCTGGTTCACAGGACTCAATGTCCAGTCAAATCACTTCCTACTGTGGACACTAGAAGGTCTGGATTGAGCCCAGGGATTTATTTATCCCCTTATTTTAAGAAACTACTGGGGCCTAAATGGGTTCTACAGTTCTTAGGATTATACTCTGATCTAGGATACAAGACCACCTGTAGAAGGGCCTGGCAGAAGTCTTTCACTTAACTGGAAATGTGAATACTAGATATTTATCAGGGCTCATCAATAGCATTCAGTATCCTTCTTATTACAAAGAAATATCTATAATTGTACAACATTCAACTGACTAAACATTCATTAAGCCTATACTATTTTCAAAACATTGGATTGATTGCACATGACTTAATTTTTTATTGTCCCTGTACCATTACTCACTCACCTCCCCTTTCTAGATATTTCCCCATCCCATCATTCTTCTTTCTGTTCTATCCCTCAATTCAATTAAAACACAAATTGAATACCTACCATGTCAAAAAAAAGAAACAAACAAACAATAAAGACCCACCTTTTTTTTCCTACTTTCCCTTTGCACATTTCCTTCCTTTCTCTAGACCTGGCCCATCCTTTCTTGGATAAAGGTGGGCTTGAGAAATCAAAGAAAGTGAAGGATGAAGTTGGTTTCTATTGCTTTCTCAGAGTAATACAGCCCTGCACCCCAGGAGAGAAGGACTAATACTCATCATTCTTGCTGCTGTCCCAATGGGGGTGGTGCAGAGAAGGGAGGAACCCCCTTCAATGGACTGTAATAATCAGATTCTACTGCCCCTTTGGAAGGGGAGGAAGCAGAGGAACAATAATTACTTGTATTCTATGTTGTCTTATATCAGAGCCATGACGTGGCAGTATCGGGAGTTGGTCATAAGTGATGTCACTTTACTGAGTTGTACAATCTGGGCCAGAGCTCTCTCCCCTCCTCATATTATCTCAGATTTTGTTCTCTGTGTACAAAGGTTCTTAAACTGGTGTCCACAACTCAGAATTTTTAATATTTTAGTAAATGTATCTCAATACAATTGGTTCCCTTCACAATCCTATGTATTTTATTCATTTAAAATCCTTATTCTGAGAAGCCTTCACCAGACTGACAAATAGGTGCAGGACACAAAAATCCAGCAAGCAATCAACATTTATTAAGGACCTACTACAGGCCAGGCATTCTGCAAAGTATGGGGCATTCAAAAAAAAAAAGGCAAAAGATAGGCCCTGCCCTCAAGGGCAAGACAAGATAAATAGGAAGGAAGGAAGAGAGGGAAAGTACTGGGATTCAAAGAAGCAAGGGAAGGCTTCCTGGAGAGAGCCTTAATGAAAGGAAGCAGAAGAGGGAGAACATTCCAGGCAAGAAGAAAGGGGAAGAACCCAGGCTTCCCAAAAGCAGAGACTGTTTGGTTTTTGTTTTGTTTCTCTAATGCTGTACATAGTGGGTATTTATTATCGTCTGCACTGAACTGAACCCCACATCACACTTGGTTTATTTTTGTTTTTATATATATCCAAAGCATGGAGAATGCTTTCATCTTGAACACTAGAATAGGAACTCAAACCTAATAAATATAGCAAAACTTTAAAATGAATTTATTTCCCAGGCAATCATTCACTGAAGCAAGTTTGGGGGCAGAATAAGTCTTACATGGGATATACATACATATACATATATATATATATATATGTACACACACAAATAAATATATACACATGTGTGTGTCTAAGTAGATATTTTTAAAAAAAAACAAAGGCTATAAGCAGCTTTCAAAATCAGATACCCATCTGAAGAGACGAAAAGCAATGAGATGTTTCAAAAAAAAAATTTATAACTTATGTTATAAATTTCTAGCACTATTTTTCTTAGCAAGCATCCCATCCAGAAGCTGGTTTATTTTTTCTTCCTCATAATATTTATTTCACAGGCTTATAAGTAGAAATAAATGTGGGGGAAAAGTTTGAGGATATTTTCATGGGCATTGATATGACCCGTTTCCTACATGCTAAGCAATTTTACGTATATCATTTAAAGGGAAAGTAAAACCACTAAGTATCAGCATTTATTAGTCTAAGTACGTCAGCATTACAGTAAGAGGTATGTTGGCACCTGTGACGCAGCAGACCACCCAGCCCTCAGACTGTTATTCGCTACCTCCAGGACCCAAGGTGAGCATCTTCCTCTCTCTAAACCCCCATTTCTTCTTTAAAACGAGAGGGTTGGAGATGATAGCTATGGTCCCTTCCAGTTCTGGGAGTCTTGGAACCCTTGGGGTTGGTGTGGTCTCGGCTGAGCCAGAAGACCCTTAATCCTCCCCTCTGTCCCTCAGACTATCCAACATTCTGTGCAGCAATGGCCTCAAAGTAAAATACGAGGCTGGGGCTGCTATCTGCTAAGCACTTACCTGATTATTTTTATCCAGCCTCCCTGGCCCAAATAAGGCACTTGGAACATATGTAGTTTAAAAAAAACAAACTGCCCTTCTTAAAAGTTCTAGGTGTTTCCTCTATATCCCCAATTGCTCAATGATTTTAGATTTAAAGGGCTCTATGGATGTTTCCTCTTCCCCAATAAAACTTCCTTCTGCTACATGCACAGGCAGATGTCTCTCCAGACAGGCAAAGCTGGTTCTCATCATCAACTTTGAAAATGTAATCAGTTTGGGATCAATTTCCAGTGTCCTCTTGCACATACAGCCTAGTGGGACCAAGCAGAGATCCAGGATCTCAGGAACACAAAAAGTAACATCTGTCTTTTGTACCAGATCCAGAGTCCAAGGAAACAGTAAAACCGGCCAGTGGAACAACAGAGTTCTTCTGAAGAACTGATCAAACACAAGCTATCAGATGCTATCTCATGGCTCTTTAAGTGAAGGTAGAATCGATCAAGAAACATTTGTTAAGCACCTCAGATTAGCAAGAATATATACAACATTTTAAGGTTTGCAAAACATTTTTAGCTAGGATATCTTGTTTGAGCCTTACAACAACCACTGGGGGGTAAGTGTTATTATGCTCCCAGTTTTATAGATGAAGTAAATGAGGCCAAGAGAGTTTAAGAGATTTTCCAAGGTCACTTATATGACTAGTTAAGTATCTGAGACAGTGTGTGCTCCTTGCTTATGGGAGATGTGGATTCTACTCCAGGTCTACTAATTCCTTGTTACCATGGACCCAGCCTTAGTTTCTTCATCTGTAAAATAAGGAATTTGGAGTGGATGACCTCTGAGGTCCTTCTTACTCTAAATATGAATATACTCTGAGCTGGCATCTCCCTCACAGAAAATTACCATGAGGCAGAGGAATGTATCCTAATTTAAATGAAAGAAACACAAATACTGAAAGAGGACCAATTCTAATGCACACTCCATATTATATCTGAGAACTACAGAAAAAAAAAGTGTCTACTTTGCTCTGGGTACCTCTATACCTGAACTCAGGTTTTCCTCCTACTATACCGTGCCAGATGCTAAGGATGCAGAGAGAGAAATCAAACAGCTGCTCCCTCCCCTCAAGAAGCTTACAGTCTACTGTGGGAGACAACGTGTGTTTAATAAAAGTAGATTCAAAGCAAATAAAAGGTAATTTGAGGAGATACTAGAGCAGGGGTGGGGAACCTGCAGCCTTGAGTCACAAGTCCTCTAGGTCAGTGGTTCTCAACCTTCCTAATGCCACAACCCTTTAATACTCATATGTAGGTGTATCTGCATGTGGGTGGACCCGCCTGGAGATTGATAGAGGAGTGGCGTCTCAGTTCCTAAGACCATTGGAAATATGTGTTTTCCGATGGTCTTAGGCGACCCCTGTGACCCCTGTGAAAGGGTCGTTTGACCCCTAAAGGGGTCGCAACCTACAGGTTGGGAACCACTGTTCTAGGTCCTCAAGTGTGCCCCTTGACTGAGCCCTAGATTCAGTGAAAGGGCCACACTTGAGGACCTAGAGGGCCAAATGTGGCCTTGAGGCCACAGGTTCCCCATACCTGCACTAGAAGTTAGGGAGACTCAGGAAAGGTCCCATGTAGAATAGGAAACTTTCGAGTTGGGGTTATGGCCACGGCCACAGACCCACTCCTGGATGAGAACGGTGCCTCTCAGATGCCTGGTGGTTCACACGCCAAAATGAATCTTGCTGCTGCCAAACCAGGGCCTGGAAGCAGCTAGAAGGACTCTTAAGTTGCTATGATAGGAGGTGAAATCAGAAATACGTGAGAAGCAAAACCTTTTGGTGTTTACTTCTATATTCTCTTTTCAGTAGGTGGGTATCACCTAACCACTCTGAAGGAGAAATGATTAGGAATTCTCTGACGTTGCATGAATAAGCTTTTAATTGATTTATTTTTAAATTCCTTTTTATTAAATATTATTCACTGATGATAACTCTCTATAGGTGCCCAGGAGCTTTAGAAATAAATATTAGAAAAGACAAACTTCCCTGAAAGCATTTGCTAGTCTCACCTTAAAGCTTCTATTTTACATTTTTCATCAGTGACAGAATCTAGCTCAGTGACTTCCTAAGTCTTCCTAAGACACCAGAGTGAACTGGTGCTTACTTTACCAGAACATAGGTCCCCAACCTTTCTGCTATTTTTCATTCTTCAATGTCTTACAGTCAGATCACCCAGTTAGAGGCAAACACCAAAGCATTCAGGAGAGCAAAAGAAAGGGCTCCAGGGAAGGCTGTCTGTGACCTCTGCTCTGATGGAATCTGGGTCATCTAACTTGGACAAGTCCTTGGAACTTTCTGAGTCCCAGAATCCTCTTCTGTTAAATGAGTGATCTGAATGAGAGTGACCTCCCTTCTCATTCTATACATCTTCCTCTGTATGACCCCAATGCACTCAGAATTGGTACTTGACTTCCACCAAGCTTCAACAGGACAAACAAAAGTATTCTAATTTAAACGACGAGAGGAACAAGAGTGCTGAAAGATAACCAATCGTAATGCTCTGCTGTTGTTGTTGTTGTTCAGTCCTGTCCAACTCTTCATGACCCCATGGACACAAGACTGTCCATGGGGTTTTCTTGGCAAAGATCCTAGAGTGGTTTGCCATTTCCTTCTTCAGTAATTGTAATGGATACCCTGTATTAAACTTAAAAACTACAGAAAAAAGAAATGTAACTACTTCTGAAAATGAAGGGCTCTTTCTCTAGGTACTTCTTTTCTTTTTTAACCTCTGATGCTCCAATGATAAGAAATAATTATATAAATATGTACAGAAAGTGTTGATATACCTTTAGCTAACCTTGGCAAAAATCATAATTACACTTTCAGAACACTTTAACATTTACAAAACCTCCATTTCCCAAGAACCTAGTGAGATAGGAAATACAAGATTCACTCCCCCCCATTTTCTAGATCAAGAAACTGATGTCTCCTAACTGGAACATCTCAAAGCAAAGAGCTGAACCAATGTCTCCAAGTCTAGTGCTTACCTCACTCCATCTGCAGCTTCTCCTTTAGCTCAAGTATAGCTCAAGAACACAAAGCGCTTTTTACAAAAGCATAATTTTTTAAAAAAAAATATATTAAAATGTTTTGAAGCCCAAAAAAATTCTAATTTTTTTTTTTGAAAACCAAACAGGTCCGGAGCTGGGACAGCTTCTTTCTCTTAGGTTGGTTGTTATTTATCATTCTCACTTTCTGGATTCAGGTAAAGTTCTCACATTTATCTTTTCTTTTTCTCAGAGGGAGAGTTATTTGGAAGCGAATTAAACTTTCTTTAGTGTGTTTAACAGACCATAAAAATGATTACACTTTTCAAAGTACATAAATCTATATTTATATAAATTGTGTGTATGTGTGCATGTGTCTTCAAGACCCAGAGGGGTACAATTTCCTCCAGAGCTAACATATGCTGTCCTGTGCTGTTCTGCAAACACCAAGAAAAGGAGATTTGAAGTGCCTTGAGCCCAACAGACTAGAGATCCAATGAAATCTCTGCATTTTGATGTTAAACCCAGGATATTATTGATAAGTGAAATCCATTTGCTTGAAGCCAGAAATTAAGAGCTGCAGAAGTGAGCTGAAGCATGAACTTTGGGGATAGAAGAAAAGGAATCAAGGAGAAACCTGAGGTGGGTTTGTCCTTGCAGCTGGAAAATGAGCACTGCACAGGTCCAACCTCTTTAAAGTGCATTCTCTGTTACACAAAGAATGGCCAGCTCTCCCCAAAGTTCCAATGTGGCTTATCAAAGGTTTGGGGATGTTCTGAAAAGTCATTTCCTCATTTCCTGCTCTGTAATAACTGCAAGAGAACCCAAACCTCTGGGTAGTCTACAAACTGCCTTTTAATTTCTGAAATCTCTAACAGCAGCACAGTCAGCTCCTTGCTCCTTTCCTGGTGCCAAGAGCATCCCCCCTGTGCTTCCAGCTACAACCAGCCTGTGAGTGAACTTGAACAAAGATTTCCTGAGTGGCCCTATACTGTGCTACCAGCTGAAGAAATGCACCAGCCAATGTTCCCTTCCTTTTAAAGTGATATCCAGAGAGTGTTTCTACGTCTCTTAAATTTTCCAATCATCATTTGGGCTTTTTAAAAAATGCACTTTTGAACTAGATTCAATTTCTTTCAGGGGAAGGGCGAATGACATAGGGTATGATTTGCAGCAGCCTTCTATGAGAATCCTGGACCTGAAAGCACGATATTTCAACTGTACACATCTGGTTTCCCCCAATATACTGCCAATTCTGAATTTCAGTTTAAAACCCAGCTGGGGTAATGCAAAACTGGTGAAGAACCGAAAATAAATGCATGAAGCATATAGGCACAGGACACTGGAGAAAGCACCAGAATGTGGGTCAGGAAACCTCCAGTCTAATCTTGCCTCACCACTTATGAGTGATATGGCCTTGGAGCAAGCATCATGATGTAAATGGAGGGGGCTCACCTCTAACCTTATTTTCTCCTTGAATGGCTCTAAATAAATATGTTTTACTTAACAGGGATATGTAAGCTCCTATAGGACGATGATGACGACAGCAATTATAGCACGTTAAAGTCTGAAAAGAGTTTTGCATGTTACCCCATCTGACCCACACAACAATCAAGTGAGACAGGTGGTACTATTATGCCCATTTCACAAAATGGGAAAATTGAAGCTGTAAGAGATTAAGTGACTTGCCCAAGAGTTACCATGTCGGAGGTAAGATTTGAACTCAGATCAGTCTGCTCCAAATCCAGCACTCTACCCATCGTGTCACTGAGCTTTTTAAAATCTGACTTTTTAAAACAATGCATCATTCGTGAGGAAGAAGAGACTGGAGCCATCTTCACATATATATGCAGGGCCCCCATACAGAAGAGCAGAATCAGACTTCCCATGTTTGAGCCCAGGCAGACATAAAAGTAATGGATGGAACTTGGGGAGGGAAATTTATACTCAATCTAAGGAAAGTGAGGGCTTCTTGCTAAGTAATCGGGGTCATCCTTCCCTGAAGGTTCTCAAGCAGAAACCATCTGGCTCCTCATCACAGGGATTGAAGACGGAATCTCTTCAGGCATGGGGTGGACTACATGGTACCCCTTCTCGAGCTGCGATTCTGTGTTCACGAATTCACAAAACAGTCATGAAACTAACTCAAAAAATGGGCGGGGGGAAGAGAGATGCAGAATGACAAGAGCCACTAAGAACCATTTTGAACCAATCTCAACTTGAAAAGTTAGCCTGATTACATAAGCAAGTCATGAGATATTTAATCAGGGACAAAGTTTAAAAGTGTTTTGTTTTGTTTTTAAATAAAAGAAAAGCAATTTATCAGAGATTAGGAGCCTTGCCTATTCTAACTCTATTCCCAAAGATAGAGCAAAACTTTCAGTGTGCCAACCTGAAACCATTTTCACAAAACGGTTTTTAAAGGTCAAGAAACAAATCATAATTCTTAGGCATTCAAGGAGATGAAGTTTATGGAAAATAATTCAAGAAACCCTCCTTGAATTCCTAAGGGGCAGCTGTAGGTCACTTTTAAAAACAAAGGGATTCCTCAAGCCATGAGTAGTTAAACATCTACGAATAACAGCATATACCCTTGATCAACTTCCTGTGAACAAATATTTCCTCAGTAGAAAGTAAGCTCCTTCAGGGGAGGGGCTATCTTATGTTTCTGTGTCTCCACTGCCTGCATTGCCTGGTGCCTATTAGGCGATTAATAAACATGGGTTTATTGGCTGGCAAATGAAATCTCTCTCATTTTTGCAGGTCTGGAAACAGGTCACAGTAACTTCGACTCCGAGGAATACAAAATCAAGGGATGAATGTATTTCTTATTTTTAAAATAAGTATGGCATCTTGGAAGCTTTTGAAGTTTGAAACAATTGAAAAAGACAGTTGAGGCAAGCATCCCTGGAGACAGCAATGGCCTGATCCTCCCTCAAACTACAGTATTAATGAGCCAGATTCACAGTTCAGAGATGATGGCTAAGATGGCCCCAAGGAAAGCAAAATGTCAATATGCTATTAATATAAGAATTCCATATAGCAAGCAGGAATAAAAAAAAAATTCGTTTGCATGTGCTGTGGTTGATTCTAGCCTCTGGGTTTTGGAGCTCTAAGGTGATCCTTAGGGAAAAAACAAAATAAAATAAAAACAAAAAAAAAAGTTTTGGTCAAATGTGCATAACACAAGTCTGGAGATACTTGGGACTCTTCTCTTTCCAAACAGGATAGCATTCCAAGCAACAAATCTTCTCCATGTGTCCTAAAGCCTTCCCAATGAAAATTCTTTGTTTATATCTCGCTGTAAATCACGGTCTGAATCAAATATAAGGTCTCTGCATTCTATCCTACATATTTTATGATAATCTTGGCTTCTTCCTTTTACTATGAGGGAGGAAATAAAGGAAGAAAAAAGGTGTGAGAGAACGTGCAAAATATTTTTGTTCATCATTTAAAACAAGGGCTCATTAGATTTATAGAAATTACTAAGGGATTCAAAACTTTCCTAAAACTTCAAAGGTCCATAGTTTTGTAGACAGCTCCTTCCACACAACTCCTCATTCCACAAACATATGTTAAATATCTACTTTGTACAAGGCACTACGCTAAGTGTTTGTAATACAGACAAAAATATAATTGTCCCTGCCTTGAGGAGTCATATTCCATGAACTTGGTAGAAAGACTTCAAGAACTTATGTGGCCAAAAAATGTATCACCCTGTGATACATTTGGCCTGTTGTTTAATGTAAATATTATCAGTCCTTGAACAATATACATAGACTATCATTAGGCTCATGTTCAGTATTTTTTTAAATATAACCTGGAAAATGTTGGACCCTGGAATTCAGCTGTTATATTTCACCACTTGTGAAATCAGAACTAACAATGAAATGCATCTCAATATTAACTGTCAAGCACATACTGCAATTAAGTAAATTACTGCTCAGTTTAGAGAAGAAAGAAGTTAACAATATTTCCCTAAGTTATATCCATCACTGACATGGCAAACTGAATGTCACCAAAGCTTGGACTTTTCAAACCAGATAATACACTGCACAGAAAAGGGAAAATAATCTTAATGATCAAATTGGAGGTTAAGAGACTATTTGAGAAGCTTTTATAAAACTAAAAACAATGGTACACAAATTTGTTTTGAGGATAAAAACCATGTCAGGCTTGGAAATTTTCTGCTGGAGTCTGAGTTGAAAAGAATTGCACATGAGCGAAACAGTGAAAAAAACACATAAGAAAAACCCTGGGGGCAGCTAGGTGGCACAGTGAATACAGCACTGGCCCTGGAATCAGGAGGACCTCAGTTCAAATCCCATCTCAGACATTTGACACTTTTGTGTGTGTGACCTCAGTCACCTAACCCCAAATGGCCCTGCCTTCCCCCCTCCAAAAAGACCAAAAAAAAAAAAACTAAGAAAAACCCTCACATCTTAGCTCAAGAGATGCCTTTCATGAGCCTTTCCTGAACTAGGAAAATGGAAGATTTTAAGGCAGAAATTTTATTGTTCAGTCATTTTTCAGTTGTGGTTGACTCTTTATGACCCCATTTGAGATTTTCTAGGCAGAGATACTGAGTGGTTTGCCATTTCCTTCTCCCGTTCATTTTACAGGTGAGGAAAATAAGGCAAATGTGGAAAGTGACTTCCCAGGGTCACACAACTATAAGTATTTGTGGCCAGATTTGAAATCAGGAAGATGAGTCTTCCTAACACCAGGCCCAGTACTCTATCCACTGAATCACCTAGCTGCCCAAGACAGCAGTAATCAATCACAACAATAACCACATTCATATAATACTTTAAGATATGCAAAACACTTTATGATTATTATCTCTATCTTCACAACAAATCTGGGAAATAGATGCTATTATTATCCCTAGTTTATAGATGAGAAAACTGAGGCAGAGGTTAAGGGACTTGCCCAAGGTCTCCCAATCAGCATGTGTCTGAGGTTAGATTTGACCTCAGATCTTCCTGATTCTAGGACCAGGGCTGTACTTACTAAGGGTTATACTTAAGAATTATGGAAAACTAGTAATTAGCATAGTTTACAAGGAAACACTAGAAAATGTGCAACACATCATTATGGGCTCTCAAAATTCAGTACCTATGAAATGGAGAGGTGGGAGAGGAATAGAAGGAGAGGAGGCAGGGAGAGACAGAATGGGGTCAATCCTCTCATATAGAAGAGGCAAGGGAGAACTGTTACAATGGAGCGGAAGAACAGGAAGGCAAAAGGGAAGGGGTTAACCTTCCTCTCATTGAATTTGGCTTAGGGAAGGAATGACATACACTCTGAATTGGGTATCTTGGCCTACAGGAGAGTAGGGGGGATAATGAAGGGGAGGGCAGGTTGAGGGGGAGGGTTGTTAGAAGCACACACTTCTGTAAAGTGTCAGGGACAAAGTAGAGAATAGAACAAGTGGGGGGTGGAATAGGAAGGAGGGAAATATAGTCAGTCTTTCACAGTATGTCCATTGTGGAGATGTTCTGTGTAACTGCACATGTATGGCCTGTATTGAATTGCTTGTCTTTCCAGTGGGGGTGGGTGACGAGGGAGGAAGGGAAAGAATCTGGGATTTAAAGTTCTAAAATCAAATGTTAAAAATACATATGAATATACACATTATTATCATTATTATTATTTACAGGCACTGGGGTAGGGAGATCCATCTTGCCCTACTGGAAAGTCAGAGGGGTGATGGAGGAGGACATAGGAGAGAGTAGACATGGGGAGGGGGTATAGAGTGGGAGTGCTATTTTGGAGTGGTGGGTAGGGGAAAGACAGGGAGAAATTTTGTAACTCAAAATCTCATGGAAATGAATGATGTAGACTAAAAATAAACAAAAGTTAAAAAAAAAATTCAGTACCTATAGAATACCTACAGAGACATGACCAGGAGGCTAGCACTGTAACGGCAGCTCACCAGCTTTCACGGATGGAAAGTGACCCACTTCCAAACAACAAATACAGACTTCAAAATATCCTGGAGAACTTAACTAATAAATTATAATGCAACGACATCATTATCACACACCAGTGGATTGCGATTGTCCATAATTATCTGAACATAATACTGACCCATCAAAAAAAAACACTTAAGAGCAAATTATGAATAGATGTTGCCAGACTAAATATTCATGCTCTCCACATCACATGGATTGAAAAGCTTTCAAATTATAGACCTAGCAGCAGATACCCAATGAGATAAAATGCATTTTCCCTATTTTTCTGAATGTTCCTCGAGCTGTACCTATAATGCTTTGAGTGCGCCTACAGGATTCTAATACTTTTAACCAAAAACAAAAGGCACTTATTTTTGTACACCTTTGCAAGAATCTGTAAAACATTAAATACAAAAGAAAACTAACATGCTAGTAACTGGTCCCAAGACTATTTTTAAATCTGAATTCCATTGGAAAAGATAAGAAAAATGAGATAAGAGTAATAACTTAAATACGCTGATATCTATATACCTATCTACATATGTATATGTATATTTGCATATACATGCATAAATATGCATGTGTATTTTTGTGTACATACATATATACCAATATGTAAAAGAATATAGATACATACAAACACCAAGTAGAAAGATAAATGAAATTAACATTTATAGGCTTCATAAATAAAAGGTTTCCCCATTAGATTGTAAGCTTCTTGAGGACAGGGAATATGTTTTCCACTTTGAATTCTCAGCACTTCACAGAGGACTTTGCATGGCTGACATCCTTAATTCACATCTGCTAAATTTTTCTGAGTTTTCTGTACAGTCAAATGTACATGTTTCCAAGTCTGAAAAGAATGAGGTCAAAAGCCACTACAACTTGCTTCCAAGGTACTTGAAAAGGACTCACAAGCAATGAGTACTATGGAAATGTCTGACCTTGGAGAACTAAGGAACCAGCACGATGATCATAGTGCACGACTCTGAAGCATAAATGAAATAGGGACGTTGTAGATAATGTTTGTTTCCTGTAATAGCAGACAGGTGAAATGCACCTTAGAAGAATTTTTAATATTATCTGCCCGCCCCATGTTCTCACTGATAGATTACTTATAACGACAGGTACCTAGGGATAATTTACTCCCTTCTACTCACGCTCGACGCATCCCAGGAGCCGCCAGGATCCTGTTCTATGCTTTGCCACTGTTTTTCTAAGTCTGGGCTCTGAGTTACAGCAAATTCCTCACCATAGTGAGGGGCCCTGCCTTTACTGGCAATCTAAGGCCTTCCTAGTAAAGTCATACACAAACCTTAAACCATAATTGGGGCATCTCAATATTAAACATGTATCTCAAAACTAGAAGAAAAAGTATGAAGAGAAAGACATTCTAATCACATTAAAGCAGCTTGGCACCTTTCTCTACAACTCAGGCATCTGAGAAGGTTCTCCAGGGCACTGAGAGGTGGCCCCAGTCGCAAAGCCCTTCTGGGTCAGAGGAAGGAGTTACTGGCTCTAAAACTAGTACTCTATCTCTCTCTCTCTGCAAATTCACTAATCATCAAAACAATGAAATTCAAGACAAACTTACACTATGTTATCATATCTGTACTAAAGTTGGGGGTTTTTTTTTGGTCTTTTTGGAGGGCGGAAGGCAGAGCAATTGAGCTTAAATGACTTGCCCAAGGTCACACAGCTAGTAAGTATTAAGTGTCTGAGGCCGGATTTGAACTCAGGTCCTCCTGACTCCAGGGCTGGTATTCTATTCACTGCACCACCTAGCTGCCCCTAAATTAGTTTTCTTTTTTAAAATGTTTTAAAATGAATATTAGCAGGGTCACAGGGAAACAGATACACTAACACACTATTGGGGGGAGGTAGAAACTGATACAAATAGGTGGAGAGCAATATGGCAATATACAGAAGGTAAACAAATTTACCATATCTTTTTACCCAGTAATTCTATGACCTTTATCTGAAAATAATCATTAAAATGAAAAAAGGACCTATCTGTACATAAACATCCTTCATTACTCACTATATAACAGGAAGGAAGGGAGGGAGGAAGGAAGGAAGGAGGGAAGGAAGGAGGGAAGGAGGAAAGAAAGGAAGGAAGGAAGGAAGGAAGGAGGGAAGGAAGGAGGGAAGGAAGGAAGGAAGGAGGAAAGGAAGGAGGAAAGGAAGGAAGGAAGGAAGGAAGGAAGGAAGGAAGGAAGGAAGGAGGGAAGGAGGAAAGGAAGGAAGGAAGGAAGGAAGGAAGGAAGGAAGGAAGGAAGAGAGGAACCTATGCTTAATAACTGAAGAATGAATAATTTGTGGACTATTTATATAATAAAATATTATGATGTAAAAATATTAAATATGAGTTATAATAAAATTACTATTGGGTTTTCCACTCTCCTACCATATTGGGTAGACTAGTTTTTGCCCTGAAAGGCAACAAAACTCATTTTAGGACTTGATTAGCCCAGAGGCTAAGACTTCAGACCCACCTCCCCAAAACAAGGAGATGGGGAATGGAATAATGAATTCAGGGAAGAGTAGGAAGGACAATTTGACTTAGAATAGAGAATTATATGAAGTAAAACTTGGAAGGTGGGATGGAGCTAGAGTATGAAGGGTTTTAAATGGCCAGGAGAGAAGTTTTTGTTTTGTCCTAGAGGAAATAAGGAGTGACTGAAGGTTCTTGAGGGGAGAAATGACATTATTAGACTTGTACTTGATTATTTTGCTGTCTATATGGGGGACAGATTGGGGAGAGGGGAGAGACTACAAGTTAAGAGTCAAAACTAGAAGGCCTAAAGTACATAGGGGAGTGACTACTTGAGTGCAAAAATAGAAACAAATTTGAAATACATTATTAGAAATTATACTATACTATATATAATATACTATTATACATTATATACCATATTACATATTATGTACTATTATTCTACATTAAATTTTTGCTATGATAAAGAAGGCTATGGGGGAGAAAGACTATATCTGACCTCTCGGTGAATCCTTGATATTTTGACCTTGGGTTCAAAGTTAACAGTACTAATTTTCTATGATGTAAAGTTAACTATCATGTTATTCATATAAACTGGAGTAACTGTATAATGACATTTACTGGGTTATTTTCAAGGGCTCTAAAAAACCTAGATCATACCCATTACAAATTTTATTTACAAAGGACTCCTTTGACTACACCCCAGGATTTGGATTGAGTAAAATGCTTCTCTACAACCACTACAAATCTGTGGGAGTTGATTAAGCCATAATGGAGGACAATGCCTGACGTGGTTCCTTGACATTGAGAGACTGGGATCTTTAACCTCTTGTGCGAATGAAAAAGCAAGAAAGGGAGGGGGTGCTGGGAGAACATACAGGATCTGCTCTGTGACGCAACTCCCAAAGGATTCTCATGGCTCAAATGAATGAACAGAAAGAAAAACAGACAAGGCTCTTGCTCCTTCTTCACCTGCATACCACACACTATATTCTCATGTCTTCTGCCTCCAAATATGAAGTACTGCCCTTATGTGTACTGTTAAAACATGGTGGGCTATTTTTAAACATTTATAACATTGTCTTGGCAAAAAGTGATCATCATTTGTCTTCAGTGAATTGTTTGTTTTGGGAGAGTTTAACATTTTCAAAAAAGGGCCTTTCCTACTTTAAGCAAAAAGTAAGAAAAAATGAGGAATTTATTTTTTTTCCCCTTTTTTGTCTACAGGGAAAATGAAGATGATCAAACTTTCTATAAGAAAATTCCTCCAAAGTTAACTCAAAATAGTTACTTAAGATATCCAACCATTAGAACAACTTTGCAAGTTGTAGCCTCAGATATCTTGATGAGCTTTAGTATTTTGCACATAACAGGGGCTCAAATGCTACTAACAATGTATATCAAAATAAAATGTGTTATTCTTCTCATGTAAACACACATCTGTACCATCTTACCAGACAGGAGGAGTCACTCATTTTTTTTTCCTCACAGGGGAATTTATTAGCACTGTGGAATGGTGGAAAGATCCTTGGTCAAGAAGTCAGATGATAGAGACTAGAGTCTCTCCTCTGATACTTACTAAATGTGGGGCCCTGAGCAATTAAATTAAGCCTTAATTCCCATATTTTATATAACGATATTTACACTTGTAAATCAAGTACTATAACAAGGTGACTACGTTTCCTTGAATTCTTTTGATCAAAGAGGAGGTGTCTTCAATCCAACAAACAAGCATTTATCAAGCTCCTGCTACTCTTTGGGTTTGCTTCCAGGCCCTGGGATACAAATAGGAAGAATGAAATAATGCCTAGTCTCAAGGCAGGGTTGACAATGTAGTTCTTCCTCCTTTGAAATTCTGGAATTTTGTTCTGGAATTCTGAGGAGTTCAGTCCCAGAACCAGTTTCTGGGCCCATGATAAAGTGGTTGGAGGAGCCTCATGGAAAGCCGTCTTCTCGTTTGTTTCCTCTCATTCCATTCTATCCGTCCATTCGTACTCTCCTGCCCATGTCCCACCCCACTCCCACCACTTTCTGAACAGCAGCCCAGGTCTTCAAACAAAGGTGGAAAGGCAGCTTTGAGTACAGTGTGAACTGGAGGGTCACTGAGAACTCTTCTCTACAGGATCCTTTAGATGGCCACTGAGACCCCAAACTCTAACATTCTATGTTTCTATGATCACTACTCCATAAGAAAGGATGAACTGTGAAGATTTCAAAGAAATGTGAAATCTTCTAGGAAGTACTACAGAATAAAGAAAGCAGAATCCAAACAATATTTGTGCACTGAAAATATGAAATTAAAGGCAACCATAACAGCAACAAACCCAGAAAGGGTTATAAGAACCAGTACCATTCTGAGATCACAAAATTAAAAGATCCAGGATAGAGATCTTTTGAGTTCGACTTAGTAATCAAGCTAAGAGCACGTTCGTGAGTTTATGAGAATGTACAGTAACCAATCATCTTGTTTAGTTTTAGAGTTCTTGCTTTTCTTCTTGCTTATATACTGCAATACGTATGCTTAACAAGAAAAGTTTAAATTTTTTGAATTATCATTATTTTTAAAAAGACACACAAGCACACCAGGAAGCATTCCTCCTCCTTCACATCCCAAGCATCCCACATGTCCTGCTTTACACACTACAGGTCTTCCTGATCTGATTAGTGACAAGTGACCTATCTCTCACCTGAACTTGGATCAAAGAGTAAGAGTTGGAAGAGATGTTGGATGGCACCTGGACTAACTCCTGGTTTCACAGATGAAGAAACAAAAAGATCCAGGGAGGGTGCCTCACCAAAAGTCACACAGTAAGTAGCAGCATCAGGATTTAAACCCAGGACTTCTGAGCCCCAGTTCAAGTCCTGCTTCTTTCCACTGCACTGACACTGCTAATTAATAATGACAATCCCAACTAATCAACTAATAGAGCATCATTTACTTTTCTTATTGCAATTTCACATTCTGCCTTGTATCCTTCTTTGGGGCACATGTTATCTCTTACACCTAACACTGGGTTACATTAGGATGGTGGCTGTATAGTCTCTGCTGTAATGGATGTGGCCATTGTACAGAAACAGGAACACCGGACTGGGAATCAAGAGAGTCAAGTTCAGGCACAGACT
>CM053581.1:43639217-43675104 GCA_028627135.1 Pseudochirops cupreus
TTAAGACGACTCTTTGAAAAATTCAACTATAGAGTCAAGTTAAATCAATCAAGCATTTAGACACTGTGCTAAGGACTGGGGATACAAAGAGAGGCAAAAGGTGGTCCCTATTCTCAAGGAACTCACAGTCTAATGGAGAAAACAGGCAAAAACCGTGTCCAAACAAGCTATGGACAGAACAAATTGAGGACAGTCTCAGAGGAAAGGTGCTGAGTTTAAGCAGGATGGTGAAAAAGCCTTCCTGCAGAAGGTGAGCCTTTGAGACTTAAAAGGAAACTAGGGATGTCAAGAGGGAGAGATGAGGAAAGAGAGCACCAAAGGCAGGAGGGAGAACCAGTGAACATGCAGAGTTGGGAGATGGAGAGGATGGAAGAGGGGTGTGCGCCAAGTGCTGAAGGGCTCTGAAAACCAGAGGATTTTATAACTTTGTTTTACATCCCTCTGACAATTAACAATAATTAATGTCAAGCAAGGCATCTGATAGACAGATGTAGCCCAAAAAAAGGTACTGGTGGAAGAGGAGAAAGAAGAAGAGGAGGAGAAGAATGGATTGAATTTGATAAATCAGACAGTATTTCTTACCATCCCAAGTCACTCCAACTGTCCAACACAACTGTTCAATAAAAATCCAGTTGACCAGATATATTTAAAACATTCAAAAACTCTCTACATAAACATCAGTTGGTTTGATGAAAACCCTTCTGGTGAATCAATGGTGCAGCAGAACAAAGTAATCAATGGATGACAGTATGAATGATGTGAACCAGAGGTTTGTTGATTAATAAGGTCACTGTAAAACAATATTGGTCACACGGGGCCAGTTTGATGGGGACAGGGAATCCTCTAGCGGAGTCCTTGAAGGATCTGGTCATGATCCACTTCTTTTCTTTTTTCTTTTTATTTTTTACCAATTTCTTTTCAACATTTTTATCAACAACTTGGATGAAGCTATAAAAAGCATGCTTGCTTACCAAATTTGCATATGACATAAAGGTAAGAGAGATAGCTAATGCACTGGGTGAAGTCAGAATCCAAAAAATATTTTGACAGTTCAGAATGAGTCGAATTGGATAAGATGAAATTTAATAGAAATAATGTAAAGTTCTAGGTTCAAAAAACTCAACTTTATAAGTAAAAGACAGCAGAAGGTAGGGCAATGGATATTGTCCCTAAGTACAAGATTTGGGTTATTATTTAAGTGAAATGCAAGCTCCAGAAAAGTCCAATGGCAGCCCAGACAGTGTGTTCTTAAATTTAATTGTGAGTCATTCAATGTCCAGAATATGGGAGGCTCTAATGGCCCTACTGGATCACATCAGGTGTACTGTGTTCTCTCATAGGCAACCTCATTTCAGAAAGGCCATAGAAAAACTAGAGAGTGACCAGTTCATAGGTGAAGCAGGCTAGTAAAGGGCCTCTAAACCACGTCATATATGGATTAGTTGAAGGAAAAGGGGGAATTTAGTCTGGAAAAGATTAGACTCAAAGCGGGACATGATGGTGGTCTTTGAGTATGCAAAGGGTTGCCATGTGGAAGAGGGATCAGATTTGTTCGGATTGGCACCAGAGGGTAGAGCAAGGAAAAATGCTTATAGAATTTGCAGACAAGCAGATTTGGGTTCCTATCATTATTTTTACTTTAAAGAACTCAAAAAGTCATTCCTAAGGCAAGGCCCAAGTAACAAAAATTAACAACAAATGGAGACATTTGTTCAAGCATTAAAACATTTCCTACGTTCCCCTGACCAAGTCCTCATGAGGTTAGTACACTAATGCAGCCAATTATGCAAATTAATTCAATGTGTCTTAAATGTTCTTTTAAGGAAAATAAACCTGCTATTTTAAGATACAATAGATTTGCTCAGTATGAACTAATTTATCTCCCTCCCTTTGTCCACACCACCTCCTCACAAAACAAAAACAAAACCCACTTGATAATGTCACAATGTCCCTCTCATGCACAGAGGGAGGCATGAGAATTGCTTTTAAAAAAAGGACACAATGGAAAGAAGTAGTAGGAGACAGGTCATATATATTTACATATATATGTATATATGTGTATATAGGTACATGTGTATACACATACATATGGAGGGTAGTTACTGTTACAATGGGAGGAAACAGCAAATCCTTTCCATTTCTGAGAAAGAGAGGAAGACAAACTTCTACTCTGGTATGTCTTGATCTGGAAGTGCCTGAGAAAGAATGGACAGCATGGGAGTAAGACCGGGAAGCTGAATTCCTAGGCTCTGATTCAGACTTTAGTGCATTCCTCTAAGCACAAAAGTACAAGGATAGCCAGAATTCCTATCGCATGCTAGGGTTTGTGAAGTCTCTATCTTTGCTATCTCACTGGCTCTTCAGAACATCCTTTGGAAGCAGGCGCTATCATGCTTCCATCTTACATATTAGGAAACTGGGTGCAAGGGAAGTAAAGTGACTCACCCAGAGTCACACAGCCAAGCAAGTATTCAACACAGGACAGAACTCAGGTCTTGCTGATGACTAGTCCAGCAGTCTAACCACTGTGCCATTCAACTCCTTCGAATATAAAAAGTAAGGACACAGGTTCGTCATATTCCACAGAACAATCAGCTTCATGGTTTTATTCTTTGGGTCCCTTATCAGAACTCATCGTGTAGGTAAAAAGAGTAAAGGGCATGGGGGTGTGTGTGTGTGTGTGTGTGTGTGTGTGTGTGTATACACGTGTATATGTTTATATATTTATAAACATATAAATACATATCTATCTACATATAAACATACACACACACTTACCCTCAGGAAAACAGTAGAGGGGGAATCTAGGTATTATAAAAATGAAAGATAACAATAAAATCTATTAAATTTTTTTAAACCAACCTTCTACATTCTGACTCCCACTTGAGATAATGTTTGTAAAGCACTCAGCACAGAACCTGGCACATGGCAGGAACATACAGATGCCAGCTGCCATCATCATCATCGTCACCATCATCTCTGTCATTTCCAGACTCTCTCCCAAAAGAATATTTAGCATTAAGCTCATCTCATATTATCTTGCTCATTTCATCATGTATGATAGTAGCTAAAATTTTAAGTTTTTAACTACTGGTCCTGTTGAGAGAAGATTCCACATTTTTCTAGTACAAAGGATAACAACAAAGACCTAAAGAAATGATAGTCATCTTGGTTCACTCTAAAAGTTACCTAAGGATTTTTTCCTTCTGTAGTAAATTTTGTTTCTTGACAGATCAAGAGGTTTAAATGAGACTTGAATTAGGTTTATTCACCCACACAAAGTATCTGTTTGCTTAAATGCCAATCTTGGTTTGATTTCAAAGGCAGAATCCTAAAGCTGGCCCTGATGCTTCACTGGCCAAACTCTCCATTCCATTGTCCATAACTATGGAGTGGTCGATGCCCTGCCCTTCCCCCTGCTCAGAGGCCTGTAACAACCACTCACTCCCAGTGCCACTCAAATCTTTAAGACCAGCCAAGGCCAGTCAAAGTTCACTTGGTGTTAATCCTTTAGTGCACTCAGTGGGTTTTCTCCATTGTTCTGGTCAGTTATTTTGCACAGAAAAGCAAACTCTCATATACCACATAACAATTAGAGTTCAAGACTGTTCCCATAGGTAGACTGAAAAAAGAGTCTTCCAAATCTTACTAAATTTAGACTAGTCAAAGCTCCTAGGGATTTTACACCATGGTTAAATTGGGCACCAGTCATAGAAGGAATTAAATGTTCTAATCGGTATTTTTCATGTTTAAGGTCTACTACTGTGAACAAGTAAAGAAGCTGGACTTTCCTGCTGGATCCTGAAGAAGTGTCCCAGCTTAACTTTTTTTTTAAGTCCAACACTTGGTTCAGAAATAATGCCACACTTTCAATAATGATGGTGTTCTTTTCCAACTGATGCTCATTGCTTTTCTTAAGATAAAATTTCTTTCAAAATGTATTTCCTAGGGTTGAAAAAAATCCTTCCTAAAATCATCACATTATCCATGATACCAAGCTACCAAACTAGCTAAAGATATTAAATGTCACACTCAATATAATAACGTTATTGAAGAACTGATAGCTAGGAGTCACAGTCATGCCACTTTCATATTCAGTAAAATCTTATTACTGAAATTCAAATCTCATTAATAGGAAATATGATAGTAATTCTGTCATGATGAGTTCAACTGAAAAAAAGTTTCAAATTTTTTTCTCTTTATAAAATTTCAAGATCTTATTCATGGTCTGGACTAGGTGATCCCTGAAATTCATTTTATAAAAATCTATCATTCTATGGTCTACATCAGTAACATGTTGAAACTAAGGATTCAGGAAGTAGAAGAGTCTTTCATTTTCACAATGTCTAACGTTTCAATGTAAGGCCAATCACTGACTGAGACTTTCCTATTTATGGTCCATTTTATTTTCTCTGTCCATTCAATTATTCCACAAATAACTGAGAGGTTACTATATGTGGGAGATTGTAGGACATACAAAATTGCATAAAAATGATTAAGGCTTATAACTTTTAAAAGTCTTCTTTAACTTAGGGGTACCCTTTTATAGCTTAAGTCATATTATACATTACTTATAAGTACTGATACTGAATGTTTTAAATTACTTTTTAGATAATTCAATAGGCTAGATTGCCTTCGCACTCTGATTATTCCAAGTGATGTTTCATTCAGCATCTATGCACAAATACCATTTAATCATTTCTATCTACATATTAGATATCATTACGTATATTAGGTATCATTAGAGCACCTATATATTAAAAATGGAGGTTGCTTTCGGGTTCAACGCTGATTTTTGTTTTTTGAATAACAACCAAATTATATCCTAATATGAAAAATATCAACCTAACTGTAGCAGGTGCTTTCTGTATGCTCTTAAAGATCACTTCTAAAAATTTCAGTTTCTTTTGAGGAGTTACCTTTCAAGATACAGTAAGTGTGATAGATGCAATATCAAAGCAAGGAGTCCAGATTTCCAATGGTCTAAAAGACTCAAATATAATTAAAAGCATTAAACCAAACCAGTTTTCCCCCTTTTTGAATGAGAAATATCTTTTCCAATTGCAAAAACATGATCCAATACTTTTTTTTTCCCTAAGCCTTTATCTATCTTGGAATATGAGAGAATCTCTCAGAGTGCAGGTAGCTCAGAGGCCATAGTCCAATCCATGTCGGAACAGTAATCCCCTCTACCATGTAGGCAACAAGCAGCCTTACAGTCTTTGCTTCTAAACCCTGAGGTGGTGCAGAGAATAGGGAAGGAATATGACAGGCAAACTACCACCTCAGAAAGCAGATGAAAAGCCTAGAAGAATTTAGAGCACCAAAAAATTCAAACTAGACAAGAAAGATGCATCTGAGGTAGGTAGGTGATGAACTAATGATGGATAAGAGTGCTGGACTTAAGGTCAGGAAGACTCAAATTCAAATCCAGCCTCAGATACACTGGCTGTACAATTCTGGGCAAACCATTTAACCACTGCCTGCCTTAGTTTCCTCATCTGTAGAATGGTAATAATAATAGCTCCTAACTCCTGGATCTGTTATGAGACGAAGGAAGAGTAATGAGAGCCTGAAGCAGTAACCGTGGAGAAATGCCTCTGTCACATTAAGCACAACCTCCATCAGACAACTTTAAAAGAACCTGTAGAGAGCTCTGTCTGGGGCAGATATTTCAGCGTCTCGGTCATTCAGTCCTGGGCCTCTTCTGGCTCTAGTATCCTTTGCCAGACACCAAGAGATGTTCAGTTGTTTTGGAGATTTTTACCAGGATGCTTTGTGAAGCTAGTCAACACCAAACCCACTCCATTCTAACCTTTTACAGCTTAAATATTTTCCACTAATTCTGGTAGAAAAGGGTTTTCCATGAGGGATTAATTCCCTGAGTTGCCCTGCTTCTCCAAGATTTCTGTTTTTGCACTGGCATACATAGCAGGAACATTTTTATTAGAAGTAAAGTGACACAGTGTGCTTGTCTGTTGAATTAAGATTATTCTCCCTTATGTGACAAGCCATTCAAAATTGGTCTAAGGTTTCTTGGAAATAATTTGAAGGGACAGTTTTTCTCCCATAGATAAAACCTCTAACATCCCCCTCCCTCAAGTTCTTACATATGTAATGCTGCTGGAAACTCCTCCCCTCTCTTAATATTTTCCCCATCTGGGTTTAGAAGGCTTCACTTCATGGAAAAGATTTGAAATCTACTGAAATTAACTTAACAAAAAAACCTAAGAAAGAACACAAGGTTAAAGTTTAACAATGCCAAAGGCATTTGTGAGGTGGCTGTTGTGTGAGCTGTCTCAAGTATAAATAATAAATCTCTCTGGATACCATTCTGTATTACTGATTTAGGAAACTCCATTCGAAAATATACATTCATTCATCATAAAGGCATTTATCAGAAAGGAGAATCCAAGGTCTTAAAATTAAATAATTTTTAACTTAAAAAAGCTTCAATTAATAACAGACAAAGATAACAATATTTGTTCATCTGTATGCAAGGAAGAGAGCATTATTAACAAATCCATATTAAGTCCTACCATCATCATAATATGAATTCAACTGAATTGACGTAGTGAAGTTCAGCAATGAGGTTAAGGCTATTCAATCAACACAAGTAAAGTATCAACAACTGAAAATGATACAAGCCAGTTGTGCTCCTCCCAATGACCTCCATGGGCCTCAACACAGTGTTGTGAAGGTGACCTTGGGGTCTCAAATTCTTTATATACTACCAGGACACAAGCTCAGGCACATCTTGCACTGTTAAAAATATGGGCCAAGCCACAGAGAGTTTATGCACCCCTCTTCTGAGGCTGACCTCTACTAACTACGGAGACTTTCATCCCCAGAAGACCAGATGCCAAATGATGAAGTCAGTCATAAAGACCACTGACTAGGACAGTGGTTCTCAACCTTCCTAATGCTATGATCCTTTAATACTTGTATGTGGGTATATCTGGGCGTATCTGCATGTGGGAGGACCCTCTTGGAGACAGATAGAGGAGCGGTGTCTTGGTTCCTGAGATCATTGGAAATATATGTTTTTCAATGGTCTTAGGTGACCCCTGTGAAAGGGTCATTCAACCCCCCCAAGGGGTCGCGACCCACAGGTTGAGAACCACTGGACTAGGGGATCTGAGTTGGTAAAAGAATCACAAGATCATCTGTTTAGAGGTGGAAGGAACCAGAGAAGGCCTGAAAGATCCCACCTAGCCCCTTCCTCACCTACTCTATCCCAAGCTCCTCTTGCCTTGTAGGGGTGCTGTCCATTACTGCCACTTTCAACTCAATCTCTATTCTGCACTCTTCAAATTCTTACCCTCAAAACATGCTGCCAACTTGTCCTCTTCTCTCTGACTCCCAATCATGCCCAATTCCCTTCCTAGAATGGTTTGTGACTTGAGTTTCTACTTATCTAACTTTGAATCATGAAAGTCAGATTCTTCAAGCCCCACTTCCATTAAGGAAGGTTTTCTCCCATGCTCTGTGCTCATAAAGGACTCTCTGTCTCTGCTGATCTCTAGGTTTTGAGTACAGAGGTGGTACCTGCTACATCTTGCCTGGGGCCTGTTATATCCCCATGTCTAATCTCTAGCCTTCAGCTAGAGTAAGTCCTCAAAGACTGGCATGTTCTCTCTCTACACTTCTACCTCTCCAAAGCCCATCAACCCCCTTAAGGCATAGTTCAAATGCCATCTCCTATGAGAGGCTTTTCCTGATTCTCCCATGACTCTGTATGGACTGCCCTGATCTCTTCATGTGTATGTAGTTTCCCTGGGTAGAAAATAAGCTTCTCAAGAGCAAAAATTGTTTTGTTTTTGTATCACCAGCACCCAGCAGAGTGCTCAACACATAGTAGGCACTTTATTGCTTGAAAAATTGAACTGAATTATAACCCACCAACCCCTTTATTTTAAAGAAAGAAGGAAGCCCTAGAGAGGTTAAATGGTTTGCAGCCTGTAATTCTAATCAAGCATTTTTCCCCTTACACCACATGAACAAACCCATGAAATCACAAATTAAGGATGGTTTTCTGGGAAGGAAATACACCAGGAAAAGGTGAATTTCTAACAGGTTCTGAAGCACTTTTTGTCACAGTAATATAAGAGAAATATTTACTATTATCTCAGCACTGTAAATAAAAATGTGTTAAATGGCTGGCTGTACTTGGTAACCGTGAAAATCATATAGGGACAGCTAAACACTGAATGAGTCATCAATGACCAGGACGAGTGAGAAGTAGGAGAATGGCATCTACAGAGGCCCAGTCTCCCTGAGGAAGACTCATAGCTGAAACACACTAGCTGTGTAACTGTGGCATGGGACTCTCACAGTGCCTAGAGAGTCACCCTCCAAGGCGGCAAAGTTGCAGAAAAGAGGCTGATCTGCCTTGGGAAAAGGAGCTTCCTCATCTCAGTTCCCTCTAGCAGTCAAGTCACAAACCCGCAGGTAAATTGTTATTGTTTGTCCTTCCTTTTCAAGAGGATCGGCAGTATCATGGGTGATGACTTGTCTCGTGTGAATTGGATTTAAGTGAGGCAGAGTTACACAAAGTCATCAGCCTGGCTCTCTCTTCCAGAGTTACTGGAGTCCAATGGCAGGACAAAAGTCAGGACTACTAGCAATGGCTCAGGAGGAGGCAGCGGATGACCCTGGCATCTTCAATGTCTGACCAAGCTCTAAGCACTCCAGAGTGCCTGCCTTCATGGTCATTGGAACAAATTGTTCTCATCCATTCATTCCACCAGGGGAAGACTTCACGTGCTTGTGTAGACAGCCCTCTAACTCATTAATGGGTTTGAGGTCTGTCTCAGTTCTCAACCTAGTTTAGCCTTTCTGCCAGGACGGTTCTATCAGGGGTGTAGGTACTGTGCACACTACAGCTTCTTGGGTGGGAGCTGGGTAAAACACAAGGGGTAAACACAAAAGAAAATGATGAAGATCTTCTGGAAAAGTCCATGAGAGCTTCACTTTAGGGCAGCCAAAAAAAATCAAGGGGATGAGCTGCTGTCTCGTGAGGATGGCGCCCTCCAGTCTGAAAAGCCAAGGTGCATACGTACAATAATGAAGGTGGATATGGATATCTGGATGGAGTCAATGTGGATTTACTTACCAAAACCCAGTCTATGAGAACTAAGGGGCATCTATACTATAAAATGCTGAAAAAAGTCAAGTTTTAGGAATTTATTATGGGAAATGAAATGTTTTGGAGCTGACATCAACTGTCAAACATTCTAATTCAGACCAAGCATCTAGAAGCCATCTGTCATCCACAGCCTGGCCCCTCTTCTAGGTGCGGCTTAGATAACAAAGTCAGACTCCTCACCATCTCCTTCCCTTCACCTCCTGTCTGCCACCCTGCAGAATGCTGGGACTCTCTCTGTTGCTCTAATTCCAATGGCTATTCTTAGGCCACTGAGCAATATTTCTAGCATCCTGTCAGGAACTGGCCCTAAGAGAAGTGAGAATGGCTTGGGGCCACTGTGGCACAAAGCCACTGGTAAATTCTTAAAATAAACATTTTCAGGTCATATGTATATAATGATTCCCCAATAAATCCAATTCCATTACTTCAGATTTCACAGTAGTTGAGGTCATGTAATTTGCTAGTCTACCTAAAAGTTATAAGGACATACTACAACTTTACCCACGGCAGAGTTCCCTTCTTTCCAATCCTGGCAATGATAACAACTGCCAAATGAGGCATAAATGGACAAGAGGGTGGGGCAGGGTGGGGAGGAAACAGAACCGCCCGTCTGGAGGGGGGGCGGGGAGGGGGAGGACAGAGTACGTTGTAGGAATGGATATTTGGGGAGGTCACAATCACACCATGAGCTTGCATGAAAGTCCCTGCTTGTGGAGCTAGAATATAGCTGCAAGATGAGGCTGTATTCCAAGTATTCCATGCTGACCCTTGGAGTCCAGTACTTTGCTCTGGCTCATGTACTAACAACGTACAATTCCTCCTATAACTGCTCCAATATATAGATAGTGCTGGTCATATGGTACAAAGTCTTCCAAGTGGAAACGTACATCCAACACAATCTCTTTGTAAACCAAATACCACCACCTTCTCTTACAAGGCTAAATTAAAAATAAGTACTAATGAACACATACACACACATCAACCCAAGATAGTTAATAACTATCAAAATGTACAATACAATTAGGCACTATGGAAGTTAAGAACTGATTTCAGCTCAAGCCAAGAGGCATTTTACAGAAAAAAAAATTTTGAGTTTCTTATATGAGTTTCAGATTTGTTCTTATTGTTGCAGTACATAGAGCACTGGGCTTAAAATCAAGAAGACCTAAATTCAAATCTGACCTGCGATACTCACTAGCTGTGTGACCCTTGGCAAATCAATTAACTCTGTTTGCCTCAGTTTCCTCATCTGCAAAATGAGCTGGAGAAGGAAATGGCAAACCATTCCAGGATCTTTGCCAAGAAAACCCAAAATAGGATCACAAAGAGTCAGAGACAACTGAACAACTGATGTGCCTTTTGTTTTAAAGAAAAGACTGCATAATTTTATAGCCCATTGTAGTCTAGAAGGGGTGGACATCATCTGTGGTTTCCTTCCAAGTCTGAAGATAAGTTTTCTTTTTTTTCATTGAAAACAACAACTCTCATTTATAAAGACTTTTCAGGTTTGTATTTCTTTTACAATAATTCTGTGATGTAGGTAGTGCAAATACTTAGTACCAGGGATCATCTATGGTCACATAAATAAAAAATGCCTGAGGTGAGACTTTAAAATGTATGTGTGCATATGTATGTGTGTATGTAAATATGCATATATGTATATATATACACACACACATATATACATGTATACATACAGAGACTTGAAAATCAGCACTTTTTCACTTCACCTCTAATCTCTACTGCCTCTTAGATAAGTGTCTAAAATGAAAATGGATGAGTCAAAACAGACAAAAAGGCCTAAATATTAACATTCACACCATTTAAAAAAATTAGAAGAGAATCAGGTCAGGTTCTCACGGCTTTAGTTAGGGAGAGAATTCTTAAACAAATAAGGAAGAGAAGCAAGTGCAATAGACAAAACAGATGTTTTCAATTAAATTAAATTGAAAAGCTTTTTCAGAAAAAAAAAATCAATGAAATTAGGATAAGAGAAGTTGCCAGTTGAGAAAAAAAAACTCTGCATCAAATATTGTAGATAAGGCTTTGATATCCAAAATATATATAAGGAACTAACCAAATATAAAACAAAGAGATATTTTCCAATGGTCAAGTAGTCAAAGGATATGAACAAACAGTCCTCAAAAGAAGAACTGCAAATTATTAACAACCCATGAAAAAATACTCCAGATTACTAATAATGAAAACCAAAACACCTGAGGTTCCCCTTAACACCCTGAATATTAGCAAAAAAGAAAAACACAGAAAGAGTGATATCAGAGGGATTATAGAAAGAGAAGCACACCAATATACTCTTGGTGAAGCTATGCACTTGACCAATTATCCTGGAGAGCAATTTGGAATTACACCCAAAAAGTGATTGAAATGCCCATGTCCTTTGATCCAAAGATCTTGATGCTACACACATGCCGTAAGAAGGTAAAAAACACAAAAAGAGCTCCCGCATGCACCAAAATATTTATAGCAGCACTGTTTGTGGTAGCAAAGAACTGAAAACAAAGATGCCCAATGACTGGGGAATGGCTAAACAAAGTGCAATACATTAATATAATGGAATATTACACAGATTTATGAAAAAATTAATTTGATGAATAGAGAGATGCACATGGAAAAACTCACAGGAACCCAGGGTCACACTGTAAATTCAACGGAAAGACAAACAACAAAAACAGTTGACTGGTGTGTAATTCTAATGACTCCTAAGAGATGAGAAAATATACCTCCTTCCCTTCTTTGCAGAGGGAGGCCTAAATGGATGTGGAACCGTCTAGATCAGTGGTTCTCAACCTTCCTAATGCCTCGACCCTTTAACACAGTTCCTCATGTTGTGGTGACCCCCAACCATAAAATTATTTTTGTTGCTACATCATAACTATAATTTTGCTACTGTTATGAGTTGTAATGTAAATATCTGATATACAGGATGTATTTTCATTGTTACAAATTGACCATAACCCACAGGTTGAGAACCGCTGGTCTAGATCCTGTCAGACTATGATGTGCTGATTAGTTTTGCTGAACTACTTTTTCCCTTTTTCTTTATTATTCTTTGTTTTATAAGGAATGGCTCTCTAATGAGAAAAAGAAGACAGAATATACTGAGATACCTAGAAACAAAAGAGATCAACATATATCTTTGGCTTTCCTCTTTTTCTTCAACATTTCTCCTTAGACTTAAGGACTTACAAATATACACATTGATGCCCTCCAAAAATGCCCTGACTTCTCATGTCATCAACTTCCACAGTTCCAATAATCTATATCTTTAGTCCACTCCAGTCACATAGAGACCCCATCATACTACTTAATTTCATTATAACCCACAAAGTTTTTGCTTCCATAATATCCATTGCCAAAGAAAAACCTCTTAGCTTTCCATACCTCCCCTCTTCCTAAACCTGCTCTTTGTTCTTATCAAGATGTCTAGTCACTCCACATCTCATTCACCCTGCTCTGACTTCATTTTCCTCTTGTTGCAGTTGACCCTACAGCTAACCTCTTTGGCCATCACTGTACACTGAATGAATCTCTTGCCTTGCTTGGCTTATGATCTGCTAAAATCTTGTCAAATTCTATGCCCTGTTTGCCCTTACCATCCTACCTTCTCCATTAGCAACCACAACTGGAAGAAGTCAACCACCCATGCTGAGTCCACTACAAATTTAGGTTATCTAGGTCTCCAATGGGTCTTCACTCAATACTTCATGACACCTCTTTCCTTCTTCCTTAAGTGTCCATAGCATACTCTCCCTTGCAGCTATTTCAAATCATCTATCCTCAAGTCCTCCATACCAAATCCTCTTACTCTCAGAAACTCTTAATTTCCAAAGAAAACAGAAGCCAAGCAAATTAATAAAATGGAGAATTATTATGCATTAAGAAATTATGACCATGAGGAATTCAGAGAAACATGGGGAAATTAGTATGAATTGATGCAGAATGAAATCATCAGAATTAGAATATACATAAATTCTTGTTGCAGTTCACTTGTTTTAGTCACGCCCAACTCTTTGCGACCTCACTGTATGTAAGGCAGATTTTTGTTATTCTTTTTAAGATACCAGTGTTTCCAGGATCACAGATATTAGTTCCCAGGATCCGCCACCATAACAATCTACTACTTCCCCAGCTCATGGCTTGTAAACATCTCCACCATGCTTGTGCATCATATTATAATCTTAAGATAATGTAAACATTTCAGTTTAGTTGTAAACACCCACTGTACATGCATTATGCTAAGTCATCATGATACTGCTAAAGTTAATGTAAAACTTGTAAGGCTATTACGGCAAACTGCCTTCTTTGTCTATTACCCTATAAATCAAGTGGGGGATGGAAATGCATAAGCTGGAATGCTCTGCATGTCTCAGTTGGCCCCCATGGAGACTTACCTGCTCCTACTCCTTAATCACCCCTGCAAGAAGAGTAATTAGGGGATACAGTAGGAGGTGGTGCTCCCATTATCAGCAAGCCTTTGAGAAGAATAAAGCAATTAATTAACCCCTTATTATGTCTCCAATGCTGTCCTTCTGGCTGCTCAGATCAAGAATAAACCTGCTAGGGCCAGAGTCCAAAAGCTCCTGTGTTTCCTGTCTGACACATGACGTAGTTGGTATTACCTCTCCTATACCCATTTTGGAGTTTTCTTGCCAAAGATACTAGAGTGGTTTGCCTTTTCCTTCTCATTTTACAGATGAGAACCTGAGACAAACAGAGTTAGGTGACTTGCCCAGGGTCACACAGCTAGTAAGGGTCTAAAGCTGGATTTGAACTCAGGGCCTCCTGACTCCAGGACCAGTGTTCTACCTACTGCGCCACCTGCCACTTTTAACACACAATGATTACAATCACATAAGTGGAAAGAACACTAAAAGGAAGCCAAATTCTACACCATTGGTCTCCTACCTCTGAAAAGAAAGAGAGGAAGTATATTTTCTCAACTCTTCTCCTAAACTTGATTATTATCATTTCAATGTTCAATTTCTAAAAAGGTCTATTAGGCAAGACTTTTCTCTTTGACTTCTCCTGAAAATTAGGCCCCATTTTCCCTTTGAAGCACAACTGTTTTCAGTCTGGGAGGCAAAGCTAAAGGACAATCACATCAATTGGTATTTATTAAGCACCCACTATGTGTCAGACACTGCTCTAAGTGCTAAGGATGCAGAAGACAGTCCCTGGTCTTCGGAGCTGACAGTCTAATGGAGGAAACAACTATGACCAAGTAAGTCAAAGGCTCAGGGGAAAGGTACTAAGATTGAAATTTGAGAATGGCATCTTGCCAGACAAGCACCTTCTCCATGCAAGGTCTTCATGCTTCATGGAAATAAAAAACAGAGTTACTTTAGTGTGGTTCCTGAAAGTAGAAAGCTCTATTACAAAAATGTACTGAGGAAAGAAGAATCCTCCCTTCTGCTCCATTTTTAATGAGTCTCAGGTTGCTATGGAACTAAAGAATACAGTCATTAAGCTCCAGGTCTCTAGGGATGAGCTATAGAAATCAATTGGGGGAATTACAGAAGGACCTGCCAAAGACAGTCTTACGTCTTTTACACACACACGCACACACGCGCGCGCACACACACACACACACACACACACACACACACACACACACACACACACACACACACCCGCCCTGTCATAGCCTGTGAAGGACTACAAGTTCCAACTCTCCATGACAAACAGCAATGTCTCCCTTCTATTTAATGAAAACTGCCAAGGCCTCCCAAACACTTTCAAATTTCCATTCAGTTTTATAAAAGTGATACTAAGCCTTTAACTAATAATGCTCAACACAACCCTCACATAAAAGGTGCTTGGTGAAGGCTTGTTAACTGCTGATTGACAAAATATCGACAATAAAGTATGGGATAAATACGCAACCAAGAAAGCCTTCTTTCCCATATGGCCATGTTATCATCACTATAATTTCTAAGTTAACACAAATCATTGCCCACAAGATAGGACAATGGTTTTCCATATATGTAATTCCAAGAGAGAAATGATTCCCATTTCAAGTTTAAATGTTGAGACAAACTGACAATGGGCCTACCCACCATACCGATTTTGCCTTTTCAAATTAGTCTACAAGCAACAGAAATTGAAAACCGCAGCAAGGAAGAAAACCCGAATGCAATGCTTCCCACACTAACTCCAAGAATATATCTAAACTCAAGGCCACAAACTTGTCTTTGTTTATCCTCTTGCAAAAGACCATTGTGTTCTGATCAGGTTTGTGGTTAGGCTGACCTTAATGCGTAAAACCTGCTGGGCAAATAATTTGTTGAAAAAGATTCCTGTGGCATGGGGCATTAAGCTTAGGAAACCATGCCCTGTAAACATATCATCAGGGTACATACTATCATACAGTGGTTGAGGACAAAAACTTTTTAAAGCATCCCTAATAATCAGCTGAGTCTGTTAACATTTCAGTTTTGTTAATATGATGTGCTAGTGCAAAAATTTTCCTGGAGTTAGAACCGAAGGGAGGAAATATACTTTCAGGGAGGCACCTCTGATTTTTCCCCCCTATTTTCTCTTCTTTCATTGACTAGTGGATTGGTTTCTGAATCTCTCTAATGGGATATTAACCTAAAGGGGAAAAATAGTAGGGGGGAAAGGCCCTCAGCTAATTTTGCAACCACTGGCAAAATAACTGGAAGGTATCTAAAAGACCAGATGTAGCCACCATTGTTAACAGGAGGGTTTGGGTTTTTGTTTTTTTTTTAAGTACTCACAAAATGACTGAAGGCAAAACCTATCTGGCTGATGCAAAGATCAAGCCACTTAAAAATCTACTGTTTTCCATTCTCTTTCCTCTTCTGAATAAACTAAGGTGGCCAAATTATTGGCTTTCAAAGTCTCATGTACCAATCATCTGAAGTTCTGGAAACTGAAGGAGCAGAAGGCATTTTCACATGTGAATTTGCTAGCCATTGTTATCTCTAGGGCAACAAATCCCCTCTGCCTGGAAAGTGGCACATGCTTGCCAAGCTCTAGGAGTGGATCCCAAATAACACTGCTATTTATGTAGAATTGGATGTTTCAGAATCAGGGTTCAAAATGCCAAATCATGAAATGGAGGGAGGTTTGGGAAAGAATTGTTGGTTGGCCATGGTCCTTATCCACTTTCTCAATTCGTTACTCAACTACTCTTCCCTTCTTGTTTCGCATCATTGTTCAATCATCCAGGAGTTTATTTTATTGTCTAGCTGTAAATGGTGGTGTTTAGTCCTAGCTGTCTGAAACCAGTTAGAGAGAAAGGGCTCCAAAATTAAAGGAACCACTTACTTTCAACAGTTCTAGTTTTTTTAAATGCCTGCGGCTTCTGTCTTCAAGATTGAGGCTAATATCTGATCTTTAGATAAAGAATTCTGATTGCTCTTCCTTCATTTCATCTCCAAATCCAATAGTAATAAAAGCTTGTATTTAAATAGCTTTAAAGTTTGCAAAGATATATACATATATGTATGTATAAATACATATGTATGTATACACATATATGATAGATGTATACACACACACATATGTCCTTTTGGTCCTCAGGGTCACACAGCTAGTATATATCAGAGACAATCCAGATTCAAGCTTTCCTTACTCCAGGTTCAGGGCTCTCATATTACATGCTGCCTCTCATTCCTTTTCAAGTCTAAAAACTGAGAATATGTAGAGTTTATTGCTCAGGCCTCTTCCTATATACTACAAAAGTCGTGTGGTCATACCTTCCAAGACATAATACAAACAAAATTCATAAGATACCTGTCTTGAGACATGTGGCTGAATGTTTATTTACAAAGGAAATTGGAACAATTATCCAAATTGTTATCACTGAGATGTATATCAGCAGAAAAAAAAAATACTGGTTGATCATGTGTGACAAAGTCTGAAAGGACCATGAACTCAAGTTTTATAAGCCATAAGCAATGAATGCTACACTCCAGTGTGAAGCTGCATTTCCACAGTCTGAACTTACCTAACTTTCAAAGAAAGGATAAAAACCGGGTTTTCATCTGTTCGCCACAATGCCCTTTGGTAGTTAATGATCCAAAGCAAAAACTGGGAATGCTAGGAAAGGTACCAGGCAAATAAACTATTTGAAAAAATATCAAAAGTGTCAAACTATCCAAAAAAAATTTAAATCAAAGTTATAGTTATAATTCTTTATTTAAAAAAAAAAAAACTCAACTGTTTACATAGGCAACTTGATTTATTCCTAAAACTACCCATGGGCCAATCTCTACAACAGATCTAGAGCAGCCTCACTAGAGAGAGGGGAGATGTTTCCTCACCTAGAAATGCCTACACCAGGGAGGCCACAAGTCTGGAACCCCATACCTTCCCACCACCCATTCTATGATACTGTAACATGTGAGACAAAGGCTGTAGAGATAGAAGCATATGACAGTCCCTGCTCTCAAGTTAGGGCACTCTTCCAAGTCATCCCATCCACTAGGCTAAGGCAGAACCAGAACTCATTGCAAAATGGCAGATCACCACTCCAGACATTACCAATGTAGCACCGAGCAGAGAGCCACTAGTGAGAGGAGCAAATGGAAAGACTGAAGATTATGAGGAAAAAATGATCTCAACACAGGTCATCACTCTCTTCTAAAAACCAGGATCAACAATTACAATTTCCCTGCTTATTTCAAATATTATAATTACTGCTGAGACGTTCTAATTCACATGTGCATTCTACTTGAAGGTTTACATGGCTTTCCTTAAAGCAGCCCAATGAAACAGCTAGGGTACCTTTTTTTTCCCTTTTTACAGACAAAGAAACAGAGGCTCAGAGAGATTTAGTGATTTCTTTATGTTTATAATTCAAGGAATATTCAAAACTAGATCTCTCCAGACTACAAAACCAGAGTTCTTTCCATTATACATTCAACTTTTCAACTGTAAAGGTATGAATGACTAAAAATGCCCCTGGAGGTTATCTGGAAAGAAATGTCATTTTTAGGGAACAGGGAAATCTTTCTACCTTCACCTTACATTCTCCTCAGCTTATATGAAGACAACTTACTGAGCACTTTAGTCCTCACTTTCAGGCTATACTCTGGAAGCTAAAATAAATGAATAAACAACAACAAGGCTAAAACGAAGGCGAATAAAAGAAGCGTTTTCTTTATAGGCAGAGAACTTAACTTGATCTCTTAATGCCCAACTAATGCGAGACCAATTAGGGGAGATACTAAGAATAGCAATCAATGAGGTTAAATTACTTGAAGCCTATTTGAGGATTAAAACAATGTCTAGGGAAAGTGGAGCCATATGTACTCTGCTCTTCTATTCAGATTCTAAGGTTTCTTAATAACAAAAACAGCAGTACTTGAAATTTCCATAGCTCTATCTTCAAGGCAATGAATAAACATTAATGGTTGCCAAGAGAACGTCTGTAGGAATTGTCTCCTTGGGCTCCAGTCCCATTCTGAAACCTTCTGACATGTTCTATCTGTGCCAAACATCAATCGAAAAACAGAAAATCTTCAAAAGGGGCATCAAAACATTTTATTGACAATCAATCAGCTTAATGAACACAGTTTGGTGACAAGACACTATTGGTGGGGGTTTCTTCATCAGCTATAAAACGTTAACACCTATAAAATGTCTGCCTTAAATTAACACCAAATTAAAATCAAAATCATGTTCTTAAATTAGTCACCACCACCGCCCTCAAAAAAATCAATAAGTAAACTAGGAACAAATAGTTATGGATCTCAATAAACAAAAACTTCCTAGAAAACACAACACTTAAATAGGATAAGATCAAATTAATTTGTTATATTGCACATCTCAAAGCCTGGTTTTCTCATTTTTTTGCAATTAATAAAAATGAATAAAATATCTTTATTTGAACTGAAGAAAGCTTCAAAATGCATTTATTCCTCTAAGAGGAAAATTATTTGGGAAGCTAATGCTTTCAAAAATTAAACTACGGCCGTACTCTTTGAGCAATGAAACCTCTTGTGAGATCTTCTAACTACTCTTCTGGCATAACAATTTAAAAAGTTCTTAGTCTCTGAAACAAAATATCTGTGCTCCACCGAAGCCCGCATGATACAGAAGAAAGTGCACTGCACTGAGAATAAGACGACTATGCTATCAAACAAAAGAAACAAGTGAAAGCTTTGGGGAGTTTTCTCCCACTACGGCCTCAATAAAGATCTAATCTGGTTGAATTTTTCACTCTGAATTTGTACCTAACAATAGCTTACAAAGTAATCTAGTAGACAGACTGGCAGTATTTTATTATATGTCAGAGGAAATAACTAGAGCAGTTATGGAAGCAAAAAAAAAAAAGCTTTGGGAGAAAATATGTCACCATCCAAGTGCTCACAAATTCCAACTAGCTACGTTTTTGTCGGTACGCTGCTTAACTGTGCTAAGTGGAATGTTCCCCAGAATCCTTGCCTTCCATGAATATTTTTACACAGGTAGTATTACGGATTTTGTAAAGATATTAACTGAACATAATTTAATTCTCTACTATTTAAAATAGACCTAACAGAATCAATCTATTCCCACAAGGGAGCAGACCAACTATAAATCATGAACTTAAGGAAAACTAGGCCTTGCTATCCCCCCTGCATCTCCAACCTCAGGATTCCTGGGCCTTTCTATGCATCCTGCAGCCAATTTTTCTTTTCCAATGTGTTGTCTAGAGTGTAAGAGGAAAGTTAGGTGGTGCAATGGATAGAATTCTGGGCTTGGAGTCAGGAAGATTCATCTCTCTGAGTTCAAATCTATCCTTAGACACTGGCTAGCTATATGACCCTAGACCAGTCACTTACCCCATCTGACTCAGTTTTCTCAACTGGCAAATGAGCTGGAGAAAACCACTTCAACATCTCTGCCAAGAAAACCCCAAGCCGGGTAATAAAGAGCCGAACATGACTAAAAAATGACCAAACAACCACTACAGTATAAGCTCCCAAGGGCAGAGTCTATCCCACTTTTCTATCTGTATCCTAAAAACTTAGCACAGGCTGAGTAGCACATAGTAAGCACTTTTTAAAATGCCCTTTGATTGAGTTATTCATTAGGGACAGGTTACCAACAACAAAATAGCTGATTTTGGTAAGCAATATTAAAAATTAGAAGTTAGGAGTGGAGCCCAGATGGCAGAGTAGAGGAAGCACTATGCCAAGCTCTCCAAACAACTTTAAAATAATGCCTCAAATCAATTTCTGGAGTGGCAGAGCCAACAAAAGGTCAGAGTGAAACACTTTTCCAGCCCCAGAAACTGAGGAGATTAGAAGGAGAGGTCTGTGACACTGGAGGGGAAGGTCCTTGGAGGTGGTGGTGACATCAGTACCAGCAAATTCTAGGCTCTCAAGTCAGGGGATTGGGTAAATGGTCAGAAAGATATTACAAGAGACCACTTGGCTGGCACTGGGCATAGGACCAAGTGATATTTGGCAACTCTACTGCCCATACCCAATTCGTGGTCACAGTTCCAGAGTAGAGATAAGTGCTTGCAATCTCAAGGGAGCAGGGGCCTTGAGGAGTAGTATTACTTTCAGTCTCAAGTAAGCAGGGTCCTAAGAAGCAGTGGGGTGGCTAGGTGGTGCAGTGAATAGAGCACTGGCCCTGGAGTCAGGAGGACCTGAGTTCAAATCTGATCTCAGACATTTAACACAAAAAAACAGCCATGTGACCTTGGGCAAGTCACTTAACCCCAACTGCCCTACCTTACCCCTCCAAAAGAGCAAAAAATAAAAAATAAAATTAGTTGGAAATTTAATAATCTAACCCTAAAGACTGAGTGCATCAAAGAACAAATCTAGAAACAATCCATAATTTCATTAAAGAGAATGACAACAATGACACAACATACCAAATTTGTGGAACACAGTTAAAGCAGCACTTAGGGAAAGTTTTATACCTCTGAATGTTTATATCCATCAAACAGAGAAAGAGCAGGTCAATGAACTGGACATGTAACTAAAAAAAAAAACACTACAAAAGGAAAAAAATTAAATATCTTTAATTAAACACCAAAACAGAAATCCTGCAAATCAAATGAGAGATTAATAAAACTGAAGGTCAAAAACCTTTTAAATTAATAAATAAGACTAGGAGCTGGTTTTATGGCGGGGGGGGGGAAATAATAAAGTCAATAAAGCAATGATAAATTTTATTTTAAAAAAGAAAACCAATTTACCAGAATCACAAATAGATAGCCAATTTAAATTAAGTCAAAGTAATTATTAGGCATTATTTTGTCCAATTATATGCCAGTAAAACTGACAATCTAAGGGAAATTTTGCTGTTCTGTCATTCAGTCATGCCCAACTCTTCATGACCCCATTTGAGGTTTTCTTGGCAGCGATACTGGAATGGTTTGCCAGATGAGGAACTGAGGCATACAGGATGAAGTGACTTGCCCAGGGTCACATACCCAGTAAATAGCCAAGGCCAGATTCGAACTCAGGAAGATGAGTTCTTGTGACTCCAGGTCCGGCAGGCTATTCATTGCGCCACTTAACCAGGGTGCAATAGATAGATAGATAGATGGATGGATGGATGGACGGATGGACAGACAGACGGAAGAATGGATGGACGGACAGATAGATAGATAGATAGATAGATAGATAGATAGATAGACAGATCTATATGTAAACCGTCAGGTTTAACAGAACAGGAAATAGAACAATTAAATTATCCTAGCCGAGAAAAAGAAATTGAACAAGTACTAAATGAACTCCCTAAGCAAAAAATATCTAGGATCAGATGGACTGACAAGTGAATTCTACTAAACACTACTATATAAACTATATGAAAAAATAGGTAAAGAAGGAATTCTACCAAATTTCTTCTATGACACAAATATGGTTTGGATACCTAAACCAGGGAGAACAAAAAAAGAAAAAGAAAACTATAGGCCAATTTCCCTAATGAATATTGATACAAAACTTTTAAATAAAATATTACCAACATATCACAAAGCTCCTACACCATGACCAAGTGGAATTCATACCAGGAATATAGGGATGATTCCATATTAGGGAAACTATACGCATAATTGACCATACGAATAACAAAAACAACAAAATTCATATGATTGTCTCAACAGACGCAGAAAAAGCCGTTGGCAAATACAACACCCACTGCTATTAAGAACCCTAGAAAACGCAGGAATCCGTGGAGTTTTTCTTAAAATGATATGTTGTTGTTCTGGAGGGCACAGTCTTCTCGGCAAAGACACTGGAATGGTTTGCCATTTCCTTCTGCAGCGCGTCCTCATTTCACAGTCGAGGAACTGAGGTAAATGAGGGTTAAGTGACTTGCCCACGGTCACACAGCCAGTCAGTGTCTGAGGCTGAATTTGAACTCAGATATTCCTCACTCTAAGCCTGAAGCTCTATCCATTGTGCCAAGTAGCCACACACACACACACACACACAGACACACACACACACACACACACACACACACACACACAGACACACACACACACACACACCCTCAAAAGATAAGTAGTATCTAAAATCAAGAGCAAACATTATCTGTAATGGGGGTAAAGTAGAACCCTTCCCAAACAGGGGTCAACTATCACTCTTTTCAGATGAGATGATGGCATACTTATAGAGCCCTAGAGAATCAACGACAACAACAAAAAAAACTAGTTGAAATAATTAACTTTAGCAGAGAGAATGGAAAAAATTTACCTGAAAGAGCTATGGAAAAGAGAAGAGTTTATGACCAAACGAGAGATAGAAGAGAGCAAAATTTACTTTCCTTTACCTATAGGAAGTAAAAAGAGTAATCTTTATTAAAAAGAAACTAGAGAGAAAAAATTACAGCAAGGTTCTCTGATAAAGACCTCATTTATCAAATATACAGGCAACTCACTTAAATTTATATGAAATAAGAGCCATTCCGCAATTGATAAACAGTCAAAGGATATGAACAGAAAGTTTTAAGAAGAAATCAAAACTATTATTAGTCACATCAAGAAAATGCACTAAATTACTACTGATCAGAGAAATGAAAACTTAGACAACTCTGAGGTATCACCTCACAATACCAGACTGGCTAATATGAAAAGAAAAGGGAAATGATACATGCGGGAGGATGTGTGGGAAAATGGGGACACTAATGTATTCCTGGTGGAGTTGTTAATTGTTCCAACCATCCTGGAGAACAATTTGGAACGATGCCCCAAGGGCTAGAAAACTGTGCATATCCTTAGCCAAATAACACCACTAATGGTGTGGTGTTAGAGGTTAAAGAGGTCAAATAAAAGGAAAAAGAACCTATATGTACAAAAATATTTATAGCAGCTCTTTTTGTGATAAGAACTAGAAATTAAGGGGATGCCCACCAACTGCGGAATGACTAAACAAGTTGTGGCATATAACAGTGATGAAATACTACTCTGCTGTAAGAAATGACAAGTGGGATGACTTCAGAAAAAGCTAGGAAGGCTTGTGTGAGGTGACGCAAAGCGAAGAGAGCAGATCCGGAACTACATCGTATACAACAACAGCAATATTATGACAAAGATCAATTGTGAAAGACTTGGCTACTTTGATCAAGGAAATGACCCAAGACAATTCTAAAGGACCCGGGGTAAAAATGCTATCCACCCCCCAGAGAGAAAACTGATGAATTCTGAGTGCAGACTGAAGCACATTTTTTTCCACTTCATTTTTCTTGCTTTTTGTTTTTGTTTTTGCAACCTGGCTACTATGGAAATATGTTTTGTATGACTTCCCACATACAGTTGATATCATATTGGTTGCATTCTCGATGGGTGGAGGAGGAGGGAGAAAATTTGGAACACAAAAAACATTTTTAAATGAATGTAAAAATAAATAAAAGTTTGCACAACAGAACCACCAACAACAGAAGGATTAGGCATTCCGCTGGCGGAAGGCACTTGCTTTGCGTTCTATGGTTTGTAGAGGTTATATGTAAATTTCCGTCAGTAATTCAAAGCATATATACTGAGAGAACACAGCTCCAAGTTGCTACTGTAATTCGCCATATGTAATAGTCTTTAAAGCTAAATCTCCCAGAAACTACACAAGCATACGTATTTGGGAGGCTAAATGTCAAGAGGGAACAATCTAGACAACAGAGCTGGACGTAACTTCAGAGAAAACGTCAGCAAATTGACCTGACGAATTCAAGTATGATTAAAGTCAGGAAACGTGAAGAAACAAGGACAGCATTAGATAATGAAATACGAGGGGACAAGTTCCTGGACGTAGAGATGCTCATTAACTGGCTAAGTTTGCAGCTGTCATATCTTTTAGTGCTTCTTCTTTGAGAAGGGGATATTGCGGGTAATGGAGATTAGAAACGGAGAACACAGAATTGTGAAGACAAATATTGTGAAGACTCCCTTACATCTGGGCAACTTAACATTAATTGAATTGGTCTTTGTAACTACACTGCTAAGCCAACCAACAAATTATGTGCTGAATAGTCTAGATTCTCAAAGGGGGCATTCAGCACATTTTCAGACTGAAACTCATCTTCCTTATTACTCTTTTGGTCTCATTGTTTCAAGCATGGAAAGATCAAGGGTACATTCTCAGTAATATCACAACAACCATTGAGTCTTCACTGTGTTTTCAACCACAGAAACCCCAACCATGAAAACCAGAAGCCAGGAGCCAAGAACCAAAGTGGTTTTTATGTGCTGTCTTTAAAAAAAAAAAAAGAAAAAAATTTAAAGTAACCCTGCCACCCTCCAAAAAAAAAAAAAAATCACTGAGAAAACATGAGGATCTATTTGTAATAGTAGCTAAGGTGACAATCTCTTACCTGCCAATTATAGCTTTTCCAAGACTCAATTCAATCAAAATTGATTCTACAAACATTTTGTTACTTACCTATTATATACGTAGCATGATGTTAGGTTCTAACAAGCCAAATATTAAAAATAAAAATAAAACACAATCCCAGCATTCAAGGAACTTATTCAAGAGTTGTCCTTGAAGTCTATATACTCACAGGCATATTTTTTTGATTTTCTTGATTTTCCTCTCAAAAGTCAGCATTAGTTTTTCCACACAATGTCCCAACCAAATTCCACTTGACATTCCTCTGTTGCATTCAAATTTTAAATTCCTATTTACTCTTGTTCACTACGGCCTTAAAACTAACTAGGTCCACGATTATGACTAGCAAACGTCATAAAGCCAGGTTCATAATAAATTTGCCACTCCATGAAAGGCAAACGAGCTTATTTTAAATATGCCTGTTTTGAAAATAATGAATCCCTAGAGGCAATGGGACATCCAGTGGGAAATCTGAGAAATGGTTGTGAAAGCCTTTGCTACCATGGATCTTCCTTAAAATTATGCCTAAACTGATGTACTTAGACACATGTAAGAAGATTGGACAATATTTTCTGTCTTCCCAAATAACACAAAACATCCAATGTAAAATAAGCAACATAAACATTAATAGTGTAATATAAATATACAACATTAATATTATAATCAAAGGCAATACCCAATCAGTACAACCATTCTCTAGTCTCTTAATGGATTTCCATGACTTGAGTCTCTACCATACTCTGATCCATTCTCTACTCTGCTGCCAAACTCACATTCCTAAAACACAGGTCTCATCACACCACTCCCTTGCTGAGTAAGGTACTGTGGCTAGAATAAAGTAAAAAATCCACTGCTTGGCTTAAAATTTAAGGCCATTCCTAACCTGGCTCCTGTCCAATGTTCCTGGCTTGTTACAAATTCCTCCCATTCATGCCCTCTGGGCAGGGTCTGGCCAAACTGGCCTTCTTGTCGTTCCTCACACACAACTGGCCATCTCCTGTCTCCATGTCTTTGCACCAGAAACTCCCATTACCTAGAAGGCACTCTTTTCCTACCTCTGCCCGTCAGGATTCCAAGCTTCCTTCAAAACTTGGTTTAAAAGTCAGTTCCTAGATGAAAACTGTTTTATTCCACCCCCAACTGTGACTTTCCCAACCCCAACTCCATGGAACTACCTTGCAATTTGCTTTGCATATACTTGGAGATACACGTAGTGCTGACCCCAAGAGAGGGAGTCCCTTAAGGGTAGGTACTATGTCATTTTGGGCTCTGCCTTTCCAGAGCCTGGCACATAGGATGTTAATAAATGCCTTCGGACTCACTGAATGAACATTAACAACTGTCATATTTTTGTGCAAGAGACTCAAGTCTCTTGGATTTGACTGGAAATGTAAGGATCATGAAATGACACCGAATCAGGTAGATGAATACAACAATGTGAATCAAATAAAATGTTAAGTGACTAAAATATCCATTTTGGGAAAAATACCAAAAACAGCAGAAACATGCCAATTCTTTCCTAAAAACAAGTATGTTCTTAATTTGTAAAAATATCATACTACTTTTATTAATACACACACACACACACACACACACACACACACACACTTTCCTGAGTTTTACACAATCTAGACTCCAAGAAAACCATTACCTTTAGAAAAAATATACACAAAAAAGAACACATTTTATCTTTTAATACACTCAAATGAATTACAGAAGATATCTGGTTTTGATATGAAATCATCTGGCTGAAAGTTTAATGTCACAAATTCTCACTAATCATATGACTTACATAACCTATTCTTTATACTGTGGTACACCAGGGAATGGAACTGATCATATACTGTGACTGAGTTAGTAAAACCACTATATGGCTTATGTGAGGTTGTGAGATACTATTAAAGTTTTAAAACAACCCCCCAAAATAGTGATATATATTTAAACTTTAATAAGCAAATCATATAGTATACTTCCATTGTACAATTTTCTTTATGGAAGCTGAGATCTTGAAAATATCCTAAGAATAACCTTTCCTTATATTTTAATGTCCCCTCCCTGTTAAAGTAAACCATCTTATGTAATGTCTAATATTTATAATTTCAAATCCAGAACGGTGATGAAATCTTCTAAAAATCTATCTCATTTGCATGTTTCCCTTGATTGGTTCAAACAAAGTATGCCCAATTAACTGCTGCTGGCCTGGTTCTCAGTCACATAATTCTAAACCTAAACATTTAATCTACGTGGGCCAAATCCTAATCTTTAAGGAGAGAATGCCTTTCTTGTGCCCATATTTTTGATGCTCATGTCTTCAGAGGTGGGGATTTAACTGTAGGAGTGCTTTTATATTGTCATGGATGTAGGAAGTATCTTTGTTTTAGCAATATTTACATTTCTCTACTTTTAAGGGGCTAAAAAACGCTTCTGAATCTCCTAGGAACGGACTCTCCTCTCTAGGATAGATTGTTTAGGTCACTGGAAGGTATCCATTTCCTTTTTTTTTTTTTTTAACACCTCTCACTCCTAAAACACTCAGTTCAACTCTCCTGGAAAGTTAAAAGGCAGTGGGACCAAGGATCAAATAAAAACATTTCCTTCTTTATCTTTCACCAGGCTAATGGAACAATGTCACTTTTATCATCTAATTAAAAAGTCCAATATACAGAGGTCTATTCTGACCCTTGGAGGACAGCAGTTGAGCAGCAGCTTCTCCCCTGCCCTTTTACCCTTGATGTTTTTTTATAACATAGTCCTTGCTATGTCATAACATCAATTAGGAAATTACAGCCTTGTGACCACAAGTATTAACACCCTGTTTCATTTTTCCCAAAGAACTGCCCGCTTACTTAGAAAAAAATCTGACAGTTAATCCTAAATATATGACATTGTTTTCAAAGCCAGAAAAATTTCTAACCATTTACTTGATTAGAACCTAATTGAAACTAGCTGAAAATTAAAGTCCATACCAATGGAAAGGTGTGGTTGACTCCAAGGTGTTTAGGCCAGAATACAGGGCTCAAGCCAGAAATCCTGAACCGCTCGCGCTAAATTTACTTAACCATGTGGTTTTTGAAAGACACAGTATCCCTTCCCAGAAACTGCCCTGAAGTCTTGTGTTGTTCACTACTCTTTCTGCTACCCCAGGATCCAAAGAACATCTCTAGATTAGTAAGCCTTTCCATTTCCTAAGATATTTGTAAATGAGGGGCTGAGAAAACTAATGAAGCAAGTGTGGAAAAATAAACACAACTTCCACGCTTTGAGAAGCATGCATTCCCACTCCTCGAGACAGAAGGCATCTCCCAGCTCCCCACACCAAACAACTAGTTTCAAAAAAAAAGGAGAGCAAGATTATTTTTTAAAGCTATTATAACTCATTAACAAAATTGGCATGCTACTACAAATGAAAAGGATCCTGAATGGTAAGTATAAGGAGTTATATGACATAATGTCTAAAATTTATGGGTTAGGTTAGAAGTATATTTGAGTTAAAATACAGATGCCATACTATGGAAGGGCAGCCAACTATCCCCTGGAATTTACGGTTTGCTCCCAAAACAAATCTTTACCTGCGTCATTCTTAAACGAAGCATGAAAATAGGGCCAAATTCTAATCCTGCATTATTAATTTGAAACTATTTCTTAAGCAGGACTTGCCAAGATTTTTTTTAATGGCTAAATAACTCCAAAAATATTTTCTAGGTATAAAGGAACAGTGTGAAGAGCACATAACTTGCCCGACTTGAACTTTGTGCCTTTGCCTTTCAAACCCAACACAAATGTTTTGAGGTCTGAGTTCTATTTATGCTTGGCAAAACTCAACTTCCTGGTTCAGAGGGAAAAAAAGCTCATTAAAAATGTATCAAAAAGCTCTGCAAGCCAGCAACTTTCCTTCAAAAGCAAATGCTAAGGAGTAAAGTGTAAACAAATTTAAAATAGCCGAATTGAATTTTCCTAAAATTTTAATTTGAAAATTAAAAAGGAAAGTGTTAAACAAAATGAGATTTGAACTTGGCTAAGCCAGAATATTTCTCAAAAAATATTTTGAACTGTTTGTACAGTTCAAAATACTGTCAAAATACTATTTATCTATAAGTACATATCACTAAGTGTATCTGAACGTTCTTAATTCTAAATGTGATTTGTAAAATTAAATATTTTAATTAAAAATTAATTTTATGTAACTGCTAAACAACATAATTTAGTATTTGATATTTTAAGATGCAAAGGAATATTAATATACTTAGACTATGAATATTAATATTGTAATCTTAATAGCATATGCTATTTGTTCAAAGCAAGCATATTACAAGATGCATAGAGAGGAAAAAATATTACCTGGTAAAAATGCAGAATTTTAGACTTAGAAGGAACCTTTAAAATCATCTAATATAAACTCCTTACCAACTTGGAATAATTGTCCACATTATGAAGTGCTTAATTTGGGGTGGGTGGGGGGAGGGAAGAGTAATTTATCCCCAAAACTCTATTGAGTTAGGTATTAAAGTAGTATTTAATCCCCATTTCATCAATGATAAAATTGAGGAACAAGGGCAAAGAACTTTGTCCAGGAACAGAGTTAAGAAAAGCGGGAGCTGAAATTTAAATGTCAGCTTTTGTGTTTAAGTCTAGCATTCTCTCCATTTTACTATGCAATAAATAGATACTTAATTGCTGGCTCTATAAAATACTCTTCCATGCTACAGAATTCTACAGAAATCCAACTTTAAGCAGCCAAACATTTTTAGAGCCTCATTTCCCAATCTGGGAATCTCCATGTCACTTACATGTAAGGGTACCAAAATCCTCATGCAAACACATAAATTAACAAACATCCCTTCGAAAGCAGAAAGAAATTATGCCTTCACCGTAAGTGAAATGTGTACAGAAGCTGTCGTGATTAGTAAAATACGAATTCATCTCAGTCCTTACTGAATTCACAGTAGGGTTTTGCTCGTTTTGTTTGCTATTATGTATTTTTCAGTGAATATTAACAGCACAACTATTATTAGGTGGGGTCCATGGCATTTTTATCTTGTTAAAAGATGGACTCTTCACATTCAGAAAGGTGGAGGACACCATTTAGAGCAGCGGTTCTCAACCTGCGGGTTATGTTCAGCTTGTAACCATGAAAATACGTCCTGCATATCAGATATTTACATTACGATTCATAACAGTAGCAAAATTACAGTTAGGAAGTAGCAACGAAAATAATTTTATGGTTGGGGGTCACCACGACATGAGGAACTGTGTTAAAGGGTCGCAGCGTTAGGAGGTTGAGAACCACTGATTCAGAGCATTGTGCTATCAATCCAATATATAATTAGCCATAAGCCTAGGGCACTGACATGACAAGTGGACAAAAAGCATTGGTAGTGCTGGGGCAGGAGCAGCATTGGCCATTTGTCTGATTGCACCCCGCCACTGCCACAGAAACACAAGTATTTAATGAGGCTCTATAGCCCTATGCAGGACTGGGCAGCCTGTGACAAATATTAGATTTGGGATTCAAGGAACAAAATTCTACCACATATCAGTACATGCTCCTGCACACGAGAAACTTAGATCAACTGGAGAGATGACCTAAAGGTAAACTGAGCAGATAATAAATTCCAAAGGGTATTAAAATTCCAAATTATGTGGTAAGGGCACTTACATGGTATGTGAAATAAGTTCAAAAGGGGAAGAAAAAGGAAGTACAGAGAGGATGCGAATAGCCAATAAGCATTTGTTAATTATAATCACTATTATTTATTTATTACTATCACCATGTATTACTTATTAGCTGCTATGCCAGGCATAGTGCTGTGTGCTGGGAATGCAAAGAAAGGCCCACCAGGCTAGTGCCCCCAGGATCCCAATCTAACAATGAGAACAGGGGTCTAGGAGGCACAGACAGAGTGGATGGGGCGTTATTTCAAAGGGAAGGCAAAGGAGGTAAGTGGGTGGAATTCAGAAAGGGCCCTTGAAAAATCTACAACGAAACTAGGGGAGCCTGTGAGTGGAGGGGAGAAGAGAGATGGGAAATGGGGAACGGCCAGGAGGAAGGCTGCGCTCCACGCTGTCTCCTCCTGGGAGCTCTGGGGACTGACACGCAACAGGCCCTTAACAAATGTTTACTGACTGACGGGCTGACTAAAGATTTAAATGTCTACATGGAGCTGCTGGGATCATACACTTCACATCAGAAGGTGAAAATATCAACAATTTTCCAGCAGAATTAATTGCCACCTTAATTTTATACAGAAAATGCCAATTGCTTACAATCCCAAAGCAATGTTTACGTTTAATACCTTTATTTGTTTAGAGAATCCTTTAAACTTCAACGTTCATTTTGCTAAGATTCAAATAATTCAAAAAGAATATTTTCAAATTCAAACAATCACATTTCTGGCATCATAAATATTTTTCATAAAGATTTAATAACTGAGCTTCTTAAAGCTTTTTTAGAATGCCAGTTTGCTAAATTCCCTGCTCAATATTGTCGCCACTGTAAACTAAAGTAATTCTGTAAGATAACGGAATAATAACTATTTTTTTAAAAATATTATTCTAAAAAGCACCAAAAGTATTTTTTGAATACAAAAGTTTTCCATTTGGAGTCAGGCAATTTCTAGTTGTTGTTATTATTTTTTCTTTGTCTCGGACTTCCTTTGTAAGTGTAGGCATACCTATGCCTGGAATGCTCTCCTCCCGTCTATCTACAGGCTTCCCTGGGTTTTTTTTCTCTGGCTTTTCATGGGGCCTTTATGAATTTCAATCACCTACCTCCTCTGCCTTCCCCCTGAGATCACCTTCCATCTACTCTGTGTTCTTGTGTTTTCCTATATGGTTTATGCTCTGAAACAGGAAAACAGTCCTTAGAGTTGTAAGAGCTTCATGCCAAAATGGGAGGAACAAACTCCATAGCCAGAGGCATATACAAAATGAGCATATATAATATGAATCTCTACGCCCCTTCAGTACAGCAGCTAGCAAAAGACTTTCCTCTTTCCCTGACAGTACAGCTTATCATCAACTGTAGAATCAAGATGTGGCAGAGGAAATGATAGAATGAATTTAACAGCATTGCCCTCTACTGTTAACAGTGACACAGCAAATGAAAAGAAACACATTAGTAGCAATGAATCTGGCTGAGGAGTGCAAAAATGCTTGCCTGCTCAGGTAGGATTCAAAGAAAGCATCTGGGTCTCTCACACGAGAATAAAAAAATGAAATGTCTCAAAAAAGAAATATTTCACTCAGAATCCCTTTTGCAACAGGTTGATGAATTTATGTAACTTTCATCTAAAGGACATAGGAAATATTTTTAAACGAGCGGCCCTCAAACCCTCCCTAAGATATCCAGAAGGACTTTTACTTTTGTCATTTTATATCAAAGATATTATTCCCATTAAACATTTTCCAACAAGTACGGCATTTTAAAAATGTCTCATATTGCCTCTTCAAGGAATAGCACAATTTCACACAACTGCCAACTTATACTTAGAGTGAGACCTTTATGTTGGCTACTAGAAATAGCAGCTGATTCAGAGAGACACAATTCTAGTGACAAATATATATATATATCAAAGACAAGAACCTGAGAGAAATTGGTATTCCCTAAAGAAAACCAGAAAAATAAGAATGACAATAATTCAACATGAAGAAACTATGCTGGCATCAGTCAGGAGTACTGCCTTTATTAATGCAAACTGCAAAGAAAAAGGGGAAGGGACCATTGTCTATCAAGCCAGAGGGCCTCCTTCAGAGCCTCACCATAATCTGGCCCATGTGACCTAAGATAAATCCCTTAATCTCCCTTAAGGGGCTCAGTTTCCTTATCTGTAAAACAAGAAGGCTGGACTAAATGGCCTCTGAGATCCTTTCCAGCCCCAGATCTATGATCCAGTGCTTCCTGCATGCCACCATGACGATCTTCAAGAGATGGGATGATCATGAAATCCCTGTGTGGACAGTGTGGCTATTAAGACTGACCAATTAATTAATCACTAATGTTGATAATAACTGAAAGTACAGCACAGAGCACTACCACTGTTGTCAGAAAGGGTCAGTCAAGGATGCTTCTTTCCCACTGGATGTCAACACTGAGAGGTACTACAGACTCACAGGTCTACAAGCAGAAGTGCTCCTCACATCTGTGAAAAGCCTCCATCGCTCCAAATACCCCATCAGTCGTCACATCTTGCCATATCTACCTCCACATCACACTACCTCTCCAATCTGATGGTTCTGTACTCGTACAGTCACCACCTTGGTTTAGCCCTTCATTTCCCAATAGTCTCATAACCGGCCCACCTGCATCAAGTTTCTCCCCAGTCCAGCTCATCTCCAAACTGCTGACAAAGTGATTTCTCTTATGCACAGATCAGGAGAAACGCTCCTCAATCATCATGCAAGCCTCTGTGCTGCCTCTGCACGTGCCTGCTGCAGGCCCATCCTCCTTCCAGCCTCTCCATACATATTGAGATCCAGCCAGACTGGTCTTCCCTCTGTTCCATTTCTGTTCTACAGGCCGTCCCTCACAAGTAGAATATATTCCTGTCTCAAAAATGCCTGGGTATCCCCTTCCTTCAAGATGCAGGTCAAACACCACCTTCAAAACAAAACTTTGTATTGATTCTCTATGTTTGTTTGGTATATTCCTATTTAGAGACATGTCTCCTTCATTAAAACTGAAGCCCCTTGTGAGCAGATTGCTTCCTTCTTCTTGCTTGTGTTCCCAGTACCTGGCCCAGAGCAAACACATAATAAATACATGTTGATTGACTGACTGATCAACCAATGCTGAAGCCAGATCATGAACTGGACTCAGACTGCCATAAAATAAAGAGAGGGGGCTGGATTGCCATTGTGAAACTACAACTCTCAAGCATTTACAGCAGTTTGCTCCTGCTCTCTCTTTAAGAGAAAGATTTTCTCTTGAAAACTCAGTATTCTCCCAGTGATGCTTTACGGCTGTGAATCATGGAACACCAGGATCTCCAAAGAATCAAAACTACAGATGACCCAAAGGGCAAGGGAAGCTGTATAGTTGAGTATAAGGAGGTGTAGTTAGAATCTTCAGAAGTCTGAAACACTTCAGAAGTACGGGAACATGGGAAAGTGATGAAGAGAGAAAACTTTAGGATAAAAGACAATAGCAAACCAGGTTAGGGTACGGGTGGGAGGAATCCAACTGGTTAAAATACTTAAAACACAAGTACAGAAGCCTAATTATTTCTGCAGTTTGGTGCTTTTATTAAACGTGCCCTGCAACACAAAACTCCAGGGTAACAGAATCCACATTTGGGAGAAAGAGCTCTGGCAAGATTCAGTTTGTTCCATGGCCCATCATGCCAGAAAACAAGATCTAAATTAAACCCAACAGAGCTACTAGGATCGAAAATTCAAAGCAAAAGGAAAACCTGGCAAGCTAAGGTTACCAGCCCATGTGAGGCTTAATGTGACTATCGGTTTGAAAAGACTTCAAATGAATTTCCTAAAGAAAGTATGTATGTCCAATAAAACCATTTTCAGTTCTGGTTTACAGTCTATCCAAAGGCTGTAGCAACTTTATTTGCTGCAAGAACAAACTCAGAACGTGGGTCTAACCGTGTGGCCAATAACCTATTCTAACTTCTATCAAGATGGAGCGATAATGACGATAGTAGTGACAAAGATGACAATTAAAAAACATCTGGAGAGTGCTTCCAACACGCCCGGTACTGTGCTAGGCACTACACAATTATTATCTCGTTTCACCTTCGCAACAACTATTATTATGCCATTATTATGTCTGTTTTGCAGATGAGGAAACTGAGGCAGGTGGCAGTTAAGTGACCTGCCAAGGGTAACATAGTTAGTCTGAGGCCATTTTTGAACTGGGGTCATCGACTTCAAACCTGGTCTTCTGTGCACTGGGGCAAGCCCTAGCATTAGAAATTTATATCAATAGACTAGGGTTCTATAGCACTAATTATCTGGATTTTGGAAAAGAAATCAGACTCATTACCAAAGAGCTTGAAGCTGAACTGGGCGCCTAGCATATTAGAAAACACAATTTGAATTCGGAACTGCCTTGCCAAGAACTAAGCAGATGTAAATAGGATGTTTAATGGAACCAAACCCAAATTTATTCAGGAAAGACAAATAATCTCCACTAACAGAAGCTGGGGCAATGACTTCCTCTGCACAGGCAGCAGTGAAAGTTCTGTTCCATGAGTTCTGAGTCATTCCTCTGGCTAGAAAGATCACAGGAAGGACAGTGCTCACAATCAGAGAGGAGAAATTGAGGTTCTGAGCACCAGGGCAACGAGAGTATCTTATAAAGAGAGGCCAGAAAATAATCTCAAGGCCGTTTTTTAAAGAGAAAGGGATAGAAAACTCTCCCTAATGGGAGACCTAAGGATAATCTTTCCAAGAAGGCAAAAGGGTAACCTCATGAAGTTCCTTTTGGTTCGATGAGTCTCAGTTGGACAAAGATGGAAACATAAACCAGATTCAGAACTTCAATGTCCTAAAGCAGATTCACCAGCTCTCTGGGGGCTTATGACATAGGCTTCTTCAACAATCTGAAGCATCTGTAATTATTGGAAAATTTAAAAATTAAAATAGTTAAATCATAGAAAACAGTTTTTAAATCTCTGGATTTCCAAAGAATTATCTCTCTTTTCAGTTTAATTTAAAGCAGCAGTTAAATAAGCACAATCCCTTGCCAATCAAAAGACTCAGGCATACACAAAGAATTAAAAATAAATATTGTAATTCATGTAAATCACATTAAAAATAAAAATTGTCAGGGGGTGGAGCCAAGATGGAGGCATAGCAGCAGCAACATATAGCAGCTCTCACATAGCCACCCCAAAATACCCATAAAATAGGACTCTAAACCAATCCTAGAACTCCAAAACGCACACAAAGATACTTCCCACTAAAGTCA
>CM053581.1:43675604-43736073 GCA_028627135.1 Pseudochirops cupreus
AATTTCACATGTTCAGCCTGTATTTGATTGCTTATCCTTCCAGTGGGGGTGGGTGATGAGGGAGGAAGAGAAAGAATCTAGAATCTAAAGTTCCATAATCAAATGTTATAAATATATATCTATCTATATAGAGATAGATAGATAGATATAGATATAGATATAGATACAGATATAGATATAGATATAGATATGCAATTATTATTATTATTATTATCATTGACTACATCCAACTGGAACTTGAGATACACAGGCACTGCAGTTGGGAGATCCATCCTGCCCTACCAAAAACTGACATAGGAGAGAATACAGTGGGGGAGGGGGGACACACTGGGATGGCTGTTTTGGGGTGGTGGGTAACGGAAAGAAGGGGAGAAGATATGTAACTCAAAATCTTGTGGAAATGAATAATGTAAACTAAAATAAAATTTAAAAAACAATAAAAAAAATAACAAGACATGTTGAGTTTAATATGTTTATGGGACATTCCATTCAAAAAATAAAAATAAAAAAATAAAAATTGTCAGGTCAAAATATTTTTGCCAGTCACACATGTTCCCACCAAAGTTAGTTTGGAGCACCAGTGACAAAGGCAAGGCTGTCAATTCAACCCCTTCATTCAATGAGAGCAAGCAAAATGAGGTCCATTTAGCACAATGACTTCTAATCCCTAAATCTGCTTTTTCCCTGAAGATTGTCAGGAATCAATCTTGTGTAGTGTGTGCGTGTGTGCGTGTGTGTGTGTGTGTGTGTGTGTGTGTGTGTGTGTCTGAGAGAGAGAAAGAGAGAGACAGACCTTTCAAACGCAGCTCTTAAAGAGGGTATGAGGTGAAACAGTAAGGAAGAAGCAGGTCCCAGCTTCAAATCCAGTTCTGCCACTTATTATTTGTGTGACCTTGAAAGGAAGCAGCTGATATATGCGACTGCTTTAAATTAAGTCTCAAGTTAGGGTTACCAGCCCATGTGAGGCTTATTATGACTATCAGTTTGAAAAGACTTCAAATGAATTTCCTGAAGAAAGGATATATGCTCAATAAAACCATTTTAACTTCTCAAAAGAGAAGCCAGTATTCATGGAGCAAATCAAATGGCAACTTATCTTAACTCCCTGGGCCTCAGTTTCCTCATCTACAAAATGGAGTTGTACAAGATGCCCTTTTGTTAGGTCCCTCAGAGCTCTATATCTATGATTCAATTCACCCAAATGCAGAAAAAGTTCAAGAGTTTTACCCGGGGCTGCAAACAGGGGATGCAAACCCCAGAGCAGGCATTCTGTGAGGCATCTTGGAACAATGCACTCTTAGTAAGATGAACCTATTTAACCCATGCTTTCATTTATAAGGTAAACTCCCATTTGTTCAGAATGACTAGGAAAACTGAGTAGTTGGAACGATGGACTATTACAACTAACTGCAAGTACAAAATGCCAACCATCAAAGTATCCAAATATAATGAACTATAATCTATGTGGAATTACACAGAAAACAACGTAATTTGTTCTAAAGGATTCAGAAGATGCCTCAGGATTATAGAGAGACTCATGATCATCCCTGTGAACATTAAGGGTCACTGTACAGTACTCCTGGGGAAAGTGAATAAGACAAGGTGATGACATCATCCTCCCAGATTCAAGCACAAACATACATTGATTAAGTGCAGCACCCTGCTAGGCAACAGTGATACAAAGATGAACAGTCCTGGTATTCTTGAGAGCTACAGTCTACTATCAGGAAGCTCCTAAAGGACAAAGTAAGTGTCCGTAATTGTTTTATTGCACCAAATGTCCAGCACAGTGCTCTGAACAATGTGTTTAATAAATAAATTCAGTAAACCGAACAGAATTCATGCTGTGATGTCTGTTGCAAACTATAGTGGTGATGGTTTTTTTTTTTAAGATAAAATCATGGTATGTGGTTAGTTGAGTTTTCTGGTTCCAAAAAAAATAAGATCTTACTATCTCTTGGCCCCTCAAAAGAATGCTATAAGAATCAATATACTTGTGTCTGAAAATGGATTGTAACCATTTTTCTACCCTTACTACAAACTTGATGTGTCTTTTAGATATAAACCAGGGCTTCTACTTTTACATAATATATGAGAGGGTTTTCTGCAGTCTTTTCTAACACATCCTCATAGTAAGTAGAATTAAAATTAGTACACTAAAAATTGGAACTGTGAAAAAAGGGAACATTGATAACAAAGTAAATAGAAGGCACAATATTGCTCCAAGACAGGAAAGGGAAGAGGAATTTCTAAGTAAAACAATTTATTTTTTATGAGTCATTCAAAGGAGCTCCGGTTATTGTATTATACTGAAATATCATTAGCAGTGAAAAAAGGAAGCAAAGGAAGACAACATGTCCAAATATCAATTTTAAACCTCGTATTCCACCTACCCAAAATGAAACAACTCTCAACTGAGCAAATATAAGAACTTTTCAAAAGAAATTTTTATCAGAATTTACTGATATTAGTCCTGATCACTAGCCCCTGTTCCTCAAGTTGAGTACCAACTTTTAGAATATGGAATTATTGACCTTTTCAAAGTTTGACACTTACCCAGTTATCTAGCTCTTTAAAGAGACAACTAGATGCCAAATTCTAATACAACTTCAAAATCAAACAAACTATTACTAATTAAAACTTAATAAGAAAAGGTTGGGGGAGGAGGAAGATTGGGGGTGGGGGGAGATAGGGGTAGAGGAAGTTCAGAATTTTTAAAACTTCCCCATTGCCTCTCCAAGGTAACTCAATTTAATTACATTATTTAAAACACATGGCCCAAAGCACCTTTGGAGACCTGCAACAACAAATAGAAAGTGGCTTGTTCCTCTTCGGTATGCCTGGAATCCTTCCTTCTGAAGCACCACAAACTTTTGACAGCAATGGCCCCTTTTTCAAGAAAATCTGCTCCAAGATTCTGCATTTCTGTTTTTTAACCTTTGATAATGAAATCTCTGATCTAGGCTCCAAAAGACTAAAAGGGATATTAACCCAATACTGGATTTATTAAATCTTTTTGTTCTATACCGAATCTAAATATATTACATGCTTAACATGAGTACATGTGTATTATGACTGAAAACTTCAGTATAATACATTCCAAACACGGTAGGTGTATGTACGTGCATGCACAAATGCATGTAAAGATGTGCATGTGTGTATACAAAGATAAGTTGGTAAAATAATGTTATTTACTTACAGAAACACATACACAAATGTTTATATAAATACATGGTATAAGATGCATATGTGCCTAGAAATGTACAAATGATATCTTCATGTAGATTATGTCTTCATATGATACATGTAACACATACAGACATTATGTGTGTAAAGCATTCATCTCTCAGAACAGTGATTTTAAAACGCCAAGATGTTCAAAAGAAAGTGAGATATTCCAAATGTGAAAATATTAGATATAACACTACTTTAATAAATATCGGTTAATTGATGTAATAAACATGCTTATACATTATATGTACTCACTGTTGGTAACATTTACTCTGATCGGTATATCCGTATCAATAAATAAGCTAATTCTGAAAGATGAGCAGCTTCTGAAATAACCTTTCTCTCTATTCTCAGGTTGTGATCATCCCCAAAAAGATTTAGGACCACTCGTGCAGACTTAGCTTGGGCTTGTAAAGCAAATCACTTGTGATTATTTTGTGTTTTGACTATTTTCACTTTTTACAGCTGATTCTCATCATGAGGTTTCTACTCAAGGGCGTTGTTTTCCACAGATGAGAAAGAATTTAAGTTGTCTCAGTTTTATAAGCGACCTACAATAATAAAACTATCTTACTAAAATTTACTGCATTCTCGGGGGACTTGTGATCATGAAACAACATTTACATAATTCTTACAGATGTTCTTCAATCAACATAATTCTGGGTCTGGCAAACTAAGAAATTATGACAAAGGTATAGAAAGACTACATGAAATAAAAATTTTACTCTTTACCCACAATGAAAAAGAAATAAAGGTCACTGAACTGCTATTATTTCATCAATCAAGGGAAAATTCTGTTTGAATATTAAATTACTTTATGATACAAAGGAGAAATGTTCCACCTCCAATATTATGATCTATATGCTTAGACTGTATAGAGACTGCACAGAATGAGAACATGCCAACTCAGCAAAGTAAAGTCAGATATTCAAGCAAATTCAGTGTAATTCACCAACATCTGACAAGTGATCAGAATAGATAGTTATTACCTGCCCATCTTGTCCAACGTGATGAATCTGTAGATTTCCCTGTTTAAAAAAAACCACACACACAAGGTGAAGAAGCAGGCAAGAGAATACTGATTCTAAGAGACATCTGCAGTGTTTTTTATTTAATACTCCACTTGTTTACTTAAGCAAACACATTAATTTTGGGAATTTGCTCCTAAGGTCTGACCTTTCTGGCCAATGAAAACAATGAAAGTATACTTCATTTAAAATATTTAATCATGTGGACCAGAGCTTTACAACTTTAAAAAAAAAAGTTCTCCCAATAAAGGAAAAAAGAAAATATAATTTCCTAAAATATAATTAAATTTAAAGTCTGATCATGTACCTTTCATGAGGTACATTTTGGAGAATCTTGTTCTTTTCCAATTCTTCCATTTTTACCAAACACACAAAGACCCAATGTGAAATGCTTATTACTAGGAACACATTAGAAAGCTGCAATTTTTGGCTTCTTATGAGTATAAATTAAAACTATAATAATAAAAAACACTGGTCATTACTCTATGTGTGTGTGTGCACAAGAAAGACAGAGAAAGAGAAAGAGAGAGAGAGAAAGAGAGAGAGAGAGAGAGAGAGAGAGAGAGAGAGAGAGAGAGAGAGAGAGAGAGAGAGAGAAGCTCTTTGTTTTCATGTATGAAATATGCTTTTTGAGTACAACTATTAGAAGTGGCAGAGGATGAGGTGCTTTTTGTTCGTTTAATGAGGAAAAACTAGACATTTTGCTATGATTTTTTTCTAAAATTCATTCTATTTGCACCAATATTCCTGTCATTCAAACCATTCAATGAAAATGTCTTCTCCTTATAGCACTGATGGAAATTACTTGATATCTCTTGGAATTCTCAGTTCACGCTTCAGTTTTTGCTACACCCATATGAAAGTATTCAGAGGCAATTTTTCCATCATAGAAATATAAAAACATTATGTTAATAAGCCCACTTAACAAAAAGGAAGTCTACTGCAAACTTATCCACAGTACACTTTTTAAAGTGCTAGTCTTTTACTGACTTTCATAATATAATTCCCTTAACTTCAAAATAATTCTGAGCAGCATGAGAAATATTTCAAAGAGCTCCAACAAATGACCATTAGCCACCTAACTAATTTGGTCAAGCCCAAGACCTCTCCTTATGCTCCAGAGCCTTTCCTGGGGCCTGCTGAATGGGCATCTGTTAGATGCATTCAGCCTCTGAAAAGATCTAAAATATTTTTAACATGTTAAGTGCATGCAGAGTAGGTGCAAAGCTAGGTGTATCTTTACTGCCTAAAAACTACTAAATCCTTCATTCTCTGAAGTATATTAAAAGAGGAGATCGTCAATCATAAGTCACGTTGGGCTAATATAGCACATGTACAACTGTTCGGCTTCCAAGAAAAAGTAATCTACATTAGCTGGTTCAAGGAACTAACTATAGCCAGTCAATTCTTGTTCAGTATGAGCCTTTAATTACCTGAAAAACAGTTCACTTAAACTTTAAGTTTCAAATCTATCAAGGTTTGGCTCTAATCTCACCTCATCTGTGAATTCTTCCTGGACAATTCCAGCCTTACTGTTCTCTAAATTCTGATGTGTATCCAGGGGTGGGGAACCTGCAGCCTTGAGGCCACATGTGGCCTTCTACATCCTCAAGTTAGACTATTGAATCCAACCTCCACATGTGACCTTGAGGCTGTAGGTTCCCCACCCCTGGTTCCATACCATACGTACTCAAACTGAATAATTCTTATCAAGGTCCCTTCTGTCACTCTATGATCATATGATCTCTTCTATGGCATTGTTTTTTAGTAATTTTAAAGGTACTGGGTACATCTTCCAATCAAACTGGAAGCTCTTGAGAACAGGGTTCTCTCTGTCTTTGGTTTCCTCCTCAGCAGAAAAGTAAGGGCACAAAAGATGCTTAAGAAACACCGAAAAATCTGTCATAAAAGCGAAATTTATCCTTTGTTCCAAAATTTCCTATCTTAATGGTATTTCCCTTAATCCTAGAATGCCTCATCCTGTCCTAGATGGATTCCTGGATTCTCAAAAGATACTTTAGGAAAGCATAAGCTCTGACCCAAACTCAAAAGACTTGGCACTGAAGCCCAATGGGAAGCCACATAGGTTTGTCATCAAAGGACAAGCTATAGTATCAGTTCAGAGAGCTAATGAATGGAATTACCCAAAATAGACAGATTTTTCAGCCAGGGCATTCTCAAGGATCATCTGCTAAATTATAAGACTATAACCTATATCAGTGCAAGGAAGATCCATAATGAATAAATTACAAATCTTTGAAGGATTGATGGAGAAAGTGTTTTCTTAATACAGGTTTGATTTTCAGGTGTATAATGTCATGCAGGAGAAGACCATTCCCAAAAATAAGAGAAGGAATATAGGACAGAATTGGAGGAGTGGCTCTTGGGTTTGGTGAACCATGGTCACTTACCTCACTGTCTTGTGTTATCTGGACTTGATCCCCTTGGGGTACTTGAGCTATGTGGAGATGTCCCTGTGGAATCCACAGCAAAATAAAACATCAAGAAGCATCAGAAGAAAATCAATACCAGGGGAAAAAAAGTATCTTTCGAACTCCTAATGATAAGATTATGGTTGAATAAACCTCCCACACCATAGCAAGTCCAGAATGCCTGTTTTTGTCCAGAATAATACATCGCACTCTATATACAATATAATAACAGCACAGTTTCTTTCAATTCCTTGTTATCAAATAATAATAACTCAAATCTATATAACAAAGATTTAAAAGCTCATATATGGTATCTCTGACACTGAATAACCATGTACATAAAAATTTTAATGAAGCAATGAGTCACAAACGTTAGGTAAGTCTCATATTGCAGCAAAGAAAGCTTGTCTTCCACCGTGGGGATAGCTCAGTAGAAAGGGTGGAGAACTATTTCCTTATCAAAAATTTTCTAAAAAAAAAATTTTTCTAGATGATTGAAACAAAAGCATTATTTAAAAGCAAGTTTTAAATTCAAGCTAATCAAATTTTAGGGGAGAATCTCCACTACTCTATGAAGAACCCCAAAAGCCTGGTTCTCAGTACATGGAAACTTAGAATAAGAGCTTCTTAAAATTCTTTCCAAAACACCCAATATCAGGAAAGTGGGACAAAGATTAATTATAAATTCACAGGGCTCTATTTTAAGCCATGTGGACAATGTTACACATACACCTCAACATTAATAATTAGCTAATATGAGACATTTTTATCAAAACAGCATGCTAGCAAAAAGAAAAAGAGTAAATAGATTTGTAACTGCTATAAATATAATAAATACTGCAATGAAAAACAATCTAAGAGAATTACAATAAATTTGTTGGGTGAACAAAATCAAGTTTCAAATCACAAAATAGTCAATATGACCTTTTATACCTATTTTGGAAGAAAAAAATTTATGTCAATTGATTCAAAAGAAATTAAGCTCTATTATTAAAATATATTTTAACGTAAAATTTATTAGAGAAAAACCAGGTTCTTAAGTAACCTATTTTTAAGTTTTATATAGTTTTCCTTGCAGTTTAATATGTTTATATAAAACTTGGGATAAAAATATCTACTCAGAATGCCATGACAGGACTGTCTTCAAGAATATTCTCTATTCCAAATTATTTCCTTTCCTTCAGAAGTAGGAAAAAACTAATAAAAAAAATATTCAACTGATAGTGTTATGGTGAAATACAAGGGAAGAGATCTCAATTCTCATTAAAATCAGGAATGCTCTTCCTTTTCAACACGTATGGTTCCAAGGTTCCATGATCTTGTAAATGAAATGGGCATGAAAATGATCATCCTCATGTTACATGCAAATGATGCTAAAAACATCTCAAAGAATATATACTAGTAAATATATACCAGTAGAAGACATTTAAATTCTCAGCTTCTTAACAAAATTTTCAAGAGTCATCCTTTAAAAAGGAGTACATAAAAGGAGGAAATGCTCCTTCATTTTGTACTGAAGACATATTAAAAATTGGGAAAATATTTTCACATCTGTCTTGATCTTATAGTCCTCTCTACATTCTGTTTAGTTTGGGTTATTAATCTTTTGTAAGGAAGAGACAGTAACTATTTTTCCTTAGTAAGAGCACCAGGGAAGATTTTTTTTCATCACCACTGCAGAAAAATAGTTCAATGATTTTATTTTTTAAAACAATGACTAATTTAGATTTCTTGAATTGGAACTTCTCAGTCATGAAAATTTTAGAGAAATTGTCAAAATAAGTGGTATTCAATTAAACAAAGCAAAGTACCTTTTCTTAAATGGTTGCATTTTTCATACAAACAAATTCTCTTCTTGTCTCTAAGTAAAAGGAGGACCAGCATTACTGAAATTTGAAGATTTGGGGTCACTTCTCCACAGCCAAAGGCATTGCAAAATGCATGACAAAAAGCCTAACCAGGGCTTCTTTAGATTCACCTCAATGTGTACATGCAAATCACCTTCATAGACAAAAGAAGAATGGCTGAAAAGGGACATTTAGACTACTCACTGAGAGGTTCTTAGCATCATCTCAGAGATGTGTATGAAGGCTTCCTGGTAAAACAACCTAGCCCTGTGATCTACAGCAAGTCACTTCATATTTGTTCCCATATTGGAAAAATGGAAGTAAGTGGGTGATAGAACATGAGAGCTCAATAATACCTCTCAGCCTTACAAGTTCCATGGCCACCACCCAGATTCCATTCACTTTAAGGCAACATATCTTCTTTTGTCACCCAAAGACACTGATGTATGTGTGTATGCACACGCACACACACACACACAAATATACATGCATGCACACATACATACATATTTATATGCAGGCTGATTATTAAGTATCACATATCTTAGGCCAATATTAAATCATTCATCACAGCGAATCCTCTTAAAAGGGGCTACTAATAAAGAGTACATACTACTTGTACTTGCCCATCTTCGCCAATTTGGTGGATTTGGACCTGCTGGGCATTGGCAAGTGTGTAATGCAATGCCTGAGGCTGGGGTTGCTGAATCTCATTAGAAGCAGATGCTGTGCTCTGAACACTCTCTGAAAAAAAGAGACAAAAGTTGACCATAACTCCACAGGTTCAGAGTGATGTTTTTACTGATAAATCACCATGCCATGACAACAAAAGTACAGAGTTTTCCTCTCTGGGTTTTCATCTTATCTCCTGATACAAGTTTCTACAGATTGGGGGTCAGGGGGAAGAACCGAGTGCTCACATACATACACACATACACATACACACATGCACGCGCGCGCGTGTGTGTAGAAAGCTAGAAAGCTAGTGAGAGGGAGAAAGAGAGAGAGAACACAGAGTCTATAATAATAAATACTATATATCTAAAGAGATACCTAAATGGAGACGGTAGTGAAATATTTTATGATAATTTGAATAAAAGCCATCTACTGAATGCAGCCAAATGTTTTATCTTAAACATCCTGTACTGTGTTACAATATAAAGGAATAGAATGATATAGTATTGACAAATGTTCAAAGACAGTAACAACATTAAAGATACAAAAGTCTTTTCAATTGACAGCAATGATAGATGAATCTGGAACACGTTATTTGGTGCCTCTTTTTTTCACATTGCAGTCGATGTTGGATATACTCCTCACCTCCAACTCCTCCCCAACCAGGAAACGAATCCTTTCTTATACCAGAGAAAACCAGAGAAGCAAAAACAATCATTGTAGTGACCATATCTAAAAATACATTCAGTACTCTCCCAAGCCTGTAGTGAGAAGTAGGCGTTTTTTTAACCGTTCTCCCAATTATTGCAATTTATTTTAACAGTTTATTACAACATGCTATTAAAATTACTCAGATAATATAATATATATACATACATATATATATATATACTTCTACTGTGTTTCATTTATATTTTATAATCATTATGCATACTGTTTCCATTTCTGCTTATTTCATTCTTCATTAATTCATGCAGAGTTTCTGAATTTCCCATGTTTTCCACTACTTACTGCAAATATATTCATCTACCATTGCATTCGTATATAACAATTTATTCAGTCAGTCTTCAATCAATGGGCATCCATTCTGTTTCCACTCTTTGTACCCTAACAGGAGCTGCTATGACTTTTGTGGGGCATATTGGACTTTTCTCTCCACCTCTGAAATCCTCAGAATACATGCCTCCATAGTGGAATTGCTGGGTCAAAAGTGCATGACTAGTTTAGCCACAATTCTCTCATTCTAAATTGTTTGCTGGAACAGTAGGACCAAGTAAGAGCTTTGCCAGCTGTGCATTTATATGCCTGTCTTCCCATAAAGCCTTCCACGTTCTGATTTTTTTGTTATCTTTGCCAGTGTCATGTATATGAAGTGAAACCTCAGAGTTATTTTAATTTGCATACCTATTAACAGAGACTGGTAGTTTGCTTTCATATGGTCCTTGATAATTGCAATTCTTTTTTTTAATCGTACATGACCTTTACTAATATACTAGAAAATAAATCTTAAGCTTACAAATTTGAGATGATTTTTATATATCTTGAATAGCAGACTTTTATCAACTATCAATAATATATCAATAATGCTTGATATAAAAGATTTTTGCCCCCTATTGAGTTTCTTTTTATTTTATCTGCATTAGTTTTGTTTGTGCAAAAGCTTACTTTTATCTACCTGAAACTGTATAGTTTATCTTCTGTAATTACTTACATCCCTTATTTACAGCATACTATTATATATGCTATAGCATGTGAGATCAAAACTATGGTACAGAGTGTGAGATCAAAACTAATTTATTGCCACACTACTTTTCTGTTTGACAAGCAATTCTTGTCAAATAAGGACTCTTTGCAATGATTTAAATGCTTGGTTTTTATCAAACATCAAGCCAACATTGAGTTTTTTTATTATTGTCACTGGTTTTCTCTTATCTGGTCTATTCCACCTATCTACTTTTCTCATTTTTAACCAGAACGTAAGAGTTTTGATATCAGATTGTTGCTTCATGAGAAAGTTTGAGAGATGATGATGTTTTGCCCTTTTTTCCCCCATTACTTCCTTTCCTTAGGTTCTAGATTTCCTTCTCATCATATTGATTTAGTTTTCCTTTTTTTTTTTAGTTCTATAGAATATTCCTTTGAATATCCCTTTTTTCATTGCTACGACTCAAATCACTAAACCAACTAGTAATTTCCAATCTAAAAAGCAGCAAGAACCATATGATGACTGGTAAAAATGTACAGGAGAAACCTTCTGATACTTGAATACACTGACAGGTCACTATTACAAATGAAGAAAGTCTATGACTGAATAATTAGTATACAAGACAAGTTATTCTTTATTATGGTCATATTTATTCCCTTATCTCTTCTCAGGTTCTATCCCTCCCTTGCAGATTCAGAGGCGATGTGTCATACAGTGAGTGAGATTGACAGGAGGAGAGCCAGGTCCCAAGTCGCCCTCAGACACTAACTAGCTCTGTGACCACGAGCACATGATCCAACCTCTTAAAGACTCTGTTTCCTCACTGGTAAAATGAGGGTGATACTACTTGTACTACTATTACCTCACCTAATTTTGTGACCAGAGTATTTAATAAACCTGAACTAAAAGCCCAACCTCTCCAGGAAGCCTTTCCCAATCAGTCTTAATTTTAGTGTCTTCTCTCTGTTAATTGCTCCCAATTTATCCTGTATATCAATGGTTCTCAAACTTCCTAACGCCATGACCCTTTAATATTTGTATGTGGGAGTATCTGCATGTGGGCAGACCCACCTGGAGACAGATAGAGGAGTGGTGTCTCGGTTCCTAAAGCTGTCGGAAATATGTGTTTTCGAATGGTCTTAGGCGACTCCTGTGAAAGGGTCATTTGACCCCCAAAGGGGTTGCGACCCACAGGTTGAGAACCATTACTATATATAGTTTGTCTGTATGTAGTGACTTGAATGTCCCGTTGAATTGTGAGTTCCCTGAAAGCAAGCACCATGTTTTGCCTTCCTTTTTATCTCTAGCACTGGACTTGGAACATAGTAAGTGGTGGCTAAGTATTTAGCATAGTGTTTGAGCCATAGGAAAGACTTAACAAATGTTTTTTATTCATTCATATATTAAGTTTCATTTTTAAAAAGCAAGTATAATCATTATAAAGAGTAGAATTATATACTTATATCCCCCATATAGAATTCTGGCATATAAAATGGGAAAAAAAGGACAAAAGTTCCATAAATTAATGTCCATGATTTAAAATGTTATCTATTCTTGTGATTCAAATAACAGTTCTCCATCTGTTATTGAGAAACTTACCACAACAGTACTAAATTGTTCAGTTCAGGCAGGAATTCTGATTGCATAAAAATAATCACTGGAAGGAAGCCAAAGCAGTCTTTTCATGTAGAAAAAGATTAAAAATAGGTGCCATAGGAGTAATCCCTGGTGTCATCAGATGAAATATTCACAATTCCAGAATTCCCTCCTGACATTAACATAAAAGCCAAGTAACAAAGATCAACTCACACTTACAGATAGTGACAAATAAATAATACTTAAGAGAACATTGTTCTGCTATAAAAGACATCCAGAGTGACTTTTAGATAACATTTTAAAGGGTCCCGAACATCCACTTGGTGAAAGTGGCAGAATTACCTATATGGTGACCTAACAACCAGAAATTCAAAATCACTTAATTAAATGGAAGAATCATTCACTGGCTTTGGTAATTTGTTCTGGTTGGAATAAGATGAAGCTAACTTTTGTCAGAGAAAATAGAGCTTTCAAACAATTTATCAGGGTAAAAAGATTCTGATTGGTGGTTCTTGACTATTCAAGTTCTAAAGGAATGCTTCTTTAAGCAAAGTAGCCTAAAGAAACAAATTTCAGAATAAAATCTAAGTATAAAAACTAAGGAGAAGAAAATGGAGTGCATTGTGCATGGTAAGCCCTTAACAAATATCTGATATTGAAAACAATTATTTAATAGGATCCTTCTTAATTCAATCACTCAATCAAATTTAATCTAAACATAATTCATTAAAGCAAATGAAAACGTTAGCCAAACCTGACTTGTCAGTGCAAACAAATATGTCAGTATGTTTGATACTTCCTTCAAATTCTCATTCAATTCCTACCACTACAAGAGACCATCTATTAAAATGCAATGTTTCTAACCTCTAACAAAAGATCAAGGCAAAAAGCACTGTCTCAGTTTATTAGTAGTAGCACAGAATTGAATAAGATATCCTAAAAACTCATTTTTATTCCTTCCTAGACAAACACAACTAAATTGCCAAAGGAATACAATTATGCTAAACTCCTCACATTTAAAAAAAACAAAAATAAAAACAAAAACCTTAAATTTATCCCAAGTCTTATCCAGGTATGGTTTTTGCTCATTCTCTCTTCAAACCTTTGGGTCACAGGAAACTCAGATCAAGTGTTCAACTGAAATTTTCATTTGGTATAACAATGTTCATCTTTGGATAAATGGAAAACAGCTGACCAAACCAAGGAATATAAAACATTTGCCCTCCCGAGGTACTGAGGGAATTTTCTTGAAAAAAACTAATTATACAAATGAAGAAAGGTCTATCTGGACACTATTTTGTTGTAAATTATCTTTATTGTTTAGACAGCTGACAATGTATCCAAAGCATAATTGATGCATATATGAGTATCACAAATGAATAACATTAAATCTACATTTCCTAATAAAAATTAGCCTAAAAGTATAAGTAGACAGTATTGCACTTCGGAAAGGCTAGCAAAAATGTTCATTATAAGATATTTCCTGCTCCCAAATAATGTGTAATATAAAAATACCTATGATTTAATAAAACCTCAAAGATCTTAAAGAAATTCAAATAAGAGACTAAGTATTAGCATTTCCTCTAAAAATGTAAAAAAAAAAATCCATCTTTATTTTTGCCCGCAGACAGAATGACATAATGGACATAATGGAAAGAGTCTTAGACATGGAGTCAAAAAAGATGGGTTCGAGTCCACGCTATGCCATTTAGTAGTTCTGTAACTTTGGACTATTCACTTAATCTCTTGTGTATTAAAAAAATTTTTTTTAAGATAAAAATACCTAACCTACTTTTTAGGAACATAACACATCATAGAAACAAGCAACAGATAACTAATACTACTAATAAACTAATAATTACTTATAAAAACAATTGCTGGGGTAGAAAAAATTTATTTAATTCTCATTGTCATTAAACCCATCAAGGTTCTGACTAGCCTTAATGTATTAACACTTCTCTTAAGCAGAACTGAATATGGCTTCCAAATCAAAGACAGAGATGAACTAAAGCATCTGATCAACCATTTGCTGCACAAAGATGACATCAAGGAAAATGGCTCCACCCAAAAACACATTAAATAGAGTTTTTGTTTCATTGAATCTTTCTTCAATGATAAAATCATTTGTATCCAAAAACTGTCAGAGTCTTAACAAGCCAAGGAAAGAAGGAGGCTACAAGTTTTGGGCTTGAATCCAGAGGTCACAGTGAACTAACAGATGAAAGCAACTCTTGGTAATGGTCACAACCATAAGGAAGCAAAAGAGAAAAGACTGAGCAAAGTTAGAAAACAAAACCAAAATTCTTCAAGCATAACTGGTGTCTGCTAACCTCCCCCTCCTAATTCTCTGATCATGAACAAGTAACATGCAGGTATTTTCAAATACCTACCTTAAAAATAAATAAGACCCACTACCTGTGTGACTTTGGACAAGTCTCTTCTCTCTAGGTCTCAATGTTCTCATCTATAAAATTAGCTATTAGATTATATTAAGATTATATGTGTTATATAATATATATTAGATTATATTTAAGCACTAATCCTTACGATTTTAATGTCAAATTATTAGTCACCACAATGTAAACAAACTGTCTTTAGATTTACAATTTTGAGAATGTCTAGTTGACTACAATTCTGAGGAAATAAACAATTGCACTGGAACAGCTGAAATATGTGTTGCATTATTTAGAAACGTAAACTCACATTGGAAAAATTGCAACAATTTAGTGCTTCTACTCTCTCAGAAGCACATTCAATCATCATTGACATTATCGCTGCCACCATCATCACTACTACCACCACTACCACTACTACTACTACTGCTACCACCATCATCACTAGTACTACCACCCCCATCATCACTAGTACTACCACCATCATCATCATCATCATCACTGTCATCCTTCAAGTTAAAACAAACAATATTCCCTTTAGACATTACTGTGCTAAATCAATGGTACTTTTATGAAATTAGCATAACAAAAGTTGTTGGCTGAGTCCATAGGGATGTCACCCACGGAAAGTCTTTTGATTATCTCCCTGGATCTTAGCCACTCCGTAGTCTCAATATGGAGATAAACCACTTTCAGTTACAAACTAATTGATGAAGTGATGCCTGCTGTTTGTTTTTTCCAAAAAATATTTTTGTAGGTCTCCTGTTTATCATCTGCTCTAAGAATGCCAAAGAGCAATCTTTTGGGTTATGTACTATTCCCTCCCCTGTTTTATGACCTCTCCTTGGTCTTCATGACTTATTATTGCCAAAAAAAAAATTTGTCACTCTGCAGCAGAACTAGTGATGAGCCTTCTGAACAGAACTAGGTGGGCCCTCTTCTGTACAGCAGCACATCACTGGTCACATGTTCCAGGCCTTTCTGGTGTGGTAGGACCTACCTCGAATCATGCTCCACTGACAGAGGCCTCAGGAGTAACAAGAATAAAAAAATGAAGTTTCAAAAAAACATGAGTGGGGATAAGTGCTGCTATCTTTATAAAAAGGCACTGAAAAAACAGCTGAAGATCAAGCACAATGCTCATGTGTTACTTCAAACGAAAGGCTTAAGTGACAGCTACCTCATGTGACTGTTTATTCTGATAAACCCTCTTACCTCCTGGAAAGGGAAAATCTTAAAATAGAAATAAAATTGGACACTGGACTGTTACCTAATACTAATTCACTCTGTCCTGATTGTCTCTACTTTAGCAAATTAGGAATGCAGATCTGGCTGTAACGTCAATTTTGAGGAGATTTTATTGTGAGATATACTGGCTGATTAGTAGCAATTAAATCTAATACTTGCTGGGAATACTAAAGTCCTGGGCTCCTTGATTAAATGCTTGGACAATGTAAAAAAAGTGTAATAAAAGCTAAAAGTAAACTTCAGAGATATCTGAGAAAAAAGACTACTATCCTTAGCCAACCATGAAACTGACAAGGTAATATTGTTACCCCCCCCAAAAAAAAAAGTAAGAAAAAAACCACATAAATAATTCAGACACCATGCATGATGTCTAAAGGGAAGAGATTGACTTTGAGATGAAAAATGCCAAAAATTTTGCAGCCTATTGGTATTCCTGAAAGTCAACATGGCAGAGAATTGGTCTCCAAAGCAGGAAACTCTGGGTTCAAGTCTTGCCTCTAACACTTATTGAATGAGGGACCAACCCTGGGTTTAAGATCTCAGTGCTGTGTCTCAATGTTGTGTCGAAAGTCCCAAAGCAGGTACCAATCTACATTGGCTTCCTCACTGAGAGCTCCATATACTGTACCAATGAAACCACAAATTAGGACAAAAAGTAAAATTTTTCTAAAACGTGTGAGTATTCTGGCCAGAAGGAGCATTAACAAAATATTAAACAGCTGAATTTCATAATCCTATTTATAAACTTGTCACTATCAATATTCCCCTTCGACATTACCATGCTAACTCAAGGTGCCCCTATGACATTACAATAACACAAATGGGACTGCTAAACATTACATGATAAGCTGGTGCCATTTGTACATTGGACTCGGCCTAGTAATGCTGGCCAGCAGGAGACACTGTCATGGGAGGTGTTTGGGTAAAACTGTGGTCAGAAAAAAAAATGTTTAAAACAAGATTCTTCTCTTGCTTTGTTTCCTATTATTACCGATGGCAATCATAGTTGTGCTTTTCTGTGATTGATATACAGTAAATAGAATTAGTAGCCAGAGGCAAGTTTTTGGTCATGAAAGACAAACTTCTTTTCTGCAAATAAATACAGAGAGTAAGTACATTCAGCTGAAGACTGCCTAGAGCAGTGGTTCTCAACCTGTGGGTTGCAACCCCTTTGGAGTTGAATGACCCTTTCACAGGGGTCACAGGGGTCACCTAAGACCATCGGAAAACACATATTTCCGATGGTCTTAGGAACCTCCTCTATCCAGCTCCAGGCGGGGCCACCCACATGAAGATACATCCACATACGGCTATTAAAGGGTTGGGCATTAGGAAAGTTGAGAACCACTGGCCTAGAGCCTTATTTTCCTCCATCTCTGCCACAAGCTTTCTATCCACCATCTTTCCTTCACCCTGCAGAACTCACAAAAGTTAGCTGCCTTTCCCTGAATTTTCATCCCTTTTCACTGTTCAGAGAGATAGTAGCTAGAACTCAATGGTGGCGAGCAAGAGTCATGGACTACCTGCAGCTGCTCCCCAGTACACTGAGAACTTCCTTCCCATCCAGGATCTGTACCACAATCCCACTTGCATTCTGCCTCCCTCTTCTGGTGCAAAAAGTACTTCCTTTAAAAACAGCTATAAACATCAAAAAGCCAAGGGAAACTTCCAGCTGGAGCCATGATTTGATAACTCATTACTGAGTCCCTGAGAGTCAAGGGACTCCAACAGAGAAGGTCTCGGGTTCTGCACCAAGAAGCACTTCCTACCACAATGCAGCTCAACAACACAATTAGAGCTGCTACTTGTGTGGCCCAGTATACTATTTCCCTATCTATAACAATCTTTGGCAACTGTTAATACTTAGCTTCCGATAACTACCAAAACAACTGGGTATGAAAAACTGAAGAAAAAAACAACACAGAAAAGAACTTGGGACCATCCAAGTTTTATCACATACCACTTGTAATACTGCACACACACATTCTTTCACCAGTAGTGTTCCAAGAGATGGGTTATAAGTTAAGGTGGATGTAAATTTTCAAAAACTCTTCTTGTCTCCACAATTAAAAAGGCAAAATTTCCAAAGGCTTGGAACAAAGCATGCAAAGTGAAACGTGTATGTGGTTAAACTTACCTAAAAGAGAGTCATTCACAACTTTCTTCATCTGGTTATGAATGGTGCTCCATACTATTGATTGCTCTGAATGAAATCATTTTAGAAGGCTGCTTACACCAGCCCAGCACACCGATCTCATGAGGAGGAGTCACACTTCCTTCCCTCTCTCTAGACCTCCTACAGCTAGAGCTAGAAATGACTCCAGAGGCTATCTCAGCCAGTTCCATCATTTTACAAATGAGGAAATCTGGCTCCAATAAGGTTAAGGGATTCTTTCTTTGGTATCTTCCTACCCTAGAGTCCTTGCCCTTAGCTCTTGCAATGAAAAGACTAAAATAAGCTTGACTTTCCTCTAAGAGGTAGATGAAGACTAATTGTCTTTAGTCTACTGAAAACATCCATTGTTGGCAATCTATAGATGACTATGTTAACTATGTATCTCCTGGCTTGACTTACTCTCTGGACATCTCCACGTGGTGGTCAGCAGCCTTCCCACTCTAGAGCTAAATCTATACTGAGACCCACTCTCAGGAGTGGTCATTTAATGAGGAACCCCTCAGCCATAGCCAATCCATTCTCTGCATTTCTCTACTTTCTCACAGTACCTTTGCCTTCCTTACTGGTACCCTCCCCATTTAGCCTTATATCTTGCCTGTATGTGGTATCTTCCCACCATCAGAACACAAGTTCCATGAGGATAAGGACTGCCTTGTTTAGTTAGATCACCAGCATTTAGAGCACCATGCCTGGCATACAGTAAGAGCTTAATAAATTACCTATCATTCTATTTATGGCTTTCCCTTCAAGGACTAAAGGGAAATGGAATCATAATGAGGCATTTTATCTTATCTTTGACAATATAATATTGTAGAAAAAGCATAGGTTTTGTAGTAAGAGGGACTGAATTCAAATTTTGCTTTGGTTACATATTGCCTTATGACTCTGGAACTCATCAACAAAATGGAGGGATTTGACGACATACTCTCAAAGGTCCCTTTTGCTGTAAATCCAATTAGATAGTTTTTATAATCTCTAGAGGAAAATCCCTTTAAAAATTTCAAAGGGCCTACCACTAGTTTTAGGATCTGAAAATCAGAGGGGAAGCTATGTATGAGACTACATTCTGTTCTGAATTTGGCCATGGAAGAGATAAATACTTGCTGGAAGGGTTGTGGAACAGAAGGCATAGGCATCAGGATGGGGGAGGCAGAGATGAAGAATTGAAAGAGATGACTTCATCAATCCCTTGTAACTCCAAGGGTCAATGATTCTAGTATATCTATATGGAATAAGTAGTAAAAAGTAGTGAAGAAAAATGGAAAACCGATCCACAAAATGAGAGAAGGCATTTGCTGCAAATAAATATAAAATATTCCCAACTAGTAGAACTCCCTTTTATAGGATCATAGACCTAAGGTTGGAAGGGACCTAGTCCAACCACCTCATGTCATATATGAGGAAACGGAGGCCCAGAGAAGTTAAAGAATCTGCCCCCAAGGTTCTCAAAATAGTAAGGACTAGAGAAGAGCCAAGGTCCTAACTCAGGTCCTCGGACTTCAAGCCAAGCACTCACCACCACATTGGGATACCTATGTTAAAAGAGGGGACAAAATTGTCTTTGTCAAATGAACCAGTAAGTAATAAGAGACATGTACTCTATTTTTGCTAAGGGTCCTGTCCAGTTTTTAAAATTCTATGATCCTAAACTAGTTATTTCTTTTTACGGTAATTTAATTTTAGTAAGTCCATATCATCCTCCCAATTATATTGTGAGTTCCTTAAATATGGAGACCACTTCCTATATATATCTGTGTACCCTTACCAGTATACTTTTTTCACATCTATTAAGCAATCAGTTTTGGTTAATTAACAGGTTAAAGCCTAGCTGAAGTATTAAAAACATAACAGAAACTGTCTCAGGCACCATGCCAGAAGCCTGAGACCTCAGACAAAGGAATGGCCCCATATCAGCCACAGAGTCTGACACCAAGCCTAAAACTAGAGAGATTAAGACCCAAAGCAAAACCAAGTTGTTCTCTTTTCTCACGGGCTTTGGGAAGTCAACAGGAAATAGGGTACTTCAAAGCATTCCTGATGAAAAGACCAGAGCCACATACAAACTCTGAAGTACAAACACAAGAGTCAAGAGAAACATAAAAGGTCAATATGAATGAACAATGATAAACCACTGGGAGAAGACACAAGTACCTTCTGTGCCCTAAAAGCATCTGGAGTCATAAAGAAAACCTAATTAGACAGAAAGCCTGTTATAGTCTGACGATCTTAAAAGAAGAGAGGGAGAAATAGAGGAAGATATTGGGGGGTGGGGGGGTGGAGAGGAAGGTTGTGGAACTTTATCTCAGATAATCAGAACATGCAAGTAGAAGTCTGTATAGACAAGAGGAAGGTGCAGGAGGAGGGGGTGACACCTGCACCTCACTCTCATCTGAAATGGTCAAAGGAGGTAAAAAGACACACTCATACACTCACATATGGGGACAGAAACACATTTAACTCAATGGGGAAATAGGAAGGAGAGGAGGGTGAGAAGGGAGAAAGAGACAGTAGATTAAGGTATGGGATTATTCCTAAGCAAAACAAAATTTTAATTAAAGATATACAAAAGGTATATGAATGTAATGGAATACTATTGTGCTATAAGAAATGGGGAGGAGATGGACTTCATATTTACCTGGAGAGGCTTATACAGACTGATGCTGAGTGAGAAGAGCAGAACCAGGAAAAACTTGTACACAATCACAGACACATCGTGTGTGTGACGACCAACCCTGATAAACTGGACTCTTCTCAGCAACGCACAGCTGTAAGACAACTCTACAAGTCTCAGGATGGAAGGAGATGTCTACATTCAGAGAAAGATCTAGAAAGAACAGAGTTTAAATGGACTCTGAAGCAATCTACATGCTATCATTCTTTTCCATGTTTGGTTTTGTTTCTTCTTTCCTACTGTTCACTCCATTGGTTACAACCCTTCTATACAACCAGACTAATGTCCAATGTGAAAGTATTTGCAGATCCTATACTTGATTGCATGCCGCTATGGGGGGTGGGGGCAGAGAGGGAGGGGAGAAAATTTGAAACTCAAGGGATTGTAGAACTGAATCTTGTAAACTAAAAGTAAATAAACAAATCAATTTAATTTTAAAAAAATAAAGATATACAAAAATATAGATCTTTATGCAAAGGTAAAGAATCAGAAACCAAGGTAGTATTCATCAAATGGAGAATGGCTGAACAAGTATATGGTGGAATGATACTGTACTATTGAAATGATGAAGGGTATGGCTTCTGAGAAAAGAGAGGGCATTAGTCAACTAAGTGGTGCAGTGAGCGGAGCACTGGGCCTAGAGTCAGGAAGATCTAAGTTCAAATCTAGCCCCAGACACTTAATAGCTCTGTGACCCTAGGAAAGCCACTTCACTTAGCCTCTGTTTGCCTCAGTTTCCTCATCCATAAAATAGAATAATAATAGCCTCTACTGCTCCAGGGTTGTTGTGAGAACCAAATGAGATAATAATTATAAAACGCTTGGCATAATGTCTGCCACAAAGGAGGCCCTATATAAAAGCTAGCTATTATTAACTTGGATGAACTTCACTGTGTATCAGTTCATTTAAGTCTTCCTGGGCTTTTCTGAAGCCCATCTCACTTCCTGAGTACAATAATATTCCAATGCACTGACACACTATAACTTGTACAGTCGTGTCATCTGCAAAAACCGGTAGTTCTGTGTTTCTTGTTGCCTGTTTATTTCTTCATTTTCTTTTTCCTTGTCTTAAATCTAACATTTCTAGTTCAGTATTACATGGTACTGGTGATAATGAATATCCCTGCTTCACCAATGCTTCCTCTTTGTTTTAGATAGATAATATATGTGATAGGGAAAGCTCCATTTAATTTCTGTGATCTTTGCTATTTTTAGGCAGGATGGGTGTTAACGTTTTGTTAAAAGCTTTTTCTGTACCTATTGAAATAACTGTGTGATTTTTGTCGGTTTTGCTACTGATATGGTCAATTATACTTCTAGTTTTCCTAATATTGAGCCAATCTTGCATTCTTGAAAGAAATCCAGCCTGGTCATATATCTTTATGATATATTGTTGTAATGTCCTTACTAGTATTTTATTTTAAATTTTTACATCAATATCCATTAGGGAAATTGGTCTCTCTTTTCTTTCTCTGTTTTGACTCTCCTTGACCATATTTGTGTCCGAAAATGAATTTGGTGGGGCTCCTTTACCTATTTTTTTCCAAACAATTTACATATTATTGGAATTCATTGTTCTTTAAGTGCCTCATAGAATTCACATATAAATCCATTTAGTCTTGAGATTTTAGTTGTTTTTTTTTTCTCCTTAGAGTGTTCATTTCTGTCTTTGTTTGATTTTTTTCCCCCAAGTAAGACAGGAGTACTTAAGTATTCTATTTCCTCTTCTATTAATACGGGCAATTTATGTTTTTGTAAATGTTCATCCAAGAGCAGGTAGGTGGTACAGTGGATATAGTGCCAGGCCCAGGATGAGGAAAATTCATCTTCATGAGCTCAAATCTGGCCGCTGACACTCACTAGTCATGTAACACCGGCAAATCACTTAATCCTATTTGACTCGGGTTTCCTCATCTGTAAAATGAGCTAGAGAATCAAATGCAAACCACTCCGGTATCTTTGTCAAGAAAACTCCAAATGGGGGCACAAAGAGTTGGAAAAGACTGAAACAAGTCAACAACAATAAATATTCACCCCTTTCAGTGAGACTGTCAGTTTTATCAGCATGGAACTGGGTAAAATAACTCCTAATAATTACTTCTATTTCCTCTTTATTGGTTATGATGAATAGCTGTTGTCTTTTGTAAAGGAATTTCATCTATTTAGACCAAAAATATATCTTAATGGCTTCATTAAATGACCTAGAATGGGATATTTACATTTTGGAAGGCTACAGATCTCCCAACAAATTAAACACCAAAGTAGGAATCAAAAATTCGCTCCCAATAACCTATAATTGGATCTTAGATATGTCTCCTTCTTTTAGAAATGTAAATGTGGAGCTCTTACATTTCCATTTCTTAAGCTACTCTTGAAATGGATATCCCATAAGCAACTCAAACACAACATATTCAAAACACATTCATCTTTTCCCCTAAACTCTCTCTTCTTCCTTGTTATTTTCAATAGCACCACCATCTTCCTGATCACCCACCTTAGTGTCACTCTCAGCTCCTCAGTTCTACCACCCCATGTGGTATCACTGCAAGTCCCCTTCTTTCTACTCAGACAATCAATAACAGTAAAGGCTGTCATATGCTCTGACAGAGGCTTTTATCACATCCTTCTAAATTAGGATGCCTAATTAGCGTGCCTGATTCCAGTCTTTCCCCTTTCCAAGCCACCCTCCAGTTGGCTACTAGAGTGATATTCCCAAAGCCCAGGTTTGATTTGAGCATATCACTTAGATCTCACACATTCAATAAATGGAGGGGCTCCCTAACAGCTAAAGGATAAAGTATAAAAACCATCTCCTGGGCTTTTAAAGCCCTTTACAACCTGAACCCTTCTCCCCTCTCCCCTCTTCTTACCCTTGTCTCCCCTCCACTACCCAGCTACACTAGCTTCCTTGCCATTCTCATTAGAGGGCACATTCTCTCCAGACTCCAAGCATTTTAGTTAGCTATCCCCCAGGCCTGGAATGTTTTCCCTTCTCATCTCTGACTTCCTGCAAAACACAGCTCAAGTTAAAGAGAACAGAAGGCCAGAAAGAATGACAGACAACAAGCAGGACAGCTTTGAAGGCTACAGACTGAATTTACTACACATTTGGAAAGAAAAGGCAAGTTGTGCACGATAGAGATTTACAGTTTTACATAAAATTCTTTTTTCTGTAGTAATAATGCTAGTTTTATTTGTTGCTTGTTCATTTAAAATAAAAATACATTAACTTTTTTAAAAACTTAGCTCAAATCCCACTTTCTGCAGGAAACCTGCTATGAGTTCTCCACCCCCACTGCACCCCTGCCTCCCACCAAGTCTTCCTTCCCACTGAAACTAACTTACCCCATTTCCTTCTTACAGGTCTGTAGTTGTTTGCATGTTACCTCCCTCCTGAGAAGGAGCATCCTGATGGCATGGTAGGACTATGTGTCTTTCTTTACTTAACCCTAGCACTTAGCTCTGGACCTGGCCCATAGTAAGCTCTTAATAAACTTGTGCTTACTGACAATAATATATAATAGAAGGAAAGATACATAACGATTAGATAGCACAGGAATTTGCCTGGCCTGATTTATGAAAGTCGTTTAATCCTGTTACAAGGAAGAGATTTCAGGAAAAAGTGATCAGTAAGACTAATCTAACTTGAAAGTGTACTGCTAGGAAAGTCAACAGTTAGAAGTGTTATGAAGCTACAACGCTTGAATTACCACATTTTTAAAGGTTGGGTATCATTCTAATTTCATGGAACTATTAAGACACCCTACTTCTGTTCACTTTCCTAATCCAGACCTTGTCATATCTGCCCACAAGGAAGTACTTCATTTTGAGTAAGTGTTTTAATATGAAGGATGCACAAATAAGATAAAAATATTGCAAAATTTATATAAAAATGAGACTACTAAGAGGCTAAAATTCTTCAAATGAAAATGTAATCAATAAAAACAACTCATGTTTGTAATTAAAGTAACTAGTTTATGTTGTTTTCATTTAGGATTTTTGAAAATAATATGCAGCTTGAGAACTGTTTTTCCATTGTAAAACCATATTTCTCGGCATTGCATGAGATACAGTGATACTGTTAACAAGCAACTCAAAGTTTCCTATCTCAGCTAAACCGGCTACTTTTTCTTCCAGCTCATATTCAAAGGTCTGATTTCAATAGCTACCATTCAAATGCCCCACGATGGTACATACCTTTAAGACCAAAACATTTTCTGTGAATGTTTCCTAGATCAGTATTTTCTATTCATAATTACTATTTAATTTTAAAACTATACTGAAATATAGATTTGCCTACTGGGATATATCACAAAAGGACAGAATAACTATTGTTTTCTTAATTTAGCTCAGAAGTTCTTAACCTGTTTTTGTGTGATAGACCCCATTGGCAGTCTGGTGGTGCCTATCAATCCCTTCCCTTCTCGGAATATTTTCAAACGTACAAAGTAAATCTGGATTGCAAAGGAAATTAATTATATTGAAATACAGTTACCCCAGGTTAAGGACCCTGACTAGTTTACTCCCATATTGGAACAGACACTGATGGTAAAAGAATCCAGTATGTGGCATCAGAGAATTTGGATTGACATCTTAGCTTTACCATTTATTACTGTCTTTTATTACTGTCTCTGGGACATTAGCAGAGTCATTTTAACCTGTCTGCTGCCCGCAGCTGCCTCATCTCTAAAAGAAGCCGCTAAATTAGGTTAACTGTTCAGCTTCTGATTCTGTGAGATCACTGTTTCAGGGAGGATTCTATCCCATTATGCTTGGGTCATCCTCTGGTTTGCACCAAAAAGAACAGATAAAATCTGCTCCTCACAGTAAGGTACAAAGTTAAAGGGCTTATGATTATCACCCCTGGCGACCCTATGAGCTCCTCCCACAGTTTTAATGATCACTTTTATACAGATAATCCACAGATCTATATGCCCAGCCCTATTTCATCTCCTGACTTTCAGTTTTACATCACCAACTATCTCCTTAACATTTCCAGCTGAATGTTCAGGAGACATCTCAATCTTACCAAGACCAAAACAGAAGCCGTTATCCTTGCCCCTAAACAATCCTGGCTTCCACATTTCACTATCTTTGCTGGTTCATCCTCTATCACTCATGCAGCTCTCCATCTCCAATCTCCATGACTCTCCCCTGGCTGGCCCCCAAGCCTGAGCACATACTCCCTCCTCACTCTTGTCCCCCAGAGTCCCTGCTCAAGCACTACTATCTTGCCCAGGGACAATCAGTACTAAGAAGCCATTCTTTGACTCCAACTGTTAGTGACCTCCCTCCCTAACTGCCTTCTATCCATTTGTATTTAGAGGGTACATACATATCATCTGTACTTGCTTTTTCCCCACTTCAGAATGAATACAAGTTCCTTGAGAAGTAGGGATTGCTGCATTATTTGTGTCTGTGACTCTAGTGCCTATCACAGTGCCCAGCACATGAAAGGCAAGTGATTATTGTTTGCTGACTGGTTACAAGCTCTTCCACGTTCAAAACAAGAAGGGGCAGATGGAGCAAGGAGAAGGTGGTACATGGGGCTTCTGGGAAAGAGTCTGCTCCTGAATCCAAAGGTAAGAGAATCAACAAGAAGCAACACCGCTAGGGGTGCGCTCCTGTGTAAAGGTCAGTCACTGGGAGAGGCAGGACAGACCAGAAACTTCAGAGGCTGTCCATCTTCGTATCAGACATGTCTTTTTGAATGGCCATTCTAAATTAAAATTATATGCAGCAGAGGAGGACTGAGTTCACAAGAATTGAAGAAAAGGTATTCTGTGCCAGGGAGAATGCAACCAACCAATTAATGTCTACTGAATGTCTACTGTGAGGCACGGTGAGGGATAGTACATGAATGCACACATTCCTCCCTTCAAGCAGCTTACAATTTAATTATACCTCATTCAGAAGATAGAATACCTTTCTATGTGAGACAGCACATAGAGTCAGAGGAGCTGGCTTCACTTCCCACCACTGACACTCACTGAATGTGTGACTTTACACAAGTGATTCCACCCTCATGGGCCTCTTTCAAAATGAGGAGAGTGGGCTGGATGGCCTCTCAAGTCCCTTCTGGTTCTAAATCTGTGAGGTATTCCTAACCTGACCTAATATAAATCAAATTTACCTTCACCTTCCCTATGACTTTTAAAAAACATTATTCTAAGATTAGATGTTAAGGTAATTTGAGATCCCCTAGATGAAAGATGAATTTATGACTAGACTGTAATTAACTTTTAAAAGCCTGCCCTAAAGATTGTGAGCACATTGTCTTGGCTAATGATCACGTCTAAACAGAATTCTCATTTTGCTGAGAACAGGCTCACCAGATGGAGAAGCCCCAAGGAAGGGCTCACCACTCACTGTACAAAGCTCCAGGCATTCTACAAACAAAACCTGCCAACCATATGCCTCAGAAGCTGAACAACAGTAAGAAAAATGTAAGGAGAGCAGCCATTCCACTCACTGCACGTCCTAAGTTGCCCTGGTACTCACCAATCTTGATGGGTTAAGAATTCAACTCACTGAATCTAGAATGGACACAGCCACAGATTCTTGTGGCCAACAGGCTTGTTTTGGTTATGGGCTGTAGGAGCTGATTAATGTATTTTCCAAGAGTCTTGTACTCAATGGAACCTGCTGGACACCCACCCCCCTCCTCAAAGATGCAATCTCAGGATTAAGGAAGATGCAAGACTGACATGGAGAAATTCGAAGACTATGTCAACAAAGTAGACCTGACTCAAACAACACTCAAACCCAGAGGCCTCAGCAACTGACCCCAAACTCAAATTTGGGGCCTGCAAGTCAAATTTTCCGGAAAGGTATTCTCTCTCCTTTTTAATTACAAAATAAATTCATTTATAATAGGGAGTGTGCCTCTATCCAGGGTATTCCCCTGCAACACAATGATTTATCTGATCAGCATTGATACCTGGGAGGTCAGCCAAAGACCAGAGCAATTTGGAGTCAATAAATGTTCCACTCCATGAGGTTTTCTGATTGCTGTACACACCGTGATCATTCCTGATTTTTAAATACCAACTCTAACACTTTGAGTCTGGGGTGTGGATACACACACAGCCCTAAACAGAAACACGCTTGAATGAAAACCCAGTGACATCTATTTGGCTGCCATTTTCCTCAGGGCTCGCTCTTCTCACACTTTCTCCTTTCTCCTTGGTTGTTCCTTTAGGGTTCTGATTCAATCTCGGAGGAACATACCATCTGCTCCATCAAATTTCTCCATCAATAACCATAACCTTTTTATAATGCTTTAAACTTTGCAAAGCACTTCCCATATACTACATCTGAGACTCAACGACTCTATAAGGCAAGGCCTATCATGATTCCCATTGTACAGCCAAGTAAACTGAGGCTGGCAAAGATTAAGTGACTTGCCCAGGGACAATCAGCTAATGAACGTCTGAGGAAGGATCTGAATTTACATCTTTTTGCTTCCACATGTAGGACTCTATATCCCCTAGCTGCCATTACCTAAATTCAATTTGTCTCTATAGCTTCCCCTGCATACCACCACAGGTGAAAGTGCAAAGGATTTGTTTTGTTTTGTTTTGTTTTTTTAAAAAAAGACCATAACAAGAAATATTACCTATCAGAACACTTTCATTATGGGGGGCAGGGGCACAAGGAGAAGGGGCTGTGGGAGTCCTCAGCCTACACATTATTTATTTCATCGTTCTCTACTCAAACTCTGTCATTCCTAATCTGACAGAATTTCATTCTTCAGTCTCTTCTGTCCATTTCAACACTGGGTCAAATCGGTAGAAACTTAGTGGTGTGAATACTTGATAGACATGAAGATTTTAGCTGACACATATAAAGAAATCATCAAAAGTCTACTGGGGAATCTCAATGTCCAGCTGCTCCAGAAAGTGCTTTGAGTGGTAAATTGCACAGCCAGAGGGCACACGGACTGAAAGGAATCCGGGGTCTGACATGCTCATTTTTAAAGTAAAAATTAAATTCGACTCCTATACAACACATTCTTCCACATGACTTAAAGTAGGGTGGGGTGAGGAAGTCCTTTAGAAAATATTTAGCACTACTTTTTTACATAGTTATAACAAAGATATGCCTGGGTTAAGAGACCAATACCTAGAAATTTCCAATCTCCCAGGGAACATTTAGTCTGAACTTTAAATACACGATGCTCCAAGAACCAGTCAAGAAGAAGAAAAAGCTATTATTTCCCTTTTTTCCAAATATATCAAGCTAAACATTTATTTACTTAAAATCAAATTCTATTTTCTTAGAGCAGTGCAGTGAACGTCCCACTTGGAATTAACACCTAACTATAACTCAACAAAGCAATGAACACTCAGCATGAACCTGTGGGTAACTGCGTCAAAACATTTTCAAATTCCCTAACAGTCATAGGGCCACGGGTTTAGAAATGGATGAGTTCTCAGAGTTTATCTATTCCATCCCCTTCACTGACAGACAAAGAAACTGAGGATCAAAAAGTTAAGTGATTTGCCCAAGGTCTCTGGGAAGGAGTGAGGATCTGAACTTGAGTCTGCCTGACTCCAAATCCACTGTTCTTTCTGGTGTCCTACACTGCCTCCTTCCCCAGAAAAAAGCAAAGAAAGAGAGCCATAAAAGGCCATTCTTGCCCACTAAAATTACTTCAATGATTTAAAAAACAGTAGAGCTCTGTATTGCAAGGATCCTTCTAGTGGGAAAGATGCCCTCCAATGTATGGTTTGCAAGACTACAAATCAACGTAAACATTCTGGAGAGCAATAAGCCATTAGGCAGAATCAGATCATATCTTCTGACTCATTAAGTCCACCGCTAAGACTCTAGCCCCAAAAGTCATTTAAAAAAAAAAGGCTTCTCTACAAATAGATCTCCTCAAATAGTGAATAACTGTGGTTTTAGGCGATTACATCCACAGTTGCTATAACCATAATTTTTAAAAGGGAGGAAAAAACCCTAGAAACCACCTACATATCAAACAGCTAGAGAACAGCTGCATAATCAAGGTATGTCAAGGCACCTTCAGCGGTGCTACATGGCGAGGAGGTGAGGAGGCGAGGAGGCGAGGAGGCGAGGAGGCGCGGAACAATACAATTTTCAAAGAATGGGAGATGAGGATCATCCAAAGGAAAATGGAGAGTCACATGGTGGAGGTGAACAGGATATAACATGTGACAAGGAATCACGAAGAAACAGTACAAAAGATGTTATTAAAAAAGGATCCAAAAAGTTGGGCAAAAGTGAAGCAAAGCATAGAGACAGCTTCCATGCTTAACGGGCATCCTTCTGACTCGAGAATACATAAAGACGTTCCCTAGAATGTTGGGTGGACACACTAGCTTGGTGACCCTTAGCAATGCACAGAACTGTTCAGTGACCCAGGAAAGGAGAGAGGGAAAAAAGAGAGGGGGAGGGAGAGAAGGAATAAGAAGAAAGGAAAGGGAGAGGAGAGGACTTACAAAAGAAAGAAGGAAGGAAGGAAGGAAGGAAGGAAGGAAGGGAGGGAGGGAGGGAGGAAGGGAGGAAGGGAGGAAAGAAGGGAGGGAGGAAAAGTGAGACAAAGCAAGAAACAAAGAAAGAGCTTATTAAGTTCGCGTGGTATATACAAAACACTGAGCTAAAAGCTGGGGACACAAAGAGAAAGACCATACAGTCCCTGCTGTGAAATAAGTCATATTCTAATGGGGGAAAGAATAACACATATAACAGGTTTCAGTGCCAAGTCAGATGGAAAGATCCCACGGTCAGCAGGAAGCACAAAGGAATAGTAAGTACAAAGCAAACAAAGAAATATAGAGATCTACACAAAGAACTACATAGCAGAATTAGCAGAGCCAGGACTACAACTAAACAGTAAAAGAAAAAGAAAAGAAAGGAAAGAAAAGGAGGGAAGAAGGGAACCTGGGTCAAAAGTAGTAGAACTTTGGGCAGTCTTAGGAAGGGGACATTGAACAAAATTCTTTTATTTGCTTGTTTGTTAATTCATTTCTTTCTACCTTATTAAGGAGGTACTGGCAAAAGTTTGCCTCTTGTTTTGTATTTAATTTTTTTGTTAATGGTTTAGTTTAAGTTTTTAATAATTTAAATAAAGTATGAACCTATGTGACTAATAAGTTAGAATTTTTGACTCTAGATAATTTTGTTGAAATAGATGTTAACATTTCATTGATTTAAGATAAAATGGAGGAAGAATCTAAGATTTGAAAAGATAATTTCTTGGCTTTACCACTAGCTTGTTGTATGAGAATAGTCAAAGTTACTTAACTTCTGAGCCTCAGTTTCATCAACTGGAAAGAGAGGATAATAAAACTTAACCTACTAACAAATTCAAATGATCTGCAAACTATAAAGCACATACAGATATGAACTGTTACCATGAGATTGGCTAAATAAGTAGAATCGATCTCAAATTAACTTGAAAGCATGATAAAATCATAAATGTAAAAAGGCTTAACAAAAGATTCCATTTCTGACAGCAGTTACCTGAGCCACTATAAGATGATGAAGAAGGTGTCCGCCTGGAGAAGCTTTTGACCGCAAGACTCTGCCCTCTTTGTTTTCGCCGCCAGGCTGTCCTACACTTGGAGTCAATACTCTGCTTGATTCGATACCAGTCAGATTCTGTGATTCCAAATTTATAAAAAAGGTGACCTGAAAAACACATTCCAAAAAGCCCTGAGTGAGATGAATGTGCTTTATGGAGGAAGTGCAAAAATGGCACCTATAACATCTACCCCAAAGAGCCCTGCTAATATAATGAAAGAAGTCAGAAAGCACTTCTCTGGCTACTAAGCTCATGATCTACAAAAATCATTTTATAAAAGAATCCCTAGTTACAAACACAGTCAACAGGTCATCCCTGAAAACGAGATCAAATATTTACAAAATCAAAAATGTAAACTTCTAAATACGTATTTCATTTTAGCCCAACTTAAGCCATCGCCAACTGTGCTGACCCCAATTAAAGAAGCTGTATCACAGAATCACAAACTGTAGATTCAAATAAGAGCCTGCTTCCCATAAGACTTGGAACAAGAGCCACTTTAAAATTCAGAACTTAGTTTCTTGATCTATAATATAAAGAGAACTAAGTGAATTACACATTCCCTTCCATAAAGGATCTAACATGACTCTAAAACTACAAGCTCACCGATTTCAAACCAGAAGAACCCTCAGAGGCCATCTCGTCCAACCAACCCCCTTATTTTAGAGATGAGGAAACTTAGGGACCCTGAGGAGGTCAAATGATTCATCGAAATTGATGATATAGGTGTTAAGAAAAACTGAGATTCAAAACAAAGTCTTCTGCTTCCAGTGTCTGGGCTCCTTCCACCTTACATCACTTAGAATCCTAAGATCCTGAGTGGACGGTGCCCAAAACAAGGAACTGAGATATCAGAAGTTTCTGGCTTTTGAGGACTTCAGGACAGTTATCCCCTGAGCTGGCACACAATGTAAAGACACTGATGTAAAGAAAGCTAGCAATAATCTGCCTAATGACCTTATCCTAAGAAGTAAAACCCAGACAAGACAGTATTTGGAAAAAACTAAGGACTTCCCCCCGCAAAAAAAAAATGCCACTGAAATAAAGTTCTTACTATTTAGATTCATAAATTCTAAGATGGTGACAACTTGTAAAAAGCAACAACAAAAAAAAAAAACAATCAAAAAAAGTTCCCCCACCACATCAATAGCATCACCATCCTCTCAGGGTTCAAAGTCCTGAAGTTTTCAACTGTCATCCCTTCTATGTCCCTCACAGTATTTACGTCAATCAGAATTGCTATTTTGTTCTTAAATCTAATTAAATCATCCTACATTTCCACAGCCACTACAAACACTGAGCCCTGCTCCAGTTTATTTCATACACTATTACCAGAATACTTCTCAAAAATCTTTTTTTTCTTCAAGTCATTCCACTAGTCAAGAAGCCTCTGTGGCTCTCTGATGCTTTTTAAATCAGATATCACCTCCTGGATTTGATGTTAAATACCCTCAATCAAAAGAACTTCCTAATACCTACCAAATATCATTTCTCATTATCATATTGCATCCTATATTAGAACTGAAAAAGAACTCAAATTTGTACGTGTTAATATGGTTGCTCAGAACCTAGATTCTAACAAATGAAAAAAAAGTGGTATTATCTCTTTAATCCATACCTGAGCAGTAATCTCTTCTATGATTTCTCTAAGAAACAGTCATCTAGATTCAATCAGGAGACCCATCCCCACATCCTTCCCTCCCCCCATGGGGCACTGACTCTTGCCTAAGGCAACCTACGCCAATCAGAGAGAGATCTAAGTGCTAGTTTCTCCTGATATGAAGCTGAAAAGTTCACTGCTCTTAAACATGGTCCCTGGGTCAGGCAGAGCAAGTCCTATCCTGCTTCCATATGACAGCCCTTCAATAATTAAAAACAACAATCATCCCCCAACATGAAAAGATGGCGTTGCTACCAGGGTGACTGTCGACACATACCAACTTGGGTTTCCACCTATTCCCTTTAAATGAATAAAAATTTCATAAAGGAATGCCCTCAGGACGAGTCTCATCAATAATGGCTCCTAGCTAGCAGTAATCATAATCATAATTGTAGCTGTAGTAATGATAATAGCAGCAGCTACCATTTATATGGCATCTACTATGTGCCAGGTACCTCTGCTAGACATTTTGATAGATATTATCTAATTTGGTCCTTACAACAACCCTGTGAGGTAAGAACTATTAGTAACTCCATTATACAGACAGGGAAACCAAAGCAAACAACCGTCAAGGGACTTGTCCAAGGTCACACAGCTAATAAATGTCTGAGGCTGGATCTGAATTTACATCTTCCCGGCTCCAGACCTAGAATCCTATCCACTCGAACACCTAGCTTCCCCAGAGTTAAGGGAGTAAAACTTTGTCTCCTGCAGGGGTTAAATTTGTCTTCTACAACAATCATAACCTGCTTAAGAGCAGCAATGCCTCCTGTTCACGTTATCTCACATCTATCCATCTGTATCACTCATTTGGCAATTGTATGTGTCCTGTATTCCTATTTTACTTTTGTTTTCACTTGTTTATGGGGAGCAGAGAACTTGTTCTATTTTTTTTAATTTAAAAAAAACTTCACATGCATCATTTTCTACTGCATAATAGTTCTCAACTGCATTTATGAACCGCTTTTTTCAACCACTCCACGACTGATGGGAATCTATTTTATTTCCACTTTCCAGTCAGGTCGCATAGGGTGCTGGCCTTTGAGCCAAGAAAAATTGAATTTAAATCAAACTTCAGGCATTTACTAGCCATGAAGCCCTGGCGAAGTCATGGAACCTCTCTTTGTCTTAGCTTCCTCATCTGTTAAATGGAAAAATAACAGCATCCAAATTCAAGCCGTTGTTGTGAAATTATTATGAGGAAACATATGGGAAACACTCTGTAAAATTAAAAGAACTACAAAATGTGGCTTGTTTTTATTATCATTATATTTCTGCAGATATTGGATACTTCTTTCTGTCTTTGATTTCCTTCGGGTAGGTTCACTGGGTCATATGGCATATAGTCACTTTCCTACATACTGAAATCCAGAATGCCTGGACCAATTCACAGCTGCAACCCATAAATTTGGATGTGCTGTTCCACTATTATCGCTATAATTAATATGACAATTTATCATTTTTATGATTTATTCATTGACTCACCCATTCAGGATGTCATTATTTAGCTCTACACTTACTACTAGAGTGATACTTCTCTAGGCTTCCTTTGTTTCATCAGTAAAACAGGAGCTGAACTAGATGACCTGTAAAATCTCTTCTATCTCCCAACATATGATCCCATGATCTTAATGATTCTAGTCTACAGCAGGTCTGCATAATTTTTTGTATCTCCTTTATTACTATTTTTATTGCAATATAGCGTACAACAGATATACCTAAAATTTCTGTCTTCCTTCTTGCTTGATTCCTTTGAGGACTAACAAACTGTTACTTTTTGTAAACAGTACCATAGGATCCTGAGAAACATGGATTCTTTGGTGTTCCCATTCAAAGACACCACAGGCCAGTGAAAGGTATTATTTCCAACAATGTACTTGTCTCTATATTTTCCTTCTCACTACTCTTCCTGCTGAATCTCCTCATATGTGAGAGATCATCAGTCTCTTACTATTATTATGCTATTATTAATATCTTTTCAAAATTCACCAAGTTTTTCTTTTAAGAACTTTAACCTATTTTGCTTAATGCATTTACACTTTGTTTTGTTGTGTTTTTTTTTTCCTTTGGTTACTTTAAATATAATATAGTTTTGTACTCTGTCTTTTTTAATATTATCAATATTTATTGTTGGGATAGAGTATGCCCAAATACCTCCTACTTCCATCCTCCTTCATTCTCTTACTTTCAAAGACATTAAGAAAAGTTGATTTTGTTTCCTTCCCCCCACCTCCCATTCTTACACCATTCCCCTTCTAGGATTCTCAACAGTCTATTCCAAAAGCTGTAAATTCTCCACTGAGGCAGCATGATACCCTGTAACCCTAGTCTTGGGGAGAGGGGTGCCCTATTACCTTTCCCCTTGTAAATTTTCCATTTTGATGCCATACCATTTTCTCTTTGAACCTGGGGCTCCCTATTCAACCTTCACTAAGCTGCCTCCTCTCCCCCCATATACACACCTACTTCCATCACAAAGAGGAATTCTCCTCCTGGAGTGCTCAAACATCCATGCATCTGTATCCTCTCCAATCCAGAAGACTGCTACAATTCCCTTGTTTCATATCACTCCCCTCCTCCAAGTTCTGTGGGATTGCTCCAAAATGTTGCATGAGTGTTCTTTTGTTCAGGGAGTTTACTGTTTTAGAGAATGCCTATTTTTGGTTCTAAATGGTCTGTTCCTGTTAGACTTACTTCTCCTTAAACAGCTCTCATTTCTGCCCATTTTTTGGACATTTTTAAGCTTTGATTTTCACTTAATTCTGACTGCTCTTTGAAACCATCCTTGTAATGCCATCATCATTCTCAAGGGAGTTTCCTTTGTAGCGTTCTTTAAGTTGCCTTTTCTTTGTCCATGGTCTCTCCTCCTCTGTCTCCAGCAGTTTTCATTTGTCTTTATCAACCACTTTGTTAATTCTTCTATGGTTTTGCTGTAGCAAAAATGAGTAGAGCAATCCTTCCTTTTTGTAGCTTAGCTCTACTATGGCCTTATCTGAGCACCTGCCACCTTCCTGTTTTCTAAAGCTCTCAGGGGATAAGTAAGGCTGTCCAGTTGGGACACTGCTGCAGGGACACTCAGAAACTCATAATACTAGATCTATTCTTCACCTTTTCCAGTCCTATTCTGCTGGGCTTTACCATCCCCTCAATCACTGGCCTTCTCCAACTCCTAGAAGGACACCAAGGGACTAGTGATGAAAAATTAGGGAAGGATCCCCTTGGATCCAGCTAGGAAAAATCCTTCGCAATTGCTCTTCTCCATCTGCCTACTATCTGCTTCCTCCTGTAATGCCCAAACATTTATAACTAGCTCTGTGTTTCTGGTCTCCTGACTCCTCCATGTTCTTCTCCCCAGGGCTTCAAACTCTGCCACAACCCCCCTTATCTTTTTCTAGAGTCTCAGGGCTGGTTTGATTCACAGGCTACGATGCCCTGGCAAAAGGGCCCCTCTCCTTGGGATACTACCAAGAACTTAAAGTTGATTCCTACAATTTCAGCCAACAAAACGTTCAAGAGCTAGCCAAGTCTCAGACTATAGATCGGGGGGGGTCTCATTACTGTGGGAGGTCCAGGAGCAACAACAGGCTGGTGAGTTGGTATTTAGTACTTTTTTTTCTAGAAGAACTGATAAAGTGTTGGATTCTTTCAATTTTCCTGTTCTTATCACTGCTCCATTTGCAGGCATTTTTCATATGCATTTGGTATGTGGTAGGGAAAGGGCCATACACTAGGCTACCACTGAATCTGCCATCTTCCCAAGATCCTCATTTTTAAAAAATATTTCCTACAAGCACCTCCCATAGTGCCCTTAATACAGGAAGATTTAATAAATACTTAATTGGTTTTTATCTAATTTCAATCATAAGTTAAATGTGGGCTTATGTCCAATTCTACATTCTATGTAATACCTAGTATTCCCTTAACACTTACTAAAGGAGTAATTATGAATGTGGGAATAAGCGCTCTCAAGAAAACATTCTCAACCTTCTTATTGACTTTAAAGTTCAAATCACAAGAAATATGTGTCTCAGAACACTGTGACCTTATCTAGAGGGCCCCATGAAATTTCACTGATTAACATAGAAAAATATGGTTGAAGTTCAGCTATTTAGTAATAAGTTTAAGCTGGAAAACTTAATGTTTTGACTACTAAAGGCAATGAAGCTGGACTATCTACTGAGAGTTAAAATGTATTTTCACAGTATCTTCCTAGCAGGGACAAAATACTTACAATAATCAAAACAAAGGAAATGTTTGGATTTTTTTTAAGCACTAGAATTAAGATCAAGAGTCCCTTTTGTTTCAGAATATTACTTGGTGAAGACAGTTCTAATAGCACATACTCAAGCCTTTTGACTCAGAATTTAAAAAAAAAACTTCAGAGTCAGATCTAGGGAAAAAAAGAGTGGGAAGAGGGGATAATTTATAGCATGGGCCACAATACTGATTTTAGAGAAGCTACAAAGGGCACTTCAAAATCCTTTAAAACAAATGGAAATCTTTAATGAAGTGACTCCTGCTTTGTTCCCTGACACTGAAGTTAAATCTAAAGTAATCAGTAATCTACCTTCTTGCTAGGGAAGAAAAGAACATATATCAAACAAAATCTATGGGCAAGATACAATTAATAAATCTTTTAAGGAAAAGATGTTGGGCATGTTATGAAAATTAACCTAACAAAAGGAGTATTCCTGAAATGTATTAACAAATCTAATCCATAGAACACTAAACTAAGAAGGATGAGAGAGGGAGAAAACTGAGTATTTTCAAGTTAGTTCTCTCAGAGGAAGCTATAAAGAAGGAAGAGGAGTAATTCAAACACCCTGACTTTCAAAGGAGACAAGATCCAAGAGAGAAGCCCCATGGCCTCAAATGCTTATAGAAATGTCCAAATGAAGAATTAAAAATCTTAACAAGTAGGCTAATTTACCTCCACTGGCATCATTAAAACTTGATGGAATGAAACCCATGAACAGAACCTCTAGGTCAGTGGTTCTCAATCTTCCTAATGATGTGACCCTTTAATACTCATATGTGGGCATATCTGCATGTGGGCGGACCCGCCTGGAGACATATAGAGGAGCGGTGTCTCGGTTCCTAAGACCATCAGAAATATGTGTTTTCTGATGGTCTTAGGCAATCCCTGTGACCCCCGTGAAAGGATCATTTGACCCCCAAAGGAGTCACGACCCACAGGTTCAGAACTGCTACTCTAGGTGATTATACCTTACTTCAAACACACACACACACACACACACACACACACACACACACACACACACACACAGAGGAATGGCAAATAATTGCTAGTATTCATATAGCATTTAATGGTTTGCAAATAGCACACCATAAAATGTAAAAAGTACTTTACATATGTTATTGCAGCCGATCCAACAACAACCCAGGGAGGCAGATTCTTCCAGTTGGAAGGAAATTTAGAATCATCTGGACTGATTCGCTATATACATAGAAGACAAGACCAAGAAAGTCAAGATTACTTGTCCAAGGTCACACATATAGGAAGTGGAAAAGGCAGGCCTTCTGATCCCAAGTTCAGTGCTCTGACCTAAATCATGCATAGTCCTCAGGAAGAAACTGCCCCCTTTGACCCTGAGACACTACTATTAGACATATATCCCCGAGCAGTGCATAAGGAGAAAAGTCCCATGTAGAACAAAACATTGATAACAGTACTTTTTTGTAGCAGAAAAAAAACTGGCAATGTGGCTGCCCATTAATTGGAGAATAGCTGGCCAAATCATGGTACATGAACTTAAGGAAATATGACTGTGCCATTAAAAAAGGGATGAATACAAAGAATTCAGGGAAGCATGGGACGTTGATCTTAACAAAAAGGTATGGACTGGTTATTGACAGGGGACATATTTCCAAATCAGTGTCAATGTATAGGTAGACCATGACTTGTAAGGACAAAGATAAAAATCAACACCAAATTAGAAAAACAAATGTGAGAACTGCCAACCTACCCTATATAAACTAGATATTGATGCAAAAGAAAGTCAGATTTGCCAGTAATTACTTGGGTGATTGTGGATAAATTACAGGACCTCTTGAAGCTTCAATAACCTCATAAAGCAAAAGAAAGGGGCTGGACTAGATAAGCTCTAAGGTCTCTTAGAGCTTAAATCTATGATCTATCATCCTTACCAGGTAGACAGAAATGTCAGCCAAGGCCAACACCATCTTAGAATTCATTTGTAAAATCTTAAGGAGGAAGATGGATTCTCGTAACAAGAGTGAGAAGTACTCTAAGGAAAACTAGGTTCACACAATGCTTGGCAAAAGGGCCAATTAATACAAATGATCCTAAGGAGGACTAGAAGGACAACAACGTGTGAGAAATGGAAAAGATCTGTTGTCAAAATTTCTACAATTTTTTTCATGAATGACAGCAGAGTCACCATAACTGAACGCTAACACTGAAATACTTGTTGAATGGAAATGAATGAAAAACAAAATGGGTGAAACAGGGCAAATATACTAAAAACTTTATTCTTTTCTGTTTGCACTGATTTTTCTTGTAGATGTAATAGGACTTGGACACACACGCACACGCACGCGCACACACACACACACACACACACACACACACACACACACACACCTTCCAGCTCCAGAGAAAGGCAAAGGACAAATATAAAAGTATGCTTCTGAGTATTTAATCATGCAGGAAAAGAAAAGGAAGCCTACTAAAATGAATTTTTAAAAATTCATCATCAATTTGTCAACCAAAAAAAAAAAAGAAAGGAGTTTAATGGAATCTGCCAAGTGTTTTTGCAACCTTTTAATGAAAAAGATGGATGTTATGCATTCTAGTGAAAATAAAAATTTTAATTTAAATCTGTATGTGTTAATCTGGTTGCTCAGAATCTAGATTCTAACAAATTTAAAAAGTGGTATCATCTCTTTAAAGGAAAAAACTGTATTTCTATTTATAAATGACAAAAGCGTCTAAGACATCATGTTACATAAGCCTTTTCAACAGCAACACAGAATGCCGTCTGGGTGGCAAATGCGTCACAGAGGCTGCCAAGAAAAACTAGCTTAGGAATCAACAACGAAGATGTCTACCCTTCTGAAGGAGCTTGTGGGTTCAGAAACGACGGGTGCGACAGAAACCCAGCTAGTGCACAAATGCATTTACATTTTACCAACAGCAGCACCACCATCAAACCTCTGTTCTGACTGCACACTTGACTCTTTACAACAACAAAAGCCATACCTCAAAGTTTGGATTGGCCCTAGTGTGGGCATTAAAGAAAAGAAATGGTCTTTCTGGAACTATATTTGAACTGAGCAAAATCACAATTTTTCCTTGATTTTTATAATAATTTTCCCATAGGAACTCTGGCAAGGCAGCAAAATACAGGCTTTTTAAACAAATTGGTATGCCTCTCTAATGAGATACTGAGAATGTTCTGTACTTGTCTATTGCTTTTCTACTACTCAAAGAGCTTTCTCATCTAATATTCCACTTGTTTCAAAATCCCAGAAAAGCATAGGAGATATATATAGTGATGCCCATTTTACATCTGATAATCAGACAAGAGAGATTAAGTGAACAAAGATCTTTGTTCAAGATCAAAAAGTTAGCTGTGGAGAAAGCTGAGCACGCCCCAATATTCCCCCAACTTTGAATTTTAGGACTGTGGAAGACTTGGGTTATTGTGCTACAAGCTCTAGTGCAGTGGTTCTCGACCTGTGGGTTATGTCCAATTTGTAACAATGAAAATACACCCTGCATATCAGATATTTACATTACAATTCATAACAGCAAAATTACAGTTATGAAGTAGCAACGAAAATAATTTTATGGTTGGGGGTCACCACAACATGAGGAACTGTATTAAAGCGTTGCAGCATTAGGCAGGTCGAGAACCACTGCGTCTAGACTGTCACCCTTCCCATCCCTTCCCTTCCCTTCCCTCAGGATGTTTGCGCTCAGGTACCTACCTACCCAACTCTCCCTTTATACATCCACTCTACCCATTCCAACATCCCTTATTTCCAGAACTGTTTGAATTGGGGTTCAACCAACCTTCTCCATCCAGCAGTATTTCAAACAGATATGCCTCTTGTCCTCTTTCTTCTGTCTCTCTCACTGTTTGGCAGAACTTAACCAGACCCTTCAGAAAAATTTGTTGGATTGGTATTGACTGACACTAAGTGAATAGTCCCATTTTAGAAAGGAATTACTAATTTTATATTTAAAAAAAGACAACAATGTCTTAGGGAAGAGAGATTGACAATAAATCCTCCATTGTGAGTTCGCATACACTAAAGGACAAAAAGGAGGGGGGGAGGAAAGAACTGGGAAAAGAATAGGGTAAGAGCTTCAGACTATACCCTCAGAGCTAGGGGCTAGCAGAAGAGGAGGAGAGAAGAAGGAAAAATCACCTTTCCTTATCAGCTGAGGGAACAAGGCATCTACTGGCATACAGTCTGTCAGACTATATAAAATCATGGGCTTTTTTTCTCTTTTTTAAATTTTTTTTTTTAATTTATTTTTTAATGGGCTTTTTTTCTTGCCTCTATATTGACTCTTGGTTTCACTGATCCACTTTTCCCAATGTACACAGTTCTGATCCCATTATTACCTTGACTAGAAATTATCAGTGACTTCCCTGTAACTAGCAGAAATGTCTAAAGACCCTCCATAACTTTGGTCCAAACCACCATCTGGATTTCCCACATCTTTCTTTTCAGGAGCCCTATGAATAAGCCAACCCAGGCTACTTGGCTTTCAGTATGAATGCCTGTTCATGACACCCTTGTGCCTAGAAAGCCTCTCCCTAACCCTGCCATCTGGACTGCTTATTGCCCATCCTTCAAGATCTAGTTCAAATTCCACATACAAAAGGAAGCCCTTCCTGATTTTTCCAATATACAAGAGATCATCTCTCCTCTGAACTCTCATGGGCTTTGTTTTGTACATTTCCTGAACTTATACCTTTCAGGTATGTCTTCATTATCTTTGTATCTCCCTCAGTACTGAGAATGATAACTTACATTATCATTAACATCTGCTAAACGAATGAATACTAAGAAAAGATGCATATGATTTTTGTGTGTCTCATAACATAAGGTTTTGTATACAAACAGAAGAAAACAATTTTGGTTTTATCTAAACTAATCTGGCTTAACCAAAAGCTAAGAAAAATAGGATAAAATTACAAATTTCTCTTTGTAACACAAGGTAATTAGTATGCTCCAGCAGTTTACCTAATTTGTGTGGGGTATTCAGGAAAGACTAGCACGTCTGGTGCAAGGGCTGCTGAGCCCTTTCAGGGCTGGTCATCTACCGTTAGTGTCTAACTCTCAATAGCCAACTCTCCCGAGACTCCAAGAAGCTATAGCACATATAACAGCCATACCTCAGTAAAGCCATTTTGGCAGATGATTCCAAGTTGAGGGGAACTGACAGGCCTCAAACCAACTGGTAAGTTAGGAGTGTGTCTACAGAAGCATGTGAAGGCTTTCCGCAGCAGAATGGGCAGTAAGAACAAGTTGCTCCAAAAGCCGTGACGGTGGCTAGAACAGCCACTCTTGAATCACTAGAGCTCTAAAGCTTGGTCACTATCATGCCACTATCATGAACAAAAACAATTGTGTTTTTGTTCTGTATTAACATCTGGTGCTGAGCACAACTTTCATGTTTTTGGACTGATCAAAAGGGACATATAACAGTGACGGCCGACAGGCTCAACCCACTTTGATTCTGCAGGGTAGTTTCCCTTGTATTAGTCTATAATAGACAGCTAGGCCTTCAATTGCTCCTCTCCAACCCCGGGAGCCCCTGCTCATGCTGCCCCCTCCACCTCCGGGGTCCTGTGAGCTGCTTGTCCTCTCCCCTCCACCTCTTTCGGCAAATCTCCAGATGAGAGCTAGAAATGGCTACCTTTCACATCCCTTGCCATTGAGGCATTATCTATAAGCACAGCCTGGCCCAGTTATTGGTGACATCTCAAAATTCAGATTATAGAATCTCAGATTTTACCACTTGGAACCAAACCTATGACAGACAATGAAAGGCAAAGGTTTAGACTAAAGCACTAGGATTTTCAAACTTTAAAGTCACTTGGGTCGAGAGAAAGGGAGAAGTATCAAGTTCACCTTTCATAAAGGAATAAAACACAAATTTACAACTACTGTGATCTGAAATTCAAGGGGGAAAAAGAAACATCAAACCCACTCTGATAATTTATTTCTTTAAATTACCGTCTTGATATGTCACTGGCCCAGGAACATAAATGAAATAAACAGAGGAAGACTGCTTAGAATAAATTATAGTATTTTATACCCAAAAACCGTAGAAGCAAAAAGCCAGTGCTACTCAACTAAACATTCCATGTGACGATTGCCCATATCCACATTTTCCCAGCCTCAAAGCCAAGTTAGTCACTTTTCTCCAATGGTAATTCATTTATTCAAGAGAAAAATAAATACTCAGCTCTACCTTTTCCAAGATTGTAAAAGGAAAGCCACCTTATTCCCTCTTCTCTTTTTTTTTACTTCTTAGAAGCCAAGAATTGAGAGCAATAACCCTTTATCTCATAATAATACCAGCCTCTTCCTTCCCCCTTGCTCGGAGTCTGTCTGTCTAGTTTCAAATCAGAGAAGATGCAAAGGCGGGTTAACTCAGCCTGTTAGGGCACATGGCTAAGGAGGCCAAAGACAGAATCTTAGGGACTTTGTTCTATGTCCACAGGCCTCAGTGCAATCTGGGAAACAAATGGCTGCGCCTGCTTTCCTCTAGAAGAAGAGCTCAAAGCATGGACCTCAACATCAGTTCATCCACAACCTCTCCACTTCTTTCTCACCTCCCTTTCTTGTGCTGTCTTCCCCCATTAGAATGTACACTCCTTGAGGGCAGAAGCCTTTCCACTTGTATTTATACCCCACAGTTCCTGGAACACGAGAAGCATTAATAATATGGGCCAATGCCTGTTTATGTTCTTATATCACCACATCGATAATACATAAATTATTATATTTCATTATATCTTTGTGTGCGACAGCCTGTGGCATTAGTCAATAAGCACTGATTATGGGTCAGGTATGAGGGTACAAATCAATAGCCAAACAGTCACTGACCTCAAGGAACTTACCTTCTAACTGGGGGGACAATATATACATATACAGATTCGATGTAACTTACAGGGAAAAAGCAAGAGCAGATGGAGAGACCAGAATCAGACTCCAACAGAAGGAAGGACAGAAGGGCGAGGAGGGAGGTCACTTCGAGCACAGGGGAAGGGGATGGGATCTGGGCCAGTTTGGCTGGACTACAGCAAGAGCGTAGCAGATTAGTGAGTATTGGGGGAGGAACGGGTAGAAGGGCATCAGGTTGTGATAAATGACAAATTAGATTTTATCCTAAAGGCAACTGGGACCCACCAGAGTTTATTAAATAAGGGGAGTGATGTAGTTGGACATGAATTGTAGGAAAATCACTTCAATGGCTGAACGGGGAATGGATTGGAGTGAGACTTGAGGCAGGCAGACCCTCCTATAAAAGTCTATATGTGAGGTGATGAGACCTGGACCATGAGGGTGGCAGGATCAGAGGAGAGAAGGATAAGACTGACAGGCCTTGGCAACAGCTTGGAAATGAGGGGTGAGAGACAGAAGAGGCCAGGATGCCTCCCAGGCTGTGAGCCTGAAGGACTGAGGAGATGATGAAGCTCTATGCAGGAATAGGTGGGGAGCACAGAGGGTTTAGAGGGAAAAATAATGAGTCTCCTTTTGGGGCATAGTGAGCTTAAGATGTCTACTGGACATCCAATTTGGAATGTCTGAAAGGCAGCTGAAGACATGAGACTGGAGGTCAGCAGAGACTGGGGCAGGACACACAGATTTGAGGATCATCATAATAGAGACAGTCATTAAATTCATGGGAGCTGATGAAATCCCCAAGTGAAGCAGAATGGAGAGAGAAGAGAAAGGGACCTTGTATGACACCTATGATAAGAGAGCATGATCTGGAGGAGGATCCAGCAAAGGAAACAGAGAAGGGGCAGCCAGATAATTAGGAGGAAAGCCAGGTGAGAGTAGTGCCCCCCAAATCTAGAGAGAGTATTTATTTTAATAAAAGAATGTCCACACCACCCCTGCCAAGTCATATGCTTCTTATTTTCCTACCTCCACGGTGCTATTTGTTCTGTAGGATCTTTCCTTGGAATACTTTTCCCTACACCCATCTTCCTCAATGCCTGCTCGAATCCTCCTCATCTTCAAAAGCCAACTCCAGCCCTCTCTCCTCCTCCCTGACATTCACCTCCTCTGAACCCTTACAACAAAACCCTGTGAACCACTCATTTGGAACTGAAATCATATTGCTTTATTTTGCTATTAAACTTTCCATATCTGCATACCTTTTGATTTCAGGTAAAACAATAGACTTCTGGAGGGTAGTGTCTTATGTGTTACACTTCTTTGACTGACCTGAGACAATGAGCTCAATTGTAGCTGGACTTAAATAGGTACAAGCAGAAAGAACCAATCGCCATATTTCACTGCACCTATAAAAGTCATGATTTAAATAATTCTGTAAGCACAAGATTCTATGATTAGCACTGATCATAGTCCAGGAACCCTTCCAATGTGGACTCCTTTGATGAAGGATTGAAAGTAGGAGAATGAGCAAATACCCACTTGGCTACTTTAAGGAGAGGCCAGGCCATCCACACCTTCATCCTCCTCCAGGCCCCGCTCCTGACTCAGCTCCACTGGATTTTTTTATATATTCCTCTTCCTCCCCCTGGAAGCTCACACCACCCCTGGACTCCATCTTACACCAGAATTACCATCTGCTCCCGGGGCCTCTGACCTCTAACTGGCTGGTTCATCCAGAACCTCATTTTAAGGAGGAGGCCAGACCAATCATGTCTTCATTCCAGCCCTGGTTCCCACTCCTGACTTCACCTATGACGCCCCTGCCCCACTGAGTTCATTCATCCACAACCTCTCCACTCCTTCACAACCTCCCTTTCTTGTGCTGTCTTCCCCATTAGAATGTGCACTCCTTGAGGGCAGAAGCCTTTCTGCTTGTATTTCTATCCCACAGTTCCTGGCACACAATAAACACTTAATAAAGGCTTACTGACTTGACTTGATGTATAACAGGAGACTGTAGGCATAAAAGTCCTGTCACCAAAAAAAAAAATCTCTGGTTTAGGCATAAGAGCCAAGTTTTCTTTTGTCTTTTAATCATTATCTCATAGGTTTACGGTTGGATAGAACTTCAAGGGTCATCTAGTCCAATGCCTTCATTTTTATAGATATGGAAAATGAGTCCCAGAGAGGACAAGTTGTTTGCCAACGGTCATCTCTCACCCCAAGCCTCTTTCCACGTTATCATTTTTCTGGTCACGGACCAATTAATCAGTCAGCAAATATTTATTAAGCCCTATGTGCTAAGGACTGAGGATAAAAGGGTGAAAGTCTCCTCAGGGATCTGACATTCTAATGGAGAAGCCAGTGTGGACACACACACCTATATGTGAATACATATATGAATACAAGGGTGGTTTTCAGAGAGAGTATAACTAGCAATTTGACAGGTCAGGAAAACTTTCCTGAAGAAGGCGGTGCTTAAATGGAGTCTTAAAAGAAAACAGGGATTCCAAGAGACAGAGGTAAGGATGGGGAGAATTCCAGGCAAGGGGGGCCGCCAGCATAAAGAAACCAGCTAGTTCCCTGAGAGAATGCCATGGGAAGAGAATAGTGTCTTTCTAAAAATATCTGTCCAAAAAAACCACCACCAAATGAAATGTAAAAATGCTTTTTAAAAATCCCGTTTTCACACAGTTATTTCCCTCCCCTACTCCCTAAGACACCTTGTGTTCCACACTTAAAGGAATGTGTGAGATACCCACAGCTCCTAGGGAAAACATTTTAAATATAGAAATGGTAAGAGAAACACCGCCCCACAAAAGGACTGACATTTAGCTTTTAGAAAACACATCCATCTGATTACAAACTCTAGAGAAATAAAGATGAGGCTTACATGAAATGATGTGTCTTCCCAAATGTGTCCACATTCCCTACTAACCATCTGAGATTTGAAATGCCAAATGTATAGCAAGTCATTTAAACTTACTAAAGAGCATTTATGTCATTTAACTGAGGGATCAGAGGAAAACAAAATTTGTTTCTAATCTTTCTTAGTGAAATCTATTATTCAGGTGAGTCAACTTAAACTGACCACTTAGAAGAATCAATTTTAAAGGTGTTTATTGAAGGTAGTAGTCCAATATTAATAAATTTATAGTTTATCTTTTCTCTTAAGATCCAAAAACATTTTCAAGATGTCCTATCATTCATAGTCACAATATTCCTATGGAATACAGGCCTGAACATAAGATTTCATTGGTATAACAAACTCCTAGATGAAGAAACTCCTGCTACCAATGAAGATTGGCACCTTTTTATATTGTGTTGTTTTCAAGAGTTGTGCAGAGCACTGAAAAATCAAGTGACATGTCAGGGTCACAAAGCCATGATGGGTCAGAGGCTGGACTGGAGTGCTGGTCTTACTGACCTTGAGGCCAGTATTCTGTCCACTACACTATGCTGCCTCTCATGAAATATTAACAGCAAGCAACTGTTTTCTCCACTCTACAGATGACACAGGTCTAGTTTAATAGAAAAAAAGGACAATGGGTTAAGATCATGTTTGAAAGTTCTACATGGAGCTTTCAATGACCACATGCTGGTCCCTGACACTAGGGTCCAATTTCCAAAAACCCAATATTTTCCTGGTGAGATTCTATGTTTGTAAGCTATGGCGCGTCATGGTTGCCAACTGGTTAGCTGCCCAATCTGTGCTGCCCCCACACACAACCATACAAAGGCTTATATTTCAAAAGACAAATTCTTGCCTTCTGTGGTACGGCTTGTTCGATATACCAAATAACTTCTTTTATGTGTGTACATGTCACACTCCTATCTGCACAGAGCCAAAGAGCCACAAACAAAAAGGTTGGTTGTAAGCAGGATGCAGTGGATTACTACGTGCTGCTGTTCATCGTGTCTGATTCTCCATGACTCCATTTGGGGTTTTCTGGGCAAAGATTCTGGAATGGTTTGCCATTTCCTTACCAACATGACATGAGTACAATTAGTGGAATAAGACATTTAAAACACGACTGACAAGAAAAGCAGAGGAGCCATTCATGCAACAAGAGGGAAAGACAACAGATGAGCAGCCTGAGCAAGAGACCCATAAAACATGCCAAGGCTAAGGAGACAGCACCCGGGCAGATCCTCTATAGCAGTGGTTCTCAACCTTCCTGATGTGGCGACCCTTTAATACTCATATGTGGGTGTATCTGCATGTGGGCAGATCCACCTGCAGACAGATAGAGGAGTAGCATCTCGGTTCCTAAGACCATCAGAAATGTGTGTTTTCCAAAGGTCTTAGGCGATCCCTGTGGCCCCCGTGAAAGGGTCATTTGACAACTCCCCCAAGGGGTCGCAACCCACAGGTTGAGAACCGCCGCTCTATAAGGAATCGATGCAAACAAATAGCAAGGAAGGGCACAGAGGAGGAAGAAGGCCTTGACGGTCTGTAACCTACTGTACTGGCAGAGGTGTCCCTTAGGTCAGGGACACCATGAAACCACGGAAGTGCACAAACACAGGTATGCAAACCGAGCATAGAAAGATTAATCAGTGTGCCCACAAAAGCAACCTTGATCTTGGGAGTTCCTGACCAGCACCCCATGGATAAATGCAACAATGAAATCTGCTTGATAAATCAGAAAGGTACAGAGAAATTCAGAAGCGCATTGAGTGATGAGGTTCCCAAGCTTAAGTCAAACACAGAAACCTGCTCCAACGACCCAGGACAACCAAGGACAAACACTAACACCAGAAGAAAATGCTGTTGGTATCACCAGCTGCTCTTGCATCACAGAGGAGAGAGGGGTCAAACGTGGGCCAGGCTACAGGCAAAACCCGGGAATGGGGTCAAACCCGATCAAAGTATAATCGGGTAACGTTTAACAAAATAAACAAAAATACAACACAACAACGATAACGTTAATTCGAGGTTTTCCAAGTCAACGGAGGGCTAACAGGATCTGTTTCAACTGGCCACCACCGAGATACACTATCTGCTGCCTCTCATAGTGGAAGAAATTAAGATACAGTAGAAACTTATCTGTTTTACTGTTTTGAAAATTAAATTAATTCCCCAAATTGCCAGTTGGCTGAAATAGCATTTTACTTTGAAACGAATCTACCTTCTCCATGATATACTGTAAAAAAAAAAAAAAATCTAGTGACTTATTTTGCTACACATTTTCATTACATTTCTAACAATATACAGAATAAATACCTTGATTTGCTTTTTAAAATATAGGCTTACATGTGGCATTATAAAAAATTAAGAAGAGTAAAGTCTATATTTTCAATGATAGCAAAAGAGCCAGTTTGGTGAAGTTTTCAGATCATGTTTTCCTGTGAAAATTTAAAGATTTCTAAAAAACGAATTATAGGCTAATTTAAAATATGGTCTAACCTTAACCACCCTGGTTAGTTGCCTAAATTGTACTGCTTCCACAAGTAACCATATAAAAGCTGATTATCTCACAAGACAAACTCTGTCTTTTGTGGTATGGTTTGTGCAATATACCAAATGGTTTCTTTTGTATGTGTACATGCTGCTGTTTTTTCAAACAAATATTTCTTCATTTGGAAAAAGTGATACAAATTCTGCCTACTGTATGTTCCAAAATACTTTCAACTAAATGCACATTATGTGGAATATTTTTTTCCAGAAAAGGAATAGGGGGAAAAATCTTTCTTGAACCAAAAACATCTTCATAATGAAATAGGCATGATCTGGTTATGTATGCCATATACTATGTGAATAAATCTGACTTCACTTTCACAGGTTTTAAGCTATAAAAACAATTGAAGAGATCCCAGTGACCAGGGTAAGGATTCACGACTTAACAAAAACTACTAGAAAAACTGGATAACTGTCTGGAAAGATTTAGGTTTTGACCAACACTTCATACCATATTCTAAGATAAGATCTAAATGGATGAAAGGTTATTTCATAAATAAACTAGAGGAACAAAAAAAAAATTCTTTTTTCATATCTAAGAGCTCATGACCAAACAGAAGGCAAAATGGACAATGTGATTATACAAAACTTCAAAGTATTTGTACAAACAAATCTAATGCGGCTAAATTAAGAAGAGAAATCATTATCTGAGGAGCAGAGTGCTAGAGGAAGGATCTTTGAATCAAGTTTCTCTAATAAAGGTATAATTACTAAGATACAAAAGGAACTAATTAAAACTTTTAAGAATAAGAGTCATTTGCCAACCGATAAATGGTCAAAGAATATGAACAGGCAATGTTCAAGAGAAGAATTCCAAGCTATTTATAGCGACACACACACACACACACACACACACACACACACACACACACACATTGCTCTAAATCACTAATAATCAAAGAAATTCAAATTATAGTCACTCTGAAGTCCCTCCTTAAACCATTAGATTGGCAAAGCTGACACAAAAAGAGAATGATAAATGATGGAGGAGCTGCGGAAAAGCAGGTACGACAACATATTACTGGTGGAGGTCTGAACTGGTACAGCCATTCTGAAAAGCAATTAAAAACTATGCCCCAAAAGATACTAGACTGTACATACCTTTGATCTGTATTACTTTTATTAGGATTAGATCAAGAAAGAATAAAAGGTCTTCTACGTACAATAAAAAATTGTAGCAGCTATTTTTGTAGTGGCAAAGAAGTGAAAAATAAGAAGGTAGCCTCCAGCTGAGGATTGGTTGAACAAATTATGGCATATGAATGTAATGCAATACTGTTATGCTATATGAAATGAAGAAATAGACATTTTCAAAGAAACCTGGGAAGAGTTGGATGAAATGATACAAAGTAAAGAGAATCGGGAGAACAATTTATACTATTATATCAACATTATGAAAAGGAGCAATAATCAACCCTTATCCCAGAGGACCAATGATGAAGAATGCCACCACCTCCTGACAGAAAAGTGAATAACTACTAACATGAAGAACAAGACACATTTGTTTGGTCTGACCACACCTATTTGTTACAAAGGTTTTGTTTTTCCTCGGGGTCGGGGAGATAAGGACAAAAAACTAAATGGGTAAATAAAAAAAAATTAAAATTTATAAACTGAATAAATGTGTGACTAAGACAAAAATTGGCAGGTTTTTTTTTAACAAATAGCAGAAATCTCTACCTAAAAGTGTTGATATGGCAGAATTTCCAAAGTATTGTAATCAAAAGTTAGAGGAAAGTGGTCTACAGATATAGGAAACAGCAGCAATATTCCTAGCAAGTTGTCAAAATACTGAAAATATGAAGATTGTCTAAGCCTTCAAAAAGATTTCATAGAACTTCCTGGGGCTAAAATGAGAGATGGTAGGGTAGGAACTGGCAAGAAAATAACTTTCTTCATATTGTAGCCACCCACTTTATTTCACCAGGAAAGAGAAAGATAAAGAAATCTGGTGTGAGCCAATTTCATGAGATGTTCAAGGATAACAGCAAGGTCAATTGTAGCAATTTGATATATACTCAATTTGAAGGTAATGTGAAATAATTCGAAAACCAGGTTGTACAAGAAGAACAGGACTGTTCACGTAACAGTTACCAGCAGTAATCTGCTCCGGCCAAAAGAGTTGACTCAGTATCAGATATGATGGGGGCACTCAAGACTGCCAACAAAAAGACATGTTTCTGAAAGAAGACTACAACAGCCATCAATATATAGATGCCATTTGTCTGTGACATTCAAAAGAGCAGATGACATATATCATTTAGATTATATGAAAATTATCTCATAATTACTTTTCCTCTTTGACTAATTCTCACACCCTTTTTCACAACTTTTACCCAAAATGAAATTTAAAAAGTTGCACTTATCTTGGCATTTAAAGCCAGAAGGGAGCTTGGAAGGATCTCACATTTTAAAGGGCACAGAATAGAGGCACAGGGCAGTGAAGGACTTGCCCCAGAACACAGAGCTGAGTGGCAGAGCTAGACTTTGATCCCAGGTCTTCTGAATGGAGATTCAATGCTTTTTTCATTCAGCTGCCCTCTCCTTCTCTACTTTGAGGAAGGAGACTTGAGTTCAAACCTCTGCTATCATAATAGTGGATCCGATTCATGGGCAAATCACAAGCTGAGCTTTATTTGATTCATTTGTGAAATGTGGTTAATATCGTGTATACGACCTACCTCAAAACCTATGATGAACAAAGTGCTAGGGAAGACTTTCCAATATTGTATAAATGTAAAGCTATTCCTATTTTGTTATTTGATTTAAATTGTTTTCCACATGACTTAAATGCTAGCCTACAACCAAATAAAAACTGATTACTCACCATTAAATAAGTTAAAAGTAGTTGGGTACCATAATTCTGAACAAGCTACTTTTTCAGATTCTCTATGGAACTTTTTGGTTACACCATGTCCCTGAGTAGACATGGCATATTCTCATTTGAGGCAGTATATCTTTTCTAGTACAAAGGAATTTCAAGAATGTACAACCCCGTGAATTCACCAAAAGTCTGTTATTCTTCTTAAAGTTTGAACCTGTCTGGAAAAGAGATAAATACTGCCAGGCAGAAGAACAGTCACTCTTTGTATTATTATTTCTTCTGTAAAAACTAGTAAACATACAGCCTTGGCACACATGGGATTTATTTTATATGCGACAAGGAGCCACAATTTAATTATAGGAGCTCATACTGTTCTGGGTTGCAAATAAGCCAATTCTGACTTATTGCTCTGAACTTCCCTGGCTTGAGTGGCCAACCATTAAGAGTTCTTTTACTCTCCCTTTCTAAACTGTACAAAGTAGTTAATTTGCTGGGTTGTTTTTTTGTTTTTTTGCTTTTTTTAAAGCATGAATTGAAAGTGTTCCTAGGACTTTGTCATGTTTCCCAGTATAACTATTAGAAGATAACTGATTTTTTTTAAATGTACTCCTTCATTCTTCATTATACATAAATTAAACAGCAAACTGACATGGCTTGAGTCAAGAATTCATTTATTGAGAACATTTCACATGCCTTCCCTATCTGCAGAAAGAAAATGTACATTGCCATTTCTGAAAGGGTTTTGGCTGCTTCCTTGAAGCGGCTGTCTACTGAGCTCAGTGCCAAGACACCCCCAGGCCCTCCCCACACACACACACTCTTTATCCTAGTCCTTCATATGGCAAAATCACATGCAATTGTAAGCCAGTTACACTAAGGAACACAATAGTCACATGCAATAATCTCTCTTCTTCAAAAGAAAATATGACACTTTACCATTTGGTTTGCTAATAAAATTTATGTCACTTTGCTTGGAATTACAAAAAATATTCATCATACTAAAACCATACTGTTCATAATAAAATGATGTGACTGGCCAACTAGCATAAGAACATGAGCTCTGGTTTCTAAAAGTACAAACAGATTCATAAACCCTCTCTCCTAGCCCCTCATTAAACCAAATAATGAGCACACATTGTCAACACAGCTAAGTGTGGTAGGGATGCAGCTTGGGACACTGAACAGTTTGTAGTGACCAGACCAACACCAGCATCCCATCAAGAACTTTATTCTACCATGCTATAACTGTCCTAGCCAATCCACACCAAACACTGCAGGGCCATGAGCACATAATTCTTGGTGTGTCAGTAACATTTTGCAAATTTAATGATGTAAATTAATTAACTTGCAAAAAGATGTAGGAGTTTCAGGCTTCACATAGTATATAACACTGCTAGCCTTCATAGTCAAAGATAATAGAATGTGACAATTAATTATCTACATGGGAAGATGGAGGTAAGGCTGGGGGAAAGAGCAGAAAGAAAGATCAAAAGGCACATCTCCACCATGCACACAAGAAAGCTGTTATGGTACTAACAACTACAGAAGCAAATAACAACCGAAAAAATGAGGGCATGAGAACTTGGTGCCCCAGGGTGGATCTGACGTTAAATAGCATGCTTCTTTACTGCCCATTCTTGGCCTCGGCTACAAGGGAAAATGAGAGTTAATACTGTATTTTATTGTGTCCTTACATCCCCAACACCTATGTTTTCCACACAATGGGTAAATGGCTACCCAACTGAATGGAACTGAATGAACAGGAGCTATTCTCCATTTACACAGGGCTTTTCCACTTGAGAATCATTAGAGAATTGCAAGGATGTCTGAGAGACAAACCCCAGTTGCACAGAAGAGTTCTGCCTATGGTGAGTTCTCATTCTGCATCTTCAGGTACTGTGCTGAGAGATGGTACGGCCCTAGTGGAAGAAGCAGGAGTAGAAATCACACCTGGGTTCCCCTCCTGGCTCTGTGTCCTAATTATAAATAGAACCTGAGGCAAAAGGTTTCACCCTCCTGAATTTTACCTTCTTGATTAGTTGTTGCTGGTTTTTAAGGAAGATTATTGCTTGCCCTTTTATTGTCTAGAACGGCTGTACAGATCAAACACGATGACAGAGTGTATAGACATCAGTCACTGTTATTACAGTATGCCATATTTGCTATGTATTCTCTCTTCTGCATCCTACATTCCTCCACAAAACCAATATAAAATCCTTGCCCCAACTAGAGCACCAACAATGAGGCAGCTAAGACCTGACCTAATTGGGTTCTATGAACGATATGTGAGTGGCTGGCCCATAGCAATCAATACACCATAAATTATGATGCTACCTGAATTAATTCACATACTTAGTGCTACAACAAAATACCAATAATTAGAACAATTTTGTTCAGTCATTTTTTAGTCATGTCCAACTCTTCATAACCCCACTGGGGGTTTTCTTGGCAAGGACACTGGAATGGTTTGCCATTTCCTTCTCCAGCTCATTTTACAGATAAGGGCACTGAGGCAAACAGGGTTAAATGACTTTCCCAGGATAACCCAGCAAGTAAGTACCTAAGGTACTTACAAAGAGGAGTCTTCCTGACTCTAGGCCCAGCACTCTTTCTACTACACCACCTAGCTGCCTCACTGAACAACAGTCGGTAAATAAATATTTGTTAAGTACCTACTAACTACTACCAGCCATTGTGCTAAGTACTGACAATTACAAAAAAAGGCTCTTAAGAAGCTTACAGTCTAATGGAGAAGACAACAAACAAGCTATGGAAAGGATAAATGGGAGAGAAGTGGGTGGCCACTGAGAGGAGAATGGCTGAACAAATTGTGGTATATGCATGTAATGGTCTATCATCAAGCTATAAGATGGTAAGACTGATACTGAGCTAAAAAAGGGGAAGAATTTGGAACAAATTCATTGCTGATACTGAGCTAAAAAAGGGGAAGAATTTGGAACAAATTCATTGCAATTAGGCATTCTGGACCCAAAAAAACCTTTAATAAAATATACTTTCTTCCTCTGCTATTTATGCTTTCATACCTTCATTTTTTTTATCGGTTGGTTTTGCTAAATTATTTTTCTTTATTAGATAGCAGTATGCCAGGGATGGAATGATATACAAGTATACTGGGTTGTAACTGCCACGTTTTTTTTAAAAAAAAAAAAAGGAAGGAAAAGAAAAGACATCAATAAAGCTACTTCAATAGCCTATGGACCAATTTGTCTGCCCCCTCCCTTTTTTTTAGAGAGAATGAGGTCAGGAGGACAAATATATGAAATTAGGAATGAGACCTTGCAACTATGTGTAGACTGGAAGAAAAGCAACAACCACTGATTTTCTTACATTTAACAAACAAAATACACTTGAGAATCAACAAAAATTTTCTCCCTAGTTTACTCACAACAAAAAATTGAGATTATGATTTTTTTCTATTTATATCCCCTCTTACTAATACACTAAATCTTTGTGACTGAATGTCTAAGAGTTGACTAAAGCAGAAGGTAGGAGTAAAACATACAAACCAAAATAATTAGTCATCCCTACATTTTAAAACATTATGAAATGCCAGTTCTTTTAAACTCATGACCTTCTGTGTGGACTATGTGTCTACATTTCTTCATATTCCAAGTACAATGACTAAATGCAATAGTTTTGAAGTCATATTTTCTTTCCGCTGTAGTTCTGAGACAAATGGTGATATGAGAAAGCCGAACTTAGAGCGTGTGTTATATTCAATGGGATAGTACTAAAACAGGGAAATCACTCAGCCAAAGCTCACGGGAGGAAGGCCTATAATTCTTTACTGCCTGTATAAATATGCTCAGTAGTCTAAGTAGACACTTGGATAATGTGAGGCTGATGTAGACCAAATGCCATTCAACAATGAAAATTTTAATATTATCTAATGAAACTGGCTGTCCTTTTCTAAAATTTTTTTCGATTAATAAGTATTCATTTTTCTCTTTTACATCTTTCCCCGCTGGAAAAAATAAAAGTAAAAACAAAATCCTTGCAATAAATATTCAGACAAGCAAAACAAATTCCTGTCCACAGTCAAAAACACGTGTCCAGTTCTGTGTCACGACTGCACGAAGCTCTGTGAAGAGATGGCTTAAAGGGGTCTCCTGGCAAGAGCACAAACATGTCGTTCTCATATCTCACCAAAGCCCGGAGGCGACCCAGGCTGCTGAAGGTGGGGCTACAGGACCCCAAACTCTGTCCAGTCCCGTCCTGAGATGGGGGAGCATTGAGTAGAGACCAGCTACGTGTCCGCTGTGAAGACACTAGCCTGGCTAGGATGCTGGCCAACACACAAGGAGCACTGTTAGTCACAGCCACTAAAAGTACTGTCTCAGCAATAACAGGACCAATGTGTGAATCCCTGACAGCACAGTGGGCTTGAGTAACACATAGCTGATCTTACACAAGATACCAGGAGAGGCGCGCAAGATGCAAAAAGAAACAGCAGGGAGTCTGCCCTCAAGGAACTTAAAATCTCCAAAGGAAGGAAAGAAATAAGGGGTGTGAGTGAGAGTGAGTGTGAATGAGTGAGTGTGTGTGTGTGTGTGTGTGAGTATGTGTGTATACACATACAACTGTAACTCAAGTTAGAACATGAGAAATTCCACAGACTGGCATGAGAGTTCCTCTAAGGGAGTCATTTTTACCCTAAGAAATCGTAAGATGGAAGAAGGAAAGAAAGGGAAGGAAGGGAAAGAAGGGAAGAAGGAAGGGAAGGAGAGAGGGAGGAAGGAAGGAAGGAAGGAAAGAAGGAAGGAAAGAAGGAAGGAAAGAAGGAAGGAAGGAGGTCTTCTCTTCCTATTACTATTATATTGGATGTTCCCTGAGAAACAACAACCAAATAAAAAATAAGTCTTCTTGGCGACTCAGACATATTAAGGGGCTCCTGTTTGTTTTTCTCACGAAGGTAAGATCTCCATATATCGGTTCAGATGCACGGAGTTCAAGGAACATTTTTCCTGGTGAATGGCATTTTTAGAAATGTAATAGTAGCCAGCATTTATATTGACTTCATAAGTATGACCCCATTGGACACTTAAACAACCTTGGGAGATAATTCTTTAAAATTAGAAAGGACCTTTGAAGACCATCTAATCCAGTGGTTCTCAACCTTCCTAATGCCATGACCCTGTAATGCTTGTATGTGGCCGTATCTACATGTGGGCAGACCTGCCTGGAGACGGATAGAGGAGCGGTGTCTCAGTTCCTAAGACCATCGGAAATATGTATTTTCCGACGGTCTTAAGCGACCCCTATGGCCTCTGTGAAAGGGTCGTTGCAACCCAAAGGGGTTGCAACCCACAGGTTAAGAACCGCTGATCTAATCCTAACTACTCACTTTTCATTTGAGGAAACTAAAGTCCCAAGAGATAAAAATAAGATGGAGAGTGAAAGAGGGAGGAAAGGAGAAGGGAAGGGAAAGACAGAGAGACACAAAGAGAGAGACAGAGAGAGAGAGAGACAGGCCCCATGTCAAAAAATATGTCAATGGAAAAATGCATAAATGAAAAATGCAAATAAAACATGAGGTTTTCATGAAGATCCCGTAGGCCAAGCCACTATACTCTCCTTGTTTTCTCCTCAAGTCCCAACTCTCATTATTTTTTCTAATGTCATGACATTTTGGGGTTATTTACATGGCTATAAATTTTTTCCAAAGTGTTATATTGTTTCAGAGGGAAATCCCTACAAAATTTGAATAGAAATGTGAATAATAGCCCTTACTACACATCGTTCTTGGCTGACAGAAGCTTGAAATCTGGGATTAAGAAGAGAAAAGCAGAACTGCTCCCATATGTAGGGTCACATAACTGTTTAGAGTTCTCTTTCTACTTTCCTTCATTTCTAGAGTGAAAATGGCAATTCTGGTGCAGCAGGGAGGAAGAAGGCTTGCTTGCAACTCTATTCTTATGCATCCCCAGGGGTACCTAGCAACCACCCAGATACAGAACTTTCAAGTATCTGTGGGTCACCTTGAACTCAGTCGCCCATATTAATACACTAAGTGCCTATAATGAGAGCATGGCATTAGCCTACATCTGTTTCTTCAAAATGTTCACCTAACCTAATACCCATACCTATCAGTGTCAAAACAGCATCCACTGAAATGTCACTTCTATAATTCTCTCTGCCATTCTAACATCAGAACAGGGGGGAATAACCCAGTCTCTGAGAACAAATGGATGCATACAGATATGAAGCAAATCTACTAACCCTACAGGCCTTCCAGAAGTACAAAGCATGAAACATACTTACAACGAATTCCATAGATGGTGAGGGGATCGAGCTGTTTTTTCCCATGTTTTCCCTGCCCAGAGAGGTTGGATACAGCCTGAACTTCCCGATGGAAAAGATAATCAAGTAATGTTAGCGCCATCTTCTCTGCTGTTCGACAATTGGTGCTAATGTGCAGCATGTCAGCAGGGATGATTGCGCACCGAACCCTCATCTCAGGATTATTCTCATCACCAAGCCAAGTGCCGTTAGGGTAGTCCTCTAAAAAAAATGCAGAAAAATAAGTTTTAGAATGGCCAAAAGTTAACAGGAAGGATCGCATACATGACAGCAGAGAGAATTAGAAGTGATGAAGTGGCTAATACAATTGCCTTTTTTTTTTTAAAGGACTAGGTCCCCTCGCTCATCGAGGCTGGAAATGCACAGGCCTCTCATAGGTTAATCCCATTCTGATGGGTACGGGAGTTTCAACTAGCTCTCTTTCCACCTGGGCCAGTTTACCCTTCCTTAGGCAATCCAGTGGATTCCCATTCCCAGGGGCTCACCATATTAATGCCAAAATTAGAGTGGACAACCCATCAGCTTAGCCCAGACTATATGAAGAGAAGAGAAGAGAAGAGAAGAGGAGAGGAGAGAAGAGGAGAGAAGAGAAGAGAAGAGAACAGGAGAGAAGAGAAGAGAAGAGAAGAGAAGAGAAGAGAAGAGAAGAGAAGAGAAGAGAAGAGAAGAGGAGAGAACAGAGCTTATGGTTATGGAGGATGATCTGTGAAAAGACAAGAAGATTAGGGATGGACTATTTCTTTGCTGAGGACCAAACAGAAGACAAGAAAGCAAGGAAGCACTCTTTGGCATTGATAGGTCCTGGTAGCGAGCTGCTCTTCTGAGCTGATACAGTTAAATTTGCTTGCTTTAGTTAGTAACATTCTTACCTTTGATATCAAAGTAAAAATAATTTAATTTTGCCACTCATCTTGATGAGGAAAATAATTTTAGGAACCTTGACACAAAGTATTATCTATTAAAGCTACTGAAAATGTTTGTGTCGCTGCATATGAAGAATGGTTGGAGCAAAACCCAATTTTATTCGTTTACATTTTCTCTGTTCAGATGATTTGTTTAAGTAATGCGAATATTATATATTATCAAATATAATATTGTTTATTATATGCAATAAGTCACCATAAAGTCAAACTATATGCAATGTTGAAAAATGTTTGTGAATTTTGGCTTACATAATGTGAGCTATTTACATAAACCCTAAATAAACTTACTCTGAACCTAACTTTTATGGATGAGAATCTGTATCCTATCTAGTTGCATGCCAACAATTCCTTCCATCCACCCCTAACCTCTCAATATCCAAACTGTTTACTGTGATAAGGTTGAGACAGTGAAGTTTCCAGATCAACAGCTGTAGCTAACAGTGGAATCCATTACTGATAGCTTGAGATCTGAAGTTGGTAAAGTCTATGGTTGTGAACCTTCCTCTACACAACAGTCCACCGTTGCCTACGTCATCGAGTAAAACCTCTTCCTTCACCTGGCAGTAAAGGCCTTCCATATTCTGACACTC
>CM053581.1:43736573-43763847 GCA_028627135.1 Pseudochirops cupreus
CCCTGACTCAGACACTTACTAGCTGTGTGACCCTGGGCAGGTCACTTAACCCTGTGCCTCAGTTTTCTCATTTGTGAAATATGAGCTAGAGAAGAAGAGGGCGGACCACTCCAGTGTCTTTGCTCAGAGGACCCCAGATGGGGTCACAGAGAATAGGACGTGACTGAAATGACTCAACAACAACAACAGCAAATTGTTATAGTTCACCTTTGCACTTAAAAAACATCAGGATCAGGTTAGTAAATAAAAATGGCTCTTTCTTTTTGTCTAAGTCAAAAATGAAAGAATAATCTGTACTTGGATGATTCAAACAAAATACAAAAAACAAAACCCTGCCCAAATGCCAGATCTGACATTCCCATCTGCTTCAGTTCCGTAAGCGAGAAAACAAAAGCTGTAAAGAAAGAGATTTGGAGGAGAAATGCAGAAGGACTCAGCCCCCAGGAGGAAAGCATTTGGTTTGCATGGAAGATGAACGCCAGAAACACCTAGACGTTAAAGGCCGGGGAGAAGGCAGGACAGTGCTACGGCAAGGATGGCCCAGTGTGGGTTGGTAGCGCCCGGAGACCCCTGCGCCTCCACCAGCGTCCAGCTCGGTGTCCTTCGTACAGGATCAGTCACAGGGCGGGTTAATACTTCACTGCCGATTTCCTGGGAGCTCTGTCCCAAGGGAAAAGAAAGATTTAAAATTTTAAGGGTTGAATGAATGAACAAAACCTATTGACAACTTACAATGTAGCCAAAATAAGTAGGTACTTATGTGAATGTTTTCATTTCGGTACTAAAATTTATGGCAGTCTTTTTGGAACAATTGGAAACCCGTAAAAATAGTAACTTTTTGGATATCCATGTAATACATTTTAATGAGTAAATTTTAAATTCCCCCAAACTTAACTTGTGAGCCAATTAACACAAATTCAATTTGACAGATATTTTGCATCTACTCTGTGTAGGATAATTAAGTGGACAGTGACCAGAACATGGCAGGACAGTCCGTCATCTTCCTTGCTTCCGTTTTCCCGGAGGATACAAGCCCACCAGTGCATCTCAGGGGGGCAGTGGAGGGATAGAACCGGCTCTCTCCTGGGGAGGGGCCGAGGGATCAGAGGTGTCCTGGGGGCCTTAGCACCTTTGTCGAAACTTGAAGAAAAATGGGAATTTTGAGAAAGAATGTGCTTGATCTTAGAGGACAAAAGTAAGTCATCTCAAAGGCCTTTCAGCTTTAATAAAACTTTCAGAGAGTGAGATGAAGAGTTGTCACTTTAAATGCCAACGACTTTTTCGTTTGGAAAACTCTGCCTGCTCAGTTCCGACCCAGCGTGGCTTTGAAAACGTTTGGCTTTGTTTTGCAGTGATAGGACGTGTTACGAAATTCCCTGTCTCTCAGCTAATAGCAACCCGTTCCACTTGTTGATTATTTCTAATTAAAAACCTGCACAGACCATTCTTTTGTATCAGCTTTGTGTTCTTGTTTTTTTCTTTTTGGAACACAGAGAGCGGCAGACTCTTGCCAGCCTTAGTTGGTATGTTGAACTTGGATTTTCAGCTTCTACATCTGAAAGAGAGTCAGTCTTCAAAAAGACATTGCTGGACACAGAAATGCCACAGCTTTGCTCCTGTGACAGAAGGGTTTGCTCAGTTACCTGTGCTTCCCGTCTATAGTGCGTGGCTTTTATGTAGGTAGTTGTCTGCATGGAGTCTCTCCAGTTGGAATGGGAGCTCCTTGCAGGCAGGAATTGTGTTTTTGCACTTCTTTGTGCAATGCCTGGCACTTTTATGTTCAGGACATTCTGACCGACTGACCCTGTAAATCAGATTCACTCTCCAGTAATGTCTTAGTTCATACAAGATACTAATCTTACTCTTGGTTACCTCTTCCTATTAGGGCAGCTAAATTTTCACCCAGAAAGTGAATGACAGATTATGAATTGTGATTAGTTAGTAGTTTTTTTTTTTAATTTCAGTATGATGTAGACTTTGACTTCTTAAAGCTGTATTTCATGAGATGTTACAAATGATAGACTTTTGATACCATACTGTGGCAAATGATGGAATCTCGTGTTATAATGTGTTTTAGAATCATTTGTTAGAATCAACTTGTTCCTTGGGTATGATGGTATCTGAATATGTACATTTCATTTTTTTAAAACAAATGACCATATCCCTCAGTGTATGCCCAAACATATATGCATACTACATGTGTACCCATGTATTTAGGCATTTTTGTATAAAAATATTTATTTTTTGGTCATAGATCCTGTGCCACCATTAAAACTAATTATACTAAACTTATTCCTAGTTGAATGTTTAGGCAGTCTTTGCTATGGAATGATAAGCTGGTGTCACTCACAAGGGTGGAACGAAAGATTTATATGGTGTGTGGCTTATTGGAGATCAACTGACTGTTATCTGTTGGTCCACATGATATCTAGTCAGACCAGAATATCTCCTCCTCTCTCCCTCTTTCCTTCTCTCTTTCAATTCACATGGAATTTCTTTTCTCCCTTTTTTTCAACGAATTTAGACTCTAGCCCAGAAGCCATGTTTTCGGATTATATTATTGGAATACCATATTTTTTTTTTAAAAGCACTAGTCCAATGTTTCTAAGTTTTAAGACATCTCAATGGGTAGATGAGACAATATTTGTATAACAAATTTGCAAAAAACATGAGCTTATTAACTCTCAACAAAAATGGTTCAATTAATTACTCTTTAACTCTGACATGTCATTGTCGGGGGAAGAATCAGTTTTAACTAGTTCTGTATGTTTTCCTAAAAATGGTTATTGGCGTGTTGTAAACTACAGCACATTTTATTTAGAACTATTTTCATTCCATTTATGTTACTTTAAAAATTCTGTTCCATATAGCTTGGATTTTGTATGAGGAGAATGTTTCATTTTGGTGTTTTTTATGCAGGCAACATGTCTTAATTGAAAACATCTTCTGTCTTGACTCGGAGACCTGGTTCTAATACTTTCTGGTTGGTGGAGCTTTGACCAATCAAGTCACTTTCAGGAAGCTCACGGTCAGGTGGGAATGATACCAGTACTACCTGCCTAACCCAGGCTTGTCTTGAGGAAAATATTTGGTTACCTTAAAGTGACCATGAAAGAGTGACATACTTCCCATCTGTTTTCAAGTTAAAATGTAGCCCTTATATATCCATCATCAGTTAAAAAATATGGTTAGTGTCAGTTCTCAAATTCTTAAGTTTTGTCTCAGCAGAATCAACATGTCTCAGTGCTCTCCCCTCCGCTCATAGAGCACTTAAAAACCAGGCAAAACCACCTGGCACAGTGATGGTGGTTGGAGAGAGCCTGTGTGACTTTCAGCTAGTATTTGGTAATTCCCTAAGAGAGAGGAAGTCATAATATCAGTCATCCGGAACCAACCCTGACCATTGTGCTTGACCTAAATTCTTCTTCTTCTTTTGGAGAGGAGAAGAGAGGGCAATTGGGGTTACAAGTGACTTTCCCAAGGCCACATGGCTAGGACCTATATCCTTTTAGTATTTATCTACAGATTCACATTTGACTTAAGTGTAAATTAATATAAATTATATAACATACAATGTATTTAATATAACAAATTATATATGTAACCTATATGTATATGTATATATAATTTTTATTTTCTCATTATTATAATCAATGAATATGCATATCTATATCTATCTATATAGCTCCATATATCTATATCTATATATAATATATTGTTGTTATGAATATCCCAGGTTTCTTCAAATTCTTATCAATCCTTTAGGGTACAACTTTTTTTTAAATTAAATTGAGCCTTTGAACATTAGGAAGTACCATTATTTGTTATTCTACCAATTATCAGATATTAGCAATTTATCTGATAATAAAGCCACTAAAATTTTTGGTCAACAAAGATAAAATGTTTCACACTATGTAGTGAGTAATGAACAAGTACTACTTCGAATTTTGAGGAAAAGATTTGGTCCCAGCCACTATGATAGCTTGTTAATCCCTTTAAGTAATTTTGTATGAAATTTATTTCTTCACAACAAGAAATTGTCATCTCTCATGGGATGTAGGACTCTTTTTTTTTTTTCCATCTTTCATACATTAGGAGCTCCAAAAATGCTTGTTCACTAGCAGGCCACATGCAACATAAACAAGCTACTCTAATTTATAAAAAGATTCAAATTCATATTCTGTTCATAAATTGCACACGTTATTCATTGACCTCTAAAGTGCATGACAAACCTAAAATGCAAAGAGTTTATGCAACACAATACAGAAATCTTCTGAGATGCGGCAACCCGACCTTTGAAATCATAAATTTGTACAAAATTACTTTGTTAGGCATTTCCCGAAGACACGAGGGCAGTATAGCTTAGTGTAGACCACTGGGTTGGAATCAGAGAATCTGTGCTTGAATCTGGGGTCTGTTTTTTAGCTGTGTGACCATGGACCTCATTTTCCCCAGCCATGAAATGAATGGGTTGAATTGTATGATCTCTAAGACCCATTCCAGGTCTAAATCCCAGAAGATCATGTGAAATTATAGAATTCCAAGTTAATCATTTGAGCTCCCCCTCTGTTCATAAAGGTATGGTGTCATGCAGGAGACTGTCTATCAGTTTTCCTAAAGAATATTTTTTGGTTGTGTTCAATTCTTCCTGACCCCATCTGGGGTTTTCTTGGCAAAGATACTGGAGTCGTTTACCTTTTCTTTCTCCAGCTCATTTTACAGATGGGGAACTGAGGCAAACAGGGTGAAGTGACTTGCTCAGGGTCACACAGCTAGGAAGTGTCTGAGGTCAGATTTGAACTCGGGAAGATGAGTCTTCCTGCCTCCAGGTCTGGTGCTCTTTCCACTGTGTCACCTAGTTGCCCTACATTTTTAACGACTACAGATATGAAAATACTAAATAAGATTATTTTATAGCACACAGCAATAAACATAATAAAAAATTGTTCATTACCAATCAGGTTTTGTATAAAGTCGGCAAGGTTTAGATCGCCATTGTAACACCATAGTAGTATGGCACCATAGATTTTTTTTCCTTCTTACCCAAGGAGTTTTGAGGGTGGTCATTATTGGATTCAAAGGAATAGACAGTGTCCTTTCTCACACTGAAAACTCCTCTTGCTTTTTCCTCTACTCATATCTATTTCTTCCTAAGAGAAAGGAAGTATATTTTAATATCAGTCATCCAGAACCAACATCTGTATCTCTACTTCTGTATATAAAATACACACAAGCGGGTGCACAGTAGCATTTCCTTCATGTGACTCTTTAATCACGCTTGCTATGATGTCTTCACAGGTTTAATGCATTGTAGGTGCCCGTTAAATGTTTCCTAAATCCAGTTGGTATGATGTTACAGTCTGTGTTTAGCACCCACCCAATATCTTCTATCAGAAGAAGGAGTCTGCATTCAAGGGAATGAGTAGTGTGTTACTAAGTTGCACAGAGGCAGGTTGAGGATTGAGGCGAGGGGACATTTCTCAATGGTTAGAGCACTGTGAGAGTGAGACTGGATGGTGAGGAGGGGAGGAGGGAGGAGAGGAATGGACTCTTCTCTTCCCTCCTCCCCCTTGCTGCTGGGTCTTCAGGCTCTTGGGCCACTGAGTACTCTCGTTGTGGGGTTTCTTTCTCACTTGCGGGTTGATTTAGTTGGCTTTAGAGCTCATCATTTCTAAGTCTGTGGTTGTGTGCTGGTGAGTCCCTTGACCAAGGAGGTCTGAGTCCCCTGGTCATAGGCTGACCCAGGATAAGAGCCCATCATATGAAAGATGCAGAGATTTCCTAGTTGGTCTTTGTTTCATTTGGGAACTTGCCAAGAAGCATTTACACCTTCAACTGAAGTAATAGCTGGGTAACAGCCCTGATAAAGCAGTCTGTCCATGTTCCTTAATGTTAGTATGAGCTGAATCGTTGCAGATTGCTCAGGGAATGGGGCACTGCCATCTGTGAAAGCATCTCAGCAGAGATAAAGACAAAATTTAGCCATGTTACAGTGTTACATTAATTTTTGCCAAAAAGTGCATTGGCAGATACTCACCTAATTGGTAAAAAAAAAAATCAATAAAAAGATGTTCAGAGAATTTATGTTCTTTATGGTGGTAAACATGTCCTAATTTAATTTAGTTTTTTTTAGTTTGTTAAATAATATTTATCAGTGACCTTTGTCTTTACATCATAACTTCTTCTGGGGAAAAAGTAAAAATAACCCCTTCTTTCGTTTTTAGATCAAATCGCCTTATGAAAAGAAAAAAACAATTAAGTACGACTGTATCTTAACAGTATGTACAGCATTTTGTCTGCTGTGAGAAAGAAGGTGGAGATGTGTTTCATTATTAGTTTATCTCATTCATAGTATTTTGGCGAATATTGACAACTGCTGTTAGTGGTTTCAGTTGTATCTGACTCTGTGATCCTATCTGGAATTTTCTTGGGGATTGGTTTTCTATATCCTTTTCCAGCTTTTGTTTTCCACATGAGGAAACTAAGACCAACAGGGTTAAGTGACTTGTCCAGGGTCACAAAACTGGTAAGTGTCTGAGGCTAGATTTGAACTCAGGATTCTTAACTCCAGGCTTTGCACTCTATTTACTGTGCTACTTAACTGCCTGGCTTTGCATCATTTACGTTTTCTCTATTTGTTTCTTAAGTGTATATAATCAACAAAGAGTTGTAGGCTGTTCTTTTGGGTCTGTTCAGACACCTCTTTTTGCTTTGGTCTGAATTGGTGATTTGGTCCATTGGCCATTTCTTCCCTCATAATAATATTCTGTTACCTTCCCATGACCATAGTTCTTCAGCTCTTTTTCAGGTGATGGGCAAGTACTTTATTTCCAATTCTTTGCACCCACAAAGAGAACTTTTATAAGTGTCTTGTTAGAAGTTAGGCCATAGTTTCTGTCTTTGACTTCCTTGGGATATGCAAAAATACTCAGTAGTAGGTTTGCTCCAACAAAGGGCATGTGAGCATTTTAGTCAGTGAAGTATAAGAGTGGAAAGAGTGCTGGACTTGGATTTAAGAAGACCTGTGTTCAAATCCTGCTCATCACCTTAAATTGAGGGTAGTCTTTCAAAGAATTTAGATTGTAACCCAGAAACCATGTTTTTGGATTTTATTATTGGAATACCATTTTTTTTTTTTGCTTTTTTTTTGAGGGGGGAATACAGGGCAGTTGGGGTTAAGTGACTTGCCCAAGGTCACATGGCTAGTTTTGAGTTAAGTGTCTGAGACTGGATTTGAACTCTGGTCTCCCTGACTCCAAGGCTGGTGCTCTATTCACTGTGCCACCTAGCCACCCCACCATGGTTTTTTTTTTTTTAAGTACTAATCCAGTGCCTGTGAGCTCTGTGACCCTGGGCAAGTCAGTTAAACCTCTCTGTGCCTCAGTTGCCTCATTTGTAAAATCAGAATGATAGCAGTGCCTCCCTCCCAGGATTGTTGTGAGGATCAGGTGAGATAATATATGTAAATGTTTTGTAAGCCTTAAATTGCTAGATAAATGCACGCTGTTTTCTTACATGAATGAATGAATGAATGAATGTAAAAGCATTTATTAAATGCTTATTGAGTACTGAGAGCTGTTAGGTGCTGGCCCTCTGTTTCCCTGTTCTAGGAGGTCTAGATTTGGATTTCATCAAGAGAAAACTCACATTCTAATAGGGGAGACAGTACACAAAGGAGGGTTCAGCTGCAGAGCCGATGGAAAGGCCCCATGGTGCAAGAGCAAGGCGCAGCAAGGTGTTTGGTAATGCCTTCTTTACCTCCAGTTTGATTGACAAAACTGTGTGCTGCTGCATCCAACAATACCTGTGACTTCGGTGAAGACTGACTTTTCTGTGTAGTCAGTAGCTGGGCTGGGGGGTTGCAGCTCTCATGGAGGCGTTTGCCAAATTCCAACCCGGTGATTGTGGTTGTAGGGCTCTGCAGCTGGGCTGAGGGCATTACTGATTCTGAAGTTCTTGGCCTTACTTGCCCTTCTGTGGTGCTTGGTTAGCAGTCAGTACTGATGGTGTGGGGATGGGGTGACCCCTTTCCACTTGAGTTACCCCCCATGGTGTTAGAAACAGGTCCATGATCTGGGAGGCTCGTCAATTCCTGGGGCTCTTGCACTCCTGGTCCTGGACTGTTTCTAGCAGTGAGACAATAGTGAGAGCAGCTGGACCATTTAATTTACAGCTCCACCAGTGTTTGTCGTAATTAATTTTAATTAAAAGCTAGCTGCAGCTCAAATTCTAAGTTACTTTTGTGTTTAGCAGCTTACGTTATCTTTGTTATTCAGAGAGTTTAAAATGGAGTTTTGCTATAGTGGAAATTATTCAGAATCAAAATACCAGGATTTGAATAGACTGGCACTTGTTAGCCATGTAACAATGGTCAGTTTCCTAAGCTATCAGCCCTAGTTTCTCCAGTTGCAAAGTTGGGATAAAAATATTTGGATTATCTGCTCCAGAAGGTTATTGTGGGGATAGTGGTACTTTCTAATCTCAAAATGCTATAAAAACATGAATTAATATTATTTAGTAGGTTTCTTCCTTAATTTTTGGGCCTTTTTCTTTTCTTGGGTTGCAGTTAAAAGACTGAAAATTGTAACATGTATTGCTGTCTTTGATATAGTATTATTTTGGTTTTGGAAATCAGTGGTTTTGTTGAGCCTCACATAATGTGTTGAAAAATGGAAGTTGAAGCTGTGCCGTTATGTCATTACTTATTTATATTGTGCATGCCTTGACCTTGGTCACTTTGGTGGGTCTCAGTGGATGAGATAGTGAATAAAAGTAGTCTTCTGCCAAGGATGAACTTTTGTCATTGACATACTCCAGCATGTTCAGAGGATGGGAATGGTGAAAGCTCTTTTGATGTTCTAAGCCATCATAAACTTAAAGTAGTCAGGATGGTTTTTTTTTTTTCAGTTATATTGGTGAAAATGCAGTATTAATTTCTCAAAGAAAATGATCTCGTTCCTACATTTCATGGATTTATCATTAGATTGGCAATTCCAGTGAACGGTACTCCTAGCCCTTCTGCTGCCTTCATGGGCAGGTCAGCTGGAACTTTGAATGTTGAGAAATAAAGACCTTGTCCTCCAAGAGACTTTGCCCACCTTGAGTGTTTGGAAATTTAAGAAGAGGTCTATTTTGCACTGTGTTGTGATTAGTCTTGAGCAAATACGGATTTTTTTCATTGCCTTGTTTTTTGGAGCCAGGATATGTTTAAACAAAAGAGGCTTTTTTCTATCTCTTATTTCACTTCATCTTCAGGTGAATGTTGTATATTAATTCTAGAACTAAATAAGTAGATGTTGCTTGACATGTTCATGAAGGAAAAAATATGTCTTTAATCAGTGAAGGATGATATAACCTATGCCAAGTTATATGTTATTTTATATAACCAATGTCAGAATTTTGTGTATATATATATATATATATATGTATATATATACATATATATATATGTATATATATGCCATCTAATGCTAACATTCTCCATTCTAAAATGATATTGTTGTAAATACATATTATGAGTAAAATATTGAAAATGAATATATCTAAAATTCATAGATAGCCAAAAGTCATCTTCTGTTCACCACTTCTTGGGAAAGAAGAAAGGGTTTGGGACACATGTATAATAACTGTTATGATTAATTTTCACTTGATGTTTTGCAGGCACTTGGGCCTTGCCTATGATTGCCCGTTGATCGATACATCCTTTCCCAGTGAATGCTATAGATCGGTGGCTCTCAACTTTCCTAATGCCACAACCCTTTAATACTCATATGTAGGCATATCTGCATGTGGGCGGACCCGCCTGGAGACAGATAGAGGAGCAGTGTCTCTGTTCCTAAGACCATTGGAAATATGTGTTTTCCTATGGTCTTAGGTGACCCCATTCCACCCCCAAAGGGGCTGCGACCCACAGGTTGAGAGCTGCTGCTATAGACAGACAGCATGGTAGAGCTGAGGAAGGGTCAGGGTTGGGAATAGGAGTCCTGCTTCTGACACTGGTTTGGTGACTATGGGCAAGTCACATGGCCTCTTATTGCCACTAGGGCACTGCCAGATCCCAAGCGACAATATGCTACTGAAGGCAGTGGTCTGCCTTAGTGGAAAGACTCTCTAGTCTTGTTCACTCTTTCCCAATTGCATTATATTTTCTTTGAATGTATTTTGCATTTACCCATCTGTGCAGTTGTTCTTTCAGACTGGTAGGCTGTAAACTCACTGAGGGCAGAGGCTTTTATTTTGTTGTTGTTGTTTGGCCCGATTATCCAGCACAGGAGCAGAGCATATCGTACGTGCTCATTGCTTTGAATTTGTGCATCTTACCACTGTAATTATGAGTGTGGTCAGAAATTTTTTTTAAAATCACACATATAAATATTCTTATCTTAATGCGACCTTTAGAGCACAGAAGACTGTTGTGATCACATACCCAGGATCCTAAAGTATCACCATGTTACTTGGTCCAGGGGGCATCAGTTTTTATTCTCTTATATATAATTACTGCTAGGCTTCTCATTTATTATTTCTGGTAGTAATCATCCTGAATCATCTTTAATTCATTAAGTTGGAACATTATACTGTGTTACAAATTAGGTTACTGAGCCATGTTACCTCTTATCCTCTGCCATGTACTGTATCTAAGGAGAAATATTTAAACTACTTAGATCAACTGTGCAAATCTAGCCATAATTTATTCCCTTTTTTCCTGGATTTAGTTTAGTTGGTGTTTTTTTTTAAAATAGATACCTGTATGTAAATTCGCTCTGTGTCCGTATCCTGGTTTTTGGTATAGATATATGAATAGAAGGGGTTAGGAAGGTGTTAGAGTTTGATATATGTGTAGGCAGGATTTAAAAAATTTGTAGTTATAGAAACTTTTGACATATCCCCAAAGTCAGTTTATAGATAACCTAGATTTAGGCATTTTAAACACGGAGACTTAAAACATCTTGAAAAAAAAATCTAAAAATAATCTGAAAGAAAAAAATTAAATCATGATAAGCCAATCATTTTTACAGTGACCTTTTTGCTTATGTCCTTCATGGGCAGTGGTAGGCAAGATATTCCTTGAAATGATGGTTCTTGTTGCCTTTGGACAGGTGATGAAACCAGCTCCGCCTTCTTCCTCTGTCTGTCCTAAAAGAACCCAGGAATCATCCTTTTGTTTTAATTTCAGCTTATTTGTAGCATTTGCCTTTTGTTCATAGTGAGAAGGTCCGTGATATTTTGGCACCTTGTTTGAGTCAGAGGAGAATCTCACATTTAGCATACTGACAATGAAATGAATAGATTGGGGATGTTTCCTGTATTATGTGTGTTTTAGTAGAGGAAATGCTCTGTGCAGTAGGTAATCATTATGGTGGAACCAGCTATAAAATGAGGGATATGTGTGTGAAGAAAACTGCAAAGCTTTTTCAGTCCTTTGGATTTTGTAGACATTATTCAAACAGCTATGTCACTTTGTTTCAAAACTTCCCAGTGAAACTTTTATTGGAACAATTTGCCTTATTGGTTGGGAAACTTTACCTGGAACCACCAAATTAACCCCCCACCATGGTGATTAGTAGCAATATTCAGAGTTGCTGTATTTGTGATGATATTTCTCGGCTGAGAATTTTACACTCTGAATTATCAGTATTTTGTTGGGGGGGACTGGGGAATTAGGATTCTGGAATTTTATTTTTAATAAATGCAGTTTTTGCTTGGCTAAAAAAGTTTTGTAATTATATGAACTTTTCTAGTATTTATTCTGTTTTGGAAAATTAATGGGCAGCGATTTTACAGAATAGTTTCTAGCCTAGATCCATCTCTAGGGTGGCTCTAAGCCACCGTATGGGTTGGGATTTTCCAACCACTGTTGGCTATATACCCATTAGGACCATGTGTGGACCTATATCTGGTCTTTCCATTGTGTTTATTGGATATAGACAGTCAAGGATTTGGGGCTTTGGCTGTGGTGGTCAAAGGAACAATTTAAGTACTGATCTCTGCTTTTTAGTTTATAGGAGATTCTCTAGGGTGAGATTTCTCTCCAGACATATTAATCTCCTTAGAAATATTTATCTCCTTAGTTTATCAGCCTAATTTTTCCATCTTTACCATTTTATATTTTGTTTCATGTTGGCCAGGTTTCTCCCCTGGAACCTGGAACACTTCAGCCAGAGGAATGGCTGTCTAACAAAATCTGCTTCATCTTCTACTAGTGAAATGAATTTTTTCCTCTTCTCTTTTATTCATTCATTTATTTGTAAATTCATTTAAAATTCTTTTTGTGTCCCAAATTCTCTTTCTCTAGTCCTTCGTATCTTCAGTAGAGATAAATCTAATCTTATTAGATTTGGCCCAGTGTACTAGCCTGTCACCAGACCTTACTGTAGCCCCCTTTTCATCCAGTCAGACCTTCAAATCTATCATTCTTTGAATCTTTTGAATCTTCCCTCTTGATGCCAGACCATACCCATCAGTTTTCTTGTCTTAAAAATTCTACCTCCTCAGTTGCTTTTCTTGTATCTGTTTACTTTTCTGCAGTTCTTTCTTAATTATCTTAGTTCAAGCTCTCCTCTCCTTTCATTTGGACATTTAAATGGCTTCCTGATTGGATTCCCTGAATGTCATTTGTATGTCATTTAAAGCCCTTCAAAATCTGATTCCAGGCTACTTGTTATAGCTAGCATTACTTCTGATTGCACATTGCTTCTCTTTACACACTTTACATACCAGCCAAACTTGCTTATTTGCTGTTCCCCATGTATGACCTTCCATCTCCCACCTCCATGACTTTGCATAGCTAATGCATTCCCCATGACTGGAAAGCTCCCTCTTTTCACCTTTGCCTTTTGGAAACTCTAGGTTTCTTCAAGGTCTAAGTGTAGTATTCTGTCCTTCACCCTCATCCTGAGCTCCCCTCTGCATTTCCCTGCCCTCTGCGCAAAGTGATTCCACCTTAGGCAGTTGTATTTCAATGAATTCTTGTTTTCAGAAGTAAAGTTTAGGAAGCCCAGGAAGGTGATGGACTGAAAAATAAATGATCAGAAGCCTGTGAGAGCCTCTAGTTAGTAACCTTGAAATTTCTATCTTCAAGTTTTACCTGTAAGGAATTAGAGTGGACAGTTAAGTAATTCTTTGATTGGAATATTGGAATTTCGCATTAGGAAATCTGATGCTTAGGTAGTACCCTGTTGGTGACCTGTAGGAAAAGAAGAGAGGCTTTTGTCCTTTTAAATTGTCTTTTTAAAATCCTTTCACGCAGGTTTTTTTTTCCTGAGTTGGGATTTCCATGAAGGGATGAAAAAGAAAAAAACAGAAAATTGAGGAGACAAAAGACTTGTCCATGAGTACACTGTTCCTGGCCTATCCTTGATTAATTTAGAGGGTGTGGCATCTTGCTGATTCGGATTTGGGTCCTTTGAGTTGCCCCCATTTAGACTTGGTTGCCCTGTAGCATTCATGTAATTTGCCATTCATTCTCCTAGGAGGGTATCATAGCTAGTTTATTGGTGGGCTTTGAAGATTTCTACGGTTGTGTTTTTAAAATCCCAATCCCAAAATTCTTAAGAGTGAATACAAAGAACACAGAGTTTTCTCAGGACATGTCTAGAAATTGAATTAGCCCAGGGAGAGGATGCTCCTGTTAGTTGCCAGCCCTTCATTTAACTATGGTCTCAGATTGATTGGTCTTTTGCCCTAAATCACAAGTTTTAGAAAGTAAAGAAAATGGAAGAGTGTTGGAGTTGGAGCCAACAGACTTGGTTTCCTCCCTTTGACCTGTTAGGAAATTAGCCAGGTTACTGTTCGCAAGCTGTTTAAAGCCTCAATTTTCTCATCTATAAAAATGAGATGTTTTCTTAAGTCCCTAAAACACTGTGGTTTGTTTTTTTTTATAGAAAAGGTTACTCTAATCAGTCCTATTTCTCCCACATATTCTTAAGCCGAGCATTTTCCTTGACATGGACAAGGCATTTGAATAATTATATTATCTGATTCTCCAAATGATTATTGTTTTATTAGTTCAGTTTAACTGGGGTGTTACATTTTCATGCTTTTATGTGAATCTTGAATTTTAAAGGAGTGGGGAAGAGGTAGGTAGACTTTTGGGCTGGAGGATTGTTCATTGAAGCTCTGGTGACATGGCCCCTTTTATGTGAAGCCATCTCTGAAGCCCCCTTTTATAATGTTTTTCTCCAGTGAAGTGTTTTATATCGTAGTGACCTTTATGTCATCCTAATACTAGACTCAACTTCCCCAAGACGGGGATTGTGTCTTATCTAAACTTTTAACCTCTTCGATGACTATATGCAGGGCTTAATAAATATTTATTGAACGATTGAGCTATGTGTGTGCTGATGGTCATCAGGTTGACTGCCAAGTGTTAAACCGATGATGAAAAATATTTGTATAATTGTAAGTTACTAGTATTTCTCTATTTCTTGCCATATTTTCTACATCTGTTAGTACTATGTTTTTAGAGCAAGCTTACTGTTAGTTAAGGTAAAGATTAAAGCTGTATGTGTATTTCTGTTGAGTTGGGAGGTCTGGTGTCCCACAGGCAAAGTAAAGTAATCCAGAAACTTAAGTTTTGATGACCTGCTGTTGTATGCTCTTGTTACGTACTTAACAGCTATTATTTATAAGAATCAGAGCAGATGTTGATTGATATTAGTGTAGCCGACTATGTGTTAACTGTGATCATATTATAGTTACATGCATTACATTGGAAATTAAATAGCACTTGAATGCTCAGTTCCATACAAACAGTCTTGACAATAAGTCATTTTTGGGCGAGCACAGTGCCTTCAGTTCCTAACATGAAAAATATAATTTCACGGGTAGTCATCACTGAAAAGATGTATAGGGTTCTCTCTGCTGGCTCTCTGGGTATATTGTAGATACCTGTATATTTCGGCTTAACTTGACTGCCTTCTGCTTCAGAAGTCAGTGCTGCCTATCCAGTTCTTTTTTTTTTTTCTCCCTTTTTGGAGGGGGAAGCCTTGCCCAAGGTTACACAGCTAATTTTTGTGTTAAGTGTCTGAGGTCAAATTTGAACTCAGGTCCTCCTGACTCTAGGGCTGGGGCTCTATTCACTGTGCCCCTAGCTGCCACCTGTCCAGTTCTTAAAGAATTGATAAAGCAAATTTATAAATTCTTCCTTGGTTTCCTTCTGTGTTTAACTTTATCACCCCCTTTCCCATTTATTGATGAATTCATTGATCCTAGTGGAGGGGAAAGAATGCTGGACGGGAAGTAAGAGATGTTTTTCTGACTTCTATCTCAGGCGCCTTCTAGTTGTGTGACTTTCAGGAGTCACTTAAACTTCAGTTTCCTTATTTGTCAGATGGGGTAATAGGACTTTCTCTACCTACTTCCCAGGGTTGTTGGGGGAGAAGCACTTGGCATAGACTTGAGCTGTTACTGTTATAATTCACTGTCTGGCAGGGTGTTTAGCACCCTGTATTGAGATCTGAGCACCTCTTAGGACTTGGGAACATCCTCCTATTCCAGAGATCCCGTATTCTAGCTGGAATGCACTTCTCAGATTCCTGTTTACTAATAAGGGACTGAAGGATCCAGGAATGAGAAGTCTGAGGCTTCAGCTGTGTCTACTGTGGCACTGACAGCTATGCATGCATTCTAACAGCACGACCGAGACCTCTCTCCATAACTGACTTGTCAGGTACATGTCCAGCCCAGGAGCTTGCTATTATCTGTTATCATCAACATTTTAAAAAGATGGTTGGTTGGGATGATGGCCATTGAAACGTCAGTCAGTTAGTGATTTTGGAAAGAAGAGGGATTTTTCCCCTGCCCTCTTTGTGAAAGGATCACTAGTTACCTCTTTTTTCTACTCTTCTCTTCTCCTCTGTGGGCCTGCCCCTCCATGCAAATGGAAACCTCCACAGGTCTTTAGTGTATAGCATCAAAGCAGATGGTAATGAATTTTCTTTAATGTTATTTCTACATGATAAAACTGACTGTTTCTGATACTGGACTGTTTGACAGTGCTAAGCTTTGGGGGCAAGAATTTTCTTTTCTGGGTCTTTAGTAGCTGTGGCTGCTATTATTTCATGCTGTGAAGTCTTCTCTTCACTTTGACTCATCAGCCTAATATATCAAGATAAAATGTGCTTTATTAGTACTAATGTGTATTTATTTCTAAAACTTTGGTTGTGGGTTGATCAGTAGGAGAGTAGTGGAAGTAAATTATTTGTCTTTAGTCACCCAGTAGGTAATTCTATTTTCAGGCCATTGTGCTATCAAAATATTCTTTGGACCTAACAATAAATGTTAAAAATTGTTTTTACTTGCAATTGGAGAAAAAATAAAATATTTAAAAACATGAAATGTTTTTTGGACTATTAGTCAGTAAATGTTAACTGACCACTTCTGTGTGCTCAAAACTGCAGAGAATACATGTGGTATGGTCTCTATATTCAAGGACTGTGCTGAGGGATGGGCATAGAAAGACACCCCCTCCTTTCCCCAATTTCTACCCCACCAAGGGGCTTATCTGTAGTTTTAGGATATAGCATATACGTAAATGGGCAGGTGGGTGGCTCAGTGGATAGAGGGCTGGGCTTGGAGTCAAGAAGACTCATCTTCCTGAGTTCAAATCTGTCCTCAGACACTTACTAACTGTGTGACCCTGGGCAAGTGAGATGACAAATCATTCCAGCATCTTTGCCAAGAAAACCCCCAATGAGGTCACAAAGATTTGGAAACGATTGAAAGACTGAACAGCAACAAAAAGTGACTCAAGATCATGGATATAAAGTGAGAAGAGTCGTTGGAGGTTATTCCCAGGGGAACTATTTCGTTCTTTGCATTTGTAACCCAAGCTCTAGCACACAGGTAGAGCAAGAAGTGGGATTTGAATCCTGCTTCTCTGACTTCAGAGCCAGGATTCTTTCTACTGTGTGATGAGTCTGTGTCAGTAAGTTTTGGCATTATTTGTGCTTTGGATCACACAAACCAATGAAATGAATTGTCACAGAACTTAAAGTATAAATGTAAAATTAGTACAAAGCCCTTTTGCCAATGGGAAAATACTCCCAAATGCATTTTGATAGTAAGGTAGTGAAAATATAAGAGTGGAAGGGGAAGGGAGTAAGCAATTATGAAGAGCCTACTTTGTGTGTCAGGCCCTATGCTAAGTGCTTTACAAATATCTCATTTTTTCCATAAAGACCTTTAAAAAAAGATATCACTACAGAAATAGTAAGTCCAAATTAATTTTTAAAAACCTATTTGATTAAAATTAAAATTATTTTTTAGCCTAGAACTGACTCATAATTTGGAGATTTTTTTCAGATGCCAAGTGATGCCATCTGTGAAATTGGCTTTTGTGACAAAGTATATCCGAAAATGTGGTAGGGAATTTTACTTTGTAATCCTAATTAATCCTGTACTTCAAGGATCAATGATTTAGTTGGTGGGAGTATTCCTTGCTCACTGTAAATTGCAAATCTTGTAGAAGGTAGTCTTTGAGAAGTTGTGGTTGCCAGTCTTTTGGTGGTAAGTCTTTCCAGACTTTAAAAGGCTAGTATTAAAGAATGCCTTACAAATCCCCTATCCTAAAGCCTGTCTAGTTTGGGTACAAACTTAAGAGTTTGCCTTCTCCTTACATAGATTTTAAGAACCCAGCATCACCATCTATATCACAATGAGGTAGGGTAAGACTTTGGTGAAGGCTGGTGTTGATTTGTTGAAATTCTGAACTTGTTATTTAAACAATGAATTCATGCTTTTCAGTTTTAGATGGTGGTATCCCCAAATGCCCAACTTGGGTAATTATTTGAGGATTTTTTTATTTACCTCCTCCTCCCATCCCACCCCCTAGCAATTTAGTGATCATTTTCTCAAACTTAAATTTACATCTAGTTTTAAAAATGTTTTTACTATAGTTTTTCTTTATGGAAGTACCACATTTCAAAAATGAATTAATCTTGGAATACAATCTATTTTATCTGATAAAATTACTATATATGTTGCTTCCCTTCAGAGAAGAAAATTGAAGTTTCTTTGGCTTTATGGTTTAAAGACTTTTTCATAGAATTTATCAGTTTAAAATACTAGTGTTATTCTGCCAGTGGTCACTCATCATCTTGTATAATTCTAATAAAATTAGATCTGATTGCAAAAAAATTGGTAATTCTTGGAATGGCTAGATAAATAATTTAATCAATTAGAACTGTAGGCTTTGGATTATAAGGGATAGTTGGGATAGAATGGGTAAAGGTTATAGTAAATTTCTGAAGATTTTTCAAAGATTTTGTTGAATAAAGGTAGTGTCAAGTCATGTTTATCTCAGCAGAGAGACAGAGAATAATTTCAGTCCTGGAATATCTTTTCTTTGCCCCTCAATATACTATTTGTGGGGTTCTTTGGGGGTGGAGTTGGGGAGAGAGGGTTTTTTTTAAGGTTAGCGACAGATTTGGATTTCCTATTCCTTAATTTAGTTCAGTTACTACAGATAATAGAAAGTTGACCTTATTGGATTAATCTAATGTACGATTAACATGTTGTTTCTTTAAGTTATTTTTTCTTTGTGATTTTTGTTTCATAGCGTCGTCCCCCAGACTACAGTAATACTGAACAATGATCGGCAGAACTCCATTGTAGCCAAGATGGTTGGGCAAGAAGAACCTTTGAGCAGGGCAGCGGATTCCCTGGAAAATATCCTTAGCAAGTCAGTAGCTACAGCACCAATCCCACTCCTCTGCTTCCATTTGACACTCTTACAGTCTCTTCCCCCCATGACATTTAAAAGACCAAACTCAAGATCACGTCTATTTTTGTTGTGCTAAGGAAAAAATCAGAATGTATTTATATTGCTACAGACATTAAAACTGTCTAAAAACAAGAAACCACACAGGCTTTTTGTGTGACTCCTTGGGAAATTAGAATGTGGTTAAATTATTATGAGTGCCATTGTCCTGAGTGACTCATGCTATAAAGTGGGTGACGTGGTATAGGTCAGTAGGGAATTTTGGAATTTTTTAAGTTCTGAGTTTAGCTCAGACGTTGAGTTTTTACAAAATGTTCAGGGAGTTGCTCCGATGTTTCCTCAGTAGTAGTATGAGATTACTCATCTTGTTCACAGAAGTATTTTTTTCCCCTCTGGTTTGTTAAGAAGATTGGTCGGCATCAGAGATAGTTAAGTGCTAACCATTTTTTCTGAATCAATAGCAGCAATATTAAGATGTGTTTAAACCATCCATTTTTCTCTTCAGTGAATTCTGTGGGCATATCTACATTATGACTTTTTCAAATAATAAATTTTTTTTAGTTAAAAATTACAAATTTCAGAATGCTTAGGCATAGGAGAAAGCACACAGTTATCACTGCTATGTTCTGGTAAATACTTTTGGCCAGCCCAGCTATGACAAACTTGCTTCCTCCATTGTTCTCCCAAATTCTGCCACTCATTTTCCATCTGCTACCTTATAAAGCGTTGGGTTGCTTTTTCTACCAAACTTTTTCTATGAGCAAACTGCTTCCCCTCCCACTTTTAGTGTATCTTTATTGTCTTGACCTAATACTCTGGGAAACCAGCTGGGTCTGTGGAGAACTGAGAATGGCCAGGATAGGAAAGAAGGTGACAATTTTCCCGAACTTTCCTCTCAGTCGGCTTTGTTAATGACTCGAAATGAGAAGGGTTGATTCGTCTCACTGAGTATCATTGAGATAAGTTGGGATATCTGTTCCCCATCATCCCCCCCACCCCCAAGAAAGTCCCCAATTTGGATGGTCAGCATTGCTAAGATGGTGGGCCAGAAGCAGCGCCAGTCCCCTCTATTTTTTGTCATGTAAAGTGACAAAATGCCTTCCTCTCCAGAAATCTCATTGTTATTCATCAGTGCCAGTTAAGGGATTAGAAAGGAGTTGGTATAGAAGTCTGGTATTAAGAGAGGGTGAAGAAGATGTCAGAATCCTGTCCCAGCTGTCATCTGGTTCCTCCTAGTTCTTTGTCTCTCTAAAGGTCTGCTCTCTTTGACGCTGAGATGGCTGAAGTGTTCGCAAAATCTTCTTCTAGTGGATTATCTGCCGTTTTATTATCTGCTTTCTGCTCTCTTTGATTGTGTTGGGATCATCAGGATTTCAAATTCTGTAGCAGTTGTTAGAGCAGTTGATGTCTTGCACTGAATTGACTGGAATTTTCCAAACTCCTCACTCCCCCTTTTTTTTTCCCCCAACCTGGTATTTTAGAAGGAGAAAGGATAAAAAAACCCCAAGTTCCTTGAGCCCTTTTCACTTGTTAGTTCTCTACGGGCTGCCCTGGGGATCAGGAGCCTGTGTTCTATGTTTTGTCATAGAATCAATTTACCTGTCTTATTTGGTGATGAAACTAGAGCTTCAAATAAGTCACAGAGAGTGCAGGCATTACTTTCTTATCTTCAAAATATGATTGACATCCTTAGATTTTCCGATGGGTGGCTTTTGTTTGATTCTGACATTAGTAGTGTGGAATTGCTTTTTAACGGTTCAGCTTTCTACCTCGTTACTTACCCCTTCTTATTATTGATCATAATATGATAAGTGGTACCATACAGGAAAATGCTTTGATCTGTATGAAGTATAAAACTTACTCTTTAAAGAAAAAAAAGTCCCAATGATTCAATATTAGACTCTCCTTTTTTTTTTATTCCGTAGATTGACAAGATGTGGGTCTGCTTTGTTTCTGTTTCAGTGCCGTTCCTGCACGTAGGCAAAACACCATAGTGGTGAAGGTTCCAGGCCATGAAGATAGTCACAATGAAGACGGGGAGAGTGGATCAGAGGCCAGTGACTCTGTTTCCAATAGTGGACAGTCAGGAAGCCAGAACATTGGAAACAATGTTACTTTGATTACGTTGAATTCGGAAGGTATGTCCTATCTAGCGGGTGTTAAAGGGGGTAGACGAAAAGAATGAAAATCATCATGTTGAGTTAAGACTATACTAACTTTGAATTCCATTTCCTTTGATTCCCTTATGGGGTTGATTTTTAAGACAACTGTTTGCCCAGTTTTCTGTGGCATTAAAATAGAACCTTCATTTATGATACGTGGTGAATATGTTCCAGATCAGGGTCTTGGTAGTTTTTACATCACTTCACAGCCATTTGTTGAATTATCTTTTCAAAATTATATTGTATTTAGTAGAGATAAAATTTTGAAAATGGAGTCCTCAGCATTGTGTTCATCACTTAGAACAGAGATAAAATTTTAGAATCACAGATTCTCAGAGTCCAGAAGGTACTTGGAAACTATATCTATTCTACCTTGGACCTGGACAAGAATTCCCTGCACAGTATAGCTGAGAAGTAGTCATCTGGTCTTTTCTTGTAGACCTTTCTTTATTGTCAAGAGTCTAGCATCTTCCAAGGGAGCTCATTCTACTTGTGTGTGACTTTAATTAGGAGGATTTTTTAAATGTCCATCAGGTCTCCATTTTCCTCTTTGCTACTAATACATACTGCTCCTAATTCTGTCCTATTGGGCCAAGCAGAACAAGTCTAAACCCTTAAAAAAATAAAAAAAAAAGTTAGTGATATCTTTATAAAATTCCTTGACCCTTCCCAAGGAGTCATGTCTTATAATAAAGAGTTAAGGAAGAAAGAAAAAAAAGTTCTTAACTAATGTAAAAAAAAGTCTGACTTTTCTGAAGTGTTCCATGCTCATGGCCCCTCATGTCTGCAATGAACTGTTTTGGATGGGAAAGAAAATGTCTTCTCATGTGCTTCCTTTGGGACTCAGCTCAGCCATGATAATTTTGTAGCTCTAATCCCTCTTCAGTGGTATGGTTTTTCAAATACTGGGAAACAGTTAACCATGTGCTTCTCTCTTCCCTTCTTCTGTTTCTTCAATCTATCCTTCAATGCCTTGAAGTTAAGGCCCATCACCATCCTGGTTGCCCTTTGAAACTAGGCCTTTTCTCCAGTTTATCAGTGTTTCTCCTAAAATGGAGTGCCCATGACTCAATAGACTATTTCGGATGTGGTTTGACCAGGGCAGGGCACAGTGAGACTATCCTCTATGTAGACCTGGGTGTTCTACTTACTTTTGGTACCACCTGAGATGGAAGGTGCTTTCTACTCTGATTCCTTTCAAGCTTGCAGTATGTGTGATACCCAGATGTTTTTTTTGCATGAATGACAGAATACCTCCACACCTCCTGTATTTTATACCACAGAGAGTTGAGTTTTTGATTCCGAAGTGTCAGATTTCAAATTTACTCACATTAAGTTTTATTAGATCATTACTTATAGACTCTCTGGCTTTCTTCAAGGTTCCATTTCAATATTATCTCCTACCTAGGGGCTTTTCATGATCTCTGCACCCCAGCTTTTCTTCCTCCATTCCAAATACTGCGCTCTCTCCCAATTGTTAGGGTCCACCTCCCCTAGCAACACTACTTAGGATTTACTCACTGTATATTTTGTATTTTTGTATTTACGACCATACTTCCCCTTCTCTCGCAACCCCTGTGAGTGTAAGCTCCTTCAGGGCCAGTGCTGTTACTGTTTTTGTCTTTGTGCCTTCAGCACAATGCCTTGTACATAGGATGTGCTTAATGATGGCTTATGGGGTTGAAGGCCTCTTTCACTCCTCCTTCCCCCTTCACAGTCTACAGAGCTTTGAGGAGGAGCAAAAATGTTTAATATATCAGTTGCTGTAATTTATTGACCTCTTTCACGGATTTGGAATTCTTTAGAAAAATAAACAGTACACTAGCTCATAAATATGTAAGATTCCCAGCAGGCCAGCAGGACTAGGTCGTTCATTTATCTTGTCAGTAATTTCAAGGCCCTATAGAAACTTTATTTTAAGCACAAAAATGTCTATAAATTTCAATTAAGAGGCCATACAAGGCAGAGCTGAACTTTGAACATGTGATATCTTTGTTTTTTGCGTTAATGTATGTGGCATTAATATAGCATATTGAATTTCATTAACATGAAAATGGTAGATAGAAAGAAGCATGAAAGGATCAGAGATCGAGGATTTTAGATGGAGAATTCCAGAATTTCAGAGTTGGAAGAGGCCCAGCAGGCCCTCCAGTCTAGCTGCTGCGTGAAGTCTCTCCACAGCAAATGTGAGCATGCTTGCCTGGGTGGTCTTCCCTTGTTCTTGCACACTGGGTTTCTCTTATTCTTGCTCTGAAGTCACAGTAGTTTTCTTGGCAGCCACACCCCACTCTCAATTCATGCGTAGCTCGAATTCTACTACAGATCTTCACTTCAGTGCTGCATGCATTTATTAAGCACCTGTTGTTTGCCAGGTCTCGTGCTAGGTCCTGGAATACAAAGCCAAAAATGAGACGGTTTTTGTCTCTAAGGAGTTTACATTTTCCCAGAGTCGCCTTCCCCAGCGTGAGCTTGTGAGGATGCTTTTTTGTACTAGAGTGTGATAATTCTCATTTTATCTGTATTAAATGCCATTTTGTTAGGGCTCATTAGATTACACTTAGACAACATAATAGAAGCACGAGAGAAGACAGAGACTGTTTTAAGATCTCATTGGTTTTTTCCAACAAGGAGGTGAGATAGCTGTTGATATGATCTGATATGACATGATATTTTACAGATGAAGAAACTGAAGGTAAAGGAGTCTGGTGCTTGCCCATCATCACATGTCTATTATTAGACCCTTGGGCAGAATTTGAACTGGGGTCTTCCTGACCCTGATTCTAGCATTCCACCCGCTCTACCAGATGGCTGCCTAGTATAGATGCTGCAGGCCTTCACCAATAGATGGATTTTCTCATGGAAGATCCCCCCTCTGATGAAACTGTGTCCACGGACAAACCAGACCAGACCCCTGTGTTCTTAATGCTTCGTGGCTACTGTGAATGGCCTGTAATGGTATCATGAACTGTATTCCTTTAATCATTTCCATCTCTCACTTTTCTGCAGTAAATGGGCATAGTCTGGGTCTTGTATCTCTTCCAGTCCTGCATTTTTAGAGACTGTGTTACTTGGGGAGTAAGTGTATTACATAAGCTTGCATCACATATTCTCTTGAAAGGTTTGTAAAGCTCGGCCTGGGGACAGATGAGGAGTGTGAGAAGCCTTCATGGTTTTTTTTCAGTTTATTCGTTCATTTCTTAGTTTTCAGGTATGTTATCTCTAGAAATCAGAGACATTGCAGGCTGTCCCCAGCTTATGATGCTGTGTGTTCCTGAAAGTTTCTTTTTAAGTCATTTGTTTGGAACCTGGAGCACATTTTTCTGCATGGTGGTTAAGTTATGGAAGCTTATGTCACTCATCCCATGGAATAGGGTTGTTCAGAAGGTGCTTTATAATTGGAAAAATTATTAAATGGACATGGGTTATCATTATGACTCTAGAAGCTAATTGGCATATATTGTTTCTATGGGAAAATACACTCTGAAATCCAGTTTGGGCTTCCCTGATTGCATCTTCCTGTTGATTGTGAGGCTGATAGCTCCCTAGTATTAGGATTGTGGGGCTTTATGAGATATAGGAGAGAAGTGAGAACTCTGGTGTAAGTTGGTGCTAGGAGCTGAAGGGGAGGAGCCGGGAGAGGGCCTAGAAGGGGAAGGCCCTTGGGTGACCACAGCATCACCTTCTAACATTGCCTCAGGAATGTTTCTTGGGCTGGTGCACTTCTCTGGTTCAACTCTTTCTCCTGTGAGACTTGGGGTCAGGACCACGTACTTCCTCTTTGGTTTCTACTACCTGTCAGAATTTCTCTCCCTTCTGGCCTGCCTATTGTCTTCCTCCAATTATGCGCACAACCCTTTTCAGTCTTTCAGATGGTTTTTATTGACAGCAGCAGTAGAAAATGAAGGAGGAAGGGAGGGCGGTGTGAAAAAGGTTTCCTACATTTCCCCCTTTCCTCTTATATTTTCCCTTTAGAGCTGACCACAGGTGCTAATAATGATTGGGCTTGGGAAGCTCCAGAAAGATGTGTTCATGAATTGAGATTGATGTACATTTCAGAGGGCTAGCCCAGTCATTCATCAAGATTTGGAGCAGGGGTCAGGAGTGAAAAGCAGGGTGGAGCCTTGGAATTAGGGTTAGAGAGCCTCTGCGAATAGTAGTGAGGATGATGGGATGGGGCTTGTGAGTGCGACTGATGAGGTCAGCACTGAGGATGAAGGGGTCAGTGTCAGAAGTGGCCTTAGGTATTTATTTAATCTCCTTCTGTTCCTTCTCACCAAGGTTAATTTTGCTGAAACCATCTCTCCCCCATCCACCATGTGCATGGTTAGAATCTGTCAGTCAACAAGCATTAATTAGATACCTACTATGTACCTGACACTGTGCTAGACATTGGGATACAGAAATGACAAACTCCTGTCCTCAGAGAGCATGTTTACCTTCTTGCCTTACAATGAGATGAAATAGAGATCTGTAGGTATGTGCAAAATATGTACGAGGTAATTGTGAATTATAAACACAAGACAATCACAATTAATTATTAAACAGTATTAAATTAAATATTAATAAAAAATTAAATAGAAGAGTGAGAAGAAGGAAAGGGAAGAGTGGAGGGTGTGGTTCTAGCAGTAGGCCATAGAGGGAGAAGGGAGAAGTGGCAGGGGGAGAAGACTAGGGAGTTCTGATCTCTGTGCCGCCAGGAGGACTGTTCTGCAGGGGGGGGCGGGGGGGCGGGGGGCTATCGATTGTTGGGAATGGCCTGTGTTCTCTGCTGCCAGTTGTACTTGTGCATTTCCTATCTGGGAGCACTGAATGCTGTCTTCCATTGAGCCTTCTGTTTGTTTTGTCTACTACTTAGAGAACTTCTTGACACTTTGAACCCCTGGCGTGCCTTTGTGACCCAAATTGGCTTCCAGAGCTGGGTTAGAGGGGTTGGGGGTGGGGATAAGGGTCATAAAAAAGCATCTTAAAGAGACAGGGCTGCAGAAGAGACCTCCCCACTATCCCTAGCTAGCATCATGATAGTTTGAGGAAAAACTTTGATGATTTAAATACAGATTTCTAACATCTTTATTTAAATTTGCTAGTTTGTCAGACTTAGATTTTTAATTGCATGTACTTATTTGTGTATCTTTGTGTAATTGAGTCTTCCTGTTTTGGTAACTGGAATGGTCATTTTGTTTGAAATGATCCCTCTGGAACTCCAGGAGCATTACTACTAACTTCTTTTGTTGGTCATTGGTAACTCTCGAAGCCTTTTCTTCCTTACAGTGTTTGATCCTAACGTGTTCAAGGAGGCTGCGTCCCAGGAGGTGGCATGGGCTCCTTTGTAGTTGAGGAAGCTGAGATGTAAATGACTTTGCCAAAGTCTCATAGCTAAAAAGTGTGGCAGCATTGGACCCAGAACTGACCCAGAGGTCAGGGACGGATTGTAGACTTTGCAAAGGCTTGTCACGTCTACACAGTTGGGATTTTTCAATTGTTTCTCTCATCAGACGTGGCTTTGTGGATACACAGAGGGAGCAGGCAGAGTTGGGGTGAGGATCATGACATATCTGTCTTAGTAAATTACTCTGAAGTTTTGAAGGGAAAAAGGAGTTTTCCAACTGCTTTGCTCATATAGCTAGCTGTTGGTGAAATCTCACCAGTATGCTTAGTGTTGGAAAATGATTGGACAAGTGTGATTGTTGACTTGTTTCATATAGATCATGTTTAGAGGATGTCTGGCCTACACCTGGCACCTGAGTTTCTGGGTCCATTTCATTCAGTGTATGCTTCTTTCTTTCCCCCTAAGGGTGTGGGGACAAAGCATAATTTTAGGAGAAGAGAGTTCTTTGAGGCCAACCTAACTAACCCTGGTCACTATGGTCAACAAGCATTTAAGTCATCACTCTATGCCAGTTTACTGTGCCTGATTTGGGTATACAAAGAAAGGCCGAGACAGTCCCTGCCCTGAAGGAGCTTACTTTGTAATGGGGAGGCAGTATGTAAACAACTATGAACACATAAGATAAACAAACACACTGAGTAAACCTGAGGTGGTCTCAGAGGGAGAGTGTTATCATTGAGGGGGAAGGTGGAGCTTTATCGGAGATCTGAAGGAAGCCAGGAGACAGAGACAAGGAAGAGGAGCTTTCCAGGCCTGGGGAAGAGCCAGTGAAAAGGTAAATAGCTGGGAGGTGGAACATCATGTGTGTGAAGGACAGCAAGGGCGCCAAGGTGCCTGGATTGCAGAGTATGTGGAGAAGAATAAAGTGTGTGAGGCTGAAAGGGTAGTGGGGAGCCAGGTGGTGCAGCGCTTTAAAAGCCAAATGGGCTTTTATATCTGGTCCTGAAGGTGATGGGGGCCCCTGGAGCTCACTGAATAGGGAGATGGCACAGTCATACTTATGCTTAC
>CM053581.1:43764347-43787299 GCA_028627135.1 Pseudochirops cupreus
GGATGGGTGTGGGTTCCTTGACAATGTAGCTGAGTATATAACCCTTATGGACCTTGCAAAATCCAAGTTCTCTTCATTAAATTATAGCAAAATCAGTCACAAATTGAAGTATGTTTTATATATATATATATACATATATATACATATATATACATAAAATTTTATCAACAAAGATTATAAAACAATTTATGTAGGATTTAAGTTCTGGGAAATATAGATCTCTTATCTCCCCTACTCAGTTTTAAGTTATACAATAGTAGGAATTACTCCTCTCACTTTTTGCCTGCTACTAACACAGAATCCTGCACCTCATACAATTATCAGAACCTTACCCAAAATCTTACCCATAGCAGATACTCAATAAATATTGGTTGGATGAATCAATCAACCAAAACTAGCCCGAGGCCCCTTGGCAACAAGTACTACCATGTCATCCTTGCACCTGCCTCGATAAATGAGTGAGTTACTGATGCCAGGAGCTTGACTTTGCAGTAGCACAACCACAGACAGCCAAGTCATCAAAAATTAGTCCTGGAGTCTCCTTTCCCTCATCAGTTTGCTTCATGCAGGGCTTTTTTTTTCACCATAGATAATACATACATCAATACACTGTGATCAGACCCAGCTTATCTGATCACAAATCAGATTTATTAGAGTCTGAATTGATATTTATTGCCCAGGAGGCCAGGACTATGCTATTTCAAACTGTTTTGTGTTCTAACCTGTGATTTCAAACACATAATAACAACCCACACTTACAGCGTTTTAGAGACCATGTTCGCCTTATCCCCAAGGCTTTCAATACACCCACAATCACACAAAGACACAGGCGATGCACTCCAACGCAAGACGGAAGGTCTGGACCATCATCCTACATCATGGAAGCCTGAGACAACCACTGTGGGGTACCTGCTGCCCAGGCCTCTCCCCTCATATGCTGACCCACTTTTCCCTGGCAGGCATTAAAGCTACATCACCCTTACATTACACAGTTGCTGCCATCATCCCCAAAGCACAAGAAGGACTACAGTATAGTAACGGCTAACGTTTCTATGTTCCCTCAGGCCTGCTGTAATTGCCATTCCCTACCCCACGACTGGTGAGGCTTAGGGAGGGGGGATAGGCCACACCACTGCAGCCCAACAAAGACCCACAATCAAGGAGGATGATAGTCCTGGGCATAGAAATGGTCTCTGGCAGACTCTGTAAAGGAGTTCTCCCAGGACAACCATGCCAAAGTTCAAGTCAAGAGATGAGGAGAAATGACCCCAAAACTTCATTACCTTCAAGTGAGGAGAAATCAGAAGAGGGGCAAAAGAGATGAGTGAGAAGGGCCCACCGAGAGATAAAAACAATGTAGTCTTTTCATGTCTCTTCATGCCCTGACAAAGGTCTACCAGACAATGTCATGTCATCTTCAGGGTCTTAGTAGGCCAAAGGCTTTACATGAAATCTTTTCAATTGGCTTGTTTTATCAAGCTGTTTGCAAAGTTGAAGCATTTAATTTACACACAAACCATCCCTTCTACCTGTCATCATTCTTCATGCCCTGATTAAATCAGCTCCATATTTCCTTTTTTTAAAAAAGATATGAAAATAAGAGGCTCTGAAAAATTGGAAACTTCATTGCAATTTTGATAAAATGAGAGGAAAAAGATGCAATCTACACAAGAAAAAAAATACATAAGGACAAAGCTAGCTGTACTCTCACTGAAAAAATGAGGAAAAGAACAAATACCCATCTCCTAGAATTAGCATGTCTTTTCCAAAACCAAGCTTTATCAGTCTGGGTTAGGTCAAAAGGAAGTATGGATGAGAATGATCTCAGGTTGTGTGTGCACCCATATCCCAAATGCTCAGGCTCAGGATAACTCAAATCAGCCAAAAGTGGTGAGGTAAGGGCCTCCGAGACCAATCTACGGGGGACCAATGGGCTGATATTATGAAAGATGTTAGAAACCTTCCCAAGAGAGAGACAGGGAATGCTTCTCCAGGTGAATAAAAAAAGGACATAGGAAACACCACGAGAGGCTACGGCTTCTCTGGCGACTCCTTACCATCGCACTTTATTGCACGTCTGGGTGGCGCCGAGGGGAGAGCCTGCCACCATGGGCACCTGGATGGGGCTTTGCTGCTTGTTCATGACCAGGTCCAGCTTCTCTTCTAATGACTTGCACGTGGCTTCTAGGGCTTGTAGTTTGGCCTCAATGCTATCCAACCGTAAGCATATTGTCTGATTAATGGAATACAGGAATGACTGAAGGGGAGAAAAAAAAAAGGAAAGATTTTTTTAAATGGTAAATTGATCTTAAAGAAAAACATACATACTCATGAAACAAATGTGTATGAAGCACCTAATGGTGCAACGTGAAACAACCACAAACAATTATAAAAGGCCCTCGCCAACATTCAGAGAAAGCACCAATCTCAGATATTCAAAAAGTACAATTAATCCACATTACCAGGCTTGCTCTTGGCTTATATAATCCAAAAACATCTACCCTTTGTTCTGCGAAGTCTGGATTCAGTCAAAGGGCGGCCCTTGAGGACCTGGAGGGCCACATGTGGCCTCCAGGCTGCAGGATCCCCACCCCTGATAAGCAAACCTATTCAAGCCCTTTTTGTTAATAAGATTTAGCACAATGTTGGTTTCAACTGTCCGTGAAAATTAGAATGTTTTACATGATGACATTAGCACAGTCTTACTTTCCCAAGTACAAACAAAAGAACTCTAATATATATACTAATAGGTTAATCAGTATGATCTCACTCCCTCAGAATTATAACACAACAGACAAAGCCCACTGCAGTCACTTTCAGCCTGTGCACTAGACAGCAAACTTCAAAGGTGACTAAAAACGAACAAGGACGTTTCAGAACATGTACATGGAACCACACATCTGTTTACTGAAAGCTGTACCTGCCCTGGCTCTCTGGGGATGGGTACCTTGGTGTTCTTAATGGCAAGCCTGCCATCTAGCGGGCGACAGAAAAATTACTACTTAGATCTGGCTTTTGCCTTGAGCATCAATTGCTGCACTACCAGAAACTCAGAGGACAAGTATAAGGTAAACTGTGGTATTTAACCAAATTTTCACTTGCAGTACTACTTAGATTTACTGAATTAGCAAGTGTACTAATGAGTACACATGGTACTTAAAACTCAGCAAAACAAAACTTAATTGCTAATTAGCCAATTGCTAAAAGGTGTTGCAATGCTATACCTTCTGAGAACTCAGACTGATAATTGGATAACTCTTCAGAAGGAATAAAAAAGACACAAACCAGGGTCCTTCCAGAATACTACAGGCTAGACCCGGAAAGTGACCGGGAGAACGACACTTCCCCTGTCTATTTTTTAAAACAGGCCTTGTGAAATAAATAGTAAATGCAGTTCTCAGTTATTTAAGGATAGTAGCATAGCTTATCAGGACATCTAGGTGGCACAGTGGATAGTGCACTGGGCCTGGGGCCAGGAAGACTTATCTGTATGAGTTCAAATCAGCCCCAGACACTTACAAGCTGTGTGACCCTAAGCAAGTCACTTGGCCCTGTTTGCCTGTTTTCCCATCTGTAACATGAGCTGGAGAAGGAAATGGCAAACCCCTCCAGTGTCTTTGCCAAGAAAACACAAAATGGGGTCACACAAAAAGTTGGACGTGACTGAACAAGAAGGTGCAGTTCATCAGCTTTTGGAACATCTGAATTTCTTGTCTTATTCTCTCTTGATTCAATTCCCTTCAGTCATTCTTCTACTCACTAGGAAAAGAGTTAAAGAAGATAAACATAAACTTATCATTTTTATGCCTGATTCTTTTTTCCATCACTAAACTAAACTGTCTGGATGCTTTCCTAAGTGGCTGCAAACAGCTCGAAGTGTGCCCACCCATCTGCCAGGGACAGGCTGAGGGCAACGTCATCCTCCGTGATCTCTCTTACAAAGCTTCCTGTATGCAAGCCATCACTGGCAATCTGGTTCAGACTATTTACGTGTCTCCCTGTTGTTGTTTAGGTGACCTAGAGGCAGGTGGGTGCACAGTGAATAGAGCACTGGCTCTGAAGTCAAGAAGACCTGAGTTCAAATGTGCCCTCAGACACATACTAACTGTGTGACCCTGGGTGAGTCACTTAACCTCTGTCTGCTTCAATGTCCAAATCTGTAAAATGGAGATAAAAACAGCACCTACATGGTAGGGTTGTTGGGAAGATAAAGTGAGGTAATATTTGCAAGGCATTCTGAAAACCTTAAAGTGCTACAAGGATGCTAGATAGCTGTAATTACTTGAAATTTTGATTTTTTCAGAAGTTCCATGAACCATATAGCATCACCAGAAAACTGGTTTTTAAAACAAGGATTTTGAGTTTGTTTGGTTTTTTTCAGGGAAAACCTTGAGGTAGTGGAAAGTGCTGTGCAATCCAGACTGCCAGCATCCTCCTATTCAATTCTGTGCCCAGCTCAGTGTCTACTTGCAATATCTGTCCAAAATCTACACTGCTACAGTCTGTGCAGACAGCTGAGTACCAGTGTGGACAACACGCAGTCTCCATTATCCCCCTGGCTCTTTTCCTGGGTGGACTCCAATAGGAGTAAACTTTTCTGCACAGTGATGGCTCTCGTTTAGGAGGCTGTCTAATGTCCAGGACACAATGTCACCTGGAACCAGGAGCACCTGGGACCCCTGCTATCTACCAGATGCACATCTGTTATCAGGGTTCTAAAAAGATGTGGAGGCAAGATCCAGCCAGCTCCCCTCTTCAAGAGACGCTATGTGTTGTATCAGGAGGCACAGATAAACAAAAAATATAAATCTGACCCCAAATATAATCCTAACTCTGAAAAGTCATGTCCTTTAAACCTAAATTTCTAAGCCGTTCAGAAAGATACCCATTAACTTTATGTGTCCTCCTTCTTAAACTGCCAGGGAAACCTTGTACAGTTTGTAGGATTTGGACCTAGAAGGGACCATTGAGATAACCTCATCCAACCATCTTTTTTCTAGATTGGGAAACTGAGGTCCAGGAAGGAAAATTCATTTATTCAAAACCACATAGGCAGCAATAAGTCTAAAGAGAAAAAAGTCTTTTAGACTGCCAGGATTGCTGACTTCACTCCCCCCCATTCTGGCTTACCCATGATAATGTGCAGAGTTGGCTAAATTATCATTTTAGACTGAAGACAAGGTAAAAGCACGTGTCCCCTTGCTGACAGGTTCACTCAGCCTCTCAGGCAGGCCTGCTAACTTTCATATTATTGTTGCACTAGATTTGATCTCGTTTCCAGGCAATGGAGCCAGTTATATCCACATCTCTTCCTTCCTACATTTAATACAATGCCAACTGCTTCAAACACTACAAAACAAGTTTTGTTTTGTTTTGTTTAAGCCTCCAGAACAATAGAAATAGAAGAGTATTACAGGACTACTTTAAGTAACAGAAATGAAAGCGATCCTTGTGGGACTGGCTACTAGCATTCAGGGAGGACACCTATATCACTATAGTCAGCAGAGTACACCCAGACTGGGGGCCTGAGATTTACCACCTGAGACCCCAGACATTGTGTTTATCTTATGTAACTTCCCATGCCTCTTCTGCCCTCCACACTCAGTCATACATGCGCATGCATGCACACACGCACACACGCGCACACACGCGCACACACACACACACATACCACGATGCAACACAAAGTCCTGCTTTGCACATGGAGGGGATGTGTCTGACTCCACAAGCCACAGAGCCACATGAGTACTTTCAAGGATCCAGAAATGAATCACTGCAACAATAATATGAAAGTTAGCAGGCCTGACCGAGAGGCTGAGCGAACCTGTCAGCAAGGGGACGTGTGCTTTACCTCATCTTCAGTCTAAAATGATAATTTAGACAACTCTGCATGTTATCATGGGTAAAGCAGAATGGGGGGGAGTGAAGTCAGCAATCCTGGCAGTCTAAAAGACTTCTTTCTCTTTAGACTTATTTTCATTCATTTCCCAAAGGAAATGTTTTCTGTACAAATGAATTGGGAATAGGCACATTTCCACAAGTTTACCTTTATGGAGGGATCCTGGCAGTTGATTTCTATTCGCTGGCGTTTCAAAGGAGGCTCTACTTCTTCATCTGTGACTTCATGATTCTCTAACACAACTGCAAACCAAAAAAGGCAAGAGGAACAAATTAATTCTGTTTTCATTTTGGAATGTGTGTGTATGTATGAGAGAGAGAGAGATAAATTTGTATTTCACATACAAATGCTTATCCACAAGGAGACAGGTGGACAGATATTGCAAGAAACAAAAGATCTGTTATGTGAGAGACACAGACTGAGCAAGAGACAGAAAAGAGAGAGAGAGACAGAACAGAGACAGAGAATCAGAAAAGGCAGAGAGAAGGAGAGGCAGAGACAGAGATGGAAAAAGATAAAGATTTGAGCTCATATTTATTCTTTAAAAATCCCGAGGAAATTTTAAAGAAAACTTTACATACCAGATAAATGATTTGCCAACAGTGGAAATAACTTAAGTCATAGAAGACAGAACTAAATTCCTATCATCCTGAATCCCATTTCATCGTTCCACCTATTACATTGCTCTACTGATCAAACTGCAAAACATTAAGCAGAATGACAACGTTATTGCCTTCCACTGTAGAATAATTTTTTTTAATTCCCATCTATCACCTCTTTCTATTATTAAAAGGAAATCCAGAGGCAGTATGGTCTGGTAGGTAGAATGCCATTCTGACTCATGGACACATTGGCTGACTTTGACTCTGAGCAAGGGACCTCCCACTGTGTGCCCTGGGAACCTACAGAAGGTTCAGAGCAGGTAAAGATCTGCTCTGATTGGGGGCATTTCCTCACTGGGAGCACCTGATGAATTTTTTTTTCACTATTAAGTTTTCTTAGCAATTGCTATTGTGTCCTCTAATACCAAGATGTCTGAAGTGGGGACTGGTGTGTACAGAGCTGTTTACTTCCAAATTAAGTTGATCTCTAATTTTCAGTTTAGAGAAATCCTCTTTCTCAATGTACAGATTAGGTCGAGAAGAGTGCATTCAGAGAGCAAAAGCAGTAATATGTGAAAGGTAAAGTGGGAAGAGCACTAGAGATCTGGGTTCAGATTCTACCTCTGACACTTACTGTTGTGCCACAGTAGGAAAGTCACTCAGCCACTAATGAGACCCAGTTTCCTCCCCTGTGAAATGGGGATATCACTACCTGTACACCACAGACTTCAGAGTCTGGTTTACAAAACAAATTAGAAAACCTGAGCAAGCTTCAAAGCACTAGATATTGCAAATCACCACAACTCCATCATTTGCAGACAAGGTTTGTCATTCTAAAAACACCAAACCACTGGCCCCCAAGTTTTTCAGCAGCCCTGGTTCCAATCCAAGCCAGATTTATGGCCATCACAGACAAAATGATGTCTGCAGCACTTCCTGGTGCCCTAGGCCCACCACACTCGGTAAGCACCATCATCTGATCTACCTGTTTTTAAAGGGTGATGGTGATAAACAAGGTATTACCACTGAGGCCAGCACACCCACCGCCCCAGGACACACTGCAAGTACAGGAAGAGCTGAAGGGCAGTCCAGTAAGGCTTCCACTGTCAGGTCTGGCCAATGCCACACCATACTCTTCATGGTTATAAGGCAGGGCTAGAAAGAGAGGCTGGGATCAGGTACTGAAGGGCTCGGGAGGGAGGGAGGCAGGGAAGGAGGGAGGGAGGGAGGCAGGGAGGGAGGCAGAGAGGCAGGGAGGGAGGGAGGGAAGGAGGGAGGCATTTATACAGCATCTACTATGAGTCATGTCCTGGGCTACTTCCCATTCAATCCTCACAACAACCCTGGTGCTACTGTAGTTCCCATATTATGGTGAAGTAAACTGAGGCAGACAGGTGAAGGGACTTGCCCAGGGTCACACAGCCAGGATATGTCTGAATTTGAGCTCTGGTCATCCTGACTTCAGGCCCGGCGCTCTATCTGCCACCACCTAGTTAAACAGAAGGGTTTATATCCATCCTAAAAGCTATAGAAAGCACTGGAGTTAATTCAGTAACAGAAGGACGGTCAGATGTGGCTTGAGGGAAACAGACAGGAGAGAAGGACAGGCCTGAGTGAGGGAAATCAACTAGGAGGCTACGACAGTGGGTTTGAAGCAACAGATGTAGAGGTGAAAACAGCAAGATCTGGCAAAAGAAAAGACACACAGGGTGCAAAGGCCAAGCGTAAGATTACAAACCTGGGGGACTGGGGGATGGCCTGGACAAGAAGAGGGGACTTTGGAAGATGAGTTTGGCGGTAAAAGACAAGTTCTGTTCCTGACGCGTTCAGTGTGACACACTGGTGACACATAAAAGTTAAAGGTCATGTAGAGCCAGTATCTCTAACACATCTCAACAGCACAGAACGATCCTGATATTCCAAATGATCCTTGATCACTTAGAAAATATTAAGTTACTTCTACTCTGCTCAGAAAGGCAAGAGAAAAAATCTAATTTAAAAAGGTTTCATCCCATTAATGATTAAATTACAGAATCTCCACTCTCTGTCCAAACCCAAACCAAATCTTGAATACTGCCCTTTAGAAATGACCATCTGGCTTCTATCAAAGATTGGGATAGGCAAATTGCTATTCCCCCAAAGGCAACTGCTTCCCTCTGGGCCAGCTCGTGACTGTTGGGAAGGGTGTTTCTGCATTTGTTTGGTATTATATATTAAAGTAGAATCTGCTCCCCTCTAACTCCCTCCAGCCCCAAACTGGGTCTAGTTCTGCCTTCTGGAGTCAAGCAGAAAAAGCCCAGTATGTTTTCCACACAACAACCCTACAAAACTTCAGTGGATCCAGACCTGGAAGGTGGCTCAAAGGCCATTTGGCCGGCCAGCCCCTTCATCTTACAAAGGAGTGTTCAATAACTTGCCCAAGGCCACCCAGGCAGGAAGTGTTCAAGGTGGGGTTCGAACCCAGGCCCCCTGATGCCAGGACATGTGCCCTTTTCACTGTCCTTGGCAAAGCAGGAATCCCATCCTGCTCCCCTCCCGTATCTACTACTGCAGGTTCCTTCAACCAGGGTTCTCATGGCATGATTCTGAATCACCATGCAGTTGCAGTCCCCCTTGTCAATGCCTGTTTTAAAAGGTGCTGCCCTGAAATCAACAGAGCACCCCAAAAGTTGTCCAGCAGAGAACAGCAAGGTCACCACCTGCTTCACTCTGGCTACCTGGGCCAAGCCATAGCCCACACTGATAGGTTTTACCACAAGCAACACAAACTCCATTGCAGCTTTTACCTGGTGGTGACAACACCACCTCTGTTTTGAATCATCCACTGGGGAAAACAGTCAGCAGTTCTGAAACATAATAATAAAATAATAAATCAGTTCTCCTGAATTTAGCCTTTAAGCTGTGTTGGAAGAGGCTGTTAATTCAACAAATATTTGCTGAGCCTCTTCTCTACGCAAGGCACTGAAGGAGGCAGCCCACAGCACAAAGTGAGGGGCCCGAGCCCTTCTCCTGAGGGGCCTAGAAAAGATCTGGGAAGGCAAGACAACCAAAATACACATCGGCAACAGATTTCGGTGTCTATACGCTGCCACGGTATGAGCAGTCACAGGGTGTCATGGTTAACTAGCAAATGCATTGTACAGGAAAAAATTTCTATAGGAGGTCACAGGAGAAAGAGACAGACTAGAAGGAGGGCTGGCCCTGGAGCCAAAGGCCTGGGATTCCACTCCCACCTCATACAAACTTGGACAGGGGACACAGTTTCCTAGTCTGTAAAATAGAGAAATAGGACTGGATGGCCCCAAGTTCCCTTTCCCTTCTGGCTCTAAATCTATGATTCTAAGCCTTTTTTACTTTTGTTATCACTGCTGCTAACAGCAAAATGGATCTTTTACCACTTACAAGGTTAGAATCTCTTTCTGAATCTCCCCCCAGGTGATTTTTTCAGAACCCATGGTCTAATTGTTCCAATTTCAAGTACACTCAAAAACCAGGCCTGGAACCACGTTAATCTTATTGAGACCTTTTTCCACATACAGACACTTGATTTCAAAGTACTACAAAAGGACATCGTGCAAAGGAGGAGGTAAAAACATATTAAGAAAGACTTAGTGAACACAAGACTCCCTACTCAACCAGCTCCAAAGCTTCCTATTCTCCCTAGGATAAACTATAAACTTCTCTGGTCAGCTTAGAAAGCCTGACCCAACCTGGCCCCAAACCACCCTTGCACCCTCATGGGGCATCACTCCCCTTCCACATCCTGCCATCCAGCCTACAGGACACCCCAGCTCCCATCTACTCTGCAGGTGCTACCCCCCTCCCTCATTGCTGGAAGGCATTTCAGAGTCTCTCTCTCTCTTTCTGTCTTTCTCCCTTTAAGATGTAGGTCAGTCACCATCTTCTTCAGGAAGTTCCTCCCAACTACCAGTGCCCTCCCCATCCCACAAGCCTTATATTCACCTGTTTTGTCTATATTTGCATTTATTCACTTTACATTTATGCCGTGTGTTGTTTTTTTTGCTTTTTTGGAGGGCAATTGGGGTTAAGTGACTTGTCCAAGGTCACATGGCTAGGTTTTGTGTTAGATGTCTGAGGCCACATTTGAACTCAGGTCCTCCTGACTCCAGGACCAGTGCTCTATTCACTGTGCCACCTAGCCGCCCCATGTGTGTGTTTTTACATGCACTTGTAGTCTCCCTCATTGGAATGTAAGCTCACTGCAAGCCAGAACTGCTTCATTCTTCACACCCGTGTCTCCAGTACCTGGCAGAGTGTAGGTGCTCAATAAATTCTCATTGATGGATTGTTAATACAAGCAATAAAGTAAGTAGCTTGCTCAGAGTCCTGAGTAATACACCACAGAATCTGCAGTTTGCATTCTATTTGAAACACGATTCTAGTCCATCCATCTGGGACTATCACGGAAATGACAACGTTGGAAAACCTGAGGCTGCGAATTAATGCTGAAAAGCATCTTTTGGTATTATGGCCTGCAGACAAAATCGTTCTGATGAGTAAACTGTTAGAATTTAGATAGTTACATAAATGGTCATAATTTAAAACTCCAATGTTTTTCTGATGTAGCATTTCATACTGTATATTTTTATAACAAAGTTATTATTAACCTTCTAAAACTTTTAAAATTGCAAATAATTAAGATATTTGAAGATTTTTTTTTAGTGTTTCCTATAAAAAGCATCTGAAATAAAACAAGAAAGAGGCATTAAGGAATATAATTCTTAAGAGGCTAATTACTCAACACATTTCTTTGTGAATGCTTATGTTTCTTCTCATTTGATTCCATGACTGTTTGGGTTATTATACTTAAAGAACAAATAACTCAAAAAAAGACATTATATTGTGCTCGGATGGAGTTCTTGGAAATTCTGTCTTTTATATTTAGAAAATGAAAACATTTGGTTGTTTGCTTTTTAATTTAAAATTCCAAGTTTCCCAAATCCCACTGATTCCACTTCAGATAAAAACACTGAAGGGGGCGGGGATGGGGGCGGGGTGGGGTGGAGGGGAATGAGGGACAGAAAAACAGAGGTAAGAAAATCCCATTTCTTCACATAAACATTTAAAAAAATATTAAGGCTACAGAGATAAGTAACAGTCATATTTATAGCACCTAGAATTGGTAGTTTGTTCTGTGGCTTCTACTTAAAAGAACCACTTAACCAAATATTCAAAGCAAATCCATGTTACTGAGCATGACTGCCACTAGAGCCTATTCTGATACCTCACCTGGGTTCTTAAAGACCATGGCAGGAAAGTACAAGCTCTGGAGAAGACTGATCAGGTTGGAAAGGCTGTAAATGTTCATCATGTTAATGTTGAACCTGATGCAGGTATCTAATCCGCAGAGCCCATGGCAGCTCAGAACTGCCAAATTCCAAAGCTCCGACAGCCTCAGCCTCCCCAGCAGCTGGGGTTACAGGTGTGTGCCCCCTCACCCAGGATGACAGCTGTGGCCACAACAGAAGACTGTGTACTGAGCTTTTTTTGGAGAAGCGAAGAACAGGAATGGGGGGGGCGGTCCATAAATTAGGGAATAGACGAGCAAGTTATGTTAGTGCATGTGATAGAAGGCTATAGCTCTCACCTTTTATCAGCAAAATGGCCAAGCACAATTCTAGAGGACTAATGCTGAACATGCTACCCACTTCCTGATACAGAAATGAGATGAACATAAAAGACGACTGTGGATTTTTGGATGTGGTCAATGTGGAAATTTGTTTAGACTGACTATCCATGTTTAATAGGTTTTGCTTCTCTTGTGTTCTCAATGAAAGGGCTAAAAGGCAGATTTGGGGTTACTAAAACAATTTTTTTTTGAAGACAGTCTATTAAGTCAAGGAGAGCTAGTGATCAGTGTTGGTGGAGGGATTTCACACACCAGTAAAATCACAGATCCTTAAAGAATTGAGTTTTATAGGGCAGCTGTGAATAGAGCACTGGCCCTGGAGTCAGGAGGACCTGAGTTCAAATCCAGTATCAGACACTTAACACTTACTAGTTGTGTGACCTTGGGCAAGTCACTTATCCCCAATTGCCCTGCCCTATCCCTCCCAAAAAAAGGAGAAAAAATTAAAAAAAAAAAAAGAATTGAGTTTCATCATTGTTCACAGAAACAGCCACAGAGCTTGTTGACTGATTTTGATAGGCTTAGCCCTTCTCAGAAATGCAAGGATCCTAAACAATTCCAAAGGACTCATGACGTTAAATGCCATCCACATCCAGAGAAAGAACTATGGAGTTGGAATGCAGAGCAAAGCAGACTATATTTTTTTCTGTTTTGTTTCTTCTTCCTCTTGGTCTCTCCCATTCGTTATAATTTTTCTGCACAACATGACTAATATGAAAATGTATTTAACAGGAATGTACGTGTAAGTCATATCATATTGCATGCCATCTTAGAGAGGGAGGGGAGGAAGGGGGAGAAAATTTAAAACTTATAGAAGTGAATTCTGAAAACTAAAAATAAATTAATAAAATTTTTTAAAAACATTATAATAATTTTTAAAAAGAATTAAGTTTCATGTTACTAAGAATATCATTAACACATGGGGGGCACTGAGTGGAGGAGAGGAGGTTTTGAAAGCGGGGAGGGTGGCTTTTTTTCTAACTTTACAAGTATAACAAGTCTCCCTTGCATCGTATTTTCTAACCCTTCGCCTTCTGCTCCCACACCTACTGTACCTGGGTGATCAGGGTGCAAGTCTTCCACGGCAATCTGGACCACGTCGGCCAAATCCTGCTCCGACATCATCCAGAATCATGCAGCGAGGCTCGGTTACCACAGCACCAAGTGTGAACGCCGCCTGGGAAAGGCTGGTCAGTTTTTAATAAGCTATTAAGATATAAACAAAGGGAAAATTTTAAATTGTGTCACGCAAAACAAAATATCTATACAAAAATTACTTTATAACAATGTTAATATTAACGACACCTCTTAGCACTTCTTTCCTTCTCATTCCTAAGGCATGCCAATATGTTAAGAGAGTAGAAAGCACATTATTTGCCCAGTGTTACAATTCAAATAATTAGGAGGTTTGGATGACAAAAGCCCTAACTCTGAGCCTTTGCTTAAATCCACTGCCTTATTTTCGAGTTGTTTCAGTTGTGTCTGATTCTTTGTGACCCCATTTGGGGGTTTTCCTGGCAAAGATTCTAGATCTGTTTGCCATTTCCTTCTCCAGCTCATTTTACACATGAGGAAACTGAGACACACAGGGTTAAGTGACTTGCCCAGGGTCATATAGCTAGTACATATGTGAGGCCAGACTTGAACCCCAGGCCAGGGGAGGTATCCACTGAAACACCTAGCTGCCCCTTTAACGTACACACACTTATGTGTAAGTATCAAATTAAGTTTAAACATTTCTCAAAAACTAAGGATAAGAAACAACTTTATCTCTGCCTCCTTGGGCAATCATTTAACCTCTCCAAGCGTCAGTGCCTCCACTGTGAAATGAGTGGGCTGCACCAGATGACTTCTAAGGACCCTCCTAACTCTCAATCTAGGATTTCCCTTCGCCTGTACCTCCTACAGACTTAACTTATAAACTTGTCAGAATTCCAAGTGAAGACAGCCAAGGACCAGTTCTCCTTTACCCTGTTACTGGAGTTCTACCTCAGCCCTGTATCTGTTAGTCTTGTTGAGATTACTTAACCTTTAAGGTTATTCTGAAGAATAAAAGAGTGCTCCATGTTGTCATTTAACCCAAGACCCTCAGAAGTCCTCACGGCCACCTCTCAGATTCCCTTGTTTCCTCAAAAGCTCAGGTCAAATGCTTCCCTCCACACATGAAGCCTTTCCAACTATTAATCATTTTCCTCAAAAAAAATTTTTATTTAATGTGTGCATAATTATCTATGCATCTGTTGTTTCATCAGATAGATACCATGAGGGTAGGGAATACTTCTTTTCTGCCCTCATACTTCCCTGAGCTTAGCGTAGTGCCCAGAACACAGTAGGAGCTTAATAAATGCTTGCTGGTTTACTGATCAGGTCTACCAAGCTACAATGAAATCATAAGAAGTTCCAAAAAAAAAAAAAAGCAACAACAACACTCAACTGTTTTCTGAAGGGTATCCTTCAGATTTGAAAGAATGTCCATTTTCAAATCAAAAACAGCATATGTATAAACTTAGACCTTGCTCTTCAAAAGAAGAAATCTGAAGCAAAGATTACCAGGAGTCCACATTGAGGTTTCTCAACATGAGCGTCATCACTCAACATAAACATTAAAACCAACTCAAGATGGTTAAGTGAAGACATTTTTCTTCATTTTACTATCTAAGGAGGAAATAAATTAGTGACAGGTGGAAAACAATTGAAAATGCACAATATAATGTTTTTGTATGGTTACTAATGGCTCCAAGCTTGGCCTAAGACGGCACTATACTTCATAAAAGCCTGAATCATGTAATCTCTTCCAAACCAGAACACCACACAATATCCAAGTTGTTTACACAAAATGAGTCTTTTGCCAACATAAAGAGTCATTTAAAATTCTGCTCATGGTGAAACTTTTCGGATAGCAAAGACTATGGCAACCAGCCCAAGAAAACTGGCAATAGAGTTACACATGTGGTTGCCATTTTGGCAAATTGAATTTGCCATTTCTCAGAAGTCCTGGGGACTATCCAGTCTTAACATAATAAAACATCTGTGCTAGGATTAATGTTTCATAATGTCACTATCTGCAATTACTATTCAGAACCCTGCCCTGTCCTTGAAGAGGCACATCTTCTCATTTGCATGGGAAAGGGGGTAAACATAGCAAAATCTTATTAAATATGAGAAGCCTTCTATTCTTTCATAGTGGTACCCCAATGGTGCTATGAGTACATTTGCGTTTTGGAAAAAATGCTGTTCCAGGAACTAAGAACTTTCCCCAAAACTAAGTTCTGTACCTATGTCTTAAACTATAGTTCTTCAGTTAGAAGAGACTTTAGTAAATTACTGTCAAGTAGACCCTTTAAATGAGGCACAAATCCCACTGCAGCCCCAACACATGATCATCCAATCTATGCTTACACATCCCCAGTGATGAGTAACTCACTCCCTATTAAGACAACCCATTTCGTTTCTGGGCCACTCCAATCATTAGTGAGTTTTTCCTTGTGCTGAACCAAAATCAACCTTGCTTTCACTTCTTTGACGTTTGGGCCCCAGTCCCATGCATTGGGGCCAAGCAGAATCAGTGTATTCTTCCTTCCACAGGACAGCAAAATATCTGAGGAGAGCTATCATGAGATGAGATAAATGATCTTTTTTCCAGGCTAAGTATGCCTTTGGGAAATTGAAAAATAATTAAAATAGACAAGTAACATGAGGGGAAATTATATGTAAGCGCAAATCTTCCCAACATGTTTCCCAGCTAGGTAAGAATTAGTGACACGGTATGTTATTAGATTGGTGGTGAAGAATAGATGAAAATCAATCATCAGTTCTTGGGATCAAAATATAAATCATGTATAAAAGCCATTAAGCCACAATCTACATTTTTTTTTGTTTTTTCCACTAACAGAAGCAAATTTTGAAAATATTCCCTCAGGCTTTTATCTTACACTAAAAAGTACAAGATCTGGCTAATAGTCCACCCAGAGATAGCATACGAGAAGACTGGAACAAGGGTTATAACCAATGTCTATGTTCTCAAACTAATTACCTGTTTAATGGATAGTTGTGGAGCTCTTTGGGAACTGTCTAGCCTAATAAAAGGCTAAAAATAAACTTTAAAATAACAAATAGCAACATATGAATAAATATCTACAAAGCAAGCCATTTGCAAGAAAAACAGGAAATAACCAATAGAAGAAAGACCTTAACTAGAATCAAGAAGGGACGGAGAAGGCTTCCGGCCAAGAATCCAGGAAGGCAGGAAGCAGAGACGAGGAGGGAGAGCATTCTAGGCGTCAGGGCAAGTGCCCAGAGCCAAGCCAGGAGGCCAGAGTCAGGGGATCAAAGGTCCCAGGAGGCAGGTAAGGTGTGAAAAGACTGGAAAGGTAGGAGTGGGGTGGGCTAGGAAGAGCTCTGAATGCCAAACAGCATTTGGTATTTGCTCCTGGAGGCAATAGGGAGTTTACTTGGGGGGAGGCAGGATCAAACCTGCATTTTAGGAAAATGACTTTGGAGGGAGGATGGACTTGAGGCTGGAACACCAAACTACTACAGTAACTTCAGGCCTGTAATGAGGGCCTTCATCCTCCTCTGTTCCACCTACTGACCTCCCCAGCTCTCCCTCCTTTTACTGGAAGCCTTCCCCTTCCCCTCTTCCCTCTAGTTCCTTCCTCTGTTCATCATTTCCTATTTGTCCTGTAAAAAGCTTACTCTGTGCATATATGTTTGTGTGTTGTCACCCCATTAGATTGCAAGTTCCTTGAAGCCTGGGACTGTCTTTTGCCTGCTTTGCACTCCCAGCCTTGGCATGTTACCTGGCACGGTAGGTGTTTAATAAATGTTGACTTACTGATGACTGGGTTTTGTTTAATCCGTTCCAGGAACAGTTAAATTAGGTTAAATGTATGTTTTCATGCTCCCTACTAGTGCCTTTTTTTAAAAAAAGCATCAGTTTGCTCCTGTTCCTTTTTAAGTCCAGACTTTGTCCCTCCAGTTAGTTCTGCTTCATTTACTCAGAGGCCATCTATTCTTTTACAGCCTCACCCGGCTCTTGTTTCAGAAGACAGACTGGATAAAACAAAACCCCACGTCCTGGGGCTTATGAGAAACGCTTAAAAAGCAAAGCCAAACACAGACTCACAATGAGCGAGTAACACAGAATTCCCTTCGCATCGAGGGAAACCACAGGTACAAAATGTTTCCTGTGTAGCATTGACAGAACTTGTCAACAGACTGGCTTGGAGCGGAGGGTGTGTATGCTGAGGGGCTGATAGGATGGGGGTGACCCTGAGGGGCTGATAGGATGGGGGTGACTCATCCAGTGCAGCTGGACATGTGAAACTGGAGGTCAGGAGAGAAGTTAGGGCTGGCAATCATAAGCATAAAAAGAAAACCAGATTCATGGGAGCTGAGGAGATCACTAAGCAAAATAGTATAGAAAGAGAAGAAAAGAAGGCCCAGTAGTAAGGTTGCAGAAGAATATATTAAGATGGTAATTTAATGAATTTTGAAGCTGAAAGAAATCTTTTAAATTGTCAAATAAGCAACTGCCTGTGAAAAAAAAGTATTTCTAGCTTAACATCTTCAATGATGAAGACTTCAGGCACAATTCTTCTAAGACTATATAAAATCCTTAAAAGAATTAAGATGGATTTCAAATAACCTTTGGCTCAAATATAAAACATCAGTCCAATTATGATTAACTTGAATTAAACTGCTTTGTGGACCACCATGGCAAAACATTAAAATACACAGTTGTATACATTCTTGGCAGCACAGTGGATATAATCCTAGACCTGGAATCAGAGCAACTCAAGGTCAAATCCCACCACAGACACTTGCTAACTGTGTGACAGTAGGGAAATCACTTAACCACTGGCTGCCTCGGTTTCCTTATCTGTAAAACGGAAGTAACAATAGAACCTACTTCCCAGAGTCACTGCAAAGGTAACACGAGATGATGCTATAAAGCATTTATCAAAGCTCCCAGCACTAGATAAATGCCTGCCATCAAGTGAATAATCATTCATTTGTTGGTTACACTGCAAATAACATTTTCAAGTAACACAAAAATATTAAACATGGCAAAATCTCTGAAGCTACTGACACTTAACTGTTTACAGGTAGGTGAGGCTGACCCTTTTGTTTTGTGAGGAACTCAGACTGCTTGTCTTTTCCCTCTACCAAAGCTGGAATCTCAGGGCAGCTATGTGGTGCTGTGCATAGAGCAGAGCGCTGGATCTGGAGTCAGGAAGACTTGAGTTCAAATCCAGTCTCAGACACTTCCTAGCTGTGGGACCCTGAGCAAGTCACTTCACCCTGGGTGCCTCAGTTTCCTCATCTATAAAATGAGATGGAGAAGGAAATGGCAGACCACTCCAGTATCTGTCAAGAAAACCCCAAACAGGGACATGGAGAGTCAGACGTGACTGAACAACAAAGTTGTAATCTGATGCCTCTTCACAGAACCATGTTACAGGGACCACCGAGGCCACACCAGCAAAGATACAGTCTCTGACAGGTCTTACCAAGGCACAAAGGTGCCAAAGTACAGGCCTATAATAATAACAACGATGATTTTTACGCAGCTCCGATGATTTTACGCGGCTGTGTGCTGAGCACTTTACAATTACCTTCTCATGTGACCCTGATAACAACCCGGGAGGGAGGTGCTATTATGGTCCCTATTTCACAGGTGAAGAAATCAGAAGTTAAGTGACTTGTCCAGGGTCACAAAGCTTGTCTGGAGCTGAATTTGAGCTCGGGTCTTCCTGTCTCCCGGCACAGCGTTCTAGCTGTTGGATGGCCTAGTTGTCCTACAGCACAAAGAACAAGCTTAGCATCTGCTGTCTGAGGAACAGTCTGGTTCAGTCGGGTGATCTCATCACACACAACCACAAAGGGATGGATTTTTCAGGGACCACAATGGTTAGAGTCCTGATCCTGCATCACAAAGGGGCTTCAAAGTGCATCAGTGGAGGGACCACCCCCACCACTCCAATGAGGACTTGTCTCTCCAGGAACATTTTCAACCCCCTCAATTCACTTGATGTGCCTTATTTCTCAGGAAATAAATGTACCACTTACATTCATGCGTTCATAAAACAAATTTTCTTTCTAAAGTCTCAGTAAGTCAAAGATAGGGAAAATACTTCTTCCTTTTATCAGATTCCCCCGCATGTTGACCTTTTTGGTGGCTGAAGGGACTACACATTTTCTTGATAAAACTAGCTTAGAGGTGTAGCACTCAGGCCATCAATGGCACTGCAGGGTAACCCAGAGAGGGTGGCTGCTACCTCGGGTCCTAGGAGTAACACTATGTTGCTAACACTACCCCAGGCTCACCACTGGTAGGTTTCCTTTTAACAGTCAGTCAGGAGACTCAATTAGCTTTTCTGAAAAAGCACTGACCCAAAGGGAACAGCAAAAACAGTATTTGCAAAGCACTACCCCCAAAACCTGGAGCACATTCTCCTACAAACTGACAGAGTCCTCAGGTGAAAGAGTGGGCCCGAATCTAAAGTACGAGGGTAAGGAAGGGCAGGGCCTCAGTATCCCCTCTCTGGATATTCCTCATGAAGCTCAGGGTGGGGAGGGGCTTCAGGGATGGATGATGGCTCCTCTGGGCTGGGCTGTCTTCTCAGGCACCTGCTCCACTGTCTAGCCAAGCTCAGGAAGGCTCACAACATCCTAGCTGGACAGATCAAGTTGCTACAGGGAGGGGTCAAGCAGGTTGCTGAGCTGTTGAACTGGCTCCTCAGCAGGCCTGGCTACTGCCCAGGCAGGGTTAGGCTGTGCAGGGTAGATCACTCCACTTATGGGGGTTATCACAGGGTGTGGCATCTCTCTTGGCTCCACAGATAGATTGGTGAGACGCTCATGTCTTCACCACCTCTGGCATCTGGCTCAGGCTGCTGTTACAGCGGGAGTGATACAGTCCTCATTTCAACAATGTTTTAACTCCCTCGAGGCTTGGATCAGAGGCTTCCTAATTCCAGGCCAAAGCTGGAAAAAAAGGTCTGGGGTCTCCAGTTTGCCTCATGTTGGGGTCCCCAGTGACGGATTCCCCCTCTCCTTTAAGATGATGCAACCCCCAAAACACACTTTTCAGACTCGTTTTATGAATCATATTAGCTGAATGGCTGTGGACAAAGATAGGAAGGCAACCTGTGTGCCTTGCAGCAAATTCCCAGTCCTGGTGGGTCTTTTTCTAAGCAGGTAAAACTATTCCAGCCTCAGATCTTTTCTAATGTGTGTGGGGTAGCACATCTGATGGGATTTCTCCTTCACATTTCATTATCTTCCTCTTTTGAGCCTACTTTAGCTTTAAGTTCAAGAATATAATTTAAGTTCACAAGCATAATGAAATGGGATTTTGATTTACTATTCCCAATATGGTTCAGGGAAGCAAAAGAGTGTTAAACAGTTTATTTCAATACATTCAGAAAATCAATGGTTCAGAAAAAACCACTAATAAAATCTACTTTACAACCTAGCCACTAAATGACTTGGTCTAAGAGGGTTTTTCCCCCAAAAAACCACACAGGCTCCAATACTATTTATCTGGGAAAAATCTAGTACCACGTACAATTCCACAAATAGTGTCAGATTTTCTGACATTCTAGAGCACTGATTTCCCATGAAGAATAAATTAGTCAATCAGTGTAGAAAACACTTTAATAGATCAGCCCTTAATTGTGTGCACACACTCTCCCCATGTTGATTTCTTTCCATAATTATGTGTCCCAAGAACAGGGGCCGAGGGGGTAGGAGCAGAAATGGGAGATCTATTCTAGGGAATTTCCAGATTTATCCTCAATCATCTCCTTCTCACCAAGTTTGGAAAGCTCAATGCCTCTAGGTCTCCCTCTGTCACTATCTTGTTAGAGGTTAGCCCTACCCATCAGCCAGGATCTAGGCTCATAGATTTAGATCTTATTGGCCATTTAATGCCAAACCCCTCCTTTGCAGACAAGGAAACAGAAGCCCAGAGAGAAGGACTTGTCCAAGGGCACACAGGTAACAAATGGCAGGGGCAGAATTCGGGCCAAGGTCTCCCTACACTTAGGTATGGTATCTATATTCCTAATCCTCAAGGTGATGGAGAAACTTACTAAATCCTATTGGCTAATTCCAGAGAAAGGAGTGATAGAGTAGGACCAAGTCCAAAGGCAGATGGACCAACAGGCAGGCAGTATAGACCTGTCTGCACAAACATTCTCAGGGTACCTACAACTTCATCCTCATATATCTATAATTCTGAAAACACAGAGGAAAACAAAAAAGGAAGAAAAAAAGGCACCTAAGAAGCCATAAAATAATGAGGGGTTGTGGGGAGGAAGGGAAAGCTGAGGAAGAGGGGGTCCAGCAGTGTCCAGAGCTGTGACTGTGTACGGAGGGAGCTCTGGAATGTATCATAGCCTAGATCAGGGGCTCAGAATCTCTTTGGTGTCATGGACCCCTTTGGCAGACTGGTGAAGCCTATCAGCCCTTTCACAGAAGAACATTTGTGTGGTGTTTTGTTTTGTTTTTAATTCATAAATAAAATACATGCTAAATTTCAGTTGGAACTTGGTAAAAAAAAAAAAAACCTCCAACTTCATGGACTCCCTTGAATCAATCCAGGGTTCACAGAACCCTGATCCAGGGCCCCCATGTGTCACCAATAGGCTGTAGAGTCTGGGTTTTCCTAACTGCTAATTGCTGTGTAAAAAACTGACCGGCTCTCTAAGGAGAGTGGGCCCATCCCAGGAAACAACAGCCCTTCAATAATTCTGAGATGCTCGTAGAACACTCCACATATACTGAATCTCATCTGAGCTGTACAACAATGTCCTGAAGTAGAGTTGGCAGAGATGGTGGCGGCAGCAGCATCTGGTTGCCAAGATCTGGGTGCCTCCAATCTCAATCCACTCCAATCCATCTTCCAAACATCTGGCAAAGTGACCTTCCTAAAGTCCAGGATGGACCTTGTAACTCCTTTACTCACTCAATCCCAGTTGCTCCCAATCACCTAGAGGATCAACCCTAATCCTCAGAGGAGCATTCAGAGCTCTTTACAACCTCCCCCCCAACTCCCTTGCTCATTATCATGCTTGGTTCCACTTCATATGCTTTACAATTCACTCCAACTGACCTCACCCCTCCTAACATTTGATCAGTCACCTCCCACCTCCAGGCCTGGAATGCATCTTCCTTCTCCATCTCTCCCCCTAGAATTCCTAGCCCCTGAAAAGCTGTCTCCTACATGAGGACTCCTGACCCTCTCTCCCTTACCCCCAGGAGCTAGCATCAACTGCAAGTGTGTTTTTTATTTATTTACATATAAAGTTGTTTCCTCTAATAGAACATAAGCTTCTTGAGAGCAAGGCCTTTTCTGTTTCCATCTCTGTATCTCCACGGTGAGAAGCATCATGGTTGTAGTAGTATCAGAATCAAGCAAGATAACCTGACTTCAAGTCTTGTCTTTGATATGTCCTGGCTAGTGACCTGAACAATCCCTGATCCTCTCAGCGCCCCAAGCAAGTCCTGAGATTGCACAGCCACTGGAGACCGGCGTTCATACTGGGAGTTTCTTAACTAGAAGCCTCCTTCCCTCAGTGAAATCATAACTCTAGATTTAAAAAAAAAATCTCCATAGTAGGAACTTAATAAATGCTTGATGACTGATCCATCCCTTATAGACAGGACATCACTGAGACTTGGAGAGTTCATGTGACTTGTCCATGACCCAAGAGATTAACTGGCCACCCAGTTATCAAGTATCAGAGGTAGGATTCCCACTCAGGCCTGCTCAATAATTTCAGGTCCAGCAGTC
>CM053581.1:43787399-43822357 GCA_028627135.1 Pseudochirops cupreus
ATTTTAAATTTTTAAGTGCCTTGAGGCTTTGAACATTTCCATTCCAAACAACTGAAAAAGAGGAAAAGCAATGGCACTTAATGGGAAGGAGAATCTCAGTTAATTTGAAATTTGAGCTATCAATAATATCAATAACAGCTCATCGTCCAAGGGTTCCAGAGTCTTGGATTTTATTGCGTTACAATGGTTCTTCTTAGTCTGCACCACAGTAAGTAATCTTTTTAGCCCTGGATGTTACCAACTAGGCTATGCTAAGTCAGAAGGGAAGTAAAAACTGGGTGGAAATAGAAAGGACAGGAAACAGTAAAAACTAAAGCAGGAAGAAGAAAGGTAGGACAAAGAAGAAAGAAGCACATTTGGGAGGAAAAAAAAGAGTGTTAGCACAAATGGGCCAGATGCCACCAACCATCCACCCATCACCCAGGGCACTGGATAAGCAGACCTGGCTTGAGAGGAGCTGGAGTGGAATCCTAGCTCTCTGTTACTACAATATTGGTCACAGGTTCCCCCCCCTCCCTGTTCTAGAGGTTCTCTACCACTCACCTCCAAGATCTAATATGAAATTCTCAGCTCGGTGTTCAGAGCCCTTCCTAACCTGGTCCTCTCCCATCTTTTCAATTTTCTTACACTTAACAACCCGCCATGTACCTGAAGTTTGGTGACAATGGCCTCCCTGCTGTTCCTCTAGATCCCAAATGCGGGCAATTTCCCTGGCTACGCAATGCCTGGCACACAGTAGGTGCTTAATAAATGTTTACTGACTCTCATAAAATCAGGCCAAGCATTTATGCAAGTACCATGACATGATGCAGATGAAGAAGGCAGGTCACATAAGACAGGGGGCAGTGACTGGGGAGGGGTTAGAACTCAGGTTTGTCTTCTTGACTCTAGGTCCATCTCTACATCCACTACGTACTGTCTTAGAGATTACAGAATAATTAACCTTTAAGAAAATGGAAAGAGAGGATGAAATTGTGGACACCAATAAAGGGAGCCTCAAAATTAAAACGCAGCTGTGCTGATTCCTCCCACAACATCATACTCAACAGTAAATAAGTCAATAGAGGATGAGTTCCATTTTGGATTGCCAAACTCCTGCTCTCTTTTTAAAGTCTTACATCCCAGAAAGAACGCCCATGGACAACCAAGTCCATGTCTGAGTCCCAGTCTGAGTCTCATTTACATAGCCCACAATAACTGCCAAGCCAGGATGGAAGATGAGAGGGGTGGACAAATAAGTACTTGCCTAGATCCAGAGTTTAGATTTGGGCACAAGATCTAATGATTCAAACCTACTTCTAGAAGGCAGGATCATATAGCAGAAAGAATATTGGCTCTGGAGTAAAAGGACCAAGTTCAAATCCTACCTCCAACGCTTACAACCTTGACCAGGGTCACACAGCTATCAAGTGACTGAGGCCAAATTTAAATTCATGAAGATGAGTCTTCCTGATTCCAAAGATCAAAGCTTTATCCACTGCACCACCTAGCTGCCCTTTGGCACATAGAGGGACTTAATAAATGTTTACTGATTGACTGAAGAAAGAAATAAAAAAGAAATTTAGTTGTGTTTCAAGAATGAAAATAGTGGTTCCCAACCTGTATGTCAAGGCCCCTAGAGAGTCAAGGTATCACTGCAAGTGTTCCACAAATCCATCTGCACACCAAGTGTTTAACTCCAGCAGAAATGCATGGCATGGCTCATACTGACAAACAAGCAAGCATACTTTCTGTGCGATGAATAGACACACTTCTCGCATATCCGTGTATTACTATTTTTCACTATGGAAGCCTGGTTTCTCAATACTTACTCACTCCGATGCGAGAGTTTCTCATTTCCTGGTGACTCTGACCTGATTATCTCAAAAAACTTAGTAGCACAAAGACTGTCTTTAAAAAGGGACCCCCAGACTCCAAGCGATGATCGCTCCTGAACCAGAAAGAACCGTGGGAGGACGTGAGCAAGAGCGGCACAGGAGGAAGCTCCCTGGGAGATCGCAGACCCCGAGAACAAGCATTCCCAAGGATTCACGGGACTTGAGCCCAAGGGAGTGCTTATAATTTCTGATCTTAACATGACCATTTCCTATGTTAATTACAGACAACGCAATGTCAGTCAAGACACCACATTACAGAATTAAATAAAACAATAAAATAAAATTAATAAGGAAAAACAAACAGGCAAAAACATCAAAAGAAAATAAAAAGATATCTTTGCGACAAATTCTGGAACATCTTCTGAAGCAACAATCATAAACAGTATGTTATATCTGAAAAATAGCTCAGCGGGGCCGGAAATAGAATCAGGCGTACCCAAAAAATTACTCTTCGATAAACCCGAGATCAGAGAACATCAGATAAAGGGATCATCATTCCATAAAAATTTTCAGGAAAACTATATAACTATATGGAAAAAAAAGTCCGGATCTACATCTCACAAAATTCGCTGTAATAATTCCAACTGGATTAATGGTAACAAAACCACAGCAGGGGCAGGAGGGAAAAGGGAGAGGCAGACAGGAGAGCAACAGTCTGACTGCAGGTCTCAGAGACAATGAAGGAACAGAGAAAGAGACCGACAGCGGGAATCACAACGCGGCATTCCCATGGACAGAGGTACAGCTAGAAAGCAGAATTTCCAGAAAACACCGAACAGCAGGAAAGGCGGGGCTTTTGTTACATACGGCAGAAAAGTCTGTCTATGTATGTTTGTGTGTTAATGTGAGAATGGAATTAATATGAGTAAAATAAAGAAAAAGTAAAACATTTATTTCAGCTAAGCGGTGCGGTGAAGAGTCCTGGGCCTGGAGCTGGGAAGAGTCGAGTTCAAATTAGGCCTTAAACACACAGTAGTTGTGGAACCCTGGGCAAGTCAGGGAACCTGTCTGGCTCCATTTTCTCAACTCTAAAATAAGGAGACCAGTCATTGAGTCTTCAGCTGTAGTTAAGTAGCTCGAGTTTTATGGTTTTATTTGGAATTTATTCCTCAGTTTGTCAGTAATTATTTAGATAATTTTTTTCTATTTTAAATAAAACAAACTTTGGGGTCTATACCCAAAAATTTCAGCAAGGGACTCTTTTCTTAACTATTTTGTGTAACTGCACAATAAACAAATGGCTGGGGCCACTAAAGTGTGTTCTTGTTATGGCAACTCCTTATGAGCTCATTTGGAGTTTTCCTGCCAAAGATACTGGAGCAGTTCTTCTCCAGTTCATTTGACAGAGGAGGAAACTGAGGCAAACAGGGTTAGGAGGCTGAATCTGAACTCAGGAAGATGAGTCTTCATCTCCAGGTCCCAGGCACCATGCACTATGGCACCACCGCCACAGTGTAACTGACACCGAAGACTAGAAAAAGGAGGCGGTGGGAAGGCCTTCATGGGGAATCTTTCCAGTGATTACTTCTCCTTTCCTGCCTTTTTTATCTTTTCCCACTTTAAGATCCCAGCCACGTATATGCAAAATAAATTATCTTTAATAAATGATTATTTCCTCAAAGCTGAACATTTAAGAAGAAGGCATAATGGTGTATATAGAAGATTGTCTTAAAGATCTTACAGGCCCTCCTTCTGACTTCTGGATGTCATCACATTTGAAGGGTTTGTTAGGATGGTGGCTATACCCATGTGCCAGGCAGCATATTTAGGTCTTATCTGGAAAGCTTGATTTAGGAAACAAATGCTTTTCATGCTTCCCAGTTCTGTGGGCTTGCCCTCCCTGCCATGGAGAATTTTTAACCTCACTTGTAAGGTTTAATTTGGCATCCAACGTAACATCAACAAGAATCCTTTTTTCTCTTTACAGCTTCCCTGAATGATGGAAGATAAGGAGGTATTTTTACTGAAAAGACCACTGTAAGTGTCTAGATAAGTAAGTGCAATAATTCAACGAATCTATGATTTTGTAGCTTACTGGGCCTAACTGCATCACTCCAATTCGAAAATATGACTTTTTCCATACAAAATTAAAGAATTGAGGGATTTCCTATTTTTAAAACCAGAGATAATTCCAAACAGCTCTTGGATCTACATTAATAGTTCTTACTATCCATGCTTCCCATGACTGTAGCGGCTGCCTTGGGACCTCAATTCACAGCTTGGCCAACAGTCTTTCCATTCAGCTGACGTGAAGAATGGTGGAGAAGCCCAGTTCTCCCATATAAAACACAGCAAACAATTTTCAAAAAGACCCTAAGAAGGATCAATGAGAAAGCAAAGTGAAAAAAAAAGTATTCTCATCCATCAAGCCTAGAATAGCAGAAAAAGACCAACAGTGTAGGGAGAGGAGATGCTACAGAGACCATATAAAACTGAGTATAAGAGGGGAAAGTGGACCTTTCAGAGAACAGAGGGCTTTCAAGCACTTCTGATGAAAAGATGAGAATAGAGTAGAAATTATTAAATGTAAACTGGGGGAAAAATCCAGAAAGACACGTAAGGGTATGCTGAAGGAAACCTCTCTGGTCCACATGCACAATATGAGAACAAGGTCAAAGAAGCGACAGACACAGAAGTGCTGGGAGCACAGGTGATCTCTTCTAAGGATTCCATGGACAGCTGGGCTTCCAAGGCACTGAGACTAAGACACCACTCTGCTTGGACAAAACCTGATTCTGTGCAAGAAGACTGCCTGGCGGAGCGGAATGACCAAGCCCAGGTTACTAAGACTACTTTGAATCTACTTCATCAGTGATTGCAATCTTAGAGAAAGTCATTGCAACACAAAGAGAACATGACAGGTTGTCATCAGAAATGGGTGAAAGATCAAGCTTAAGACCTAACAAAACAATGAAAAAACTGCTCCCTCCCGTTGTCCTTCCACCAGGAGGAGCTGTGATCTCATCTCCTCAGCCAGAAATGAAGACAGCTCCCAGTAGGACAGCTACATGATGCCAAGGATGAGAGCTGCTCACCCATTAGCAGCCATGGCATCAGCATGGAGTGCAGAAGATAAAATTGTGCCTGCAGCATTTATTACAATATTTCCATCCCCACTGGCTGTTGTCACAAACAGGGAACCACTCTCCTTAAAGGTCATTCCATCCCAAGTTAAGTAAGACACTGGCCAATGGCCCTCACCAGTGCATGTGTAACACCCACTGGCCAGCCAACTGAGTACTGCCCTACTAAAATAAAGCATGATGCTGCAGCATACCAAAGGGTATGGAGAGTCTGGGAATTCTTGGGGCCAGGGGTCACTACAGGCTACAATTCACACTTTCATGAGTGTCTCTCCAATAAATAACCTTGGGTTTAAAAAAAAAAATCAAGTGTGTGTGTGTGTGTGTGTGTGTGTGTGTTCAGAGACAGAGTTCTCACCATACACCACAGAAGGAGCCATTATAACGTGGGATGTGCCTCCAATATGTAACAACACAAATTAGTGGATGAAGACAAGACAGATTATGCTTATGAAGATAGGCCAATGAATTCAGTGCTATATGCTGAAGTTCTTTGCTAATATGTGAAGACAACCTTGTACCTTAGCATTTTAGGGAAAGGTCCAAGTAAAACCCCCTATGGGTACAAGAAGAGTCTTGGAATAAACCCATCTTCTGCTGAGCCTGAATAACTGTGAGTTCTAATTTCACTCATTCCGCCAACCCAGCAAGCAAATTCCTGTGGGGTTATTTGGCAAAGTATGCCATAGTATGCCATGATTAAGATAATATAAGTCAGCTTGTTGGAGTGAAAGGCAATTAATTCTGTCTGGTATGCCCACCCGTTATTTCTCTAGGATTAAAAATAAATCTCCAACTATATATGGCAGACTAGGTCTAGCACAGTAAGCATCTGAGAAATGTTTGCTGATTCATTGGTTAAGGTAAAACAGGAAAACCAGTGGGGAAGGGGGGAAGGGGGGTGGCTTGAAGGGAAGAAAGGCCCTTCCCTTGGTTGTAGCTCTGACTATAATTTAACTGGACCATATTTTTTCTTTATTCTAATTGAATTCTATCTGCTCTTAATCCAATCAACTCTTAATTGCTGTTGATGCACATTTACTCATCCCTGCTCCCCAAATCACCAAAGAAAACAAGGCAGCAAGACGGTCCTGAGGCTCAATAATAAAGGGACTCTGCTAGGTGAGCTTCCCACAGTAGGTACTTTAAAAACCAAACCACTCCTTTGCAGGGACAAGGCATAACTTCCCATGAGCTACACCATAAAAAGGAAAAATAATGAACAATCATGACAAAATGGATGCTAACAACTAAAGCCCAAAGCAGCCAGAGTTATGATACGGCAATGACATGACAATTTCTTACCAGCGAAATCTGACCTAACTGTAACAAGTTCAAGAAAATAAAGTTTTCAAAGAATGATTAGGTTTGGTCCAACGTTTCCATTCAAACAAAGGATGTCTCATGTTTTCCAGGATAGCTGTCTAAATACCTGGAACGACTGGCACAATAATCAAAAAACCTGTTGCGGCAAATCCCTTTTACTCTGTATTTTCCACTTTTTCCACATGTGGAACATCTTGTGAAGTTTCTCTTTCTTTGTACATAATTAGTCAACTGTTTTGTCCAATAATGGTAACTACTTTAAAATCCTATTTAAAAAAAACCATTTTCAACAAAATCTCAGCTTTCAGAACTATCGTTTTTTTGCTTTGGTAAACTGCTAACATCTAATAAACCATTCACAACCTAGCCTAGTGGGAGTTAAAATGTGGCTTGTTACTTTTCTCCGAACCTCATTATTACGGCATTATCAAAACATCTCCACGATCCCGTCCTGATGCTTAAAGAAGCTACTCTAGGCTTTGTCTTTCCTCCATTACTCACAAGACAAGTACACATTTCTCTCCTTTACAGAGAAGATTGAGTTCATCCAGTGTGAGCTCCCTCAGGCACTTTCCCCTTCAGCTCTGCAATATCTTACATTTATCCTGTCATCTTTCCCCCGCAATATCAAAGAAAACATATACCTCTCTCTACAGTGAGCCCTCCCACCTGGACCCTGGATCCTATTTCTTCTTGCCTCCCCCTGGGGCCGCTCTGTCTCAAGGATCCTTTCCTCTAGACTAAAACATCTTAAAGATTTCACACTTGCCAATTCCTTCCTTATTGCCTTCAGATAGCCACCAGTTTTCCCACTTAAAATTCCCATAAAAAATTTCCCATTTAAATTCCTATTTCCCATGACCTAATGGTCTCATTAGATACCATCTCCTACCTTTGAACCCTCAAACCCCCAGGATGTGGGATTTCTATCTATCACTTCTATCTATGACATGGGAATCATAGGACTTTAGATCTCAGAGGGACCCCAGAGGTTATCTGGTCCAAGACTTCCTTTTTGTTTCATGAACCCCTTTAGTAGTCTGGTGAATCATACGGCTCCCTTTCCAAATTCATAAAAGTAAAATACATAAGATTACAAAGGAGACCAATTATACTGAAATACAGTCATCAAAACATTTTCAAAGTAAGTTCATGGACCCCAGGTTAAGAACCCCTCCATTTGACAGATGAAGAAATTGAAGCCCAGGGAGGCTGAATGATCCACAAACAGCAGAACGTCCTCCTATAGCTTTCTGATTCACCCACTATTGGGTTTCTACTGCCAATACTTAACTAAAATTGCCCTCTCCAGGGTCAGGAATTCCCCTAACTACCTTCTCTCAGAACTCAAACTCTTTGACTCTCCCCTTTGGCATTGAGATACTGCTAAACATCATCTATTTCTTAAAACTCTCCCAGCCTCTGGTTTCTATGAGTCTATCCTTCTAACCAATCTTCAGTATTGCTAACGGCTCCCTGAGGGTCTTCCCCAAGGCTTTATCCCAGATCTTGTCTTTTCTCTTCTTGAGCTTTAACTCAAGGCAAGATACTCCCAAAGCTAACATCTCCTGCCTTGATTTCTCTTTTGTGCTCTAGTCTCATCTATTTCCAAACACTTAAATATCCCACCATCATCTCAAATTCCATATGGCCAAAGGGACCAGTCACCTGGTCTCTCCTCTCTTCCCTCTTACCACCAAACAGCTCCCTTCTAGATAGCTACAAACGGCACAACTATCTCCCACCTTGCAAGTCATACACTCAGCTCCATCTCCGACTTCCCACTATAATAGCAGTGGCAAAGGCCTGAAGCAAGCTAATACCAGAAACAGAGAATAGAAGATCCCCTTGACAGTTTTTTCTTTTAATTACTGTGGTTTTTTATTAACAATTATTTATTTTCTCTCCTTCCCACCCCTATTTTTTAAAAAAAGAAAGAAAAGAAAGAAACTATTGTAACAAATATGCAGTCAAGCAAAGCAAGAGGTGGGTCTAAGAAATACAGACCCTCTATATCTGGCAGATCACCAGATACAGTGCATTCTCTTAGAAGCTTCTTTTGCTTGAGAAATCTGATCCACACAGGGACAAAACACTGTTCCAGTGGCCCAGTGCTGAGGCACAGTACTACCCACCTCCTCCTACAAGAGGGGAATGACTCAAAATGCAGAATGAGACATTTGTGGACACAGCCTATGTGAGAACTTGCTTTGCTTAACTATGCATATGTTACAAAGGTTTAGTTTTCTTTTTTCCAAATTTTCAACTAGGGGGAGGGGAGGGGAGAGAAAGAAAGGGGGAAAGGGAGAGAGGGGGAGAGGGAGGGAAAGAGAGACAGACACTGAGACAGAGAGAGGAGGGAGAAAGAGAGAGAGAGAAAATAAATGCTAGTTAACAAAAAGCGAAATTTTTTTTAAAAACATCTCTGTCAAGGAAACTATCATTCTGTTTCAACTTTCATCACCCACTACTAGGACAGTCTTCTAAACTGTCTCCTTGCTGATTGTCTTTTTTTGTAACTAATCCTGTATATCAACACCTCCAGTACAAACAGAGGATGTCGGGGATGGAGGCTACACCATTTTGAGTGCACTGAGGGATCAGTTCTCAAGGTATCAGAAACGTGGCACCGCAGACAGAGCACTAGGCTTGGAGTCAGAAAGACCTGGATTCAAAACTGACCTGAGACACTAGCTGTGTGCTTCTGGGCAAGATGTTTAACCTCGGCAATTCTCGGTTTCCTCAGCTGTAGAATGGGGAGAATAACAGGACCTCCCCCCACCCCTTGGTGTGTGGATAAAATTTAGATGTCTGTGAATTACTTCACAAACCTCAATGGGCTCTCTATCCGTTACAGCCACTGTCACTATGAGATGATTATACCAAAAGCCTGCAAAAAAATTCAGACTTATTAATGCCAAACTGCAAATAGCCTCCCCTATTAAAATAAGGTCCTCAAGGTTAGGGACTGGTTTGAGTTTGCTTTTGTAACCTAACAGAACTTGACTGTGGTAAGCACCTAATGCTTTTTCACTCCTTCCTATACATGCCCCAAAAGTATGCTTGATAAATGGTTGAGAAAATAAAGGCTTTTGCAAGCAATATTCCATAATAGATCACATTATTTACAGACAAAGTCGACTTGAAAGGCATAGAGTACGGTGTATACAATTTCACAGTGCTTGTTAACTGACAATAAAAAAACCATACAGGGTGAAACAAAACAGGGCCCTAAAGACTCCTTTCTGCTGCAGATGTCAGCAGTCTTTAAAGTCCTTGCTGATTGATGTTCTCAGAATCCCAGAATGGCAGACTTGCAAAGGGACCTCAGAGGTCATCTGGAAGACCAAAACTCTCTTCATCTTTCCGGAGCCTTCCTGATTCCACATGGACGTCTTCATGGAAGTTTAAAATGTTCAAGACCACAGGACCAGGAAGGATCCCTGTGGACTCCAGTGGAGACTTTGTTCCGCAACATCTCACTAATTAATGACCAACCAGAGAATTAATTACTTCCTTCCACACTACATCTCACTAAGGTCAACTCCTTGTGGACAACCAGCTGTATCTTATGGGGAGCTTTGGGGAGCCTGTCATCTAATGAATGAACACCTCCCCCAACAACTTTGTGCAATCTGCCTACTGGATAAGTGGTCATCTGTGCCTTTATCTAAGTCACTGATAAACCAAAGCAAAATCCCTGACGTCCAGGGCACTGACTTCCTCCTGTGTGATGAGAACCAGTGAGGTCCCCCCAACATCCAACCATTTGGATTTACGATACCAATTTCCCAACGCCCACAACTCTTCACTTTATCCACAAAAGTACTCTCAGAGGCATAGTCAACTACAAATGGCATGCTTATCAAATGTGCGGAGTGTACACGAAGCTGAATACTTAGCATGTAGTTTTCTATTAAAACTAACACCCAAATATCAAAAATACAGTGGTGGATAGTATCAGAAATTGTTGCCTTTTCTGGTCAGGCAAGTTATTCCACCTCACTTTTCTCATTCATGAAATGAGAAGTCTGAACTAGATCGAGAAATGTTTATGAAGTGCCTACTTGGAGCAGGAGCTTAGGGCTCCAAAGGGGAGCATGAAACAATCCCCACTTGGGACGACCTCTAACAACTCTTCTGCCTCTACTTCTACAATCTCAAGTCATTTTTTGTTGTGGGTCAGTCTTGTCCTAAACTTGGTGACCCCATTTGGGGTTTTCTGGGCAGAGATACAGAAGTAGTTTGCCATTTCCTTCTCCAGCTCATTTTATATATGAAGAAACTGAGGCAAACAGGGTTAAATGACTTGCCCAGGGTCAACCAGCTGGTTAAGTGTCTGAGGCCAGATCTGAACTAGGGGTTTCCCGATTCCTAGTCCTGACTCTATCCATCACACCACTTCGCTGCCCAAAGTAAAAATATTCAGTAATTCTATACTACAAGATAAAGCCTCCCACAATCTAATTCCAGTGCTCCTTTCCAATGTTCTTTCTCATTTCTCCCAGACTCAAACCCTCTACTTTAGCCAGACTTCTTCACTGTTCCCAGAACAGCCTGTGTTCATTGTACCATTCTCCTATCTAGAAGGCCTTTCCCCCTCCTCTCCACCTCACCTTATCCCTACCCATCTTTCAAACTGCTTGTGACAATCCTTGGGAGCCAAGGCCATGAAAGCTGGAGTCATGGGGACTAATCCTACTCCCTAGCTAGCTTAAAGTCCTCTCTCCCACCTTCTACTGCACCTTAGAACGTCTACAGTTCCTACCCCATTTTGAGCCATCACATGTCTGTGTCTTGCCTCCCCACTAGACTGTGAGGTCCTGGAAATCCTGTGCTTCTTTTTAGCTCCCAGTTCCTTGTTATCCCCACACAGAGGCTAAATCAATAAACATCTATCACCAACTGCCTTTTTTTTTTCTGGGAGGGAGGGGAGATACAATATTTAAAATCTTAACCCAGAGTCTATGGACTTTCAGAAGTAAGTAGATTTCAGGAGGTCCACGAACTGATTAAAATAAAAAAACAACTTTACTTTCACAAACTTCTAACTGGAATGTTAAGTTAGTTAAAAACATGCTTCTGAGGAAGGGTCCCTAGATTTCACCAGACTACCTGAGAGATCCATAACACAAAAAAGTTTAAGAACCCTTGGGTTAGAGATCTACTCATTTGAGTTGACACTGATCTCAAAATGCCGCCGGCACTTTAAAAGTCATTATCACCTCAGTGTGAATTGGCCATTAGTTCCCCTCAAGACAGATGGGAAGAAAATAGATCAGAAAAAGGGACCCAGGCCCAAGGCATGGCCTTAGAAGAGCAGGCTTTGATGATCTCTACTGGGCCTTGGGAGAGAGTAAGGAAGGAGCAGCACAAGAGGAAGAGGAGGAGGAATAACAATCATTGTAATAGGAGGGAGGGAATAAAGAACAAGCCACTTACTTTACTCATTTCCACGGGGCTAATTATTTCTCCTTTTAGCTCCCAGGATTTTAAAATGTTTTCTCAGAAGTCCTTTTTAAAACCCCTTCTCCAGTTCTAAGAGTTTCTCTTTTGCCCCAGACCTCTCAATTCCAACAGACACAGTATTCTGTTACTCTCTCCCCACTTTTCCAAAGGTTTCTCCAGCAAGTCAACAAGCATTTTTTAGACACCTACTACGTGCCAAGCATTGCTCTAAGTGCTGGAAGTACAAAGAAAGACTAAAAAAAAAAAACAAAAAACCAGTTCTGGCTCACAAAGAGTTCACAATCTAAAGTCAGCAATGCAAACAGCCATGCACAAAGAAGCTATAGCTGGGTTAAGAAGAAGACACTGGGATCAGGAGGCCTTGGAAGGGTGGGGAGACTTTTAAAGATGGGATATTTCTACTGTTTATCTGCACCCCCCCTTCTCTCCCAATTTGCTACCAAAGTTCTTTTTTTTTTCCCTTGGCCTATAATCTACATCTACCAGTATCTGAACTTCCTTCCCCTTCATTTGACAAAATTCAAATAAAGCATATCTACAATTCCAAATGGTAACTGCCAGATTTGTAAATGGGACTTTTAACAGGCCAGGCAACAATAAAATGAGTCCTCAAACTGGAAGAACCCAGCAAGAAAACCAAGCAGTGCTTGTCCCCACCCCCTCACTGCCTTCCCTCTGGTGCATTTCTTTTCTCAGTCTAAAGCAGTAGTTCCCTGACCTGAGGCTCTCATTTACTTCACTTTCGTTTTCACACCAATTTATCCCCCAAGGACTCTTAATACTACTCTTCGAGGGCTTTCCACTTCCCACGTACCTCTCGAATAGCTCGAGCCTTAAATAAGACTTGAGGCAGGAAAAACCCACTGGGGACATTTATTCAACTTTTTCTTTTCCCTTCAAAACATATCAGTCACCTGTATTCAGGAGTCTGTGGGTGCCTGAGCAGATGGATTTCTGCTCCTCGTAGCACGGACCCAGTAACTATGGTCCGTCCAGGTAAGGAGAGTTAAAAGGTGGAGACCCTGCCTGGGGCAGTGGGACAGGTAAGGGAAGTTGCTGATTGCTCGGTCCCCTCCAAAGACCTTAAAAACTGTATTAGCCAGTCATTTTTTACATGCTACATGCTAAGTGTTAGAGACACCGACATGGGCAAAAAACAGCCGTTGGTCTCAGAGAGTTCAGTTCAACAGAAAGACAACACACAAATGTGTACACACAAGTTGGATTTGGGATAAACTGGGGAGGGGGAGGGAATAAGCATTTGCCCAACCCCTAATCTGTGTCACTGTGCCAAGTACTTTATAAATACATCTAATTAGTCTCACAACAAGCCGTTTCGGGGGAGGGAAGAAATGCAGGTCATTATTCCTATTTTAAAGTTGAGGTAACTGAGGCAAACAGAACAGGGCCACACAGCTAGAATGAGTCTGAGGCCACATTTGAACTGAGGTCTTCCTGAGTTCCAATCACAGGTCATCTCAGAGAGAAAGCACCAGCATTAAGGGGGTTCAAAAATGTGCAGTTTCCATTGTATGACCTTTCCTTGTGATACAGTTTTCCCCAAAAAAATACAAGCTTCTTAATGGCAGGGGGGCTTTATCATTTTTGTTTTAGTATCCTTAACAGCTACTATAGTTCCTGGGCATGTAGCAGATACTTAATAAATGCTTGCTGACTGACTGAACAATAAATCTTCAAAGTGACGTGTAAGTACTCCCCTTTACCATTTTGCTAGTCTATTTAATTCTGCCTAGTACATGTAAAAATTGCTTCTGGGAGTCATTATGAATTCCTTCTCATGTTCACAATGATGATTATCCAGCTCAGCAAATGTTTATCAAGTGCCTAATCTGGGCAAGGCACCATACTGGAAATACAAAGATGGAAAAAAAGAACACAAGCTTACAGTCTATGGGGAGAGTGTGACACAGATGAAAATAACTAGTCAAGGCAAAATGTGATAGGGGCAAAGGAAACAGAAAGTACTTTTTAACATCTGGAAAGGGAGAACAACAGACTTTCAGCTAAGAGGCTTCCTAAGCCCCAAAGAGACCAATGACAGAGGAAAGTCCTACCCTACAAAAATATTTACAGCAGCTTTTCATAGTGACTAAGCACTGGAAGTTAGGGTAGAGCCTGCCCATCAGGTGGGGAATGATGTGAAGGTAACAGAATACCACTGTGCTTTAAGAAATGAAGGAGAAGGTTTCAGAGAATCCTTGAAGAAATTGGTGTGAACTGATGCTGAGTAAAGCAAGTAGAACCACGAGAACAATTTATACTATAACTTCACCATTGTAAAAACAATTCTGAAAGGCTTAATGCAGTGATCAAGCCCAACAGAGGACGGAAAATGAAAAATGCTACCCACCCCACCCCATCCCATGACAGGGATAGAAGACTGTAAGGCCAGTATCTTGAGGCATAACCAACTTGGGAATGTTTTCTTTGGCTGTGCTTTTCTGTTGCAAGAATTCTGTTTTTGTTTTTGCAGGGATTGGGGAAGAGTCCAAATTGCAGAGGGTTCAACACAGATCCAACAACAAATTATCAGCTGATGACCAGCCATTGCAGAAAAGCCCATCACCTTGCAGGATGAATTCTCAAAGGACTAACTGGTTTAGAATTACCTATTTACTTATCACTGGATTGTATGTATTCTATCTATCTGTATCAAGATCTAATCCTTCATTAAACAATTCAATTTGTATTTCCCAAAACTAGCACAAGGCTCACTCTGCACATAGTAGGAGTTTAATGCTTTTGTTGTATTCTAAACAGCAAAATTGGAATTCAAAAGTAGGCCCTCTGGCATTCAATACCCATTTCATCGTTTCAGTGTCAAAACTCCATATATTGTCTTATCAAGAGAAATACAAGTGACGTTCGCTGAGCTTCAAACATCAATTCTAGCTGGAGAAAATGTTTAACAATGTTAATGATAGATTATATGTAGTACTTTCTTTGAATAAGACAAAATACTTTATCATAGAAGGAAAAAGCTCACGTCTTTCACAAACAAACTTAGCACGGGTTGGGTTTGGGAGTCAATTCTCACCTTTCTATATTGCCACGTAGGATTTTTTGTTGTTGTGCTTTTATTTTTATTAAAACCTACTTATCTCTAGATGTCTCTCGATTCTCACACAAAGGAAACAAGTAGAGGTAAGCTTTGTTTAAAATGGGGGTCGGGGGGAATCAATTATTTGTGCTTGGCTGTAGAATATATTGTGAATTTTACCATCCTGTTAATGGATGTAGATGAATCAATGTTTACTTAATTCCAGGATACCTAATGTTCCAACTACCCATAAACATGGTGAGGTACAGATGCCAATCTGTTCTCCTGTCAAACTCATTAGTTCAATCCAATCATCGTGCTAATTAGTACAACTGATGTTGGGTTCAGTACCTAAGCGGATCACTTCCTTTTATTCTGTGACTACAGTTTACACCTCTGATGTCCCGCTGACTTGTAAATCCATGTTTTCTGATTATTGGGAGAGAAATGTGGGCTACAGGAATGGCTCCCACAGAAATCATAATTGCTAGAAAAACTAAAAAATAACTATAATATTGATGGCAGGTCTTCATCATCATTGTGGAGAGACAAAATAAAGGTAATGTTTTGGAAAATACCTCTTATACTCCTACCCCTAGCACCATGACTAGCACCAGCAGCCCCCTCCCCCAAGCCATCATAGCCCTGCCACATAAATACAACAAAGCAGTATTCTGCTTATAAGACAGTGAAAGAATGAAAAATGGAATGGTGGAGAGTCAATATAGGGACTAATTTAGAAATGGGGTAAGGCTACTTATTTTAATCTGGTCTTCAAAATTCCTAATAGGTGAACACTAGTACTATTCAGTTTTAAGATTTTAAAATGTCTTTGAAGGGCTTCGAAGTAAACTATGGAAACAATGCTTGGAACAATGACTCCCAGAATCTTTCAATTTGATCTTGAACATTTCTTATCCATTGTCAGTTCTAGTGTACACACCCATTTGTTTTCTACTCTGGGCTGCTGTGGTCAAACTGAACGTCGTAATTGTGAAACACACTTCTGCTTTAGTTTTTCCTGGAATCCAAACTTCATTTTTCCTAATGAAATCTCCCGAGAAAAACTTTTTAAGAATTGAGTTTACAGTGAAGTACATTTTATCCCTCCTGGTGTGATCTTATGTGCACACCAAACGAAATGAAAGCCCAAAACAGCAGACCTTGATTTACTGCACCTGCGTTACATGCAGTATAGTTTTTTAAATTGTGCTAAAGGAGTTATTGACTGCAAATGTGTTTTCTTTTCAACTGTCATGCTCTGAATTCAAATATACTTATAAAAATATAAAGAGGGGAGCGAAAGAGTGACTTTATAAAGAAAAACCATGAACGTATAAAACCTGGGAAGTAAGCAACTTTTAAAAACACTATTTCTTATTTAAACAGTAATTTTAAGTGGGTCACAGTTATAATAAGCAGTTTATTCAGTTTCAAATCTTACTTATCCTACACTTCCACAGATTAATTTGAAGATATGATGTAAAAAATAAATTTATTAAGCACCTACGTGTAAGGCATCGGGGATACAAAAAGTCCTTGCCCTCAAGGAGCTTACATTCTATTGGGAAAGACCCCCAATTAAGCAGACCAGAGAGATCAGAAAGATGAGTGGCTCTAATTGTACGGAAGGTCCCTGGATCAGCCACAGAACACTAAGAAATCAGAATTTGCAAAAGCAGCTCACACTTTTTGCCAGTTTATATGCACCCAACTCCTGGGCCATTAATCCCTAACACACAGCCAATACACGACAGCCACAACCCTGAAACGAGGCAACCTTCCCGCAAGTAACGGATTACAAACCTAGGCAGGCACATGTGACTTAGTGACCGGTTTTAAGTAAGAACAGTCAGCATAACTACAACATACTGGCTGACTTGAGTTATTTCAAATGTTTTAAAAATCACCTATTTTTTTAAATCAAGTATTGGCTTTGTGGTAGTGGTCTGCGCTGTTCTCCCCTCAGGAAACATGTTTGGCAATCAACCACCATATGGGGACTTGAGATAATGCTGAAACAGATATTAATAATAATAATTACTGAGACAGAAATGTTAGGAGACCTGCATTCAGTGTAACTGCAGGTCTCTCCTAACATTTCTCTCTCAGTAAATTGATAAAAAGAAAATAATCAAATCTGTGCCCGAAAATTCTGCTTTGGAACATGTCATTTCTTCTTAAATCGTTTGGTAAAATTTGATTCCTGAACTAGGCCTTACGGGATGGCAGTTATATGACCAACAAAGTGGCCTACAGCTGGCCCCCAGCCATCAGGCCAACTATAGTGACTGGCATAGCAATTATCAGGATCATTCTATCAGGGCCCCCCAGCGTTCCAAGATTGCCACCAAGCTTCCGTTATATTGGAGCAAGCGACAAGGGGCTTGCCATAGGAATCTAGTCCCAGACATAACTCTCCACCAGGCTTATTTCATATTAAAGTTCCTTTACAACCTATACATGCCAACCACTGGACTCCTGGTTGTCCCCCAAATATCCACCGCCTCCCACCTATATACAACATAGGTTGTCCTATGTTCTGGCCTATGTCCCCAGTGGCCAAAATACACTTTCTGCTAAAAAATAAAAATTCAGATTCTGTCAAGATTGCAGTTCAGGTTTGTCCTCTTTCATGCACTTCTCTCTCCCGTGTCCCTCCCTTCATTAATTCTCCTGAGACACTTTGGATCTTCTTTGCTCCTTTCATTGTCTTTTAACCTCGTAATATATGTATGTCACATCCTTACTCCCCACCCCAAAAGGCTGAGCCACCCAGGACAGAAATTATGTCATCTCTGTAGCCCCACCATCTAGCCCAGTGCCTTCCACACAGCAAGTGATACACAGCTTTATTTAATTAAACCTCACTTTACAGTGGGCTTTGTTGGAATGCATCTATTACCCATGTCTAGGGATATTTATGTTATAAACACTATGTATCTATATCTATATCTACATCTTCACTACTCAAAGAAACACTTGAGACACTAGTCAGGCTACAATGCAAAATTTCAAGTTGTTCAACCTTTCTTCTATTTGGCCATTATTACAGAACTGATTTGAGAGTCAAGTGAAAGGCAGCACATCACTGCTTACTTTGTGTCTCCTTCCTAACCATCAAGTTGTTCCAAAGCAGCACCCTTTTTTCTCCAGTAGGTTCAAGTTTACCATGAGTTTTCCAGCTACCTGCCATCCTTGGGGCCACTTGTTTGATTTAATCTAGCTCTTCTCAAGGCAACTGGCTTGGCAAGAGTCAAAGTTCAGCCATAGTGAATTATAACTGGGCCAAAACCATTCAGACCACTTCTCACCTAGAAGAAAAACATTTTCACCACCAGAGTGCAAATCTAACCCACCACAATCCCACAAATACTTATATTATTGCAAACAATTAATCAGAATTTTGGAACTGCAACTATACTTAGATGCCTAATCTAAGCCTCACACATTTTCAAATAAGGATACTGAAAATTAAAGCCTAAGTTACCATCCTGTCACTCAGCCCTTTACTCAAGACAAATCAGACTGCCAGAGTCTCACCTCTGTTTTCCTCCACTTAGGGCTCTTTTCACTGGGCAGTGCTTTCCCTCACACCTCACACTGTAATTATCAAACAAGATATTTGTAGAGTATCCAACACATGGCAGGCACTTAAATGCTTATTCCCTTCCCTGCCCACCACCTTCCCCTCTTTTCTAGGCATTTTTTTGTCTCCCAGGCAAAAATGTTCCCCTCCTCTTCACAAGCTAAAAGCTCTTATTTTAAGAAGACATCCACCAAGGGACCAGCTGAGACATTATCAAAACCTCATGTGGCCAGGGGTTCTCAAGCCCTTCAGAGGGCCCGCTCTGGCAAATGCTACCAGGATGCAAGAGCTCTAAGTACAGACCCAGTTAAAATGTTGTGTGTCACACTGCAAGTCAAAACAGAGACCTCACCTAGCTAGCAGCACTAACTCCTTTACCACAGCAACAACTGAAAATGAAGATGGACAGAAATTGCAATCCACATTTCCAGAGAGAGGACCAAACCAAAGAAATTATACTTGAAGTATGAGTATGGAAACAAATTTCAAGAATGCTCATGTTGTGAGTGTATATTTGTCCAAATTTTGCCCAAGCTTACCAAAAGTGAGGGAAAAATGTTTTTAAACCTGACCAAAGCAAAAAATCAAGGCTAAGATTCAAAAGTGCCAAATCAATATCCCCAAAAATATAAAGTGAGGCAAAAACCTACTGAAGAAACTGGATTGAGGCTCCCTACAGATCCTTCGGTTCCTAAAATTCTACTATTGCTTTCCTAAAATTCAAAGTAGGTTGCATCCTGATTTCTTTTCTGAAATAAATTAAACATATACTATCAGTAACTCAAGATTTCTATGCATCTGATTTATGGAATAATGGCAAATTTTGTTTTCTTTGTACCTCAAATTAATATTGTTCCAATTCTAAAAAAATCCCACCAACGTAACTTCTGGTGTACTCTGGATACAACTATAGAATTTAAGCCTGGTGTGAGACTACTAATGAGCTAAATAAGACTTGACAATACACCAATCTAAAATGTGAAAACTGAGCATGAAAAGAAAAATCTAGCAATCTGGTATTCACGTCTTTTAACACAATGTCTAACTAGAAACAGTCTTGTAAGGCACCACAGTATTCGAGGAAGTTATTCCTTCTCCAGTTCAGGAGCTGGAAAGTGCCTTTGGAGCTCTGTTCAACTAACACATTAAATATCCCCGACCTCATCAAAATTATTTAAATTTGAACTGTCACATGAGCCGAAACTGACAAGAAAAGAATTATCTGCCAGGATACCGACCAACAGTATGAATATGGTGGAGAAGCTCAATAATCACAGAATCAAGAGTAATTTCACTTTCAAGTATTTAATTTCCTAAATCCCGATGCTTTTATAAATTCATCCAAATTCCTTTTCTAATACAAAGTCAGTGTTGGAAAAAAAAAACAAACAGCTAATTTTTTCTTAAAGCATAAAGGTTTTGTTTGCAAAGCCCAGGGAAATTGAGGGTTCTGGAAATTTACAAAGGTGGGTCACGGACACGTGGACAGTGGACAATACACAGAGCATAAGGTGAGCTGGAAGAGAAACTCAATTATCTTTATGTATTGTATGGGAAAGAAGGGGGAGGGGACAGTCATGAATAATTCACTAAATCATCTTCTCCAGTCATTTCAGAGGGAGGGGGTGGGGAATATTCGGTTTCCCAAATGACAAGAGGCCCAAGGCCTCCCGATCTCAGACTCGGTCTAGGGTTTCCGAGCTGCTTGGCTTCGGGTCACTTCGCTTCTCTTCTCTAAGCCTCAGTTTGCCCGTCTGTAAAGTAGGGGAAGTGGGCCAGCTCATTTCTAGGGTCCCTTTTCCACTTCCACAAGCCTAGAGCCCATCGAGGTGGCCACGCTGGGGAAGCTTCTTCCCCTCTCGGGCCTCAATTTCCTTATCAGTAAAGGCTGAGGTTCCCCCCTTTCAGTCTTCGATCCCTAGAACTCAAGAGGACGGCCACCTCCCTGCCCGGGCCTCAGTTTCCTCATCTGCCGAGGAGGGGGTTGGGCGGGACGGTCCCTGGGGCCGCCGCCGGGCCCGGATCCTGGGACGACAGCCCAGGAAGCGGCCGCCGCCGCCACCTCCTCCCCCACCCCCGCCCCGGTATCCACAATCCCCGGGAAGCGGGCGGCCCAAGCGAGGCCGCCATTGGCGGCGGGGCCTGCCTGGCCTGGCTGGGCCCACGCTCCCGCTCCCGGCGGCGGCGGCTCCGGTCCGGGGGGGCGCGGCGAGGCCCGGGCCCAGCCGCAGCAGGGCTGAGGCGGACGCCGGGCCGGGCGGTGGGAGCTGGAGCTGGGCCCGGCCAGGCCCGGAGAGGAGAGCAGGGGATAGGCGGGGGAGGGGGAGATCTCGCTCTCGCTCTCGCCCCGCGGGAAGGGGGGGGAGGTGGAGACGCGACCGGCTGCGGGAGCTGCAATTACCGTGTGGGCTGCGGAATTCTCGTGGTGTTTGTCGGGGAGATGCGATAATGGCGTCCGTCCTCGCGAGAGGACCTGCTGCAGTGCGCAGGCGCCGCGATTCCCTTCCCCCGCGGCGGTCGTCCTCCCAAACCTGCGCAGACGCATTACCCCCACCCGCCGGGAGAGGGAATAGGAAACGACGCGCGAGCGCCAGCCTCGTCCCTTATCTTCGTGCGCGCGCTTTCACCTTAACCTGATCCGGCTCCCTATGGTCACTACTTCAGTCAGAGCGCATGCGCATCGCCTCCCAAGCTCGTCCCGTTTTGATTTTCCAGGACTCATGCAACTGTGTGCTCTCATCCTCTATAGCCGACTGTAGAAAGTGGAGGGGGGCGTCATTTGAATGGATTGATAAAATAATTTGATTTATGGACTTTTAAGTTTGTTTATTGTTGTCATTTCCCACTTTCCACCCCACTCCTAAAGAACCAGCAGGGGATACTACAAATCCCAGGATGCACGGCTCTCACCCAAGGTGAATTCTGGGAGTTGTAGTCCATCCTATGCTATACTGTTGCAGAGCATGCTGGGACTTGTAGTCTGTCCGCCTGGTCTCCATCCCGGCCCGTTCCTCGACCGCGTGGAATGCTGGGACTTGTAGTTAAGTTAATTTAGTTGCTAGATCCCGCGAAGGTGATTTTCAGTATTTCCCTCTCTCCCTCCTTTCTACCATATGTTTAGATCTTTGGAGGCCTTTTCTGGAAGCGGGCAGGCCGGCGATCAGATGACCTTGATGGAGATCTCTCTAATTGGTGGTGTCAGCATTTAGAGCCAGAAAGGCCCTTGGAGAAACCACAGGACCAACCTCCTAAATTGACAGAGGGGGAAACTGAGGTACAGAGGTTCTGAAGGTGATTCCTACATTATATAGCTTGGATGACCTCGAATTTATTTTTTTTTAAGGTTTATTGCAATCCTGGCCACAAAAACACACTTGCACTCTCGATACTTTTCAAAGGCATACTTGCAAAAACCACTTTTTTTTCCCCTCACAATTCTTCTCTGTAATCTTTCTGATAAGTTTTTAACGATTTGATTTTTTATTTTTTTAAGAGTCCCTAGTAAACAGTTCTCCCCTGGCTTGCTTTATGGTTGTAGATCGGGCTTGTTTTACATATAAATTTGCATGTCATGGCCCTCATTAGATTGTAAACTCTTTAAGGGCAGGGCATGTCTTTTGCCTCTTTTTGTAATCCCTGGCACTTAGCACCTCGCCAGGCACATAGTAGGTGCTTAATAAGTGTTAAATTATTGAATGATATTTAACAGACTTCATGCTGTTTATTTCATCCTGTCTATGCAAATCAACACACCATCTTTGCCATCTTTTCCAAGCATTTGAAGACTTGTCGATGTAGAAGAGGGAACAGTCTTTCTTGCTTTGCCCTTCAACTGACAGAAATAGGGTAAATGGGTGGAAGTTTCACAGCTGAAATCATCAGCTTTTCCTCACTATCCAGCCCAAGTGCCCCTTTCTACAAAAGGCCCCATTGCTTACCAGTAGCTGTCAATGCTCTTTACAAATTGATGACAAAGTTTTTTGTCTTTGCAGCCCTAGCACCAAGCACAAAGCTTTCCGCCAAATAAGCATTTCATAGGTAAATGCTTGTTCAATGGAATTGCAGAGGAGATGGGTTTTTTCTTCTAATTTCTGCTGAGTCCCAAGATGCAGAATGAGCCACACATTTTCAGACACTGGCCAATGTGGGAATTTGTCTTGCTGGACTAGGCATATTGTTACAAGGGATTTATTTTATTTTTATTTTATTCCAGTGGGGGTATGGGGAAGGAAGAAAAAGGATGGGGATATTGATAGAAAGAAGAACAGGGAGGAGGATAAAAGAAAGGAGGAGGAGAAAGGAAGAGAAGAAGAAGGAGAAGAAGAAGTCAGGGCTTTTTTTTTAATAATGCAAAGAAAAGAATGTAAACCAAGCAACCAGGACAAGCCATAAAAGTTACAAATTGATCTTAGCATAGACTTTCAAAGACAAGTCAACGATATCTGATAAGAGTCCTGTACTTCCAGGTACAATCATTTCCTGTTCTATAACATAAAAGGTGTCTCAAAAATCTTAGTGCAGTTGAAATGTCCTTTCTATTTGATGCTTAGTAAGATTAGACTAAAAATAAGAAGTGATTTTTTAACATCAGCTGACAATTCAGATGTCCACTCCTCTACCCTTGATTTCTCTCACTAGTCCCAATGACTCAGCACACAGGCAGGGCACCTTAATTAACTGCTGACCTATCCCCTCAATGCATTTACTCTGCCGTTGCAGAGACTACTAAAGCTTTTCTCCTGCCCTCATTGGATCGTAAGATCTTTAAGAAGAGGGAAAGTCATTTGTTTTTGGTTTTTTAAATCCCCAGCCACCACATTCCCATTACACGAGCACAGTGCCTTATGCATAATAGGCAATTAATGAATATTTACTGGATTTAGTTAAACTATTTCCTGGGTAACCTTAGATTAATTATTTTCCCTCTCTGGTCTTCCTTTTCTCCAGCTATTAAAAGAAATATTTGCTCCAACCATACATTACAAACTGCCTATGGGACATTTCTAGTTTTGTATCCCGTAGGCACCTCAAACTCAATTATGTCCATAACACAACTCATTAATTTTCCTCCCTGAGTGGGGCACACTCTCTGCACCCTCTGTGAAAGACTCCTCAGAATGAGATGGGAGAGAAACTATCTGGAAAGCAGAGATGGACTTCTGTAAGACTAGACAGACCCTTCCCCCCTTCCCTTGTTGTCATTAGCATTAGTTTCAGGAGTTTTTGACCTCCACCCTCGATTGTGACCTTTTCCCCTCTCTTGTTTTGGTGTTTACCAAATAAGGCCATGGATGATACCTTGGCTTCCTGTCCCAACTCCCTGTCAATAGGAGATAGTGGCGGGCTTCTTTGTTATCCACAATTGGGTTAGATTTTGCGCCAAGACTGAGAGCCCGCCTCCTAGCCAATGGGAGAAGGGACAGCCAGGGGGAGAGGGCTTGACTGCCTTAGGGTATAAATTCTCGTTCTGTCTTTTGTAAGGATCCTCCTCTGCTTGTCCCTGCCATGGAGAGGATCGCCCTCTTCCTGCGGAGGGGGAGGAAGAGAACAAAACTTCCTGTTCCTTCCTCAAGATGCCTCTGACTTCTGATTTTTCTTGGGGAGGGGATTTTTGGGGTCCCCGTACCCCACACATTCTCAAACCCACCCCTTTCCAAACCTCCTCTTTCTATCTAGGAGACTATGATCCTTCCAGTCACCCAGAAGGAAATGGAAAAACCTCTCTGGTATCTTTGCCAAGAAAACCCCAGATGGGGTCATGAAGAGTCAGACTTGACCAGCAAAAGTCCCAACCGACCGTGTCACTCAAGAAACCTCAATAGCTCCTTCTGACCTCTAGGAACCTCCTGGGGCATTTAAGCTCCTTACCACAAGATCCTCACTTACCTCTCCAACTAGACTTCATAAACCCTTCCATAAACTCCCTGTTTGTTCCCTTCTCTGCTTGTATCCTGAGTGCCTACTGTAGTTCCTGGCACACAGTACCTACGTACTTAATAAATGCTGTTGGTTGGTTAGATTATTTCTAAGGTCCTGAATCCTATGATCCTATAAATTGTTAAATACTGCAGTTATATATAATATCAATTCAGCTAAATTTAATAAACTGTCAGATTTTTGTTTACTGAAGCCTCTTGAGGGGTAATTGGGCATAAAGCTCTGGCTGGCCTCCATGGGAAAATTTCAATTAATGTTAGCATTGATTAATAATAACCAAGTGAATGAATTTTTAAAACTATGTACTAAGTGCTTATTATGAGCTATGTCCCATGCTAAGAGCTGAGGATACAATTACAGAAGCTTATATTATAATGGGGAAAAACAGCATAGTAGAGTGGTGACAAAGGAGGGACACATTGATGTTACTGTATGGTAAATGGGACCATAGGAGAGAAGACTGACTCACCTCATCCAGGAACAAGGTAGTAAGGGGACAATTAGGGGAAAGGAAAGTATACTTACCTACTACAAGGTAGTAGGCAAAGGAGGGTATGGATAAGGTATTTAGGGAGACAAGAATGAAGTGAAGCCTGGGTGGGGCTTTCCTGAAATTGTAATCCCAGAAGACAGACACCAATCAGGCCAGCCCCAACCCAGGGTGAAAGTCCTTCCAGGCAAAGTATCATCCCTAGACTGCTGTATAGTGTAGGGCAGTGATGTCAAACTCTATTTAGAAATGGATCCCTGTGGGAAGCATAATGACTTAGAAAAACACAAGTTAACATTATTTATGTTTTATAATATTTTTATTAATCTTGTTAAACAAATCTCAATTATATTTTAATCTAATTTGGCCCCACCTGGGAGTTTTACCAACTGCAGCTGGCCAAGTTTGACAGCTTCTGTGAAGGGACTATGTGAAAGGTATTAAAATTCAAAAACTATAGTGCCTCTGGCACTTACTGCCTGTGTGATCTTACTACATGTGTGGCCTTAATCAAGTCTGTTAACTTATCTAGATCTCAGCTTCCTCATCTGCAAAATAAGGGGAGTTGGATTATTGCTCATCCTTCTGTCTTGAAGAGGACTGATGGTATCAGGAGGATGATGTTTTGACTTGCAAGTGAATTGGATTTAAATGAGGCAGGGCTGTGCAAAGTATTCAGCCTCACTCCCTCCTTCGGAGTCATCAGAATCCAGTAACAAAACATAGGTCATTAGACATGGCCCTGGATGCTGTGGGAGACTTTGACCTTTTTAAGCTAAGGTCTTTCCCAGGTCTCAGTTTATTTGAGGCAACACCCATTTAGTGATTTAAGGCTAGGCAAAAATGGAGTCAAAAGATGACCTCATTTGCCCTTACAAAAGAATCAATCTGAGAGGGGAAGAGCCTCAGAATTTCTCAGGGAATTGAAGCAGATGGACTCTGAGGTCCCCTCCAGCCCTAGACCTATAGACAGGCCTTCAAAATGAAGGACTTGTTATGTGAACAATCCCTCTACTAAAGCTAGCTCTCTGCAATGGTTCATCACTCATTCATTCAACAAACACTTGTTAAGCCACTATTGAGTGCCAGGTACTAGAAATAGAAAGAAAAAGCAAAACAAAGTAAAACAGTCTTGTGTTTAAAGAGTTTACATCTTACTGGGGGAAATTTGTATACACATAAAATTAAACACAAAATATATCTGACCCAGTAACAGGGTAGAGGTAGTGGGGGCAGCCCCAGCCAGTGGAAGGGTTAGGAAAGGAGCTGTTTAGTAGGTGGCTTCTGATGTGAGCAAGATCATTCCAGGCACATGGGGACACCAACTCCATGAAGAAGCAGAAAGTGTTGTAAATGAATGCTGTACCCAAGAATGAAAAATGCAAGTAAGCCAATGTGGTAGAAATGTCCTTGCAGTACTGCATTGAATTGAGTTGCCACAATCTGGCTCCACTACCTTTCCCCATTGTTCCTAGTGTTCCTCTGTCCTGTGCAGAATCTTAGCCAGGGTGCAGCTGCCAAGGCTTTCTGGGGCAACCAAAATTTAGATGGCACCCAAACTTAACCCAAGCTCCCCTTCACCAGCTTAGAAGACATCAGTTGTAAATAATTCCCTCTCCAGCTCAACTAAATTTGTCTCAATTACTTCTTGTATCACTTTAACATCATAAATGACAAAATCAATCTAAGAATGCAAAGACTGCTACAATCCTCGCCATGCATGACGGTATTGTTCAGTAACCCTCTCGTTTGGGAGATCATTGGCCTATCGGGAACTGACTTTAATCCAGGCTTCAGCACCATGATTTAAGAAGTGCATTCTGGAGTCTTGATGACTAACATTGCACATCCAACAATGCCAAGCATCCGAGGATGAGTATAGCTGTGTGGCATGACATGGCCAGCTGTCCTGCAGATGTGCCCATAAGATCACCACAGTCACTACTCGGTGCATTCCTCCTGGAAGAAGCAGACTTGGGCCTCCATTTGGGTCACTTAGAAGGCCTGTTTCCCTGCTTTGTATGACATTAGCAGTGCCATGTTACAAGCATTAATGAAAATGTCAAATTCATGTCATTATGACATTTCTTGTCATAGAGAGGGGGGGAAGGCAGGGCAATTAGGGTTAAATGACTTGCCCAAGGTCACACAGCTAGTAAGTATTAAGTGTCTGAGGCCAGATTTGAATTCAGATCCTCCTGACTCCAGGGCCTATGCTCTATTCTCTGTGCCACCTAGCTGCCCCATTTGATTTGAGGTGTTATTTTTTTTTTATTTTTGGAGGGGGGAAGGTAGAGCAATTGGGGTTAAGTGATTTGCCCAAGGTCACACAGCTAGTAAGTGTTAAGAGTCCAAGGTCAAATTTGAACTCAGGTCCTCCTGACTCCAGGGCTGGTGCTCTATTCACTGCACCACCTAGCTGCCCCCATTATGACATTTCTTACAACTTTAAGAAATGATTGAGTGACATTGTTGAAAGGAATTTCAGGATTTTACCTTGATAAACGAGGCAAAACTCAGGACAAAGAGAATTAAAAGGAGTTTGTTCTAAGTACATCCAGGTAGCCACACATCGAGGGGCTGATCAGTGGAGATCAGAGACAGCTCCAAAGTGGGTCAAGCTTATATTGGTAACATTCATGATGACATAAAGACAATTCAGATAGGACCACAGGCAACAGAAGAGTTTGGGCCCTTGCATCTCAATTCCTCCCCAAGGAAGCAAGTAGGAACAATTTCCATGTACAGATAGATAAGGGGAGCCTTGGTTACATGATGAATATCAGGGGACTTTGCTTTCAGACAGAGACAGAAGCCTTGAGTTCATGCGCTAATGGTTTCTGTCTTCACTAAATCTTAGTCTTTGCTTCATTACTTGGACATAGCCAGGCAGGGATGTAGACTGATCACTCCTTAGCAAGTTAGTGGGTCTTGATTGAACACCGTTTAGGCTAAGGAACTAATCAACAGTCTGTCTCTTCATCATGGAAGCCAATTGGAATCGGTTACAGAATGTCTATGCTTGACCCAGAGTGGAAAAGTGGGATTACATTAGATGTCACCATATGCCTTTTCTTCATGGGGATTCCTCCTTGTTAAACAGTTGAATAATGTGGCTATAGAAAGAGCAACAGATTTGGATTCAAAAGGCCTATATGTTTAAGTCTTGGCTCTTCCACTTATTACCTGTATGACCTTGGAAAAATTATGTAGCCTCTCTATGGTCCAGTTACCTAGTTTATATTTTGCAGAGATGATAAATTCCTCCCTTCCTAGTGTCTCACCATTTGGAAAAGCTGGTGTTGCTTCCAGAAGCAACCCTGAATAATGTGAATATTCTGACCCAGCTGCCTCCAATCTTGAAGGAACAATACAGGAGAAAGGCAGTATGTCCCTTGCCAGATTGTGAGACATTGGTGGGAGACACACCACCCAGAAACTGAGGAAGAGAAGAAAGCAAATGGTACTGACTCATGACAAACCCATGTTGAGTTAAAAACAAAAATTTACTTGTGTGTTGACAAACCCTTGATTAGGTTCCCCTCTGCCCCAAATAAGTCTACTCTCATAGGTTTGGAGCAATGCAGACCATGTGCAAAAAGATTTCAGAAAAGAAAAGAATGAAAAATAGCTAATTTAAAACACGTGATGACTGCCACAACTGAAATTAAGGCAACTTTAAGAAGCAACAAAACTCAGGTATGCTGCTACCATTCTGCTAGAGCAGCTGGATAGAGAGTGCCACACCTGGAGTCAGGAAGACCTGAGTTCAAATCTAGCCTAAGACAGTTACTAGCTGTGTGACCCTGGGTAAGTTACTTAACCTTGTTTGCCTCATTCCTCATCTGTAAAATGAGCTGCAGAAGGAAATGGCAAACCACTTCAGTATCTTTGCCAAGAAAACCATAAAAAGAGGTCACAAAGAGTTGGACGTGACCTGACACTGAACAATAACTATTCTGTTAAAGAGCGCATCATCCTTATCATTAATATTAATCATACTACAAAAGTGGAAAGTGAAGTCTACCGTAAGTCATAATTGCATTATTAGGCAGGTTTTGTGTAACTATTTAGGGATGATTTTTCACAGGGTGATTTATCTTCATGGTTGGAAATAGCAGAAACAAAAATTATCAATAAAAATGAAATAAAACGAGATGTTCCATCAGACTTATCTCGTGTGGGTCTGATTAAAGAAATGGTCCCCTGGGAAAGGAAACAAGTGCGACCTTCTGAAGAAGTGAAATTTGGAAAACAGGAGAAAGTAGGTGAGGGATAACCTCAGAGAGATGAGCCAAGACAGTTGAGAGAGAGACAAGAGATGAGTGAGTGACTAGCATCATATGCTAGAAAAGAGTTTGTCTACAGAAAGCAGAAAAGTGAAAGAAGTGAGTGGAGGAACAGTGGCAGTGGTAGAGGCCAGAGATGGAGACAAGAGGATTACCATTTGTTGGGAGTAGGGAGGAGCTAAATTATATAATTGGGGAAGGTCAGCGGTAGAGAGTATAAGGAGGGAAACAGCAACTGAAAACACCAGCTAGGAGTATAGGAAAGCTGCAGGAAGCAAAGAATTTGATATAGACACAGGAGCTGTAGAGTAGCACCTTTGTAGGGAGGAACAAGCCCCAAACATGAAGCCTTACCTAGACTAGTACTATAACTCACAGTCTTTATGGGTCTTTAGGAAGAGGAATGTTTTTACTTTATATAGACTCAGATTCTGGTTTTATCTGCTTATGCTAACTAATAGACATAAACTGTTCATATTTTAAGCCTTGTGAGCTTATCTGCTTGTAAAGGGAGCTGGTGACCACCCTTGGGGAACGTTAAATACAATACTGATGATGTCAAATCATATGAATGAGAATAATGAGCCAGAGAAATTAGAGGTCCTCAAAGAATATTTAGACCTTTGACATGAGTCTTATGTGAAATGAGTGGAATTCAACTAAAGTAGATGATTCCAGCTTTAAACTGCTCTGAGTAATTAGGAGTCCAAACTTACTATAGATAGCAAGTTTCTGTGTGAAGTTCAAAGGACAACAAGTCCACTGTAGATTATTTATATGAAGAGAAAGAAAAAGTAAGGAATAACAATATAGACTGCTTGGTACCTCTAAAGTTTGGCCTTTTTTTTTAAGAGAACCAATGACATCATTAGTAATGTCTTGACTTTCAAATAAATTGGACTTAAGTGAGGCAATACTGCACAAAATTGTCAGTCAGCTTCTCTCTTTCTTCCAGAGTCATTGAAGTCCAGTAGCAAGATGAAAGTCAACACTACTGACAATGACCTGGGATGATCTTGGTGCCTTTGATGACTGACCAAACTGTAATTGCTTCACAGCACCTGCCTCAGCCGTGTAATGGCCCTTTGAACAAATTGTTCTTATCTGCCCATTCTGTCGGATAAGTCTTCCCATGCCTTGTGTAGACATCTCCCTACATCACCTACAGGTTTGAGGTCCATAAGTTACCCTCAACCTGGTTTAGCCCATCTGCTAGGACAGCTGCTGCCCATGCTACAGATGAGTGAATCACTCGAAATAATCAATTTCCTCTCTTCCATAAGTTCTATGCTAGCCTTTTATTCTGACAATAAGAGTAAAATTGACTTCCTTCTGCAGTTTTGTTTGGGGACCACCAAAATAGTGCGTATTCCTGGGCTAACCCTATTGTGAATCTCAAGAATCAAAAAGTCAGGCTCTGATTGAGATATGATCGTGTGCACAGAGGGCTCAGCATTCTATCCAATGCACCACCTTGCTAGCACCCAATAAGCCCAGCCCAATAGGATTTTTCTTAAAACTATCTTTGCACAGTTGACTGATTTGCAATTCATTCATTTCTTTTATTTATCGGTGCACCAACCTCCGCTTCATTGGAGCAGCCTTAGGGAAGAGCTGCAAATGAAAATTTCAATTGCATAAACTCATGAAAACAGCTGCAGGCCAATCATTATTTTGGGGACCTGTCAGGATTGTACCACTGTGGTAAGTGGGCTCTCCCCTAATACCTAAATCTCAGAAAATTAAAAGCAATGAATCAAGGGCAGGCGGGCAACTCTGCAGAAAGAGTCCCTTCTCCCCCACTTCCCCTCCTGCTCCTCCCTGAAAATATTCAAGTTCTGCTTCTTTTTCCTAAGTAGAAATCAATGAGCTGTTAGAAAAGGAACCAAATATTCCAGCCCAACTGGCTCTTTACCGGCTGTTCCATATTAGAATCCTCCCTGAGATCAAAGCCCCTGCTTTTGCTTTAGTTGATTCGGTTCTATGCATTCAAGAAGGTTATAAGCCATGCCTGGAAACGTGGTCAATAAACATTTATTAAAAGCCTACTGTTTGCCATGCGCTGTGTGAAATGCTGGAATCATCTCTATCTTTCCAAATCCTTGGGTTCTTTCAAATCTCCGCTCAAGAGCCAGGTGCTTACAGAAAGCTTTTCCTGAGCTCTCCCTGCTTCCTCTTACCCCCAGCAGAATCTGCACCCTCCCATTTCTAATTTGTTGTTGTTACTCAGTCAAGCCAGACTCTTTGTGACTCCAGAGACACTGGAGCGGTTTGCCCTTTCCTTCTCCAGCTCATTTTACAGATGAGGAAATTGAGGCAAACAGGGTGAAGTGACTTGCCCAGGGTCACATTGCTGGAAAGTATCTGAGGCTGGATTTGAATTAAGGTCTTCCTGACTCCAGGTCACTGTCCACAGCTCTAATTTCCTGGGAGCATTTAGTCTAATCTTCTGACCATTGATTAGACCTCACCACTCTTCATCTGAATACTCTTGAATTCTTGAAGGGCAGGGAAAATGTCATTTTTTTATATTGTGGCCACAACATTCAGCAGTCTGGCACGTTGCAAGACTTTTTAGGAAATGTTTGGGGAATTAATGAATGAGTTTTCACCTGCCAGAGTATGATGCTGAGGGAAGTCAGAAGAGAGCAAAAATGACCATTTGTATAGAACCTTCAAGTCAGCCAAGCTCACCTGATCTCCCCATAGTCCTGGGAAGTAGGTGCTATTATGAACCGCATTTTACAGGTGAGGAAAGGAGGCAGATGGAGGGTCAGATAACTGCATAAAGATTACAATGTGAATGGAAAGGACACCAAAAGGAAGCAAACCTTTGAGGAACCAATGTTGGTCTCCAGAACAAAATGAGGAATGGGGCCACTAGGTGCCTCAGAGGATGGAGCACCAGGCCTGGATTCGGGAAGACCTGAATTCAAATCCAGCCTCAAATCCACTTACTAGCTGCATGACCCTGGGCAAGTCACTTCACCCTGTTTGCCTCAGTTTCCTCATCTGTCAAATGAGCTGGAGAAGGAAATGGCAAACCGCTCCAGTATCTCCGCCAAGAAAACTCCAACTGGGATCATGCAGAGTGGGAGCCGGCTGAACAACGAACGATTCAGGAAACAAACCTTCCTTCCTCTCTCTGGAAGGGGCAGGGGAAACTCTGAGTCCAGAATGTTGCATACACTTCTGGGGATGGTGGTGATGTCACCTTGCCGAGAGATTTTGTTTAATTGTCTTTCGTTGTTCAGTGTGTATATCGGGGGTTAAACCTGGAAATGACTATGACATAAATACACAAAGCATCAATAAAAATTACTTTTTGGAATGAGCAAATCAATTCGAAGGGCAAGGAGGCAGATAATTTGGTGGGACCTTAGATCCACTATCTTACGTTGAGAAAACCGGGAAGGGAGAATAGAGTTTGGACAAACAGAGAAGGAGAGCTGCTCTCTGTTGCTCAGCAACTGGAGAATACAGTAAGTTATATTTTACCCCTAAAATCTCATCATGAAAATCTCTAATTTAACTATTAGGGGAACAAATTAAGAAGAGGAAGCCTCCCTCCTTAGTTCCATAATGGGTTATGACCTTTCCTATACACAGACAGGCATTGGAAACATTTCTTTTCTGCCTTTATTAAATAGTCAAATTGTTTAATAAAGATCCTTAAATTATGTAATACAAAGAAGAGGGTGTTTTTGCCTCAAAGATTTTTTCTTTTTTCCATGGGTTTGGTTAGTATTTCGTTTGATTCCTGGGCAATGGTGTTCTTCCTAAAGCAAGAAGACTGAGATCAATTATGCTTTGCTTCATTTCAGAAGGAAGGGCCCAGATTAAAAGAGACAAAAGCATAAAGTTGAAGCTTGGTTAGTCTTGTTACCTCTCCAGCTCAGTAGGATTAGCTGAAAAGTCCTGGAATGACTCAAATATGGGAGAAGGGAAAGAGAAAAAGAGAATAGTCACCATGGGGTAAGAAAAGTTTTCTAGCTAGACATTGCCGACTTAAATTTAACTTGCAATTAGCCTGTGTTTTTGCAGAGGCTAAACCACTGAAGAAGACTCCCAAATGGCCAACATTTTAAAACTCAGCTTTGGTGGCCTCGTTGTCGTTAGAATGGGCACTGTAGGGTGAATTCCAAAATAGAGTCTAGAGACAGATATTTAAGGAAAGCACTCATTCCTCATTATAGTCAAAATCAAAGGACAAGAACAATTTACAAGAGAAGAAACATGAATTCAGGCTATTTTTAAAAATCCTATCTGTTTTCATTAGTCTGGTCTTCCCTGTGAGGCTACTGAGAGGTAAAATTACTTGACCATGGTTTCACAGCTAGTCAGAAGCTGAAGGAGATTTTGAACTAGGGCCTTGACCAAGATCAGTTAGGTGGCTCAGTGACTAGAGAACCAAGCCTGAAGTCAGAAAGACCTAAGTTCAAATTCAGTCTGAGAATGTTACTAACTGTGTGACCCTGAGCAAATCACTTCACCTCGTTTGCCTCAGTTTCCTCATCTATAAAATGACCTTGAGAAGGAAACTGCAAACCATTGCCAGGATCATTGCCATGAAAACCCCAAATGGGATCATGAAGAGTCAGGCATGACTGAAAACGAATTACAACCAAAAAATTAAAAACATGATTCTGGGATAGATTTCATGAGATTGTCAGACTGGTCAAATTACACCCCCAAAATTTAATAAACCCAGGCTCACAGCACACCAGCTGAACTGTCAACCAGCCTTCACCTAAAAGGCCTTGACAAGAAACCGCTGTCATTGGGGCTTCATAAAGCACACATTGTGAGGAAGTTGCTTCTTCCATCAATCCTAATTTGCCGCTCTGCAGTTTCTATCCATCCCTCCTAGTTCTACCCCCTAGAACCGCATAGAGCACACCTCTCTTCTTTCTCATGACTCCCCTTTGAATACTGGGAAGCTTTCTTGTCTTCTCTTTTCCAAGCTAAACATCCCAGTTCCTTTAGCCAATCCTTACATGACAAGTGGAGTCAAGGACCACCCTGGCTATCCTCGTCACCACTCTGAGGCTGAAGTCTGGGTGCCTGAGAGAACAGAGGTGCCATAGCAGAATAAGGTAAGTTTAGACAGGGGTAGGTTTGGAGGGAAGATAAGATTTGAGTCAATTGACTTTGAATTGCTGGCATGACATCCAGGTGGAGACAACTGTGGGATAGGTGGAGATGTAGGACTAGAGTGGAAAGAACCACTTTAAAGACTATTCAAAAATGAAACCCAATTGGAGACATGACTTCAAATCCCCCAAACTGACAAAATAGAATTGGTAGAATTTGGGAGGAACAGGTAGACACACTTACCTGGTTGGGGAGACTCATAATTGGTAGAATCTTTCTGGAGAAAAACCTGGAAGCACACTACAAGAGCTGCAGAAATAATTTTATAATGAATCAAAAATCCAATTGTTGCGAATGTAGCTTAAGATTATTATCAAAAAGATATTTCTTAATAGCCATTTATTAAGCACATAAGAGCTATTTATTGGGGTAGATAGGTGGAACAATAGGTAGAACACCAGCTCTGACTGATGTCAGAATGACCTGAGTTTAAATCCAACCTCAAAGTCTTACTAGCTGTGTGACCTTGGGCAAGTCACTTAATCCCAACCGCTTCCAAAAAAAAAGATGCATTTATTAACAGCTATCTCATTGCTCAGTTGTGTCCAACTCTCCATGACTGTAACGATACTGGGATTTGAAGATCTTCCACGCCCCTTGAGCTTGCTGATGTAGCAGGAAGGGGTGGAGTAAGAGAACGCCGGAACCAAGCTAGTCGCTGTGCGGTGCTGACTGGAAGCGGC
>CM053581.1:43822857-43850055 GCA_028627135.1 Pseudochirops cupreus
GGTTTGTCTGCTGTTCTTACTTTGCTTCTTATGCTTATTCTTACTCATGGTTGGTCAGTCCATGATTTTTTTTTAAAAATCTCTGTGGGGCTCTGCTTCCAGAAGGGAAAGCTCTGTCCCAAATCACTGGGGTCCTTCTGGCTGCTGTAGCTCTCAGGAAGGTGCTGGGTCCCTTTCCTACTTACTTCCAGCTCACTGGATAATGAAGACTCCAGGACCGAAAGCCCAAGACCGCGATCTGGATCCAGGCCACTCAACGCGAGAGCACTGGCCTCTGAACAATTACTTAGTTCCCCTGCTGTCTGCAGGCCATGGGCGTGGAAACTGCAATGCAGAGGCGGGTGCAAAACCTCTGCCTTTCGTTTTCCTGCCATGGAGGCCTTTTGGCCGGATGCTTTTCTCCCCCAATTTCCCAAGCTCCACTGACCTAGTTCTGAACGCTGCTCGCAGCTGCTGCTAATCGGAGGCTCCTCTGCTCCTCCCGTCTAGTCGCCACCAGGGCTCAGCCAGGGCTTCAGGCCAGGCTGGTTTTGGTTAGCAGTGCTGATATGGTCCCTCGTAGCCGAGCTGACTTTAATGGAAAGTATATTTGTGTGCGTTTTGGAGTTCTAGGATTAGTTTAGAGTCATATTTTATGGGTATTTTGGGGTAGCTATGTGAGAGCTGCGATATGTGACTGCTGCTATGCCGCCATCTTGGCTCCGCCCCTGCTGTAAATATTTTGATATATAAGGCAACTCTCTTGTCAGCAGCCTCCTTGGAGTATAAGCCTAGTAGTGGAACCTCAGAGTTAAAGAGCACGAACACTTTAGACACTTTATATAATCCCAAATTACTTTCCAAAATGGTTGTATTGACATCCAGCCCCTTCTGAAATAACCTAACTATACTATTGTCTAATCTTCGTCTCTCCATATTGTTCACAAGAATAAGGTGAGAAGCTTCATCAAATGCTTGCTAAAATCCAGGCAAATGGTGTTTCTTGTTTTGACAATCTAATTTCTCTATCAACAAAGGAAATTAGGTAGGTTAGTCAACTATGAACCAGGTGGGGTGTTTTAAAAAGTTTTATTGATGCTTTTTAAAGAATAGTTACTTTCTGAATATATCTTCCTATTTCTGCCATTGCATAAAATACAGGGGAAAAAATAGTTAAGCAAAGCCAGGCAATACAGTGACTAAGCTTAACATCCTATTTGTTGCTTGTCTTTGTTGTTGTTCAGTCATGTCCAACTCTTGATGGCCCCATTTGGGGTTTTCCTGGCAACAATACTGGGGTGGTTTGCCATTACCTTCTCCAGTCCATTTGACAGATGGGGAAACTGAGGTAAACAGGGTTAAGTGACTTGCCCAGGGTCACACAGCTAAGTGACTGAGACCAGATTTGAATTGGTGAAAAGAATCTTCTTGTCTCCAAGTCAGGCACTCTATGCACTATGGCGCCACCTAGCTGCCCTATTAGTTGTCTATAACCTCTCTAATGAGAGGAGGAAAGTGTTTTATTGTCTGCTGGCAGAGGGTGGCCATTATGATTCATCAAGGTTCAATTGCCTTTCAATGTTTTCTTTTATGCTATTGTAGGTATTTTTCTTGGGGAAGCCATGCTAGCTCTTGGTGCTCACTATTTCCTTTCCTAGCTATTCACAAACTAGCCTTTTATTAACACTTTTTAGAATTTTGCTAAGAATCTGATTAAAGCTCTCTAGGCCAGACCTTAGAGACACAACTCTCCTTTTTGCCTCTCTCCAGTCCTGTGACACCTTCCCTCTTTTCCATTATGTTTCAGAGATTGCTGACCACGATTTGACAATCACACATAATAATTCTTTTAGTACTCTGAGATATAGTCAAGTTAAATAAGAAAAGCATTTATTAAGCACTTACTACCAGCCAGGTGCTATCCTAAGTGTTGGAGATACAAACAGAAAGACAGCCCTTGCCTTTATGTTCTCATGGGAGAAGACAACATAAAATTGAAACTAGAAAAGGAGGTGGGATTACAGTTCTTGGAGGCTTTGTGATTTGAGCTTATTAAGGTCAATTAGGCTCTCTTTTATAATCTTATGAACCATTCTCTTGATGTCATTTTTGTTCGATCCCTTCCAGTCCAAAGATTGTACTTTTTGACAGAAAGATAAAACTAAAGAAATAATACAAAAACAAAAAAAAATTTTTTAATTAAACAAAAACCACACACACACACACAGGTGAATAGAGCTCCAACCCTGAGTCAGGAGGACCTGAGTTCAAATCCTGCCTAAGACACTTAATACACTTTCCAGCTGCATGACCTTGGGCAAGTCACTTAACCCCAGTTGCCTTGCCTTTCCCCTTTCAAAACAAAGCAAAACAAAAAAAAAATCCAAAACAAACAAAAAACCCAAAAACTGAAGAAATATTTATTTTTCTTTGTTTCAAGAGAGAGTTTTATGAGGGGAGATGTTATTAGGAAGTGACAATCATGTAAAAGTTATTCTTCAAAGGAGCTGAACTTGGGAAGAGAAGAGAGTGTACCCATAGTAGGGGTGATGAACCAAGCTAAGAAGGAGAAGGACTGGAGGTCATGAAGAGGATTAAGAAGAGTAAGGCATAGGAAGAGATGGAATGATCCTATAAAGGAATTTCAGTGCTCTCTCCAGCATTGGAAGAAGAATTTTGTGGGTGATGACAAGGTTAAGAGTCCTTGTGTGTAGCTGAATTGTATAGGAGTAAATCCCCCACATGGGAGTGGACTAGATTTAGGAACTGAAAAATTAGAGTATTTGAGGGAACATCAACATGTATGTTGGAATCCTCAAGTATGGAAGCAGGAGGTAGAATGAGAGGGAGACTGAGTCAGCTAATGAACTTATTGAGAAAGTAAGCAGAATGCCCTGGAAGCCGAAGAATAACAACCATGGGGATGTATGTTGAATAAATTTGGATAGAGTCTACCTTCAAGGAGAAGAGGTTCCTGAGGGATGGCACCAGAGAGAGGGTAGAAGAAGTGATAACGAGCAAAGAAAATATAAAAGCAAGACAATGCCTTTTGGTTGGCATCAGCTCAGTAGATAGAGCATTGAGGTCTCAGAAGAGACTTCAGTTCAAATTCAGCCTCAGATACTTCCTAGCTGTGGGACCCTGGGCAGGTCAGCCTCAGTTTCCTTAGTACTTAATACAGTGCCTGGCATCTAGTAGATGCTTAACAAATGCTTGTTTTCTTTCTTCAGCTCATCTTCAGTCTTATGTAATTATTGCCAGGCAGTTAGGTGGCACAATGGATGGGGTGCTGTGCCTAGAGGCTGAAAGAACTGAGTTCAAATCCAGCCTCAGACATTTACTAGCTGTTGCACCCTGAGCAAATCACTTAACACACTTGCCTATTTGCCTCAGTCCCTCATCTGTAAAATGAGCTGGAGAAGGAAATGCAAACCACTCCGGGATCTTTGCTAAGAAAACTCCAAATGGGGTCATGAAGAGTTGGAAACAACCAAACAACATCAACAAAATGGAATAATTATAAGGCGATGCCACATTTGCTGTTATCTGACTTTTCTTCTGTCTTTGAGATTTGCTTTAAAAACAAACAAAAAACCCCAAAGCTTGAGAGATAAAGTGATCTAGACAAAGACAGAGAGCTAATAGTCACAGAACCAGGACTTAAGCCCAGGTTTTCTGACTTCCTGTCTACTGAATCACATAGTAGGCTTACTAAATGTTTGTTGAATGAACGAACGAATGTATCTTTCTATATTCTATATTTTCTATATTCTTTATTCTAGAAAACCTCAAACCAAGAGTTTGGCAGACCTATTATTTCTACCTCTGGCTTTCAATCAGTGTTTTATTGTGAACTCCCTGAGATTATCTCCACTGACATCATACCCCATTAGAGTTTTAGGTCAACGTGTCTTTCTCTCTGTAGTTCCTTCCTGCACGGACAATTATTTTGGGGGTGATGGCCATCATCCTTTTTTCCAAATCAAAAGAAATGGGAGATGAGGGGCGACATGTCCACATGCTTCTCTCGGCTTTTTAAGACCCTTAATGTTCCAAGAGCAGTAGACCTGTCCAAGGTAATTAGCTGAATGCACTCATCTGGGTCTCCATCCACTGCTGCTTCTGCAATTATTATTTGGATGTCTCTGGTTGAGTCATTATGCTCAGGTCCTGGCAGAACATTTGTACTCACACTGCCTCCATTAATGATTGAAATCCCCTAAGAATTCCATTCCCCTGAATACCAGTGAACAGCTATGTTCCAAGAACCATTTGCTGAATTCTAATAAGCAGGATCCTCTTCATTCTTTAGAAGCCTGAGACCCTTAATCAAGAAAACCAAACCAAACCAAACCAAAACTTACTTTGGTCCAAAAACTGAAAGTTCAGATCAGAGCCCTGGGAGTGAGGACAAGGTTGGGATTTGGTTCCAAATGTTAGTATCCTGTTTCTTCAAGGAGGAAAACATTGCTCCACTGTGTTAAAAAGATCCAAGGTCATGGGTTCGAAATCCACACAAGCCAGTTTTCTCTGCTCTGTTGCACAGACCCAGACTACACCCCTGATCCTTCCCAGTATAATTAGCAAAATGTGTGCACTTTTTGGTCATGAAGGGGACCTGACCCTGCAGTGTGCATAGTTCACCACAAATCCACCTTTCTTTGGGAAAGGCAGCTTGGGAAAAGGTAATATGTCCGAAACTGGAGTCAGAGGACCTGGGTTTGAATCCCAACTCAGTCATTTATCAGCTTTGTGACTTTGTCCAAGTCACTTAACTTTGCCAGTTTTAAGTCATTGATCCTGGTAGCCATTAAAAACCTCTTATCAGACTGACAATGGGTAAATGGTGTGATCTTCATATCCCAAGGATGGTGTGGTTATTTATTATCTGCATTTACTGATGATACATCTATTTAGAATTAAAATGAACTTGTCTCCTTCAGAGAACTAAGAAGGAAATTCTCCAATGTCAGTACGAATGGGGATAGAGATCTCATGTACCGGAACACTGGCATTTTGGCAGTGCTACTGAGAGGTTCGAATGAGATCATGTTTGCAAGGTGCTTTGGGAACTTTCAATCGCTGTATAAATGTCATTTATTATTATTGCCATTATTACTCAAATATTCAAGTGGTTCTATGATCTCATCAATTTGGATTTTCCTTTCAATAATCCCCAGATATTCAACCTCTACTTCAACCTTTCATTACGCTCAGGCTCTGGTCTGAGATCTCAATCCATCCATGTCTGCCCATGTCCTCCCATAAGCAGAATCCCCACGGACAGTCCAGCCAACAGCTAGGAGCCTTTCTCATTTTCTCCTGACAGCCAAGGACGCCAGTGGAGGAGTTGGGCTCCATGCCTGTTAGTGCTCACTCTTGCCATGTGAACAATCCATTTTCTTTTATAATCATATGTTTCCTCGTTGACAACTGCGATGGGAGCAATATCTCAGTCCCAAGAAAGTTTTTGGGCTAGTTTGCCTTAAATAGCATTGAAATCATCCTTAGGCCTTCACTGGTTCTTGGAAGGGGAAGTTTGTTGAGGCAACAAGGTGGTAAAGTGAATAGAGAGCTTGGGCCAGGGTTAGGAAGAACTGAGTTCAAATCCCAACTCAGATACTTACTAGGTATGTGACTCTTAAGTCACCTAACTGCTGCCTGCCTACTTCAGTTTCCTCAGTTGTATAATGGGGATAATAATATCAACCTGTCAAGATTGTTGTGAAGGTAAAATGAAATAAAATTTGGAAAGTATTTTGCAAACATTATAGGGTTTTGTAAATTCTAGCTATAATTGACATCTCTTCCTTGTTACCCAAGCTCAAAATAGCCACAGGGAGCTGCTGTTGCTCTCTGATGCTTGGTTGGTGAAAACTAATGGGCAATTCAGGCAAAGGACATTTACCCAGCTAAATCAACTCAAGAAATACTCAGTACTTATCCTTGTCGAATATCCTTCTACTACTAAGTCTAAGAAAATCTCCTTTTCTTAACTGTTTGATGACCTACAATTATCTCATTTGGTGCCAATATCAAACACACCTACCAAAGGACTGACCTGAATCAGACACAGCTCAGAATAACAACCTTTATTCCATTCCTTCTTCTGTGAAGTTCCTAATTAGAAGCCTGCGCACAGTCTTCATATAACTTTCCATTGCTCTCTGGATAATATAAATTTTTAATCCTTTGGAGAATCTCGTGCTTATGACTCACTGCCATATAATAAATGCCAGTAGAGAACTCGTATTTAAGAGATGGGTCTTTCATCCTGAAACAAATTTCAAGTCATTAAAGGAGTTTTATAATTTTTCTGAAGGCCAGACTTCCCTCATCCTCCTAGATTTTACTTCTCCATTTTTACTGTCTGTCTAAGGTATCTACACTGGTTAATAAGCTCTATAGGTTGTCCGTGTCATAACAGATATTCTTCATCCACATGGTGTTCCCCATGTGAATGGTTAGGCTAAACGCTTTTGAGTAGACATAGATCTCTTCTAGATGGTTCATCAGCATTCTAGGGCCTGATGTATCCAACACAAAATTACATGCAGACAAGTGGTATTGGAAGACCTTACCAACCATAAGGAATCCCTCTTCAGCAATGAGTCTTGTCCAGCCTGTTAAAATACAGACAAGAATCAATATACAAGTATGAAGTATACATGTGCTCCTCATGTCTTTCCCCTCATCCATTCCTTATTTCTGATATATATTTTCCACAATGTTCCTGTGATCCTTAATTATCCTCACTCTTTTATTTAAGTCATTGAGTTTCAAAGTATATTTCAGACAACAGTAAGCATTTATTAAACTCTTAATATGTGCCAGACATTGTGCCAAACCCTGGGGATACAAAGAAAGGAAAAAAAACAAACAAATAAAAACCAACCAACCCAGTTCCTGCCTTCTAAGAGCTTTTATTTTAATGGAAGGGACAATATACAAACAACATATGTACAAGATGTAGACACAATGAATGTTGATTTAATTTGGAAAGACTTACAAAATTCTTCATAGGATTTCTCAATCTCTTTATTCTTTGTAATAGATGTTGGTACATAAACTGCAATCATGATGATTTTCATGGTTGCCTTTTTTTGGGTAAATATTTATGAGTACTGCAACATGAGATGACCAAATGTCTCATGAAATTATCTTTTTTGTTGCCTTTGGGCATGCAATCAATACAGTTCCACCAACTCCTTTATTTGCTTCCCCAAAAAGGCCCTGTAAGCCCTCCTTTCATTCCACTGTGGTGTCCTTTATTCCTTCTGGTTTCATTTATAGCAAGAATGTCAACATTGATATAACTCGGTTCCTCTGCCAGTATGTCCATTCACTGGCCATTGGACAAGAATCTCAAATGTAGACAGTAACTGCTACGCTAATGTTTGTAGACAGTCTAAAAACAATGTGATACTTAGTCCTGTCTGCCCTATTTCCTAACGCTTGATCTTTGTCGCTGTGGAAAGAGGCTGAGTAGGACTGAGAACTTTTTTTTTTGTACTTTTCTTTATTTCATGAATTTTCATGGCCAAAAGATTCATCACCAAGTAAGCAAGCTATTGATGATGGGCCTCTGTACTGAGGTTGGCTGGACTTCAGAAAGCAGATTAAATCTATCACTAGGACCAGATTGAAACCATTCCACGAGGGCAGATCCTGTCAGAACTTGCAGTCCAATGACAAATAACCCATACTTATGTCTACACTATAATTAGTATTGCAGTAGGATTTTGTGTAGAGTTATTATCATTAATTACAATTAAAGTATATCAATAACGATGAAGGCGATATCCAAGGGGAATGAATTCTTCAAATTAATTTTTGTCAAACCTTTTTTTTTATTCAGGTGGCCCAAAAAAACCCTACTTAGTTATCTGAAATATTCTCACTAAAGAATATCTTTCTTTCCTAGGGAGCAGCAAAGTATAGTGGAAAGAGGAATACACTTAGACTCTAGAGGGCCTGGGCTTGACTTTCGCTGTATAACCATGGGAAAGCTAAGCCCTCTGAAGCTCAGGTACCTCATCTATAAAATGGGGACAGTAATGTTCCCCTGCCACATGAAAATCTTGTGAGGAATACATGAGATAAAGTATACAAAGCATTTTGGCAACCTCCAAGTGCTAAGTAAATGTTAGCACACTATTATTATTGTCCTACTTCCTGAGGAAAGGACTAATGACTAGAAACATACTGGCAATGATATAGAGAGGGGATGAGAGGTCTGTCTATTCCACAAGCTGATAAACTCGCCAATTGTCTTCTTACATTCCTTGCCAAATTCAGTAAACTTAGGTTGCCTAAAAAACAGTTCACATAAGAAAGAGTTCCAGATTTGGAGTCTGGCAGACCTGGGTTCGAATCCTATTTCTGCCACTGATTACTTGTGTGACATTGGACAAGTTATCACCCCCATTTCAATCTCTATTTGGATCTGTGTCCAACGATGGTACCTTTGAGCTCTGAACTCTATAATCTTAAGGCTCACATTCTTTTCTCTTTCTTGTCTGTCTCATTTCCCTTGTGTCTTTTTTCTCATCTATCTCTGTGGTCCAGTCCCAGCCCCTCCTCCCTCTACTAGTGACTGCCCTGACTCTACCTCCCATCTAAGATTACTTCCCATCTACATGGTATAGATCTTCTGTGTATGGAAGGTACTTCATGTTGTCTCTCCTTTCCAATGTGAACTTCCTGAGAGCAGGAATCATGGTTTTAGCCTTTCTTTTTATCCATACTGCCTGGCACATGATTAGCATTTAATATTAACACTTGCTAACATTGACATTGGTTTCTCTTCCCAATTCTTTCCTCTTGCCTTCTTCTATGTTCCTCTTCTTGATTTATTCAACCATACTCGAAATTGGGAGATAGAATATCTGAGATGGCATCACCTCACATGGAGAAATTGGGAAGCCTTCTTCTGGGAGAATTGTGGTGAGGTGGAGGGAAAATGCCTTAGAGCATCCATAAACATCCCAAGGTTCTGATTGGCTAACTACAGGTTGCAGAGGAGGCTCTTTGGCTGCCAAGGCATTCAGAAAGGTCTATCATCTTCAGCTGCCATTGTGTCCCCAAGCACTTAGCACAGTGCCTGGCACGTTGTGGGCATTTAATAAACATGTATTGCTTCATTCTTTGTTGGCTCTATTTGGTGACTCCTGGCTCATGGCTTCGGTGAGAGATCACACCAACCATGGGGGTTGCAAAACATTGGGAGAAAAAGCTATAGGAATCTGGGAGCCAGAGCCTAGGATAAGTTTTGCACATAGTACAATATTAGTGCCCCAAGGAACAAGGAGAAACTTTTGGGAATGATTCCTAGGATCCCATCCCAGTGGTTTCTGAGACACAGGCACATCCAGAATTTGTGACACTTGTTGGGACTAATGTTATATAGGAACTGAGCCAAGTTTGACCTTATTCCTCCAGGCAGTATATGGGATGTATTGGGATAAAGGAAGTTAGGGACATATGTTCTTTGCTGTATCTTTGAAGTAAAGATGCCCTGGTAAGAGCTAATCAATGTTAAGTAGTTAAGTGGACCTGGGATGGGTGTAACTGGCCCCTAACCATGGAGAAAAGGATCACCCGTGGAAGCTGGAGCCAATGACAGCAGAGGAACAAAGTGTCTCCAGATCCCTCAGGTTTATAGCAAACTTGGCTCTGGGATAGAAGAACAGAGTGCACATGTTAGAAACGAAAAGAAGAAAACCCAAAATATAGTATCTGAAAAGTAAAATGTTACTTAAAACATTTTTTAAAAAAAGGAAATTAGTAAAAACAAGCAAGGGTACAAAGAAACAAGAACATTTTGTAAATAGAGTAAGAATGTGAAAGGCTTTTGAATTGAAGAGACATGCTGTATACAAGCTCATATGTGTAAACCCATAGCTGTTTAGGTGTTGGGGCATTACCAACTGGGTGAGGGCCGAGATGTGAGGCCAACCATTACTAAATATTCGTGCAGATTTTCCTTCGGCTCCTGGGAGCCCAGGAAAGCTAAATGAAGGCAAAGGTTCCGCACCCAAGCCTGGCCAGCAACAGGCTCAGGGAACTGTGAATTCAGTCTCTGGAACGTTAGCAGCCCTGGAAGCCAAGGTGAAAAAAAGGAGGGAAAAGATTTTTATAGGATGGGGGAAACCAGAGGAAAGACTGAGGTAATACAGAAGAAAAAAACTGCCCTAATAGACGCCCAACGTCAAATTCCATGAACTAGCTACCTGATTTCAAGCAAACCTTCTGGTTAAAGACCTCGAACAAGTGACCCTTTTTTTGTGAGCAGAGAAAAAGATTTCTTTCCATACTTGATACCAACATTCATGCAAAAAGCCATAACATAATATCAATATTTGTGAACTTAAAATATAAGCAACTTCTTGAAATAAGCTATTTTTTCCCTTGCCTGTCTTATCCTTAACCTGACTCATGAGAGAAGGAACTTTTAGCTTGGCTACTTTCCCCCAGCTTTAGATAGGATCCCATGGGGGATCTAAAGACCTACTGACCTATGCAAATGGCTCCTTGAATGTCTACATCTTTCAGAGGAAGGATTACCCAAAAAAAATTTTTTTTAAATTAATACCATCATCCAGTAATAACAACTGATCAGGTTCTGAGTCAGTGGTTCTCAACCTTCTTAATGCCGCCACCCTTTAGTATTCTTATGTGGGTGTATCTGCATGTGGGCTGACCTGCCTGGAGACAGATAGAGGAGTGGTGGCTCTGTTCCTAAGACCATCGGAAATATGTGTTTTCTGATGGTCTTAGGTGACCCCGTTCAAGCCCCAAAGGGGTCGCGACCCACAGGTTGAGAACCACTGTATCTGAGTTAAACTATAGTTCAAGGGGCAGCTAGGTGGTGCAGTGAATAGAGCACTGGCCCTGGAATCAGGAGGACCTGAGTTCAAATGTGATCTCAGACACTTAACACTTACTAGCTGTGCAACCTTGGGCAAGTCACTTAACCTCAGTTGCCCTGCCTTCCCCCCTCCAAAAAGAAAAAAAAAACCACACCAAAAAAAAAAAGTCCAAGCCCATCAAAACTGGCTATCACAGGAGCATAATATTAAAGCTAAAAAAAACCCCAACAAACTATAGTGGTTATTTAGTCAAGCCACTTTATTTTACCTTTGAGACAATGGTGGCCTAGGGGGGCCAAGTGTTTGTTAAAGGTCACACTAGTGACAATTTGGGGGATTTGAACTCAGGTCCTCTGTCTCCAAATCAAGGGCTTTTTCTAATGTCCCATGTGACTAAGAGCATGTTGAGAGCACAGATTGGGGGTGTTTTCTATGTATTTGCTTCTCTTGTTATAATGTGCTGTGTAATGCTTTAGAGAGCTCTAACTCGTTCTTGATCCCAGAACAAGGTAGTCACATCAGTTTGAGGACAGCTCCCTACTAAGGGAGTGAACTACGTGCCAGGCATTGTGCTAAGCACTGGGAATACAGAGAGAGGCAAAAAAGATCTTTGCTGTCAAGGAAGCTCCCATTATATGGGGGACACAACACGTAAACAATTAATCAAGATGCGTACAGGATAAGTGGGGGAGAATCAGAAGAGAGAAGGCGCTAGCTCAGCTTCTAAGATGAGATTTCCCATTCCTTCAGTCCAGAGAGCAGAGGTGAGGGCAGCCAGCTGAGAATGCCAAGTGATGGGTAGAAGTTGCAGAGGAGAGAATTTTGATCCCATATAAGGACATTTTCCTGATAGAGCTGTCCAAAAGTGGAGTAAACCACCTTGGAAGGGAGTGGGTTCTCCCTCCCTGGAGGCCTGAAGGCAAAGGCTGGCTAATCACCTGTCCAGGATGCTAAAAGGAGCATACCTGCTCAGGAATGTGTTGGCCCAAATGATTTCTGAGGTCCATTCCAAGGCGAGAGAACGCTTAAGATTTTCGATTTCTGCGTCTTCTGGCTTGGTGTTACTGCTATTTGCTCTTTAGGCCACTAGATGACAGAAAAGAGAAACAAGAGAAGCAGCTGCTCCGTAAGCCTGGAGCAAATGGAAGATCCGTGCTTGGCTGAGAGAGGATTGAATGGATACCTGGAAACAGTGGGTTTTGTTTTGTGGCTTGTTTTTTTCTACTCTTATTTACATCTACTTTCTCCTCTCCGTTTCTCACACTTACACCTTTTATCCTTGTGTTATCTCATTCGATCCCCATAATAATGCTGTGAAGTAGGTATTATTATCACCTGCCCCCCCCATTTTACAGCTGAAAAAAATTTAGCTAACAGAGATTAATGCAAATGACTTGCCTTGGGGACAACAGTCAGGCAGGATTTGAATCCAGGGCCTCCTGACCCCAAGTCCCATGAGTCATTCATTGTGACTTGCATGTGGGCAGCTAGATGGCGTTAAGAGCACAGGACCTGGAGTAAGGAAGATCAGGGTTCAAATTTGGCCTCTGATGGTTCTTAGTTGTGTGACCCTGGGTCAGTCACTTAACCTCTGTCTGACCCAATTGTCTCATGTGTAAAATGGGGATAAATAACATCTGCCTCCCAGGGTTGTTGTGAGGATAAAATAATATTTGTAAAGGGCTTAGCATGTAGTAGGAGCTAGCAGTTATTAAGAGCTTTACTAAGTACTTAATATTATTAATACTCTTAAGTACTAATTATTATTACCAGTAGTAAGTACTTAATGTTTTTTTTTACTATGTCTTAGTACCTCTCAAGGAGGCCATAACCTTGAATCCTTTACATGTATGTATCATTTACATATATATATATATTTACATCTGCATTCATTGCACATACTATACATGTTATCTCTCCCTATAGAATGTAAGCCCCTTGAGGGCAAGGATTATTTCATTTCTGTCTTTGTATCTTCAATACCTAACACAATGCTCATAGTTCATAGTAGAGGTTTAATTAGTACTTGTTGATTGGATGAATATAAGCCATAGTATTGGCAGCTAGGTGGTGCAGGGCCTGGAGTCATGAAGACCTGAGTCCAATCTGGTTTCAGACATGTACTAATTGTGTGACTCTGGGCAAATCACTTAATGCTGTTTGCCTCAGTTTCACTCATCTGTGAAATGAGCTGGAGAAGGAAATGGCAAACCATTCCAGTATCTCTGCCAAGAAAATCCCAACTGGGGTCATGAGCAGTTGGATACAACTGAACAACCCCAACAAAGTCATTGAACAACCACGACACATTCTCTATTGAGACCCAATAAGGAAAAATTCTTTACCTCAAAGCTGATAACACTTTGCATAAGATTTAAGTCTTCTTTCTTTATACAAGAAATTACAATGATGCTCCTATCCCTCAATCCCTCAGTTCTTTCCCAGGTTATCATCCTTGTATCTTTCCATTTCCCCTCTTAATGCCCAAATGGACCCTTTCAATCCTACATTTTCCTTATTTCTTGCCCCCTTTTTCCTAACTAAAGAAGATCTTGTACTTCTAAATGCCAGCCCTGGATCATTTGCACCATCCACTGCTGCCTTCATTCCTGCTCGTGCCCTGCTGAACGAAGCTGAAAAAAAATAACAAAACAAAACCCCAGGGTCACACGGCTATTGGCTGAGTCCACTATAAGTTTATGTTATATGATTATATAATTACAACTGGACCCTCATCGCAGCAGGGCAGTTCTTTTACACTTCCCTAATCGATTCATCATCCCACTCACCACACTGCTTTTCCCAATCCTCACATTTCCCCTGGCTCTCCCTCCTGCTCTGCTCTCAGATGAAAACCTTTCCTTGTATTTCACAGAAAAAAATGGAGACCATTCATGAATCTCTCCCTTCTCCTCCTCTTCTCCCCTCTTCCTCATCTTGACTCATTCAGATGTCTTCTGCCACTCTCTTTCTGCATCCCTGACTCACATAAGGAGGTGGCCCTGCTCCTTGCCAAGGCAAACTTCTTTACATGCACAAGGGATCCCATCTTGTCATCTCTGGCAACTTTCCCCTATTCTCCTCCCATCTTTGTTCTTCCCCATGTCTACTGCCTCACTAATATTCAATCATTCCCTAACTACTGGCTGCTCCTTATTGCCTTCAAACACCTCCATATCTCCCCCATCCTCAAAACCCTCACTTGACCCATTCATTCCCTCTAGCTATCACTTTGTGGTTAAATTCCTTGCGAAGGTTGTTGGTAATAGGCACCTGCACTTCCTTTCCTCTCACTTTTTTAACCATGAAGTCTGGCTTCCAATGTCATTTATTCAACTGAAGTTTCTCAGAAACCACCAATGATCCCTGAACTGCCAGATCTAATGACTTCCTCTCAGTTCTCCTGCTTTTGGACCTCCCTGCATTCTTTGCCACTGTTAAGTCATCTCTTCTTGATACTCTTTCCTCTAGATTTTCCTGATAATGCTTTCTCCTGGTTCTTCTCCTGCCTGTCTGATCACCCCTTCTTTGGGTCCTTGCTGTATCTCTATCCACAATGTGTTGTATTTGCTAATAGTGGAGGTCCTCCAAGGGGCTGTCCCAGACCCTGTGCTCTTCTCCCTCTAGTCTATGCTGTTTCACTGGTGATCTCATCAGTTCCCAGAATCTCAATGATCATCTCCATACAGAAGACCCTCAGATCTACTTGTCCAGTTCTAACCTCTCTACTGAACTCTAGTTTTGGATCTCCAACTGCTCATGAAACATTTGAAGTCTATGTCCTGTAAGCTTTTAAACTCAACATTCCCAAAAATGAACTCATTTTCTTTCCCTCCAAACCTCTCCTCATCCTGACTTCCCTGTGACCATTGAGGGTACTACCATTGTCCTAGTCACGTGGCTCACAACCTAGGAGTCAGTCACCATGGACTCTTCACTCTCTCTCTCGGCCCCCATATTCAATCTGTTGCCAAGGCCTGTTGGCATTATCTTTGCAGCGGATCTTGCGTACCCCCTTCTCCTCTCTGAAACTGCCAGCACTGGTCGGCTCTTACCACCTCATGCGTATACTATGGCAATAGTTGGCTTGTTGGTTTCCCTATCTCAAGTCTCAGCCCTCCAATCCATCCTCCACTTAGCTCTCAAACCCATCTCCTAAAACCCATGTGTCATCATGTTTTACCCTCCCTCTATACAGTAAGCTTCAGTTTAAAACTGAAAGTAAACCCTATTGCCCACAGAATCAAGTACTAAAAACTCCCTCTTTGACTTTTAAAACTCTTAATAACCTGATCCAGGAGTGGGGAGCCCGCAGCCTTGAGGACATGTATGGCCCTCTAGGTGCTCAAGTGAGGCCCTTTGACTGAATCCAAACCTCACAGCAAATCCCCTTAATAAAAAAAAATGTGTTCTGTGAAACTTGGACTCAGTCAAAAGGCTACACTCAAGGACCTAGAAGGCCACATGAGGCCTTGAGGCCACAGGTTCCCCACCCCTGACCTGGTCTCTTCCTACCCTCCCAGTTTTCTTAGGCTCTATCCTTCATGTGCTCTATAATCCAGTGGCACTGGCCTACAGGCTATTCCTCCCACATGACATTCCATTTCTCAACCCTGAGTGTCTCTCATGTGTCATGGCTGCCCCCCTTGCTTGGAATGCTTTCTCTCCTCATGTTTCCCATGCCTGGAATTCTCTCTTCCTCTGTCTTTCTCTGTCTGTCTCTTTCTCTGTCTCTCTCTCTTCTCCTCCTCTTTATTTTTCTTTCTTCTGCTCATAGCAAAAGTCCCTTTTGCAAGAAGCCTTTCCAGTCCTCTTAATTTTGAGCCTTCCCTCTGAGATTATCTCAAATTACCACGTATTAGATTTATCTTTTTTACACATCGTTGTTTAGGTCTAGACTGTGACCTCCTTAAGAGTAGGAACTAGCTTTTGCCTTTCTCTATATGGCCATCTCCTAGCATGGTGCCTGAGTAGGTGCTTATTCAATGTTATTCAATGATCCAGACACGAGGTATACAGGAGAAGGGACTCACAGTGGCCTGGAAGAAGCCGGAGAAGACCTTCACCTGATCAGATAAAAGAAACTGCACTGTGCAGTCCCCAGTCCACTCAGAACATCTTTGGTCTATTTTATCAAAGTAACAAGTGGGAGAGTGGGCCATAGTTGTTCTGACGGATCATTTGAACGAGATTTAGATACATAGTCAGTCCCTCTTTGGTTACTCTCAGACTTAGCAGAATTTAAAAGAACCAAGAATGTCAGAAACACAGTTATCAGTTGAAATATAGAAGGTCACAGCCAGAAGGGGTTTAGAAGCTGAAGGTCTAAGGGGGATGATGATGGAGACCCAGAGAGGGGGGAGACTTCCTTGTGGACATAGCTAGTTAGGAATAGATCTCAGGTCTTAGAACTTGGAGTCTCAGGCTTTGTACCATTACCTTCTACACTGTTCTTCTGATAGAGTGCAAAGAATACTGGTTTGGAGGTCAGTATACCTAGGTTGAACTCAATTCCCAATGTTGCTTTGACAACCACATGGTACAGTGGATAAGGTGCTGGGCCTGGGTCAGAAAGACCCTAACTCTGTGACCTTGGGCAAGTCACTTAACCCCAATTGCCCTGCCTTTCCCCCTCCAAAAAGAAAAAAAAAAGATCCTAACTCAAATCTGGCCTTAGACAGTAGCTAGTTGTGTGATACTGGGCAAGTTGCTTAATCTCTGTCTGACTCAGTTTCCTCAACTGTGAAATGGGGATAATAATAGCAACATGGCTTGCCTGTGAGAATTGAATGAGATGAAATGTTTAGCACAGTACCTGGTACATAGTGCCACTTACTAAATATGTGTTTCTTTCCTTCCACTGCAGCAGCTGTGGGCAATTTCTTTTCCTCATTTGTAAGGTAATGGAGTTCAACTCCTGGATATCAAGGGTTCTTAACCTGGGCTCCCTGGATCCAGCGTCTTGTGGGTAGATTGCAAGGAGCCCATGAACTTGGGAGGGAGAAAAAAAATTACATTTTATTTCAATGTAATTGGTTTTCTTTGTAACCCTGTGTATTTCATGTTATGTGCTTAAAAACATGATTCAGAGAAGGGGTTCACAGGCTCTCCCAGTCTTGCCAAAGATGTACAGAACACAAAAAGGGTTAATGATCCCTAAGATTGTGTCCAGCTTCAGATCCTTTTAGGAATCCTATTTGCTGTGTCCCTTTGCAATCATCAACAGATCTCTACAGTGGCCCTCCAATATTCCAAACTTGCAGATGGTTTGTTTTATTTTTTTTTCAGACTTTATTGCACTTTATTCAGTTAATTAATATTTGTTGAATCGAATCTTTTTAAACTCTAAAACTTTATAGAGATCTGATCCACTTGGTTCTGTTAGACAAATCTCCAATTTCTTCCTGGAAGTTTTTGGCCCTATTTAATCTTATTCAATAATGAGTCAATTATATGAATAAGTAGTAACATAATTTCAAAATCTGAAAGGGAATTAAGGTAAAGGTGGTTGAGGTGAATAGGGAAACAGACTAGGTTACTTCCCTCTCCTCTTCTCCCACCCTGCCCAACGGCAATTACAGGAAGAGGAAGTAACAGTAGATAAATGTACAATGGGAAGTCTTCAGCAGGGAAGAACTAGAGTGAAACTTATGTTAATAAAAAAGGGCACAGGACAAAGGATAAAGTAAAAAGCTATTCATGCTTCTGTCCCTTTCCAACTAGCTACTGTCAATCTCCCCCATTTTATTCTTAAGGAATTACTTTCTTCAGTTAGCTTTTGCACCTCTTTTCCCACTTGGCCAATTCTACTTTTTTAAGCAGTTGTTTTCTTTAGTCAGTTTTTCTTCTTCCTTTTCCAAGCTGCTGACTCTTGCATAACTCTAATTTCTTTCCCCAGTATTTCTTCTCTCTCTTATTTGACTTTTAAAATTCTTTTTGAGCTCTTCCAAGGTTTTTTGGGCTTGGGACCAATTTGTACTCCTCTCTGATGTTTCGCATGTAGGCATCAAGACGTTGCTGTCCTCTTCTGAATGTGTTTTGGTCTTCCCTGTCACCACAGAAGCTCTTCGTGGTCAAGGTTTTCTTTTGCTTCTTGCTCATTTTTTGGAGCCTATTTTGTGGCTTTTAAAGTTGAATTCTACTCCTGGGGCAGAGGGGGTATTGTCTCAAGTTTCCTGTGCTAGGGGTCAGGGACCTGGTCACTTGTCTTTGTGTGCTAGGGCCTCAGGTGCTGGTGGTTTGCTCACTGTTCTGGGGTGGCCCAGTGTAGCTGCACCTATTGTTGCCTGGTTCCCAGGGCTGGCAATTGCCTTCTGAGTTGGGGGAGACCTCACAGCCGGCCTATGTCACTGGCCTGTTGATTGAGGACTGAGGGGCCTTGGTGGCTAAGATCCTCCTACTGGCTTGCCAGACACCATCTGTGCTGGGCTGTGCTCCCCTTTTCCCTTAGTGAGACAGACCTTTCCTGAGGTCCTTTTAAGTTATCTTAAGCTGGAAAATTGTCTCACTCATTCTTTTCCAAGGTTTTATTACTCCAGAATCCACTTAAGAGGCTTGATTTATTGTTGTTTCTGAGGGAAACTGGGGAGAGCTCAGGCAACTTCTGGTTTCTTTCCACCATCTTGGTTCCAGCCCTCTTCCTATTTTATTCTTGTGCCTTTGTTGGTGCTAATAACTCTGTGGCTATCTTTCTTTTAGGCTTTAGACATATGGGACTATTGACTGCCTCAGTAATAAAATGCTTCATCTTGTTTTTCTTATTTTCACTAATGCTTTTGTATATTTAAACAACCTTGGTTTATAAAAGATTTTACTCAACTTACTGTATTGTGCATGCAAAGTGATAAATGTGAAGTGAGTTACTGGTCAGAGTTCTGGGCCAATCAAATGAATTTAATGCTAGACCTTAGGGGAAGATTAGACTTCAGGGTACTATAAGGCAGAAGATCAGCATCTCCTTCCTTCCCACACCTACGCCCAGACTCTCCCACTCGAGAATGAAAAAGCAGCCTCGGCGCTGCCTCATCTGCAGAGAAGCCGATGGACGCGAGCCGACAGATGGTTTGTTTTAAAAAAAAATAACAACACCTTCTTTCAAGACTGGCTTTTTGCACCCTGCCCTGGGAGTGGAGAGATGACAGACAGGTGTTGGCATTAGCAGATTCTGGGAGATCTGTTATAAGCTCCTTAAGAGCAGGCGCCACGTCTTAGATTCTTCTTGCACCCCCAAAGGGTTATGCTGGTGGTCTAAAATTTAATAACAACTTGTGCTTACATAGCATTTTAAGGAAAAAGATCCTTTTTTCTTTTTGGAAGGGGGAAATGCAAGGCAATTGGGGTTAAGTGACTTGCCCAAGGTCATATGGCTAGTTTTTGTGTTAAATGTCTGGGGTCACATTTGAACTCAGGTCCTCCTTACTCCAAGGCCAGTGCTCTATTCACTGTGCCACCTAGCTGTCCCAAAAGGTCCTTTTTTCAACACCATTATGTGAAGTGAGGAGTGCAAATATTATTATTCCTTTGAACAAATGAGAAGGTTGATTCTCAAGTCAATGGCATGGCCAGGATTTGAACCCAGGCTGGGCTTTTTCTCTTTGCTGCTTCTTCGTAGATTTGCAGCTTCAACAAATTAGAACATCTGAAACTTCAATAACTTTTGAGACTGAGAACAACTATGCTTGTCAGAAAATCTACTAATCTTAATAATGCTGAAAGAATGGGAACAGATATATCTTATTCACAGCTTTAGAATAACTGAGAAAATATTAACTGTTTCAAACCTATCTTAGCTTAGATTCTGCCTTGAATGCCACGTGTTTGCTCAATATTCATTCAACAAACTTGATTTGAAGCCAGAATGATGTAGTGAAGGGACCTGGGTCCAAATCCTGATTCATTTACTACCTGTGTGACCTTGGGCAAGTCATTTTACTTCTCCTTTATTATTCTATAACCCTTTGATCCTGTGGACCATTATGAATTAATGCAAAGAGAAGGGACCAAAGCCAGGGGAACAAATGAAATATTTGTAAAGCTTTTAGCACAGTGCCTGGCCCATAACAGGCACTCAATGCATGCTTCTAGCTTTTCTTTTCTTCCTTCTCTCCTTCCTTCTTCCCCTTCCTTCCTTTCTTTTTCCCTTCTTTCCTTCCTTCATTCCTTCCCTTCTCCCTCCTTTTTTCCTCCCTCCATTCCTTCCTCTCTTTCTTTTTTCCTTCCTTCCTCTTCTCATCCCCTCCGTCTCTTGCTCCTTCCTTCCCTTCCTCTCTCCCTTCCCTTCTCCCTTCTTGCCTTCCTTTCTTCCTTCCTTCTTTCCTTCCTTCACTTTCTTCCATCATTTATTCATCACAGTTATAGTGATAGAAAAGAAAAGGAAGCCAAACTTTGAGTGAATGTAATGACCAGTCTTGCCCCTAGAGAACAGATGACGAATGCACCTCTCTCCTTGTGGCAGAGGCTGTGGTCCTAACATACCCTATTGGTTTTATCTAATAGTTTTTCTTGTTAGAAGGAGGGGGAGAAGATATTCTTTCATTGGGGACAGAGAAGAAGTATATAAGGAAATGATTGTGATACAAAATTAAAAGGCATTATTTTAAGTTTCTTTTAAAGGGGAAATATTATAGTTTTCTTATTGGTCATTTTCTCTTTCTGGAAAAGGAAGGATCAAGATTCCATGGGTCCCTCAGGGTAAGGACAAAAGAAAGGAAGGACTGTGTCACCCACCCCCACTACCACTACCGCCACCACTCCACCACTGGAGGCTGCTCTTCCCCAGGTCAAATTGGTGACCATCTTTCCATCCTTTCAGAACACTGTTCCAGAGAACCCTTGAGGGCAGGGAACCTTTCCATCTATTTTCTTCCTGGGAAAAAGAGAAGTTTTGCATAATTTCCAGGACACTCATTTAGCCACCAAGCTTGTGGAAACCCAAACAATCTTTCACTGGCTTCCTTGCTTCCCAGTTGTGTAAAACTCTCCTCAGTTTGGAAGAACTGAGCTATAACTGATACTCACCTGAGCTACAATCGATACTCCTTCACCATTTCCAGTGAAAGAACATGTATCAAGGAAAACTCCTCAGCTAAACCACCAGGGTATGTGAGTGAAGGGACCACAGCCTCTGCCACAAGGAGAGAGGTACATTCATCATCTGTTCTCTAGGGGCAAGACTGGTCATTACATTCACTCAAAGTTTGACTTCCTTTGAATTACATTATTACCATTCAAGAGCTGGGGAACTTTTAGCAAATTACTTGATCCCTTAGAGCAGTTTCTTCATCAAGAAGATGAAGGAGGAGTGGCTAGGTGGAGCAGTGAATAGAGCACTGGTCTTGGAGTCAGGAGGACATGAGTTCGAATCTGGCCGCAGACACCTAATACAAAAACTAGCTGTGTGACCTTGGACAAGTCACTTACCCCAATTGCCCTGCCTTCCCCCCTCCAAAAAGAAAAAAAAAAGAAAGAAAGTTAGAGCCAGAAGGTCCCTTAGAGAGCATTTGTCATTAGATAATTGACCTCCTCTCATTTTGTGGATGGGAAAACTGAAGCCCACAGAAAAAGTGACCTGCCCAACTACCTTGTAGAGAGAGGGCAGAACTGGGAATGGAACCCAGATCTCCCAACTCCCAGGCCAGAGCCAGCTGTACTATGATACCTCTCCAGGATGAGGTGTAGAAATAGGATGTTCTTCATTGATTTTGTGTGCAAAGACTGGGAAGAGCCAGCTCATGCTTTTATTTTTATAACCAAATTAATCAGATTACTTTATTCTGTTTTGGCAAGACTTGTTAGCTTTCCTTGATACATATGCTAAATGCTCAGAACCAATTTTCCTTGTTTATTCTATGAGGATCTCTGGGGACCAGCAGTTTTGGAATGTGACTTTTGCACCAGAGTTACATAGGTGAAGGTGTCAGGGCCCCACAACAGCCTTGAAGAACAGGAGGACACAAGATGTGATAGACAGGGTTGGTTCAAATTAGGGAGCACCTTGAAGGCATGACCTAGGAGTTTAGATGGATAGGATGGAGATCTGGGAGAACCTTCAGGAATCATTTAGTCTTTTTTTTTTTTAGAATAGATGAGAAAACTGAAGTCAGAATTTCAGAGCCACTTTTCAGTAGCTCTAATTATTTGGAAGTTTTTCTGGACATCAAGACTCAAGTGACCTTTGTGACTTTCACCCATGGTTCCTGGTTTAGCCCACAGGGGGCCAAAAAGGACAAGTCTAATAATCCTTCTTCCTTGTGACCATTTTTCAAGTCCTTGACAAGGCTATCATTTTGACTCTCCTGCCTACCTCCTTGGCCCAACCAGCATTCTCTTCTTCCAGGCTAAAAATCCCCATTATTTTCAATCAATCCTCATAAAACATGGATTTGGGATTGTTTACTGTTCTTCTGCATGTTCTCAGCTTATTAATATCCTTTCTCAAGTGTGGGGCTCAGAATTGAACCCCGAACTCCACATGTGGTCTACCCAAAACCAAGGACAACAAGACTATCCCTTCCATGTCCATAAAAGAAAAGAAAATTGCCTGGGATGATGTAGGTATGAAGTAGTAGGTCTAGAATTTGGAATTCTCATCCCGGGAATTCCTACTTTCCACTCCCCAAGTAGAGATTTGCTTCTTATGCATGGTGAATGAACCTCTGCAAAGTAGAAACTGTAGGATGAAATATCTATAAGCTGATTAGTCAGTCCTAGTTCTAGGGAAAACAGGGCAATGGGGAGGAAGCTTGCTCTATATGCTTCTCTGGTTTCTTTTTCTAGGAATTAGTGGTGGACCCTTGGACAATCATTACAGACTCAAGCAGTTCCACTTCCATTGGGGAGAAATGAATGATTGGGGCTCAGAACACACAGTGGATAATCAAGTTTTCCCAGCTGAGGTTTGTACACATGACCATGGGTTTATTTAAGAGATTTAAAGATGCATCTCTCATCAAGAGAGTACATGGGGCCCAGAGAACTTTATTTTACTTACTTATATTATTTGAAAAATCATACTGGGAAGAGAAAAGGTAGCAGGAGAAGTAGCAGGTATCACAAACAAAGCATCATTTATTTGATTTCAGATATGGGAGAGGGTTTATAAACATAAAAGAGACAGCTAGGTGGTACAGTGAATAACAGGAGGACCTGAGTTCAAATCCAACCTCAGACTCTTGCTGGCTGTGTGATCCTGGGAAAGTCACTTAACCCTGTTTGCCTCAGTTTCCTCATCTGTCAAATGAGCAGGAAAGTGTGGAAAATGGCATCAGTATCTTTGCCAAGAAAACCCCAAATGGGGTCATAGAGAGTTGACATGACTGAAACAACTCAACAAGAAACTCTCAGTACCCATGGGAAAGGGTTTTGTAAACCTTAAATCACTATAAAAATTTGAGTTCTTATTTAATATTCTTCTAAGGCTGATGATGTTACTGTAGGGGTAGGTGTAGAGGAAATGAAACATAGAGAGGCCCAGATGCAACTAGATGAAACTGTATATGGAGCAAATTTGGTTTGATAGTGCTGGGTACAGAGAATAGTCCCACCAAAGGCCTGAGGGCCCAGAGGCCTGGTAGGGTTGGGGGGTCGGGGGTGGAGGGGGTATTACCCCAGAGCTCCAAAGATGTACAAAAACAGGCATGAGGGGAAATGTGGCTGTGGGGAGAAAATATACTTCTCCTGGATGTCAGCACCCTGGAACAAAGTTCCCTTTGCCCTACCTAGTTACAGTTCTGAGGAGAAGTCTTTCATTCATGCTGCTAGTATAGAATGTTCTAATTATATAATGAATTTTATCTCCCAATTTGGAGGAGAAGATGAGATTACTGTTCAATTTGCCCGCATTTTGTCCTGTTTCTAAATAATAGTAGCAATGATATCCATCATTTATACAGTGTTTTAAGGTTTTCTAGGTACTTTATAATGCTATGTCATTTGAACCTCACAACAAGCTTCAGATAGGTACTATCATTATCCCCATTTTATAGATGAAGAGACTGAAGGCTAAGGATGGTTAAATGTCTTAACCAGGGTCACACAGCTGGCAAGGGCCCAAGGCAGGGTTTGAACTAACAGCTCCTTGATTGCCAACCTAACACTCTCTCCTCCTGATGAGGTACAGGCTCTGGGAGCCCCCTTGAGCTCTCCTTGAATCTTCCCACATAGGGCATTTGCAAGAGGCCATAAGCCTTTCATTGTGGCTCTGCCCAAATCTTTAGCCCTCTTTTGTCCAGCAAATTCCCACCCTTGATCCTCCCAAAACATCTATACCCCCCCCTCCAAAAAATATATATACATATCTATACCCAAATTTGTTATACCCCTGAACTGGCCTAGCCCGCCATTGTCATTTCTTCTCAGGTAGCCTCCAGCAACTTCCTACCCTTAATCACTCATTACTGCAGACTCATTGACTCCAGCTGAAGACCCTCCCCAAATTCCATCTCTAGACCACCCCTACATTCCTCCCACAACCTTTCTGTATTATCAGACCCCATCTTGCCTCCATGAAGGAGGAAGGCCAGAGAATGATTTAGCTCAGACTCACTCTACGTCAGATGATTCTGGCCCTCTTGCCGATGCAAGCGTCACAGATACTGAGGCTCCTTAAGAGTCTACCCAATATGGCAAACTTTTACTAAACTTTGCATTTCTTTGGCTGAGAGAAGACTTGAGTCAAATTCATTCGGCAGGACCTGGCGTGTTCATATTTTGGGGTCTCAAACACTCCTAACCCTATACCTCTACATTTTATGGAACCCTACCCTCATTATTTTTATGGTTCCTGATACCTCAGCATTTTATGGTGACCCTCATCACTCTGCGTCACTTTGGCTCTTTAGTTTGCCCCAATCTACCTGCCTTTGGAATAATAGGATAGAGGGGGTGGGGAAAAAGGGCCAGGTGACTCAAGGTCTCTCCTGGGGCAGAGCTCCCTGCCAACAGAACCTGCCTGGTTAGCTCTCTCCCATTTCCTTGGTCATTTGGAGGCTCGAGGATGTATCAAATGTTTATTCTCCAGAAATTGGGTAAATAAAGACAGGGAGGTCAGGATTAAGACAATGAAATATCGGGATGAAGAAGACCAAAAGCAAGGGAGTGAGAGGAAGGAGGGGGAGAGGAGGAAAAAAATAAACATAATATCTTGGGACTCCAAGTCCAGAAACAATAAGAGTAACAAGAGTGACATGCAAAAAGTAGCAGTAAATACATAAATGCGGGGGGGAGGAGACCACATTTATTCACAACAAGACAATGAACATTCGTTTAGTGTTTCATCTGCAGGGAGCTCCACGCTGGGTCCTGAGAGAGACAGGAAGTTCAGATAAGAAAGAGTGAGCCTCATAAAAGTCATGTTCGGTGCCTTCTTTGGGAATTATCAGAAATTTAAAGGGATTATCTATATAACCTTGGGCAGATCACATCCCGTCTTGTGGCTTTTGTTTCCTCATCTGAGATCAAGGGATTGGATTGTCTACACTCTAAGGTCCCAACTAGCTCAAAATCACCTGTTTTTATTAAAATTGAGGGGGTAGAAAGAACATAACTTCTGGTGAGTCTTGCCAAGCTAGAAAATTCAGAAATAGCCTGGAAGTCTATGATTCAAGAACCAGCCTGGGTGATTGTTGGAAAAGCCCATCATCTCAATGATTGGAGAATCCAACTTTTTTGCCCACAGCAACAACTCTCTGAGACCACTAGTAAATTGTATGGAGTGTCCCATAAGTCTTGGTGCAGTTTGAGGACTCCCCCAATTCCCCATGGCCAGGATCATATATCTAGAACTAGAAGTGACCTCAGAAGCCATCTGGTCCAGCAACCCCTCCTCCCTCCATTTTACGTATGAGGAAACTGAGGTCCAAAAAAAGTTGAATGATTCCATCAATGTTACCCAGGTCATAAGTATTCAATAAGGTTTAAACCCAAGGCCTCTGACTACAAAGTCAGTGTGTTCTTCCCTTACCTCATTGCCTCCTAAAGGCTAAAATTTACATGGGTGAAGGAAATACCAATACCAGGAAATTATTGCTTATTTGAATTATTATATTGAATTATTGAGGAGTTTAAAATGGAGTTCCTACTGTGGAAGGCAATTTGAGGAAATGGGGGAGAATACAGAGATGAATATTTTGATTCAGTCCTGGCCCATAAGGAACTTTCAGTCTAGTGGAGAAGCTTTCAGGCTATCGGTATGACCAAAACACTCTTCTTTCTCAGGCTGTCATTTCAAAGCCAGACAATCTTGCTAAGTTTTTGTTCTGCCTGAAAAAGGAGTTCATAGACAAATCCAAAGAGCTTGGAACTTTCACACTTTGAACAGTATTTAACTGAATACATAAACATTTCAAGAGTGAGTGATTTCTTCACTTTGGCCATAGTTCCTCTCTCCACCAATGCAGATTACAATTCAGTTTTTTCTGAGTTGATGAACTACAGGGAGCCCAGACATTTGATCACCTGGTAACCAACCTTTGGAGACTGAGATTTAATTCATTGAAGGGAAAACAAACAAACTAGAACATATTTCCTCTGGTAGTTAACAGTACATTTGGAATTCTGCTACAATGGCTCAGGGGTGAGATTAACCCTATGAGGAAGGCCTTTAGCCCCTTCAGGAACTAATCCTCTGAGGTCTGAAGTCCAAGATGGATCTGCCAGGTATAGAGTTCAGGTTTATATATCTTGTACTGTTATTACCATTCTAACGGTCCTTCCAGCTTTAACATCTGATGATTCCATCTCATCAATATAATAGTAATAATAATAATAATACAGTCTAAATAAGACATTGTCACTAGATATTAAGCACCTACTACATACCAAGAGGTAGCCAAGTGATGCAATGGATAAAGCACTGGACTTGGAATCAAAAAGATTCTTCTTCCTGAGTTTAAATACAGTCTCTGACACTTTCTACAAGGGTGACCCTGGGCAAGTCACTTCACCCTGTTTGCCTCAGTTTCCTCATCTGTAAAATGAGCTGGAGAAGGAAATGACAAACTTCTCCCGTATTTTTGCCAAGAAAATCCCCAATGGGGTCTTAAGAATTGGACACAACTGAAACAACTCGACAACAACATGTTCCAGGCACTGTGCTAAGTAATTTGCAAATATTATCTGATTTGATAATTTGATCTTGTGGCCCTTGTGAAGCTTACAGTTTACTGAGGAGATAAGTTATCACAGAATATTTTAAGACCAAGTTAACAAGCATTTACTAAGCACCTATTATATGCCAAGCATTGTGTTAAGCACTGGGGAATATATATAATAGATAGGTAGGTCGACAGATAGATAGATAGACAGACAGATAGATAGATAGATAGATAGATAGATAGATGGATGGATGGAT
>CM053581.1:43850555-43872355 GCA_028627135.1 Pseudochirops cupreus
GAAAGAGAGGGAGGAAGGGAGGGAGAAAGGGAGAGAGAGAAAAAGAGAGAGGGAAGGAGGGAGAGAGAGAGGGAGAGAGAGAGAGAGAGAGAGAGAAAGAGAGAGAGAGAGAGAGAGAAGGGATAAAGTCTGAGGTGAAATTTGAGATGATCCTTGAAAGCAACTCAAATTTAAGACCTTGATTAAGCATCTACTATGCATGAGGCCCTGTGGTCACTTCAGTAGATAAAGATGATCAAGAAAGACAATTATTATATTCAATATTCTTAGGATAGAAACTGGATTTGATATTTCATTAATAGAGGGAACTAACTGCCAGATGAGGAAACTACTTCTACAAATTCATGTCAGACCCTTCTCTGCAGCCTAAAGTTGAGAGAATTGCTGAGATGTATCAAATAGGGTCCACCAGGGCCCAATGTGGCCCATGCCACTCCAGTGTGCCCCAAGCAAGACAGAAATGTGATTGGGAAGTATTTAACAAAATAAATTAAAATATATTAAAGCAGATAACATTGACATGTGGTTTTCTAAGTCAATGTGCAGCCCACTAGGGTGTGGTTCACTGGCCCTGATTTCTATTTGAACACCTCCAAAGTGTTTTGCCCAAATCCCAAAGCCAGTATTGTATCAGAGGACATGAACCAGTCTTCCTGGCTCCAAGGTCAGTTCTCTATTCATTTCACCAGGCTGCCTCTCCAAGACTTTATATACTTTTTTTTTTAAACTTCTAGGCTCCTTTTATTTTTGTCTTTTTTTTTAAAAAAAGTTTTATTCATTTTTCATAAATATTTATTCATAAATACAGAAAGGCCAAAAAAGGAGAACATTTCCATGTATGCATAGCATAAAAAGAGGATTCAATATAAAGCCATGAATTTACATTTCACACTGCTTACTTTAAAAATAAAACAAACAACCAAGTAATTAATACTATGCATTGTTTTCAAGGCTATTTTTCTGTGCCTCCAAAGTTTTCTTTTTTCTCTGCCGGGCCCTTTTTAATTTCTTTTTTTAATCTTTTTTCTCCTTTCCTCCCCATCCCACCCAAAAGAAGACACAAATTGTATATACATACATATATATTTCTAAAACCATACTATACATACTTCTATTTTTCAGTTCATTCTCTGGTTGTGGATAGCATCTTCCTTCATAGGTCCTTTGTAGCTGATATGAGTATTTACAATATTCAAAATGACTCAGTTCAAAGTTGTTTTTAGAGTAATACTGCTGTTACTGTGTTCAATGTTCTGGTGGTTTTGCTCATTTCGCTTTTCTTTATTTCATGTAAGTCTTTCCATGTTTTTTCTACAATCAACCAGCTCACCATTTTTAATAGTACAGCAGTATTCCATTACAGTCATATACTACACCTTAGTCAACCATTCCCCAATTGATGGGCATCCCCTCAATTTCTGATCCTTTGCCACCACAAAAAGAGCTGCTATAAACATTTTAGAACATTTTTCCCTAATCACCTTGGGAAACAGATCTAATAGTGGTTTTGCTTGGTCAAAGGATATAAACAGTTTTATAAACTCTTTGGGCATAATTTCAGATTGCTCTCCAAAATGTTTGGAACAGTTCACGGTTTCACACCTAGCGAATCAATGTCTGACTTCATATACCTTTAAAACAAAAATGAGGGGGATAGGCAAGTCATAGGAGGGCATGGTAGTGGGTAAAGGAGGAAGGAGGGATAGGAAACAAGAGATATGCACATACATAAAAACAAAGATCTGGAGAGGGCAATTAAGTGATGCTGTGAATAGAGCATCTGTCCTGAGTTCAAATCCTGCCTCAGGTACTTCACACTTAACTAGCTCTGTGACCCTGGGCAAGTCACTTAACCTCAATTGCCTTGCCTTCCCCCTTCCAAAAAAAAAAGTTTAATTTTTGTTTTGAAAATACTTTCATTTCCAAATATATTCCTTTCCTCTCCCCTATCCATCTAGACATTCCTGTAATAAAGAATGAAAAAGAAAAATAGTTCAGCAAAATGAATCAAATATTAAATAAGTCTGACATAATATGCAATGTTTCATACTTACTATAGTCCTCCACCTCTTCAAAAAAGGGAAGGAGTTGCCTTTTCTCCTCTCTTCTTTGGGGCCAACTTCGGTTACTGTAATTACATAACATTGGCTTTCTTTTTGCTATTATTGTTTTTGGTTACATTGGTATAAGCATCATGCCACTGCTTTTCTGGTTCTGCTTACTTTACTTTGTATCAGTTCATAAAAATCTCATGTTCCTCTTGCATTCTTCATCTTCATAATTTATTATTTCATGATTTAAAATATAATCCATAATTTACTACTACCCTCTAATATTCCATTATAATCATGTACCACAATTAATTCCGCTAGTCCCTAATCAGTGGATATCTACTTTGTTTCCAATTCTTTGCTATCACAAAAAAGTGCTATTATAAATATTTTCATGTATATGGCACCTTTATTTCTGTCTTTGATCTCCTTCAGGATGGATATGTCTACCTGTAAGTGGTGATATCTTTTGGTCAAAGAGCACGGGCATTTCAGTCACCTTCTTAGCATAACTCCAAATTGCTTTCCAGAATATTTGGACCAATTCACAACTTCATCAATACTACATTAGTATGTACAACCCATCTAATGTTGTCTGTCCTATCTTTGGTCATCTTTTTTGCTAAATATAGGGTGAAAGTTCAGAATTGTTTTGATTTCTATATATCTTATTACAAGTGATTTGGAGCTATCTTTGATAAAATTGTAATTTTTAATTCTTTTGAGAAGTTTTATTTTCTTATCTTTTGTCTATTTCTCCATTGGAGAATAGGTCCTGATCTTACATATTTGTGTTAGTTCCCTATATATCTAGAATACCATGGCAAGACTATATTCTACTGGTCAGGCCAGCCATACAAGTTTTGATCACCATTAGTCTTTTGTATTGCATAGACTTCAAAGTATTAGGAGATATAATCTCTTTGAGGGCAGGGGCAATTTAATTTTTATTTTTATATCTCTAGACCTTAACACTGTCCTTAGCATAAAGTAGGCACGTGGTGTATGCTTATTGAATCAAATTGAAATGTAGAGCAGCGCTAGGCGGGGGTCACTGGAAGGAGGGATCCCAGGGGAATTCTAGACCTGCAGAGATAGACCCAATGAAAGTCTGAGAAGAAATTAAGTTAGAGGTCTCATAAAACAACTGGATCAGAAAAGGGATGGTATGCTTTCTGAATTGCAGGGCTGGGGACTAGGTGTTTGGATTTGGAAAGAAGGGACCTGTATTTGAGTCCTGCCTTGGTTAGATAATAGTTGTGGGACTCTGGCAGATTAATTTGCCTATTTGGGCTTCACTTTCTTGACCTGTAAAAGAAGAGACTGAGATCACATGATTTTTAAAGACCTCTTCTGGCTCTAAATCCCATGATCCTATTTCTCTTATTTGAGGGGGGGGGAAAGGGCTGGAAATCTTATGTGAGGTTCTCCTCCCTCCTTTTTCTATTGTTGAATCTCATAATTAGAATATTCCCTTGAGGGAAGCGATTGTCTTCTCTTTTGGATTTTTACCTCAGGTGCTTACCATAGGGCTTGGCACACAATGAATGCTTAATCAATACATTTATTGCCAGGTAAGGAGGTGAAAATAAATCAAATCTAATTTCCTCCACTAATGATCCTATTAGGCCTGTAATCCTATTAGACTAGCCAGAGTTGATCTAATTTTGTCTCCTAAATTCCTGAAAATTTCTTCTTGCCTTAAAGGCTATTAGGCACTCACAGTGACTTTCACTCTCTGGGTTTGGGGGCGTGGGAGGGGTGAAGTGGCAAATGAGGGAGTTTTACAAGAACTGGGTTTGATTAAACCCAACAGAGCAATGTAGGTCTGATTCCTCCCTCCCTCCCCACTTTCCCCTCTTGTCTCCAAAACATCTGCCCCTCCCTTGAATTCTTTGATTCAATTAAACCTAAAAGTATTTTGTTTGGATTTGTGTATTATTATCTCTAGGAAGTGTCTAGGTGGTTGAAGATCTCTAGTAATAATCGTGGGGAGGGTCTTCAGGAGGAGTTAATGAGGTCAGGTAACAGTTGATTTGGGTATAGATACTTTGATAGGCTCAAGGGTGGGAAGCAGATGGACAATGAAGGGCCAAGCTAGTAACAAAGGTTTGGGCAGAGCCACAATGAAAGGCCCATGGCCTCATGCAAATGCCTCATCCAGTGGGAAGATTCAACCAGAGTTCAAGGGGGTTCCCAGAACCTGCACCTCATCAGTTGAAAGGAGAGAATGCTGGGGTTCAAATCCTACCTCAGACACTTCCTAGTTGTGTGACCCTGGGCAAATCACTTAACCTCTGTTTGCCCTAATCTACTGGAGAAGGAAGTGGCAAACCGTTCCAGTATCTTCACCAAGAAAACCCTATGGAGAGAGTCCATGGGATCACAAAGAGTTGGGCACAACAGAACAACAACAATTATTACCTGGAATGCCCTTGTTAGGCACTGAGGGTATGTTGCAGCCATCCACACATTTCTAGGATTTCCTGACTGTATGGGAGATTTGGTGGTGATAGGGGAGGCCACCATCTCTGAGAATCAAATTGCTGTGTGATGAAAATAGCTTTAGACTCAAGGCTCATGGAGACCTAGGTCTCCAACATTGGCTATGTGTCCCTGGGCAAGTTATTGAACTTTTCTGAGACTCTGTTTTCTTATCTATAAAATGGGAATAGCTTTCATTCTTCCTGCCTCACACATGGTTGTCATGTGCAAAGTGCCTTGTAAACCTTAAAATATTGTCTACATGTGAACTACTTGAAGCAGAAGCTACTCTCAAAGAGCTTAGTATCTAATATGGCGATCCACACAAAAATATTGTTAACTATTATGGTGGAGGCAGTTCTCAGATCTCAACATCACCCTCAATGTGTCCTTTTCCCTCACCCTCCATGTCTATATCCCTGCTGGCCCTATCTCTACCTCTACATTTCTCTTATCCAAAATGCTTCACTCACTCACTCATTCATTCATCCTGGAGCTTCCCTCAGCTCCTAGAGCCTCCTCACACTGAAAAATCTTGCCATACCTATAGCCTGCTCACCCTGTAATATCTCTCAGAAAGGTTCATCCCTCCACTCTACCCTGTCCCTTTTTTCATGGGTTCCTCCTAGAGCCTCCAACTTGTGAAGAGGCCAGGCCAGCCTGCCCTCATTTTCCTCTCAGCCTATTTGGGTTCATTTCTATCATAATCATCACCCTTATTCAGGTTCTTCCTCTCTCTTTTCTGGATTATTACTTTAAACATTTTTTTAAACTATGAAAAGATGTTTTTTCCATTAGACCATGAGGTCCTTGAGAGCAAGGATTTTTTTTTTTGGTCTTTCAAAATGCTTAGCACAATGCCAGGCATGGAGTAAGGGGCTTAAGAAATGATTGATGATTGAACTTCTTATCAGCCAGAATTGATAAAATGAAGAAAGTATGAGGAAGGCAACAAAGAAGAGACAGGAACACAGTAATTGTGAGGTCCCTGGGAGGTTGGGACCCAGGCAATGACTCTGTATTAGCTAATCTAAAAATTAACCAGAGGGAAGGCAAGCTCGGGAGAAAACTGATGGTGCCAGATGGAGCCAGGTAGAGCAGAGACACCTTCATGAAGCACACTTGTAGGGCAAGGTAGTATACAGACTGGACATGAGGACAGGATGATAAATCTCTTAGGCAGGGCAGAATTATTTTGATCCCTTTTAATTGAGCAATTGTTTTCCTTTTCAGTATCACTATAAATATTGATCTTTTTAATATTATTTTATTATTGAGTCATTTCAATCATGTCCAACTCTCTGTGGCCCCATTTGAGGGTTTTATTGACAAAGACACTAGACTGGTTTGCCATTTCCTTCCCCGGCTCATTTTACAGATGAGGAAACTGAGGCAAACAGGGTTAAGTGGCTTGCCCAAGGTCACATAGCTAGTAAGTATCTGAAGTCAGATTTGAATTTAGGTGGTCCTGATTGCAGACCTGGTGCTCTCACCTAGCTGCCCTCTTTGTCGCTATTGGAAGCATTTTTTTTTCTTTGACCTGGGAGCTCTGGATTTTGGTTATAGTATTCCTGGAAGTTTTCATTTTGGGTTTCTTTTCTGTATTATAGACTAACTTTATACAGACTGTCCCAAAAAGTTTTAGTGTTATTTTAATACATGTGTGTGTGTGTGTGTGTGTGTGTGTGTGTGATACACACACACACACACTCACACACAGAAAAGGAGTTAGTCAATAAACATTTTTTCAGCACTGTACCATGTGCCAGACAATGTACTAAACACTAGAATACAAGGGAGGGTAAAAGATAATCCCTGATCTCACCAAGCACATATTCTAATTTCACATAGAAAAGACTATGTACAAAAAAAGATATATAATATGTATGTGTGTGTGTATATATATACATATATATACTATGTGTATATATATGTACATATATTCATACATATACATGTATATATAATATATATTCATACATACACATATAATATGTATACATATGACATATAATATATATATATATACATATGACATATATATGTGATAATTGGAAATAAACAGAGGGAAGGTACTAGAAATAAGGAGGCTTCAAGTAGAAGGTGGGATTTGGGCTATGTCTTGAAGGAAGCCAGAGAAGCCAAGAGTTATAAAATATATTATATTGTATTTAATATAATTTATAAAATATGTAGATTTTGTTTATATCATTTACCAGGTGTTATTAACTATAATCTTCCTATTAAATCATTCAGAAGTAAATTTCTGATTAGAATCAATGTGATGTGATTAGGGTTGTACATTGGTTTCTTAAACATTAATTGAACAAATTAAACAAGCTTGGAAAGGTAGATTGGAGATAGACCACACCACTCAAATGGTGTGATGAAGAGTTTATGTCTTATGCAAAAGTCAAAGAATAAAGTTTGAAAGTTCTTAAGTGGTTAGGTGATATGATGAGTGTTATGTTAGGAAGGTTGCATAGATGGCCATGTGAAATATGGGTCAGAGAAGGCAGATACTGGAGGCAGGAAGACCAGTTTGGAGGCAATCAAAGCTATCTAGGTAAGAAGAGATGAGAATCTGAACCAAGCTGGGCCCAGATGGAATCCAGGAGTTGAGTGACACTTTCAAAGTACAATTAATTGGTCTTGAGAACTTATAGGATGGTGGGGAGTGAGGGAAAGGGAAGAGACAAAGATAACTTGGAGATTTCTTACTTCCATGACTGGGAGAATCATGAACAGAAATAATTAAGTTGGGGGAAAAGGCAGGTTTTTGGGGAGAAGTTGTTACTTTACTTTTGGATACAAAGAATTTGAGATGCCATGGAGACTTCCAGGTAGAAATCTCAGAAAATTGTAGAGATGGGTCTGGAGCTCTGGGAAGAGACTAGAGATATGTATATAGAGTTGAAAGTCATCTGCACAGCTGCCATCACTGATGTTCTTGGTACCCTGCTTATAGCACTCTTCCATTCTCTTTTTAGGCTGGTTGTACATACCTGAAGGGCTGGAACCATGCTCAATTCATCACAGTGCCTTTCACATAGTAGGCACTCAAGACGTTTCTAAACACATGTTTTTATTTATTTTGTCAAATATTCCCAGGTGTAAAATTTTTTTTATCATACATTTAAAAAAATTGAGTTCCAAATTCTCTCTTTCCCTCCTGAGCTCTCTCACCCCTCGAGAAGGCAAGCAATACATTAATTACACATGTGAAATCATGCAGAATATATATCTATATAGTCATGTTCCAAACACGCACATGTGCACACACACACACACACACACACACACACACACACACACACACCACTACCACCACCACCACCAACAAAATAAAGTAAAAAAGTATACTTCAATTTGCACTCAGAGATCATAAGCTCTCTTTGGAGGTGGATAGCATTGTTTGTCATGGGTCTCTTGGAATTGCATTGTCTTGATCAGAGCAGCCAAGTCTTCACCAATTGACCATCTACTCAAGACATTTTTTTCTATATAAATATTATTTTATTTTTTCCCATTACATGTAAAGATAGTTTTCAACATTCATGTTTTGAATAAGATTTAGATTTCCAAATTTTTCTCCCTCTCTCTTTTCCCTCTCCTCCCCCCTCCTCAAGATAGCAAGCAATCTGATACAAGTTATACATGTGCAACCACATTGAACATATTTGCATGTTAGTCAAAGACATTTTTAATGAATAAATGGATTGCTTACAATACTAGCATTGTAGTGTTCGAAGGAAATAGCAGGCACGTAGCCTAACCATTGGATCATAGATTCAGAGTTTGAAAAGACCTTAGAAACCATGTGGTCTAACATGCTTCATGTTACAGACAAGGAAACTGAGGCTCAGAGAAATTGCATCATGCAGATAATAAGCATCAGAAAACACAGAACAAGTCATAAGGAAGCCTTAAACAGTCAGACCAGAGACAGTTAGGTGGAGCAGTGAGTAGAGGGCTGAGCCTAGAGTCAGAAAGACTGGAGTTCAAATCCACCTTCAGATACTAGCCCTATGAAAGTGTACAAGTCACTCACACTTTGTCTGTAAAATGGAGATAATAGCACCTTCCTCACAGGGTATTGTGAGGATTAAATGAGATAATGTTTGTAAAGTGCTTTGCAACTCTTAAAGCATTACATAAACTTTGCAAACTTAAAGTACTATATAAACTAGCTCTTATTCATTATTATTAGGATTGCCACAGAGATAGTAAGTAGGTGGCACTAGAGATCTGAGAATCTTCTGCCTCCAGGTCCAATGCTTTCTCCATTATCCCACATTGCCTCTTTAAAACTCTTCAAAGGGACAACTGGGTAGTGCAGTGAATAGAGCATGGGCTCTGGAGTCAGGAGGATCTGAGTTCAAAAGATACTTAATACTTACTAGCTGTGTGACCTTGGGCAAATCACTTAATCCCAATTGCCCTGCCTTCCCCCCTCCAAAAAGACAACAGCAAACAAACAAACAAACAAACAAAAAACCCCAAACAACAAAAATTCTTCAAAATGGCCAGTTAGGTATTTTCAAGTTCAGACAGGACTGAATTCATGCAAAGGTTTCTCCTTCCTCCAGTATCGTCTTGTTCCTGACTGAGGCAATTTGAGGTGCCTGCTTGGTTATCTACCAATCGATTAAATACAGAGAGCCCTATGGTAGTAGCCCCTTAATAAATCCTTGTGGCATTAGAGAAAATGAAATTGAAGTGCTCATGTGTCCCTACCTGAGGCAAACTGTCTGGCTAGTAAAAATAGCATTGGGTCTCTTTTATACCCAGACATTAAAGCCTTGTTATTTCACGCTTGGGCTAAACGTCACAACATTCTCAGTGATTGTATTTTTTCAGCAAAGAAACATAAGGAAGTTATGTATATCTTTGTCTGTAGTATCTGCCAGGACATTGTATGGCTCAAACTAGTTAGTCCTGTAAATTGCTGATAGCAGAATGAAGGAAATCTGTTAGGGACAACATTAACAAATAATAGGATGCATGTTTCTGCCAAAATAAACGACATTCAGAAGATAATTTCTCTTCTTTGATTTAAGATATCACTTGAAGACTCTAAGAGATCTATTTCTTCTTTTATCTCCTCAAGGGAGTCTAGCTTTGCAGGGTTAGCTTCACATTCTGTTTCTTTCAGGCTGCTTCAGACTGTGTTTTTGGACAATATTGTAACAATTTGCATGTGAATACACTATGACATATTTAGATACATATGTTTGTTGTTGCTATTCCGTAGTTTCATTTGTGTCTGATTCTTCATGACCCCATTTGGGGTTTTCTCAATGAAGATACTGCAGTGATTTGCCATTTCCTTCTCCAGTTCATTTGACAGATGAGGAAACTGAGCCAAACGGGGTGAAGTGACTTGCCCAGGTCCACATAGCTAGTAAGTGCCTGGGGCTGGATTTGAACTGAGGAAGATGAGTCTTCCTAACTTAATGATCTAGAATTATGAAGCTGGAAATTGGTTTATGGGTTTCCAAGGAGGACATTTTGTCTGGCATCTACAGAGAATAAAGTGATTGATATGTATTAAGTGTAGAAAGAAAGCTTCCAGTCCAGTATGGTTAAAGACCAGCTTTAAATGCCAAAGGAAGGACTTTGTATCTTATCCTAGATGCAGCATAGAGCTTTGGGAACCGGAGAATAACATGGTCAGATGTCCTTTAGGAACACAGGTCCTTCAAAACAAAGCAACAATCCAACAAACACTTAAGATCTATGGTCAGAGTAAACGGATGCCATTTTCTAGCCTTATTATTTTTCTCCTGAAAGTGGAGAGATGGACAAAATGAAGCAAGATAAGGTTAGAAGGGTCAAAAAGATTGGAGAGAGCTCTCTAGGGGTCCTCTCTTATACAGATTCCTCCCTTTCCTCTTCCTTTCTGACTGAACTAGAAGGGTGAGGCTAGACACAATTCTTAAATATAATGGTCCCTACTGTCCCTATTAAGTATCTCATGTAGCTTGGAAATCCCAGAGATATGGTGGAGAGTGGGGCAGCAATGATGAAAGCCACCCCTGTGTCCCTTCTATCCTCCATCCCTACTCAACTCTCAATGTATTTGAGATCATCCTTCAGAAAAGGCACTAATTTAGTACTTGCTATTATAATATAATTCCGAGCTGAAAGGGACTTCAGAGATGTTCCGTGACAACTTTCTTAGTTTATTGATGAGAAATTAGGCTTAGAGAGATCATTACTATGTAGTAATAGTAGAGCTGAGATTTAAATTCCCATCTCCTGATTTAAGAGTTAGCAGAAGTCTTTCTACTAGATCAGGGGTTCTTAACCTTGTTCATGTTCTGGATTCTTTTGGCAGTCTGGGGAAGTCAATTGGGCCCCTTATTAGTCTGTCAATTGATCAGTTGAAAATCATTTATTAAGCACCCACTGGTGCTAGGAATACAAAGAAAGCTAAAGCCAATGAAACTCCCAGTGAAATCTCAGTGAATTAGGATTTGAGATGATCTGTTGTGAATGTGAAAGAGTAAGGGTGGACTTGAGAGCTTGGAAAAAGAAGGCAATGTTTGATATAGACGTTGTGAGGAATGAGTAATGTTTTAAAATGTGTAAAACAAAAGAGGACAGCAAAAGGAAAACAATTATATGGAAATACACTTATTGAAATATTAACCCTAACCCTAATACTAATCCAGAGTGTAGCACAGTGTCTGGCATATAGTAGGCACTTAATAAATGTCTATTGATTGATTGACTATTAAAAAAAAAATCTGTGGAGCCCCGTTTAAGATCCCTGTGCCTGCACCATGAACTTCATTTGATAGGAATGACTTAGAAAGATCAGAGGAGAGGAAATGGGATGTGGTGGAAGGAGGAGAGACACCAGGAAATCCGGGTTCTAGTCCCAACTTTGCAACCAATTGGTTGTTTATACCGAGACTCCAGGCAAATCACTTTATCCCTTTGTGCTTCAGTCTCCTCTTGTTATGATGAGATTAGATATAGTATGGTGTGATAGAGGGGCACTGAATTTAGGAACAGAAGACATCGGTGGCTCTCTATTGCTTCCTGGACAAAGTCAACATGGCTTCAATTTACCGTTCCAGTCTTTTTCCCCTTGGCACACTCCACATTTCCCCAAACTAGAATATAGTTGTTTCTCAAACAGGACATCTCATTGTCTGACTCTATGTACTTTTATACATCTGGAAAGCTCTACCTACTCATCTCTACCTATGGGAATTCTCAGATTTCTTTACAACTCCACCTACTGGAAGCCTTCCCTGATCTTCCCAGTTTTTAATTCTCCCCCTTCTTTGATTATCTCCTATTTATTTATCTGTACTCATAGTATATACCCTTCAGTAGGATATAAATTCTTTGAAGGAAAGATAATTTCATTTCTCTTAATATTTCTAGTTCCTAACTACACATAGTAGATATTCAATAAATGTTTGCTAAATTATTTCATTTTTATTAGTCTGTTTTTATCCCTCTCCCTGGACATTTTTATTCCAGAGACTTTGAAAAGCAGCATATTATAGCCGAAAAGAATATTAGTGTTCAAGTTAGAGGGTGCGGGTTGGATTCTGAGATTTACTATTTGCAACTTAATGTGATTTTGGACAAGTTACATTCTCTGGTCTTTAGGTTTCTCATCAGTAAATAGTGAATTGGATTCAGTGATACCTAAGATTCCTCTAGTTCTAAGTCTCCTAAAATTGTGGCCCTTAATGGAGTGAATTTCCATAATCTGACAGTGAATTTACACAGACTACCTCTTTCAGGGTACATAAGGCAGGGACTAGATTGGTGATTTCATTAACATATGTTTCATTATCACATTCCATTCAGCCATTTAAACAAAGATATCTCTCTGCTGATCTGCTCCAGCCCATCTGGACCTGGTCTGTATTTCTATATCTGGGTCTTTCAGAATCCAGGCTTCAGTCCCTTAGGTGAAGTTAATCCATTAATTTTTGGATTTCTGGCCCTAGGGTTCAACTCTGACATTGGCTGTGTGCAAACTAACTAGCCCAGTTAGCCCTCTATATCTCCTGGCTAGTCTTAGAGCCCAGAAGACTATGTTTCAGCTTTACCTCCTATTCAGACATCTAGCCAGGCCATTTCATTGTCTGCATGATGTGGTTACCAATCTCCCCTTTCCTCCCCCGCCCCCCCCCCCCCCAGTCTGGCCAAGACTTCCATCCTCAACTCTACTTTCCACCTTCCTAGAACAAAACATTCATCCTTCATCACTACTCCCCTCCATGTTCAGTCTTCCTCTATTAAAACGTTACTTCTTTTGGGACAAGAATGATCTCTTGTTAAATATTTGTATCCTATTGGGCCTGGTAACACAGGCCTGCAATCTTTACTACCAGGGAGGCAGAGTTTGGTAGGTTTCTTAAGCTCAGGATTTCTGAGCTGCAGTGAGTTAAACTGATAGGGGGTCTATACTAAGCATGACCTTAACATGGTGACCCCTGGGAGCTCCAGGTTGTCTGAGTAGGGGTAAACTGGCCCAGGACAGAAACAAAAAGGTTAAAACTCCCATCCTGATAAGAGCAGGGTTGGCCTATGAGTAGCTCCCTGTACTTTTAGTCCAGAAGAAATAGGGAGCCCTAATGTTTAAATAAACATTATTTGTTTACATTTGTTAAATTCGTTAAAATTTGTTTAAATAAACAAATTTTTATATTCCCCAGTGTTTAGAATAATGCCTGGCACATATTAAGAAGTAAATAAATGCTTTGGTGCATCCATTCTTTTTTAAAGGAGGCAACTCCTAGCCAAGGACACCCCTCTATGAGTTCAAGTTGGCACTTCCTCTGAAACCTATAATCTTTGAGAATGGGTGAGAGCCCCAAGATGATCATTTCTACACCGTCCTGGTGAAATTGCCAGAAATCTACAATCAATCCACGAAGACGGTCTTTTGACTAGTACAAGACATTGTAATACTGCAAATGTTCCTCCAATTTTTATTATTACATAAAGAGAAAAAAGGCACCAAATCAAACAGAGGAAGCCTAGACCTTTAAAAGTGAAGCTAGAAATCTTACATTGCCGCCCTTGGCAATCATAGTATAATGAAAACAACAGGTGCTTTCTGGTTAGGCTCTTTGATTCACTCTTCCCAATACACCCTAGGGATCTATGAGTTTGGTTTCTAAAATATTTTGATAAGAGTACTTGAACATGATTCATTTTCATTGTATTCTCTGTATTTATTTTATGTTGTTAAAAACATGATTCTGAAAAGAGGTCCATGGGCTTCATCACACTGACCACAGGGTCCAGAACATAGAAAAAGTTAAGAACTCCTGGGGTGAGAAGATAAAAAAGAACCTAGATTTTTCTAAAAATCATTTTAACATTTGCCATTTCACTGGAGCCAACTGAACCAGATCCTGAAAGACTTAAATTATCACTGTGAACATTTATACTTTGGAAATCAGTGAAGCCATAAATAAAGGATTGATTTATTGTCTTGTTTATAGTTTAGACCCAGGAAAGTGACAGAGAAAATGTTAACATTGGTTAAACTTAAAAGTGTGTCCTGTGTAATCTGACCTTGAGTTATTTCTGGTGATATTATCCATAGGTCATTTTTTTTTGGAAGGTTGAAGGCAGGGCAGTTGGGGTTAAGTGACTTGCTCAAGGTCACATAGCTAGTAAGTGTCAAGTGTCTGAGGACAGATTTGAACTCAGGTCTTCCTGACTCCAGGGCTGGTGCTCTATTCACTGGCCCCCATCGGTCATTTCTGTAGTGTTTAATGAAAGTCTTAAGTGTTCCCTTCTCCATGGACATCAAAAGACACTGGGAGATTGGGTTGGGGTGGAGGGGGACTGAGCTGGGTTAGCAAAATGATACAGATGAGGGGAAAGAAACAGAAAACATGTTAAGTAAAAGCTGAAAGTGTGTTTTCCAATAGAAGCAATTTGGTTCTAGTTCTCCTTTGTACCCAGAAAGGTCAGAGACTTTGTTCTGTTCTGGACATAGCGGTCATGAGTCAACACATGTTCTCAATAGATCCTGATTTTTGATAGGGAGGCCAAACGGAAGATTTTCTTGGTTGAAAGCCATCTGGTTAAGCCAGGGACAAGAGAAGACAGATGAAATGTGAAAACTGTCTTCAGCCAGTGAGCTGTCCCCTCCATGCTTAGAATTCCTTTCCTTCTCATACTCCCCATGCCCGGAATTCCCCCTCCACTCATCTCTGTCTCCTGACCTCTCTGGTTTCCTTCAAGCCCCCAGCTACAATTTTACCATCTACAAGAAGTCTTTCCAGATCCTCCTTAATGCTGGTGCCTTCCATCTGTTGGTTATTTCCAACTTATTCTGTGTATGTGTATATATGTACATAATACAATTATGTACATAAGTATGTACATACATGTTTGTGTTTGTTCTCCTGTTGTTTCCCTCATTAGGCAGTGAGCTCCTTGAGTGTAGGCAGGGACTTTTTTTTTCTTGTCTTTCTTTTTATCCCTGGGGCTGAACACAGAGCCTGGCACACAGTAGATACTTCATAAATGCTTGTTCACTGACTGACTGAGGAAGAGCTGTTACTTAGAAGAGAAATTAAACTTCTTCTGCTTCGTCCCAGAACTAGGAAGAGCAGGGAGGATTAGATGAAATATTTTCTGCTCAGTTCTGCTCAAAGGACATTATTAAGTAGTGATGTCCAAAAGCAGGTGGGCTGCTTCCATAAGGCTGTGGTGGTTTTTACAGTTTTGGATTTCTTTCATCTGAGGTTCAATAATCGTTTTGGAAGGGCTAAAGTAGAGGAGATTCTTATTAGGGAATGGGATGGAATACAGGCTATCTTTCAATCCAACTCAATCCAACAAGCATTTATTAAATACCTATGATGTGCAAGGTGGGTCCTGGGGCCACAAAGACTCAAATGAGCGTCCTCACTCTCAAAGAGCAAGAAGTCAACAGATAAATAAATATAATAGGAGGAAGGAGAGAGAATGGGCAACTGGGGAGATCAGGAAAGGGCTTGAGTAGGAGATGACCCATATGAGACGGGTCTTGAAAGAATCTGGAGAGTTTAAAAGGCAGAGGTAAGGAGGGACCATAGCAGAAAATGGGACAGTGAGTTCATGGAGCAGCAGATAATCCAGTTTGGTTGGAATGTAGGCTATGCCAAGGTGAGTGATGTGAAATAGCTCTGAGATTCTCTGAGTCTGGTCCTTTCCAACACAATATTTCCTTTGAGATCAGAATGACTTCTATATGTAAATTAGGGGACACAGTGTTGTCAATTAATAAATATCAACAGACAAACATTAAAGGGTCTCTTATGTGTCAGGTACTGTCCTAGGTGCTGGAGATACAAAGACAAAAGTCAAAACAGTCTCTGATCCCAGGGATACTACATCTAGCCAGGAAAGAAAACATATACTTAAATGTGTATACAGAAAATAAAGACAAAGTGATTTGAGGGAAGGGGACTAGCAGCTGTTGGAATGAGGAAAGACTCATGTAAAATGCTTCACTAGGGCCAAGCTGCCAAAGAAACTAGGGATTGTGAGAGACAGAAGAAATTGGAGATTTCATTAGAGACATGCAATGCCAAGGCATCTAGTGGGGAGACAGAATACTATGTCTGAGAAACATCAGGAAGACCACTTTGACTACCATGAGTACCATGACCTAGAAACAGACTGTGTATCTGTTATTAAAGGACCGGTGCAAGTGTGAAGATGTTCACAACCAGAGGGTTGGCCATAGGTGATTTTTTTTTCAGCACAGCAATTCAAGAAGCTGGTCTACTAAACAGTAGGTTGGCTGGAATTTATATATTGGTGGGGCAGTACCCACAGTGTTGGAAAGCAGAGAGACCAATTATACTAGTCCAAGCTAGAGGAGATGAGAGCCTGCACCAGGGTGGAGTCCCTGTGAAAGGAGAGGAGGGGACAGATGTGAGTAATCATGGAAGTCCTGACGTAGATTAATAAAGCGCCTTTTCTGAGAATAGATAAATGTCTTTGTCCCTTGTCAGGATTTTTTAACAGTTATTTTTAAAAAACCTATGTGAACCTTAAGAAATTGGAATCCCCCTGGGAGCTCAACAAAGCCTGGGCAGATATGTGATGAATTCACAAACAAACCTAGAGGAAAGGACATTGATTTCTACCCTCAAAGCAATAGTACAAAAAATAAACAGAGAAGGCCTTCGCTCCTGCCATTGAACTGGAGCCAGGAACAGATGTGCAAGGGGCCGCTGTTTCTAAGGATGAGATTTTCTTTGTGTTGTGACTGCAGGTGACGGGCCTGTGAGATTTCTGGCTGAACTTTTAAGGTTCCAGGCTTCCTCTCTTTGCTTTGATGGTCTTTACTCTGTGTGAAATAACAAAAATGGGAGAGGCATCAGAGTATGGGAAAATGGTAAAAATTCATGTCAACTCTGACTAGAATGTGTCTCAAACCAGGTGAAAGTACACGAGACCTCTATTAACAAAGAACATGCCTCTGCCATCTTTAACTCTTCCCTCTCTCCTGCTTCCCTGTTAAGACCCTCAGTTCTGTTTTCATAACACCCTTCTCTCCACTCATTCTCCACCCCCTCAGGTTGGGCCCTCATCCACTCTAGCTGAGACTAGCGTCTCTAACTGGTCTCTCCCACCTCTGATTTTCCCTTCTCTCATCTGCTTTTTACAATTCAGACTTTGATATCTTTTATATCCTTGTTTCACCAGACTTCGCCAAGCTCCTAAAGGAGTAAGATTCCCCACTCTCTGCTTTTCAGCTCCCTTTTATGTTCTATTCGCATTAGAATGTAAGCTCCTCGAGGTCAGGAACTGCCTTTGTTTTTGCTTGTTTTTGTATCCATAATAGCACAGTGTCTAACTTATAGTAAACACTCAATGACAGTCTACTTCTTTACATACCTTCCCCTTTGAGACTTCCCTAGTAACAAAGAAAAAAGAAACAGTTCGACAAAGTCAATTAAGGCCACAAACAGCAAATGTATATTCTGCAGTCATAGGCCCTCACTTTCCTATGGAGAGGCTGTCCAATCTTTTCTTCACAGTTTCCAAGGTAATTTTTGTACTACACAGTTGTAACTACATTAATTCTCCTGATTGAAAGCCATTAATAACAGAGGACAGCTAGGTGGCACAGTGGATAGAGCAATGGGCCTGGAGTCAGGAAGACCTGAGTTCAAATCCAATTTCACATTCTTGCTAGTTGTGTGACCCTGGGGCAAGTCACTTAACCTGTTTATCTTAGTTCCTCTTCTATCAAACAAGCTGGAGAAGGAAATGGCAAACCAGTATCTTTCCCAAGAAAACCCCAAATAGAGTCATGAAGAATTGGACATGACTGAAAAATAAAAATAATCAAAATCAAATAACTCTCTGTTTACTAAAGGACAAAATGCGAACTCTTTTAGCTTATTTTTAAGAGGTAAGGGAGGCCCCGATCGCGTTAACTGAAAAGTACTATCCTCCTTCTTAAATTCTCCAGTAACATTTTGCCTGAACCTTTCCTTTGCGATCCCATTCTCCCTTCTATTACATTTACCTTGAGTATAAGACGTACTCTTAATGACAAGGGACATATTGGGCTCCACAGTTTACAAAGTGCTTTATAAACACCTCATTTGATCCTCACAACAACCTTCCGAATTAAGTAGGACCAGTTTCTATTTTACAGATAAGTAAACAGAGGCTAAAGTTAAGCAATCTGCTTATGGTCAAACAGCTTGCAAAAATTTGGAAATCTCCAGATCCCAGATCTGTGCTTTTCCCACTAAACTTACCTTGATAGAATGTAAGCTCCCTGAGGGCAGGGACTGTGGTATTTAAAAAGGTCATTGAATCCACAGTCCCCAAAAGAAAGTCTTGCTCATTGTAGGGGCTTGTTTATTGATTTGAATTTGGGATCAATAGTAAAAGGGACCTAAGCACTTAAAGGGACGTGTCCTGGGGGCCTGGAGATTGTTGTAGACCAGTGGTTCTCAACTTTCCTAATGCCATGACTCTTCAATATCTGCATATGGGCGGACCCGCCTGGAGATGAATAGAGGAGTCGTGTCTCGGTTCCTAAGACCATCAGAAATATGTGTTTTCCGATGGTCTTAGGCGACCCCTGTGACCCCTGTGAAAGGGTCGTTTGACCCCCAAAGGGGTCATGACCCACAAGTTGAGAACCGCTGTCGTAGACAAACTGGTACTCAAACTAACTTCTACCACACCTACTAGGTGCATAATAAGACTTGATATCAGAGGGTGCTATTTTTTTTAAAGGGGTCATCCCTTGAGTAACTACTTAGAGGCCTACTCACTGAATGGGTGCTATCTTACTCAAAGTGAGAACCTGAAAAGGCCTTAGCCTAAAAGAGCCAGGGTCTCCCATTGCATTCTGGGCCATCTCCAGTCATCCCGATGAACATCTGGCCACTGGATCCAGACGACTCTGGAGGAGAAAGTGAGGCTAGTGACCTCCCACAGCCCTGCCTCACTTAAATCCAAGTCAACTGCAAGTCATGTCATCATCTTCCTGATGTCATGATCCTCTTCAAGAACAAACACAACAAGAAGAACTAGATGCAAGTTATTGATTAGTTATTAATGGATTATCAGAGGTAGGCAACCTGTACCCTCAAGGGCACACGTGGACCTCTAGGTCCTCAAGTGCGGCCCTTCGACTGAATTCAAACTTCCCAGAACAAATCCTTTCATTATTATTATTATTATTATCATTATTATCATTATTACATTCCATCAAAGGGCTGCACTTGAGGACTAGAGGGTCACAAGTGGCCTTGCGGGTGGTGGAATGTTCTGCACCTCTGGATTAGATTATAAACTCCTTGAGGGCAGGGACTGTCTTTTGCCTCTTTTTGGATACCCCTCCCAGTGCCTGGCACATGGAAGGGGCTTAATAAATGTTTCCTGTTTAATAAATGTTTATCGATTGATTCCTCTTTTGTTTCTGCTACTGCTTTTCCAGCCACTTAGCTGCCTTTCCGTCAGCTGGTCGTTGGCCATTGCTTCCCTCCCTCTGCAGCTCTCACAATCAGCTGGGACGTGGCCTCCAGAAATCCTAGGTATTTTTCCCCCTTTCCCAGCAACCCAGTGGTAGTTTCATGAGCTAATAAGGAAGAGTTCATTCAACAGTGCTGTTCTTTTTTAACTCAGTGGGAAGAGATTGTATGTAGGCCAGAGTGTGTGGGAAAGCTTTTTTTCATCTGCAGCAGAATGGAAGGTCTCTGCAGGCCATTTCCTTTATGGTTTGTTTGTTCGATTGCTTCTGTAATGCTAGGCCTTAGCACCCATACCTTAGAACCCAGTAAAAGCTTGCTAGATCCTTACTGAATGTGTTGGATTTGCTGGCGTGTGACTCTCCCCAGAAGGTAGCATAGCTCATCAGTACTGGTCAGCAACCTCTCCTTCAGCAACCAGAAGCAATTAAACTCCATTAGTTTTTAGAAAAGTACCTTGAGAACAGGAGTTATGAAACACTCTTCCCTTTCAGACCCCAGATCCCCAATGCTGGTTAGCTAATAATGAAAATAGCTAACACACAAATATATGTGTATATATGTATATATGTATGTGTGCATATACATACATATATATTCATATCCTGTGCTAAGCATTTTGTAAATATTATCTCATTTCATCCTCACAATAACCTTGGAAGGTGAGTACTATTATTATCCTCATTTTATAGATAAGGAAACTAAGGCAAACAGAGGTTGAGTGATTTTCCCAGAATCACAGTAAGTGTCTGAAGTTAGATTTGAACTCAGGTCTTCCTGCCTTCAGGCACACATGACTTCAGGATCAGATGTAACTGAAAGTTTGGTTACTTATAATTATTAATTAATATAATTGGTAACTGGATAATTAATTAGAACCCACAGCTAATCGAAGAATATCTCTTTATCAAAGAGCCTGGGCTTCTTCCCTCACAAAACTTCTTAGCTTTATGTGGCCTCTGATTATAAAACCCAAATCTTTGAGTTTAAATAGAATATTTTCCTCAGTGAAAGGATTATTATCTTCCCTTGACATATCAGGAAAATGAGACTCAACTAACATGCCAAGATTTATCTTATTTTATTTTTTGCTTTTTGGAAGGGGAAGGCAGGGCAATTGGGGTTAAGTGACTTGCCCAAGGTCACACGGCTAGTTTTTGTGTGTGTTTTTCACGTGTCTGAGGTCAGATTTGAACTCAGATGCTCGTGACTCCAGGGCCGGTGCTCTATTCACTTTGCCACCTGGCCACCCCAACATGCCCACCTTCATGGCCCCCAGCAGATGAGTGTCAGAGCTGGGATTCCAACTCGAGTTTTCTGGACTCCCAGCCCCCACTCTTCCCACCAGACCAGACTCCCTTCAGAATGTTCCTGCTCTTGAAATTCTGCTACTTACTGGAACAAACTGAAATCTCACTCTCAAGGACGCCAGCTGAGGGATTATGCCTCCTGAAACTAGTGTGCTCTTTCCAGAACCCAAAGTTACATTTTTATCTCTTCCTTCTCCCTTCTTACCCTGTGGTAGAGGAGGCAGGTTATCAGAAGGTCTGAACAATCTGTAAACTGAACGCTAGAGACGAATCAAGAGTGTGTTGTTATCTTATGACCTAGTCCCGGTTTTTTTATGTTTGTTTGTGGGTTGCTTTTTTTTGTGTGGGGGTGGGAGGTGATAGTGATATAGATTATATAAATTCTAATAAGCAATCCCTGATTCCCTTGAAAATACTTTCTTTACAGCTCAGTTTTATGCTTTTCTGCTCTTTGCAGCTCAGTATAGTACCCTCTTCTCCTAGAACGTGAAAATCAAGTTCTGTCCATTCTAACTTTGCTCTTGATCACAGAATTTGGAACAGAAGGGGAATCCCTAGATCCCTAGATCCTAGAATCCCAGAACTGGAGCTAGAAGGGCTCTTTGAGGCCATTTAGTCCAATTTCCCATTTTACACATGAGGAAACTGAGTTGGAGAGAAGTTAAGTGATCTATCCGGGATTATATAGGCCTTGTAGTATCATCATTGGGTCAAACATCTGAGGCCAGATTTGAACCCATGTTCTCTGACTCCAGGTGACACAGTGGATAGAGTCTGGAAGTCAGGAAGGCTTGAGTTCAAATCGTGCCTCAGAGACTTAGTGGCTATGTGTTATGGGAATCTGAAGATCTTCCCTGCCCCTAGGCCCTTTGCTAAAGTGGCTACGTGACTCTGAGGACCCTTGGATATTTGAAAGTATACTCTGTTCCCTAATAGGCTGAATGTGGTCACGTGGAGCCTGTGGCGCC
>CM053581.1:43872855-43971166 GCA_028627135.1 Pseudochirops cupreus
ATTTTGAGTTGCTTTCCTTTAGAAAAGCAGATCTAAGAACCTGTGCTAGTAGCTGCCCTAGGTATGCTAGGGTGCTGGCTGATACACTGTGTGACCCTGGGCAAGTCACTTAACCCTGTTTGCCTCAGTTTCCTCATCTGTCAAACGAACTGGAGAAAGGAAATGGCAAACCACTCCAATGTCCTTACCAAGAAAACCCCATGGAGAGCCAGATACAACTGAAATGACCCAACAGCAACAGTGAAAGCTTCTGACTCTGAGATGCAGCTTTTCCCACTATACCATTTTGAGACCCTAAGGTGAGAAGACCCATTGCTTCATTTTACAGATTAGGAAACTGAAGTCTGAAGAAGTTAGATCATTTATTCCAAGTCACACAGTCAGAATCTGAGCCCAGGTCCTATGATGTCCCTCTTTCCAATGTTGCCAAACTGATGTGTGAAGTTCACTTATGAGAAAACAGAGAAAACAGGCTGCTAAGGTTTTATGTTTATGTTTTATGCTTAGCATTTGAACAAAGAAAGGGACTTTGGGAACGAAATTTGTCTCCATAAAACCCTTTCACTTTCTCCTTTCTCAAACCAGTGAATTCAGCTAGAACATTAAAACTGAAAAAAAAGACATTTCTTACCATATCATCAAGAACAACAAACATGCTTTCAGGTGGATAATATCCTATGTTAACCTTAAAGGAGTTCCGCCTTGACCACAGAATAAAGAAGCAGTTTGATATATGGAATGGTTAATTCACATGAACAACAATACACTCTGCTTAGCAAATCACCTTCAAAAGCAGGGATTCTTCACTCCAGGTCCATGAACTTACAACAATTTTTTTTGATAATTTATTCTCCACTAATTGGTTTTCTTTGTAATTCCATCTGATTTTGTTCATTTATGAACATGACTTTGAGAAAGGGTTCAGGGGCTTCACCAAGTTGCAAAGGGGACCGGGATGAACAAAAAGGCTAAGAGTCCACGTTCCAAAGGCTCGTTAAAACTTTGTTTCACGATAGGTAAAAGATAAGAAACTTACAACTGTTGGAAAAGCAAAAATTCAGGAAGTGGAATTCTGCTTTGGGAAAGTATTTCCTAACTTTTCCAAACATACAGAAAGGAAACAATATAGACCTGGGCAGAATGGGCCCGTAGCAACTCCTGTCTTTAAGTATAGCATGATAGAAAGAAAATACACATTTCATATGCGGGTATGTGTATGTATGGATGTATATCAGACTTTTTGATCAAGATGGTCTTCTTGTTACAGAAATAATTGCAAGTTATTGTGTGGTAAGTGCTGTAAGAGAGGTATAAACAGTACTATGGGGTTTAAACAATGGAGCGTTCACCTTCATCTGGAGCAATCAATAAAGGCTGCACGGAGGCGGTGGCACCAGTTGAACTTTGAAGGAAAGATAGGCCTTCATCATGTGGGAATGTGGGGGGAGACATTTCAGGCAGAGGAAAAAGTGTCAGCAAAAGCAGGAGGCGGGCATCCATGTGTCACTGTCACTTACCCACGAGGCTGCTCCCCAGACTGAGACTTGACTGTATTCAGCCTGAAAGAAGGAATTTAGAAGTGCTCCCCCTCCTTCTTGGCCTGTGGATCAAACGCTGAATATTCTTATGTCAGAAAGAGTTCATCTTAAAACAGGAATTTGGTTACTTTGGAGACTACATGTACACCATTGAGAACGGTGAGGAAAAAAAACCCAACAAACCAGTTGGGTCAAAAACCAAAGTTGTAACAAGGTTAATAGATGGCTGTTGCTTATCAACTAGTAAAGAACAAATATTTGCATGATAAAGAATTTCATGACTAACAAACTTTTGGGTAAATATTCATAATCAAATCTGTCTTTACACACCCAGTCCAAAACCCAGCAGAATCAGGAATCCCAAGCTTTTGCTCTATCTTTGTCCAAATAGCTGGACCATGGTGGGTCCCATTTTATTTCCAGCTTTTTGGTCAGTTGACTTTGGTCCTGTAGCATATAGAGAAGTGGGGGTGAGGGTGGGGGTCCATTCTAAATAGGAACCTCTTCTATGACATCTTAAATGGGCATCCAGCCTCTGTTCAGAGACCTCTAGAGATAAGGAGTTAAGTGAAATAAACTTTATCTTTGAAAAGGAGGTAGAATGCCCATTTAAAAAAATTTATTGACTTTTAGTTTACAACATTAAGTTCCACAATCCCTTGAGTTTCTCATTTTCTCCCTCTCTTTTTCCTCCCCCCTCCCTCCCTCCCACCCATGGCGGCATGCAATCAAGTATAGGATCTGCAAATATCTTCACATTAAACTTTAGTCAAGTTGTAAAGGATTACAACCAAAGGAGTGAACAATGAGAAAGAAGAAACAAAACAAAAAAAGAGAGAAAGCAAGTAGTTTGCTTCAATCTGCATTCAGACTCCGTAATTCTTTCTCTGGATGTGGATATCCCTTTCCATCGTGAGTCTTTTGGAGTTGTGTTATAACCTTGCATCGCTGAGAGGAGCCCAGTCTATCAAACTTAGTTGTCACAAATACAACATGTTTATAATTGCATACAAAGTTCTCCTGGTTCTGCTCTCCCCACTCAGTATCAGTTTATATAAGTCTCTCCAGGATATTATAAAATCCGTCTGCTCCTCATTTTTTACAGCACAGCGATTCTCAATTTGTGGGTCTGGACTCCTTTGGGGGTCGAACAACCCTTTTACAGGGGTCACAGGGGTCTCTGAAGACCATCGGAAAATACATATTTCTGATGGTCTTAGGAACTGAGACACAGCTCCTCTATCCATCTCCAGGTGGGTCCACCCACACGCAGATATGCCCATATACGAGAATTAAAGGGTTGTGGCATTAGGAAGGTTGAGAACCACTGTTACAGCACAATAGTATTCCATTACATTCATATACCACAACTTGTTTTGTCATTTCCCAGTTGATGAATACTCATTTTTTCTTTTTAGTTCTTTTTAACTTTTTAATTTCGGGGCTTAAAATTGTACCTCTTAACACATTTCTTAAAAAAAAAGACAATTTCTGGAAAATTAAGAATACTGGAGTTGGAGAAGATCCATGGAAATAGCATCCCTTCTCCCCATTATCTCACTATCCCTACTTTCAGCCTAGCCCCCAAAGACATCATGAAGGAGAACAAACCCTGTAAAGAAAGGGTCCTCCCATCCTCAACACTAACCTCTAACAAACTGCTGTTGATCATTGGTAAAGCCAAGAGCCCCAGTAATGGGGGCTTCCAGCCCTGACCCCACAGTCATCATCCCCTAGGAACAACCTTCATGGAGATGTGACTTGGCAACAATTGCTTCTGTAGCACTGTCATCCTGCTTCCTTAGCAGCCAGCTCCTAATGACCTGGAAAAGAAGGTTCTCCCTATCAAACTCCTTGGCACTGTCAGAGAGCTCCACATCAGAAACAGATGTGACTTTGTTAGTGAAAATCACATTAAGGAGGATGCATTACCATCCGCATCAATGCCATACCCTAAGGACAACAGGACTTTTCATTGGAAAACTTCTGCAGGTCTTCTCCCTAATACAAGATGAGCTCACTGAAAGCAGGAGCAAGCTGACAAGTCAGTGAGCATTTATTAAACATCTACTATGTGCCAAGGGGGAAGTTAGATGGTGCAGTGAATAGAGTACTGGAGTCAGGAGGACCCGAGTTCAAATCCAGCCTCAGACACTTACTTGCTTTGTGACCTTGGGCAAGTCACTTAACCCTGTTTGCCTCAGTTTCCTCATTTGTAAAATGAGCTGGAGAAGGAAAGGGCAAATAGCTCCAGTATCTTTGTCAAGAAAAACCCCAAATGGGGTCACGAAGAGTTGGATGTGTTTGCAATTACTTAACAACAAATATGCCAGGCACTGTGCTAAATGCTAGAGGTACAAAGAAAAGAAAACAAAGAAACCACCATCAACTAAAAACACACTAGTACCAGCTTTCACAAAGCTCATAGTTTAATGGGAGAAAATGATGTATAAATAACTATGTACAAACAAGCTACAGAAAGGACAAATTGGGAATAATCAACAGAAGGAAAGCACTAGAATTAAGGGGATAGGAAAGGTTTCCTGTAGGGAGCTTTAAAATTGCTAAGGGCATCAAGAAAGATGAAAACAGTAACTGCTACCAAGGTGCTGGCATTCTATTGGAGGACGAAACAGCCAAACAATTATTCATTTGAGATATATACAAATAGGGGAGGGCTAGTAAATGTTTGACAATCAGCTCTCTGAAAACCTCTCAGCACCCTTTGACGTTTAACCTGCATTATTAACATTTCCCCCATCAGTTTCTTAAATCCAAACAAAAGCACAATGAATCAAGCCCTGATGTATAGTTTGTCAATTTCTGAACTGTGAATTTTCATACTGCAAATTTAACAATCAGCTCAAAGAGCTGGGTCCATTGTATAACATAAAGTAAATTGGAAGTAATCTCAGAGGGAAGATACTTTTCCATTTTTATCTGCAACATTTAGTATGGTGCTCTGCATATATTAAATGTTTTTTCATTCATTCATTCATGAACAAATTAAACTAGATGAAATCTATGTTCCCAACCAGTTCTAACTCATTCAGTAGCTGTTCAGGGAATGCAGAATCAAAGTGAAATGTAAAATGTCTAATTAGCAGCCCTTTGAACTGCTTTCTGTGTTGATGTGATTTAAGTATAAGCCTCCCAGTAGATTTTAAGAAGCATTTTAACTTTCTGAATCTTGTTTTAAGTTTGTTTTTGTCAAATTTGAATGCTCCATGGTTGGGATTTCTTTTGTATAGGAGTAATTTACTTGTCTGAGACCTGATTTATATTGTACATCAAGCACCCTTTACTCCCACTTTTTTGGGGGAACCCTGAGACATAACCTAAGCAATTCCTGAAACCATCCCCGGGCTCCAGGGTAGGTAGGGGTTTAACCAGCTGAAGAGTTTGAGAACAGGGTACTTAGCCCCATCTCATTAGAAGTCAGGCTCCCCAGGACTGAGTCTTGTCCAAATCACATGCTTAGATAAAACATAGGTAATGGACTCTGTACCCGAGCCCCAGTGATCCCAGCAGGAGTTCCTTAAGATTAGACTACCAATGAATGATGTAAAAATAATTTCTTTAAATAAAAAAAAAAAGTCACAAAATGCTTCTACCAGTAGGTGGCAGGCTTTGCTAGCATTCTGTGCTTAACAAGGCTGCTTATTCATTGAAATACTGGGCAAAATGGGATTGAGATAAATTTACATTATGGAAGCTAGAGATTTAAAATATAAATATTGGGATAGGTCATCAGCTGTGGTGACCTCAGGAGAACTGCATGGAAATACAGCATTGCATTGTGAAAAGAGCACAGAATCTGGAGTCTGTTGACTCAACTTCAAATTTTAGCTTTGCTCCTTAGTATCAGTGACCAAGGACATTCACATCCTCTCTCTGGGCCTCAGTTTCCTCACCTGTCAAATGAAGCAGTTGGATTCAATGACTTCTAAGGCCCCAATCCAGCTCTATAGCTAGGATACTATGAACAGATGACTAATTTGCATGGCACTGTTCTTTCTATACTCAGTAGATTTCATGCATGGACATAGTCTGCAATCAGAGGGTTGGAAAGCTGGTTGGGTTATCCATGTTGCTGTGTCCAGGAGGCCAAGGGAATAAAACATTCCAGCTCTTAAGTTTCATGAGAGGAGGAATAGTGGCTCATAGCATAAACTTTGTAAAGGCTCCAAGGAATAGTAGATGCTTGCTCATTTCAGACCTTTCCCAACACACATCAAGTAAAAAAAGTAGTTACTGAGGAGCTCTTTTCTAATTTCTAATCCAGAACTGGTATTCATATGCAATCATGGTAGTAGCAGTTTATTACTAGCCCTCCCCAGGATACCTTGATAGTAGAATCACTGTCCTCCTTGAGGGTACTTATAGTGGGGAGAAACTTTGGCTTCTTGGCCAGACAGGACCTCGTCATTTCCTGGCCATTTCCCAACATCCTCCCCCTTCCTTCCTAATTTCCCTCCATTTCTAGTTTCCTTATGTTCTGTCTCCTTAATGGCAAGGACTGTCTTGCTTGCTTGCATCTATTCCCCCAGAGTTTAGCACAGTACTATAGTTAAGTTTTTAATTAATGCTTTATCATTAATCTTTCATCCATTCTTGTCTCCGGGTTACCTCATCGCCCCACTTCCTGACAAATATATTCCTTAAAGGACATATTTGGACACTGTGAGTCCTTGGGGGCATCCTACATCTACAATAAAACTTCTGGTACAGCCCTTCCATTCTTTATGAAAATTCCACTCCTTCCTTTCAGGTGTGTAATAGGCAAAAGCTGACCTGTTGTTGGTCAGTCAGAAGTTGGTCCTGTTCCAGTATTGGTAACGAGTCTTCAGTGTTTATGTTTCATATTTGGGGGAAGTACACAGGTTCATAGACTCTGCACTCATCTTTCTGTTTTGTTTTTTTTTAAGTTTACTATTTTATAAGGCATTTTTAAAAATACAAGTTGATTTTCAAGATCTTTTAAAATTTGTCTATAGTGAACTTTTAAAATTCCTTTGTATCAAGTCTGTTTTCTGAAGCCCATCTGTCACAGGTTTCATCTGCATAAAGATTTGCAGGTTAGGCATAATAAAATGGCAGGTACAAATGGAAAACAAAACCAAACTAACAATCCCAAAGCCAGCTTTTTTGACCAACTTCAGAGTCACCCCAGCCACAGTGGGGTAATTTAGACACGATAATATTTGAGGGAAGTAAATGGCAACAATGTAACGTCAGGGTAGACAATAACAGCTAAGCCTTATTCAAATATTACTCCACCCAGCATGTACCCTCAGGTGTTCTTCCGTGCACAGGGTTATGGTTTTTGTGGGAACGGGTCCATTCTTAATGCCTTATGGGAAAAGAACTCAGAACTGGCATCTCTGATCTCTAGGGATCAAAGGGACTCCTGGCTGGGCTGCAGAATTGGGACCATTTAGAATGGCACATTCTTTTTAGAAACACCATCCTGTCCAGTAGAAGCGCCTTGGACGTGAACAAGTCTCATCGCACTGGGTTTGAGCTTTAGCGTTAGGTCAGTTGTTCATTTAAGGGTCTGTCTCCTCCTCGGTAAAATGAGGGGTGGGGTGGACTACATTTGTAATTTCTGCGAATGAGATCGGAGTAGAATGAAAATTTCTGGAGGGCAGAGGATGTCACACACGTCTTTGGGTTCCCAGTAATTGGGAAAAATCAAAGCGAGGGCCCTGTCCTTAGCACAACGCTTTAAGAGATCTTTATTGACTGACAAGTAAGTTTCTGGAATGAATTTAAGTGACTCGATCAAGCAGTTATTAAAAACTTAATAATCTAAGTGCTAGGGATAAAAGGTAGTTATGGGACTCTCTCATAACGCCGAATCAATCTCAAGAAGTTTTCATTCTAATGTTAATTCTATTAATGTTTTTTTTTCATTTTCATGTTAATGGCAACACTAAGGCCCACCCATGGCGCTCCTCACTCATCTTCCTCCCATCCAAGCCCTTCTCTCATATCAATACCAGGGATCCCAGAGCACTCCTCACTCATACCCCGCCACCATCCAAGCCCTTCTCTCATTAATATCAATACTAGGGGTCCCCCCCCCCCCATAGCGCTCCTCACTCATACTCCCCCCCTCCCCACCACTCCACTTTCCACCCCGGGGCAGTTCAAGGCTAGGCGCGCGCCTGGGCGTTGGGGGAAGTTCAGAGAGAGAACAATGCTTCCATGTGGCCCGGTGGGGGAGGTGAGGGCGGGGCAGGAGGTTCCCCCCCCCTTGGCTGGAGCGGCACGCGGGAAGGGGGCGGGGAGGAGGGGAGTGGCGCCACGTGCTCCTACTCGGTCCGCAAGAGCCGCGTGGGCGCGCAGCCACCCGGGCCGCGGTAGGGAGCCACGGCAGCGCCGGAGCGCACTTCCCCTCCCCTCACCGGCCCCCAGCCCCGTCGTGCGGGGGGCGGGGCGTAGAGCGGGAGGGGATCGCGCCCTGCACCTGTAGGAGGTGCGCGGCCCCGCCCCCGCCCCCCGGCGCCCGGCTCGGGACACAAAAGGGCGGGCGCAGCCGCAGCAGCCACACGGCCGCCGCGCCTCCCGGACTCGTCCCTCCCTCGCTCCTCCCTTCCTCCCTCCCTCCTTTCCAGCTCCACCGGCAGCCGGGTCCGCCGCGCTCCCGCCGCCGCCGCTGCTCCGGCTCGTCACGGACCCGGCCTCGGCATGAGCAGCGCGCCGCACCAGCGCCGCTCCGCCGGCCCGCCCGCCGCCAGCTCCGGCCTGGCCGCGGCGGCGCCGGCGCCCAACGAGGACTCCGATTCCCGGGAGAAGATGCTGCGGCGGCAGAACGGCAGCGGCGGCGGGCGCGGGGACGAGGTGGACGGCGACGAGGGCGTGACGCTCCAGCGCTCCATCACGCTGCTCAACGGCGTGGCCATCATCCTGGGCACCATCATCGGCTCGGGCATCTTCGTGGCGCCCACGGGCGTGCTCAAGGAGGCCGGCTCGCCCGGCCTGGCGCTCGTGGTATGGACCGCCTGCGGCGTCTTATCCATCGTGGGCGCGCTGTGCTACGCCGAGCTGGGCACCACCATCACCAAGTCCGGCGGCGACTACGCCTACATGCTGGAGGTGTACGGGCCGCTGCCCGCCTTCCTCAAGCTCTGGGTGGAGCTGCTCATCATCCGGCCCTCATCGCAGTACATCGTGGCGCTCGTCTTCGCCACCTACCTGCTCAAGCCGCTCTTCCCCAGCTGCCCGGTGCCCGAGGACGCGGCCAAGCTCGTGGCCTGCCTCTGCGTGCGTGAGTGTGGGGTGGGGGTTGGGGCCCGGGAAGGAGGGCGGGAGGGCGCCCCTACCCGACCGGCTCCTAGGGGGCACCCCTAGAGGGATGAATGGGTGATTGGCACGCCCCCGGAAAGTGCCCCCCGCCGTGCTGCCCCCCAGAGCGAAAGAGGGACTCTAACCGAGCCCCTTGAAAGTGCACCCTCTAGAAGAGGACAGGTTAAGAATGGGTGAATGAATGATCAGTACACCCTCAAAGTGTCCATGCTGCGCAGCTTCCCCCCCCAGAACGAAGGAGAGAGGAACTCCTCTAACCGCCTCCTTCCGCAGTATCCCCACCTCCTCCGAGAGGCTGGTTAAGAATGAATGAATGAAAGAATGATTGACACACCCCTAGAAAGTGCCCATTCCGTGCTGCTCTGCTAAGGAATGAATAAATGAGTGAATGAATGACTCACTCCTTCCTCCATTCCCCCCACTCCCCTCCCCAGCACATTCAGTTAAGTGCCCATCCCGTGATGACCAGCTGAGAATGAATGACCAAAGGAAGGAATAACAAACTTCTCCACCCCCTCCCACTTTTCCCCCCTCCCCTCATGAACACAGTAAATGCCTAATAAATGCTGGCTCTAGGCAGCTAAAGAACCAGCTGACTTCTCAGGCTCCCCAAGCAACAGTAAGCACGGAATCAGTGTTGACTGGCTGGCTGACCACCGAGGGCCTTTTCTCTCCCTCCTCTCTCTCTCTCTCCCTTTCTCCTTCTCTTGCTCCCCTTCTCTCTCCTCCTCTTTCCCTTTCCACCCTTCTTCCCTCTCTCTCTTTCTCTCCCCCCTCCTCCTCCACCCTGAAAGCTCCCAATAAAGGCCAGCTAACTGAACAACTCATCCACTCCCCCCAATAATAAATGCTTACCAAATGACTGACCCACTGACCCCCTCCACCTTCATAATAAAGCTTAATTAAATGCTCTGATGAATGATTGACTCCTTTCCCTCCCTGCTTAATAAATCCTAGTTGACTCATTATTTACCTTCTTCCCCTCCCCCCCAAGCACTTTTGTCTGTTATTCCACCCCCTATCCCATGGATATTCATTCCCATGAGATGCCCATGTGCAGGATTCCCACTCCACACATGATTCTACTCCTAGACCCCATTCTTGAGTCTGACACCCTTTGGATACTCTCCCTCAGGCAGTGGTGGTTCTGTATGGCTTAAGGACCTGATGGATGGAACAGTCAGTCCACAGCTGTTTACTTAAACTCAGAGGAGATCAGGTACTGTGCCATATAAATCCTGTTTGGGGATGCAAAGACAAGCAGAGTAGCTCCTGCCCCTCCAGGAGCCTTCATTCTGATGGGGGCAACCATAGGAAATAGCAAGCAGAATGGAAGGAGTTCCTTTGGCTCAGCCTGGGTTTTCTTCCTTGTCAAGGAATGATCCATAGTCATGGATTGATTGGCCCTTTTCCGGTCCCCTTAAAATGTGTGCAATACTGCTTCTTCCCTAAGACGTTTATCCTTCTCTCTTTGCTCTGTCTGGAATTTTCATTCTTCATTCCCTGCCTCTCACCTCAGCGAGGAGTCAGTCACCTCATTTGCTTATCTTGAAGAAAGGATATGAACCTGGTTTTCTTTTACCTTGCCAAAGGCTGCTATAGGCCTCCACTCCCTTTTTCTGGAAGAAACTGGCAGTCTTGGTGGGCTTTTTACCATGTGATGTGTGATACTGGTAATTTTTTGTTTAAAGGGGGGAAAATGTTTTTTTTCTGGAGAGCTTTTGAGCTGCAGAATTTTTTGTTTTATTTTAGAGGGAGATGGGGTGGGTGTGGAGGAGAGAGGTGCTCACTGTACCTGGAAGAGAAGTCCCAGTGACAGCCGACAGTGCGTTTGTTGATTCTTTCTGCCTGTTCTTCCTGCCTTTAGGGAGGTGGAGGGCTCTAAACCAGCTTGTCTGGAGTTGGTAACTTGACTTTTAAACTAAGTCATAGATCCTAGTATTGTTCTTGGAAGGAATTGGGGGAAGGCAGTAAAAGAGTACAGTGCTGAAAGTGGAACGTCTCACTCCCTTCCCGAAAAGGGGAAGAAAACTGCTGGCAGAATGGCCTTTATTCTCTGGAGGTCACATAGATTGCATCATAGCCAGGTGCCTATTAGGTGTGAATATGATATGATACATGTGTTTTATTTGGTCATAAGGACCTTAGAGGTCATTTGGTCTGATCCTCTCATTTTATAGATGAGGAAACATTCACCAGAGGTTGTCCTGAATAATAGTTACCAGTTATATAGCACTTTGCAAATCTCATTTTATCCTCAGAGCAGCCCTGGGTGATAGGTGCTATTATTATCTTCTTTGTACAGGTGAGGAAACTGAGGCAGAAAGTGGTTAAGTGTTGGAGAGCAGATTTAAACTTGGGTCTCTGAGTCCAGGTCCAGTGCTCTATCTGCTGTATCACCTGGCAAACCTCCATGTAAATCCCTATATAAATGATTTGTCCAGTGTCCTGCCTCAAGGTCCCAAGGGGAGTAAGCTGAGATTTGAACCTAGGTTCTTTGTCAGATCCAGGGCTCTTCAGTTTCAATGTTCACTCTCTGGTATTAGCAGTTCCAGGTCCAGTTTCAGGGCATGACCATTTAGGATACCCCCTGGCACCCTAAAAAAGCCATCCATTTAGGATTGACTTCTTTGGTTGTGCACCCCCTGATGATTCAGTGCTTTTGATTTCCTTCAAAGCCCTGGAAATACAAATATGGAAAATCCCGGAGTCTGCACCCTTAAGTAGTATACAGTTTATGTAGCTGGGGGACGGGGGCCAGAGGTACACTCTTCTAGGTGGCTGTGGTATCAAGAAGAGGTCAAGGCAGAGGGATGTGTGAGGAAAGAGCTTGAAGCTGGGGGATAGTGGGAAGCTTCTGCAGATGGAAGTGGGCGTGCTTCCTGAGGGGGACCCTGAAGGGAGAGAAGGATTTCACTGCTAGGGGGCGCCAGGCTAGGCAAGCAGGTACTTTAAGCTAGGAAGCCACAAGTGCTAGGTTTTAAAGCCCCATGGATGGACAGTCTTAAGTGCCACAATCCAGAGGTGATATTTTATTCTAAAGGAGGTAGGGAGCCGCTGGAGCTTTTTGACATGTAATTGTGGTGGTTGGGTTTCTTTTTCTTGTAAAAATTTCCAATTCTTTTTAAAGTTGAAGCTTGTATAAAGACCTAAAAAATAGTAGCTAGGATTTCTATAGCACTTTAAGGTTTCTAAAGTGCTTTACAAATTATCTCCTTGGATCCTCACGATAACCCTTGGAAATCAGCATGCTGAGTGACTTGCCCAGGGTCATATAGCTAGGCTAGATTTGAATTCGGGTCCAGCATTCTATCTACTATACTGCCTAGTTGCTAGATAACTCTATGATACAACACAACCAAATATTTCTGATTTATTCCCATTGGTAGCTGTCTTCTGATTGAAGAGTCTATCTTACCCTTAAAGTCTTTAAAAATACCAGTTTATAGCACTTGAATTTGTGGCTCAGTGTCAGCAGTCATGAAACACAACTTCTGGTAGGTTAGTTTTGTGAGAGTAAGGCTCCCCCTTGTTGCCACCCTTTGATGTTCATTACCAGGTTGCTAAAAAGAATGCAGAAAAGTGTTTTGCGTGAAGAAAGGTGTATCCTAGGAGCTCTGAAATAGTCTACATGAACTCTTCATGAACTAGAGGCAGGCACAGGGATGAAGCCAGAGAAGAACAAATGTCTGGGGGGGGGCTGGACAATAAAAAGGGAGGCTTTGAATAGCTAGTACCCGAGCTGCCTGAAAATGTTTGTTAGTGCTGAGCAGTGGGAGACTTCAGTCTTCCCTCACTGTACTCTATGATCCAGCAGGATGAGACATCCTTAAAATCACCTTAAAAAAATCAAAATGCCGGCTGATGGAAAGTATGAGTGGTCGGCCTATAATTTTAGAATTTTAGAAATTTAGAAATTTTAGAAAAGACCCATCAAGAAATTGCAATTGGGTACAAACATGGTGCGTATTTAAAAATAATTAATGTTTGAAATAAGAGGAACCCTTCCAGAAGAGTTTGTCTTTATTAGAACTTGTAGAATTTTGATTTCTTCTAGGGATTTCCTGGAGGACTTATGTTTTATTTACTGAAATTTTTATCTTCCCCCCAAATAGCATTTAATTTTGATTTCTGCCCATCCCATAGTGACTTAACGGGGCTGTGTCTTTTAAAGGGAACCCAGGAAGTTTTACGTATGTTTTACAGATGTCACCCTGTCTTGTTATTGCCAAAGAGAAACTGGAAAGAGGTGATTCAGCTTGTCAGGAAACAAGCACCTAGCAGAGACCCCAGATTCCCATTCCTAATCTTGTCCTTGTCCATGTAGGACTTGCTTCTGGTACGGAAGTCCTCGCTAGCCCAAGACCTCAAATGTGGCAAATTCCATAGAATTAGAGAAGGTGGCATTTAAAGAAAGAAAAAATTATAAATGTTGCACTGTCACTTTTCAGTAATTCCTCCCTGCCCCCCCCTCCCATGGAACCATCTTTTGTAACAGATAAGTGCAAACAGATTAATCAACACATTTGGCCACATTTGATAAACGCATGCCTCCTGTTTGTGGGTCTTTTTGTTTCTGTACTCTCTAACACACCATGTTTCTGCGGAGAGGAAGCCTGTTTATTGAAATTGCTTTGATGGGTCCCACAGAAAGGACCAGTGGGACCTACTTGACAGAAAATATTGTTCTTTTTAAAAATTATTTTTTAAAAAAAAACCACTCCTGTTTGTAATTAAAAGACCATGGGAGCGTTCGATGTCAAAGCTAAACTTGAAGGGAAGGGTCAGAAGGAACAGAACAGGTCCTTTGTGTGAGTCCATTTGGGGTGATAGGATCTGCCAGTGTAATGAGAGGTAAATGAATTCTTTGGTACCCCGAGATAGAGTATATGGGAGGATAGGAAAAGCGTGGCATTTAAATTGGGCATCCAAGGAGAGGTCAAATTAGAGAAAAAGTATTTTAAAGAGTAAGCTAGTGTCCCTGGATATAGGGGAGCTGCAGAGTAGGAGCAGAGATGTCCGGCTGGAAAGGACCTTAGAGGTGTGTTAGCTGACTCCTAGGGAAGTGGAGTGACTGTTTTAGACTCAAGATTTCAACCCAGGTCTTTTTTACCAGTGCCCTGTCTACCAAACAGGCTCCTATTCTGATACATCACCCCTACACTGGGTTGGCTGGAGGAATTGTGGCAGATAAAGCTAGAAGAGAGAGGTAGGGCCCCATCATGGGGAGCCTTGGATGCCACTGAAGCTCGTGAGACACCAGCCAGGCAGTCATCTCTTAGGGGAGCATCTATGGGCAAGAAACAACAGTCACACTGAAAAGGAGAATGACATTGAAGACGAGTCTAAAACTCCTTAGGCAGACACGTTGGCATATGTATGAGCTACAAGAGGAGGAAGAAAGAACTCCTGGCTGGCATAGTCTGGAAGGAGTTTGTTCTAGGGCTTCTCCAAATTTTTGATGTTCTAACATTCCGTTACATGCATGCACCGTGATTTGTTTAGCTCCTGCCCAGTTTGGAGCCATCTGCTTTGTTCCCAGTAAGTTCCTTGCAACCATGAAAGGGCCTGCTCTATATATTTTGATATATATGGAACCACTCTGTCCAGTCTCCTTGGATTATATGTTTTATAAACCTTATAGAATATATCATAATGTGTGGGAGGCTTGTGGAGTGGGGAAGACCTACATAACCTCAGGTTACTAGGTCACTAACTATAAGCACCCTATGCCTTCAGTGCCCCAAGCAAGGCTGTCATAGGTGGAACTGGAGCCAGTCCCAACTGCCACCCCAGCCTTATCTCCTGCGTGGCCTCTGATATGGCTGGCCAGGGCACTGTGCCAGTCAGCATTGGTAGAAGGACTTAACTCACTGAGAGTTCTTTATATGGAATTACAGGTCTGGATCCATTTTTGAAAAACTGGAAATAATAACATTTCTTTGATAGGACTGTTGTGATAATGAAAGGGTGTCTATTAAGCACTTTGCAGGCTTTAAAAACATTAGAATAACCAACTCTTGATCTTGTGTTATCCTTTTATTACTCCTTCCTCTTCCTTCCTTCAGCCCTCTTTCACTCTCTTTCTTTCTTTCTTTTTTAAAGTGTTGCAATTTAACAGTTGAGCTGAAGCCCCTGGGGCATTGCGGATTCGCTTCACATCACATGTGAGGGCTGAAAGGACCTAGGATCTCCACATGAATTAAATTTGAGAAAGGAAATCCCTGCCATTCCTGAGCCTAATCCTAACCCAAAGCTTTCAATGGCATTTGATGGTTTCACAAATGTCCTGCATTCCCACTTCACAGAGCCTTTGCCTTCTGTTTTATGTGCCAGATTGGCATCTCTTTGAAGGCTATTTTGTGGGCCTTAACAGGCTTTTTTCTGTTGGGTTTTTGCGCCTCCTTCTGGCATTCTGAGCATGTCCCACCACGGACAGTTTTCTTTTACTGCTGTCTTGAAAAATTACATTGGCTTGGCTTTGTGTTGATCAGATAAAATAATGTTTCTAAAGCACTTTGAAAACCTTATAGCTAGGCTGAGATAAAGGCCCCCTTACGGGATTTCAGACCATCTATCCTGCTAATTCTAACTCCTGATTGTCCCCTCTTCTGTTAATTAAAAACCCTTTCTCCCAAAGGCCAGGCGGTACCAATTAGCATTGAGAATGTCAGGAGAATTGTTCTGTGGATTGGGGATGTTGTATGAAAGCTGGTGAGGGGACACCTACAGCTAGCTCTTCCTCACAAGAACTGTGTAGGTTAACCAGGGTTTTATGAATGCCTCTGTCCAGTTGACTAGAATTCTGTAAAAGGCAGACTTCTTATCAGGACAGCCATTAGTGAGAATAAATGTAGACCCAAAAAATAACTGGCAGAAAGTAAAGCTTTAGATTAGTGGGCTGAGGCTCCGAGAGTAACTTGTCCTGCAGGTTTCTGTTGAATTGGATGTCCTGTCTCCTTGATCTGCTCTTTTCCCATCTTTTTCTCATTAAGCCTTCAGACTACAGCAGTAGCTATTTTCTGCATCAGTTTGCATTTCATGGTCACCTTGTCCAGTTCCACCCTTTTACTGGTAAAGAATCAGGCCTGAGAGCAGGAGCCTTTGCCCAGGGTCTCACGGTTAGCATGTTTCAGAGACAAGACTTGAGGATTCCCTGCCTCTGAGGTCAGTCCTCTGGGCAGTCTACCTCACAGTGCCATTCCAGATGTCTCATGCTGTCCACAACTATTCGAGACAGTTTTTCTTTTTAAGGGGCTGACAGTATCATGGTACTTTTAACCTAGGGCTCAGTTTTCTAAAAACATGGAATTGAACTTACCTACCTGTAGGTGGGATATTCCCCCAGAGGTGTGCTTTTTGGAGTATCAGTGGATACCTAATGTTCTCTGGGTTTGATTTGGAGGGAACAGTCTGGAGTTCCCTTTCCATTCTCCATTTCCAAGCTACCTCTTGGTGAGAAAGGCCAGCCCATTGGAGGGACAAGCTGTGAATCCCTGTGATGAACCTGATTTAATCCTGTTGTGATTAGCAGAGGTATGGTAGACTGCCAGGTCATATAAGAGGCAGCCTGTCCTGTGGGAGGTCCCACAAGGTGATTGGAGCCCTAAGGCCACAAGGCATCACGTGACTGGAGCTTGTCCCATTAGCCGAGAGATACCAAGGCTTACCAGGCTTTGAATGTACTGATTTCTGGCCAGGTTTAGTGTGTGAAGTTTGTACTTAAAATTAGGCACCATCTGTAGTCACATAGTCCCTCTCTTCTTCCCATTATGTTCAGGGTGGAGAGGACTCAGCTAATTTTCAGGGGTTTAGATCTGCCCTCTGAAGTAGGGCTTACCAAAGGGAGAGGGATCAGTGCCAGAGCCATCAGAGGCCAGGCCTTGGAGCCTAGGCGGTGGCTGTCCCTGCTCCTGTCCTTTAGGTACTCTCTGCTTAGAATGTTTCCAAAGAAGTTTTGAGGTAGAAAGAATCTTAAAAATGATCTACTCCAACTATTTGGAGTAACTAGTCCCAGAGTAGTAAAGTGTCTTCCCCAGACTCCAATCTGAGCCCTCACCCTTGAATCCAGGCCTTGTGTTTGTCTGCTTTCCCCTCTTTTTAACTCCCCCATGCTATGTACTCGGGCCAGGGGATAAGGGAGCTTTCAGCATTTCTGTACCCAGTGTCTCGCCTTTGAGAACAGTTCCAGTTCTTGATTAATTAGCTCACATGTTCATTTTTAGCATGCATCCAGGGCCCCAGAGGATAGTAAATCTGGAGGGTAAGAGGATAGAAAATTTCTAAGTTAGGATTTTTGCTTTGGTCTTTGAAGCGTGGTTTGAGAGGAAAGCACATAGGAATGAATATTTGTTGCCTAAGAGATTTGGAGGTGCCTACTCTGATCACTCAGTAGCATCACCTTTCAAAGAGGAGAGAAAACTTTTCCCTTCTGCCAAAGAGAATATTTGGTTTTTTGATTAGCTTTAATATTTACAAAGCTCTGGTATTTTTAAAAATGCTGTTTATTTTTAAAAGCAAACATTGGGAACAGTGCTCACATAATCCTCATCTCTGTGCATTGTGTTTAGGGCAAAGAGAATGAATTGTCTTCCTAAATTCTTAGCACACAGCAGGCTACTGGGCAGGTTGGGCCTTTCACATAATCTTTTGTGGGCCTGAGCTCTTTGGATGGTGACTGATGTTGAGGACCAGAGGCCCAGGGAACATTAAGGTTCCAAATAACAAGGTGATTGATGTGAGAGGTGATCCCTAGGTTCCTTTGCAGTTTGAGAAATCCTGTGGAAATGTTCCAACCCAAAGGATTAATGAGGGAAACACAGTTGGACCTGGTCACTTGGAGGCATGACTTACAACAGACTTTTGCCTCTGGTGGTTTGGTATATTATGAGAACCCTGTGGTGGGGTATGAATAGTGTGTGAGTGTGGTAGATTGGGAATAATTAGAACCAAAATCTGCCCCCATCAGTCAGCACGTGAACATCATTCTTTGCTTCCAGGTAAGTCAAGCAAAAATAATAGGATTTGAGTCTGAATTGATTGGGAACATTTCACACAAGCACATGACTCAAGGTGGGTAATGAGAATGGGGCCATTCTAGGTAATAGCTGTGGGAGAAGCATTGCTGTGAGAAGTCCACATCCTGTGTACCAGATCTGTCCCTGTCATTGGGCCTCTTGTTGGCTGTGCTTGTGAGGACACTGGCTACAAGTGTGTCTTAATGGTAGCTTAAAGCTCTGACCCACTTAGCCACGAAGGAGGATAGATAGAACTGTGAATGCTGAGTCCTTCCTAAAGCCAGTCCAGTGCATGTCAACTTACATGGGCTTTTTAAATCGAGTTCATCGTAGAATTCCTCGAACACATTTTGATTTATACACAACCTCACATCTACTGCATGCGCAAGGAAGCCTCTGGTCTGGCTTCATGTCTCCCTTTTATCTCCATGATCTGTACCATTGGCCTCCACCTTTCTTCTCATGCCTGAGTCCTACCAGGTTCCAAGGACTATGGAAACTGTACAGGTACACACAGTACATGTGACAGCTCCCCACAGTGCTATTGAGACAGGGCAAGTTGGGCTCTGTGGAACCTATTTTCTTTCTTTCTTTTTTTTTTAAATTAAATTGGCTTATTTACTTTTAGTTTACAACATTCAGTTCCACAGCCCCTTGAGTTTCAGAGTTTCTCCCCCTTCCTGTTTCCCCCCCCATCATGGCAGCATGCACTTGAATATAGGATCTGCAGATATCTTCACATTAATCATTAGTCAAGTTGTAAAGGGTTATAACTGATGGAAGGATCAGTGGGAGGGGAAACAAAACAGGAAAAAGAAACAGCAAGTAGTTTGTTGCAGTCTGTGCTCGGACTCCCACGTCTTTCTCTGGATGTGGTTATCTCTTTTGATCATGAGTCTTTTAGAGTTGTCTTATAACCTTACATCGATTGCTGATAGGAGCCCAGTCGTCACACATACATTGTGTCTGTGATTGCGTACAAATTCTCCTGGTTCTGCTCTTCTCGCGCAGCATCAGTTTATAGAAGTCTCTTGTGGAGCCTATTTTCACTAAGCTATATGGGTAGTATATGGCTCCATTTGTTTCTAGGTAACTGCCTCCACCTGGGAACCAACCACCTCCCACAGCAGCTTATGCTGTTTGGGGACAATTTTGCTCTCTGGCTGTTTCCACTTCCTTTCTCGTAGTTCTGCGCTTTGAGGCCAAGTAGAACAGGTCAGATGTATGACAGACCTTCCCAGACATCGAGCTATATTGTTCCTAAGTCTCATCTTCGGGCCCCAGGTTCTATAAATGACCCTTGAACATGGTCATTGGCCTTTTTTAAACCATCTTGGACACTCTAGGGTATTTGTTTCAGTGTTCCTCTGAAACATGGTACCCAGAACTGACCTCAGTACTCCAGACTAGTCTCCAGTAGGACTGATACTTCCCATACACGGGGCACAATGCTTTCTTTGCCGTTTATGTACTTTCTGGGCTTGAGTCCTTTACACAGAAGCTGTTGTCTAGACCTGTCTCCTGAATCACATGTTGTCATTCATATGCAAACCCAAAGTAGAGTTGTTACTGTTGTATTTAGCTTTATTCAGTCTGCCAGGTTCCTTCTGTTTCCTGTTTGTTTTTTCGCTAACAACAATGCGTTTTTCCTTTTAAAAGAAATTTTAATTTATTAAAATAATAAATAGTAAGTAATTTAATAAATTTTTTAATAAACAAATTTCATTACTTCTAACATTCTTTTTTTCTCTTTTTTTCTAATATTCTTTTTAAAAAATTTTTGAGTTCTTGCCCATCTTCCTGCCCTTCTCCTCCCCCTTGAGAAGGCAAGAAATGTGATATTAATTATACATGTGATATGCAAAACATATTTCCATGTTTTTCCATGTTGCAAAAATAAAGTGAAAAAATTATACTTCAATCTACACTCATACTTCATTTAGTTCTCTTTGGAGGTGGCGATCATTTTTCATCTTAAGTCCCAGGATCCTTCTGGAGAGGGAAGTTCTTTGAGGTCGGGCATTACCTTTTTTGTTTTTGTGTCTCCAGTATGTAAGACCCATTGATGCATGTTGAATTAAGTGGATTTTCTGCATTCTGTCTTTGTGTCTTAGTTAACCCTCAAATGTTCTTGCTATCTGCAAATGCCACCTTTATTATCATTTAAAGTCATCGATGGGAATGCTGTATGGTTAGCTCCTTGTTGATTCAAGCTACTCTTTGTTTCTGGTCATCCATCTAGAGCCAAATCAATTTTAACTACCCTATTGTCTAGTCCAGTGGTATCAAATTATTTCTGTTTTTTAAAGTATTTCTTATTATGTTTTTGTTTCTTTCCTTAAATATTCCCCAGTTACACTTGAATCTGATTGGGCCATACTTGAGGCTTGTGGGCCTTATGTCTGATACGTGATCTGTCCTAGGTGGAAAAAGACTTTACTGGTATCTAGCTAAGTTGTGTCTACAACATTCCTGTGTTCTACTGCTGATCTACTAATATGGTCATAAAGGAGATTAGTCAGTCATGAGTGCACATGATGCTTGATAAAGCCATGTAAACTTTAGTGATTTCTGCCTCTCGTCCTTTTAGAAACAGTAATGTTTCCTAAGATCCCTTCCGGCCCTAAATCCTGTCACCCAATGCACGTGCTATTGAGTCAGTCAGTCTGACTGGCCAAGAAGTATCTATTAAGGGCTTACTATGTGTTAGATACTGTGCTAAGTGCTAGGGATAATAATAAAGGCTAAAACACAGTCCCTGTCCAGGGGAGACAACACACAAATTTTCATATATCATTCAAGACAGATATAGTGTGAATGGAAGTTTTCAGAGAAGTCTCTAGCAGGAGATCGAGGGAGGGAGATGGGTAGGAAAAGCCTCCTTTTAGAAAAGTAGGATCTGAGTTGGTACAGTTAACACTGTGGTTCTCAACCTTCCTAATGTACGACCTTTTAATACTATGTGGGCGGTGGAGGAGTGCTGTGTTTTCTGATGGTCTTATATGACCCCTGTGAAAGGGTCATTTGACGCCCCCCAAAAGGGTTGCGACCCACAGGCTGAGAACCGCTGAGTTAGAAAATTCTACTCTTTAAACACATTTCTGAAAACATCTTATTTAGTTCAGGTATTAGACTGGTCATTTCTTAGTACTGTGTGATAAGCTGAGGCCCAAAGGAGAGGAGCTGATTTGCCCAGGGACACATAGTTAAAAATGGTGGTCCTGGGACTCAAATGTAGTGCCTGAGTCTTTTGATTTCCATATCCAGTGCACCATCCACCACATCATACTCCCTTCCTTTAAAGAAATACTGGAGAGGGAAAACTGGGCTTCCTTTTAGTGAGAACATGCCTGGGGAAAAGGTAACATTTTACTTTTGGATAGAACTATTCTTTAACATCAACATTTTTCACTTAGCCCTGTGACCAAGATGCTTTTTAAATATGTGGTCCTATGTGTAGCATTTGTTGGATTTTTTTTAACGAAATATCTTCAACTCTAACAAGTTCTTTCAATAACAATAAAGCTCTTGGGGTTCCTGAACCCAGTGTACTAAACACATTTCCTCCACAGCAGTTACAAAATGTTATTTATGAGCCTGTTACTATTAAACATTGATGTTTCCCAATTGCCTGGGGCTGTCCTTGCCTGATTTTGACATGAGTCACTGCTCAATTCAGAACTTGTTAAAAGTACAACAGCCCCACTACCCCCAGTGACACTATGTCAGAAATTCACACGTAGAAGATGGTGGTTCTCCCTGTGACGCTTACTGTGGTTTTTCCAAACTGCAACGTACAGCAGATGTGATTTCCTCCCTCAGGTGTTTACCCGTGCCATTCCCATTCCTGACTGTTACCTCCAGTTTTACCTCTTGCTGAGAAGATAGATGGATATTCTGTCTGTGGAATAGTTATTTCTTCCAGATACCAATATCATAATCAATGCTGTATCATCTTAAATGTCTTAAGTCATATGACTTCATATCTCCAAGGGAGGTGGGTAGAGATTTTTGTTCCCATTTTATAGAGATAAAGTTGAAAACTCATTTCTCTTGTGTCTTAGTCCAGTATCTTTCCTCATAGTAATGTCACAGATGATGGGATCAGAGATTTAATTAGAGTGGGAAAGAACTTTACATGTCGTCTATAGTAGCCCCCCTCATTTTATAGAACAGAAAGGTTCAGTGACACCTTCTGGACCCCACATTTCAGAAGGACCTGGAAAATGTAAAATGTAGTGTCCAAGCTGGTGAAGGGACCCATGACCAATAGTTGAGGATTGTTTGAAGGACCTGGGACCCAGAGAAGACAAGACTTAGGAATGACTCTGGCTGTCTTTGAAGGCCTGTTACGTGTCAGACTCAGTCGCAAGGGGCAGACCTAACTGAGGTTAGTTAGTAACTATCTAGTAACCTCTAGTCTTACAGCTCCTGGCCCTCACCCTCAGGTCTCTTCTCTACAAGCTGCCCTCTCTTTTCCACACTATTTCCCATTACCTAAATTATGGCTCCAGTGCCAGGCCCTTTAATTCAAAACTGTGGCAAGTCTAGTTCAGTTAGGAAATGGAAAATGAATTAAGAGTAAGCTCACAGGAGGGGCATGGATGTCCTTAGGCCCTTTTCCTCACTGCCAGAAAACACAAAAAAAACTATTTCTTGGGAGTTTGGGAAGAGACTGTCTTGGGGCAACCATCTATGGAATGAGATTGTTGTAGAAAGAACATTGGATTTAGAGGCAGTAAAGCTGTTTTCCTTTCTTGGCTCAGTTACTGACTGTAGAATGTGGTCTCAGGCTTGTCCCAGGCTTCATCCTGGGCCTCACTTTCCTCATGGTGAGGGGATTTACATGATCTTGAAAGTTCCTTCTGGTTCAGATCTGTTCCAATAAGGGAGATGGTGTCTGAAATTACTTCAGCCTCAAAGGTTAGTCGTGCCCCTGTTTAAAGTGGTATGCCCCTTGTGAGTAGAGATTGCTTATTGCATTGTACTAGTCCCAGTACCCCTGCTTTCTTGTGATAATGGCCTGCTAACCATGCATCTGTCTACATTTTTGGGGAATCTGTTTTATGTTTTCAGATTCTCTCCTGATTACCTTACATAGTAAGAAGAGGATTGTGGTCAGTGGTAGGTTCAAATCCAGCCTGTTTACCCCTTAACCTCTATTCAACTCAAGTCACTTGAACTTCCTGGGGATTCTGTTTCCTCAGTGGTAAAGTTTGGGTTAGAGTTGACCTCTAACCTCTCAGCACTTCCCCTTCACCTCTGAATCCCACTCCTTTTTCTCATGCACTTTTTCATGTGACAACTAGGCTTTCTGATGGTATAGGGGAAAACATCCATTTTAAGGGAAAGTCCCCTTGAAACAACCTCTGCTCCCCTGCTAGAAGCCAAGTGCGTGCTGTTTGGGTTCTGTGGTGACCCCTCTTTATTTGCTGATGATGAGGGGACCCTTGAAAGCTCACTGGGCATAGACTCTGAGGCCCTGAGGCCCTGGGTTTGAATCCAGGCTCTGCTATATAATACCATATATTGTAACCTCTAGGGCTTTTTCTTTTGTAAAAATGAAGGCCTTGCAAGGTCCCTCCAAGCTCTTAGGGTCCTGAGAGTTGCCCTCAGGAGTCCTCTGTCTGCAGTATTCTGGGAATGGGGTCTTTGTTCCAGCTTATTTGAACCCCAAGAATCTCCTGCTTCTTTAAAATGGGCAAACATCCCTGCAGCTTGGGCTGTGGGCTAGGAGGTGAGGCTACACGTTCTCAGTGGTACCTTCCTAGCCTAGCGTTCAGCTTCCATCCTGAGTCAGGCTGACCTTTCATAGGATTCGACATCAGTTACTGGTGAGATGACACTTTAGTTGCTGTTCCTAACAGGAGTTAGAGTAACTGATACTGGGAAGTGATTCTCCCTGGGCATCCTGCCTACCCAGTGCCTTGTCAGCTTGTGTTCTTGGGGGGCAGCACCACCTAAGCTGCTGGGAGGCTCCTTTGGGGTTCTCTTGTTAGTGTGTACTCTTTGGGCTGGTTGCCAACCTTAGGGTCAGCTAGTCCAAACTAGGACAACTGCCTCAGAGGCTGAGTGGGCCTGGAGTCAGGAAGACCTGAGTTCAAATGTGACCTTACACAGGTGACCTTGGGCAAGTCACTTAATGTCTGTCTGCCTCAGTTTCATAAGTGTGAAATGGGGATAATAATAGCGCTTCTCTCCCAAGGTATTTGGGAAGATCAAATGAGAGAATGTACAGTGCCTGGCATGTGCCATGTGCCACATAAAGAACATGTTCAAAATTTGGTTCAGTTCCCTTATTCAGTGCCCACCATGTGCAAAACTCTGCAAGGCTGCTGGGAAGGAAGGGAAGGGATCATAGTGAAGGGGGATAAAACACAGATACAGATATGGCATAGTGGGAGGTGACTGGGGGGAGTTGTATCTTTTTTGGAAAGGTGACATTTGAATTGGACTTTGAAGAAATGAAAATTAATCAAGTGAAGAAGGAAAAGAGTCCAAGCCTGAGCAACACCCCATCATCACAACCCTCCAAAAAAACTTGGAAGAAATAATCTGAGCAGCAGATTGGAGCGTAGAAAGAGTGCGAGGTTCCAGGTGCCGCATGAGACAGGAAGTCTGACTGGGGACCGGGCTGTGCTGACCTTTCTAGACCTAGCCCCCGGATCCCATCTCTAATTGTAGCCTGCCTGCACTTGTAGATTTGATGTAAGTTGGAGCACGTGGCTGGCAAATGGAACCAGTCTAGAACTAGACAGATTTTGACGGGGCAGTGGGGGGGAGGGGCAGGGGGTGTTGCTCTTTCTCCCCAGTTCCCACAAGAGTTGATAGAACCCAAATATTTGCGTGGTCTGAGCAGACTTATGTTGCTCACTCTGCTTGTCTCTTCTCCCACTTAAGAGCAGCAGCCTGGATATCACTCTCCAATGTTGACATTGGACAAATCATTCCCCTCCCTGAGCCTGTTACTTCATATGTAAGATGAGGGATTTGGACCAACAGATCATTTTTACTTCTCAGGTAGCCTGAATGCTCTGAATTGTTTTGAAATAGCAGATGTGCCCACCTACTCCTGTGAAAAGTTTCCTAAGCTTCTCTGGTAAAAGAGAAATGTGGGAGGTGCATTTTAGGTACCACCTTTAGGGGTAACTACTTGGTAGATAGATGTATGTTCTAATGTACTCCAAAGTGCTGTGGTTACAGTAATGAAGATTTGAAATAGAAGATGTCGCGGCCTCATTCCAGCATTTGCCTCCCTTCTGGGTTCAAAGGGATATGAGTATTATTTTAGGTTTAAGGTTAAATAATGATGACCAGGAATTCACAAAGTATAAGCTGTCCCAGAAGTCTTAGTGCAGTTCCCAGCTTATAAGGCCAGTGGGCCGGTCACATAGAAGCCGCGCTAAGACCTTTGAGACACACTGTATCACCAAACTGTCCGGGCCTCCCCCCTCCCCCCCCAGACAGTGGAACAGACTCTGGCAATCCAAAAGCGTTTACAAGGACCAAGTGAAAGCCAGGCCCTGCCCTCATAGAGCTTACATTCTACTGGGTGGAAACAGCATAGAGCCAGGGAGGTCAATGCAGGCTAGTCTGAGGGAGGGAGTGCCAAGAGCCAGGGGGATGAGAAAAGATGGGTCCCAGGAATAAACCTCACAGAGTTAAGTGAGGCGTAAACCGAACCTTGACATTAGGGATCCCAAGAGGCGGGCCTGGGGGACGGCCTCTGCAAAGATGCTGAGGGAGGGCTTCGGGGAACAACACAGAATGGCCAGTTTGGCAGGGTGGAGGGCATCGGAAAGGCTGCCAAGGCAGGTCAGAGCCAAACTGGGGAAGACTTTCACATGTCAAAAACTGACATGATTTTGTTTTTTTTAATTTACCAAAGACATACAGAGTAAACCTCTAATCTTGTCCTTGTCCTTATGAAGTAGGTGGGGAGGAAATTGGCCCCATTTCATAGGTGAAGAAACTAAGTCCTTACTCAAGCTCACATCTGCAAATTCTTAGTGCTCCAAGCCCAAGTCTCTGCTTAGGACAACACTTTTTTTCTTTTTTCTTTTTTTTTCTGCTTTTTGCGGGCCCCAAGCTCACAGGGCTAGTTTTTGTGTGTCTAAGGTCGCATTTGAACTCGGGTCCTCCTGACTCCAGGGCTGGCGTTGTATTCACTGCCACACCTAGCCACCCCATGGACAGCACCTTTTAGTGAAAGGAAAATGACTGAAACGTTAAGAAGCCTTTCATTGTTCCTTAGGGAGCTTTCCAGGAATTGGGGTGCTTTTTGTCTTTTGGCCTGAACTCCCTTTAAACTGCCTTCTCAGTGGCAAGCTGCCATTTCTTGGTCAGGATTAGGAAGCCAACCCACATGGAGGTGAATGGGAACAAGTAGGAAATACAATTAAATCTCTGAATCATTTGAGTAATTCCTTAGGAGTGGAAATTGTAGTGGTACAGTAGAAAGATTGCTAGAGAGATGCATTCGAATTCTGCTCTTATTGTGACCTGAGCCTCCCTTTCCTCATCTGTGAAGTGGGGATAACAAAACCTCTTAGGGTTGGTGAGCATTTTACCTTATCTTGCTGAGCCCAGACCTTCTAAGCATCCGCCAGGCTTCGTCCCCATGCATGCCCATTGTGATATGCATTCACCTGGCACAGGAATGGGAACTGAAGAGAAGTGACTTGTCCCAGGTCTCACAGTTATAGAAATGGTAGGAAGCGAAACAGACACTGATTCCCCTGCCTAGGCTCACCCTACAGAGTCAGGGATTTGAAGCCTGTCCCACCAAAAAGCAAGCTGGAAAAGACAACAGTCCTCCCAAGAGAGCCTCTTGATGGCCGCTTGACCAAGTCTGGTCTCCTTACAGTCTCTGTATGATTTCCTGTTTTGAAAAAGGTGCCCTGAGTTTAAAAAAATTAGAGGGCCCTGCGATTGGCAAGCCTGTGTTTGATGTACCCTAAAAATAGCCAGATAGTCCCTTGCTCAGGCCTTCACTTCTCCCTTCTTCACCAGCTTGCTTCAGCTTTTTAGTGTTTTTTTTTTTAAACTTTTAATTCCCCACATCACGGGAAGGAAAAAGGTTTCATTGACTGAAGTCTTGCTGCCCTACAAAGAGTCTGGTGTTGGCCCAGAGCACTCTGGGGGCTCTGATCTGTTGATGGGTCATTTTTTGCCCCTTGCTTTGTGGTGTGGAGCTTACTTAGATCAGGGCAGTGAAACAACTCCCTTTATTATTCCTCAGATTGAGCCCCTGTGGGCAGGAAGCCTGGTCTCTAACTATCTCCACCTCTAAAAGAGGGTGTGGTTCCCCCCTCCCCATTTCAAGTGCTGAGGTTTCTCTTAGCAATAGAAGAGATGGAGAGCCAAAGAAAGGGGGGAGGGATCCATTCATTCTTCAACTTCACATACAACAGGGCAAGGATTCCAGGTTCCAAGTGTGGACCAGAGAGGCCCAGAGAATTACAGTGGAACAGGAGGCAACTATAGTGGTTTAGATCTCCCTTGGCCATGTGTGGTGCCTAGAATGGCACATGAGGTCATAAGATTTAGAGCTAGGATACAGCTTTTAAAAAATCATCTAGGCCAACCTCTCCCTTTACCGAGAAAGAAACTGAGGCCCATAGAAGACAAGTGACTTCATCAGGGTCACTCAGCTGTTTATCAGCAAAGCCAGGCCCGGAGCTTAGATCTCATGCTCCCGGCTCATGTAACAAAATTTGGGACACCGAGCATATGCATCTTTGAATGTATCCAATTCCCTGTGACCAGGTGAGCTGACTTGGCAGCCATTTGGGCAGCTGTTGTTAAGAGCTTCAAAAGGGGCAGTTTGTAACATCAAGACGTTCATCTGCATTATCTTGATTATCAGTCAAGCCCCGTGGCCATTCCGGTTTGTACCAAGTGAGCCTACAGAGTGTGTGTGGCTGGATGCTTTCTCCTCTGGGGCGATAGGCAGAACAGCGCTGCTTTGCCGGGCTGGAGCATCGTCCCAGGTGCCTGCCTGGCTTTCTTGGGCAACATCCAACTTGAGAAGCAGAGCCAGTGATTAAGTCTTCTCCATTAGTTTTTGTTTGCCTCATGAACTGTCCATTTGGGGAGGGGACACTGAAGGCCTTTGAAACTTAGTTCTCAGTGGGGCTTCTTATGGATTGAAGAATACCACCTTCACCCCTTTCCTCACCTCTTGCCTTATTCACTGGTTTGCATTTGTGCTAGTGAAGACTGCTGAAAGCACAGCAAGGTACCCACTGGGTGAGGAGGCAGAACCCAAAGCCTAGTGAAGTGAGATGACAGAAGAGGCATCATCCGACCAGGTGCTGTGAGTGCATTATGTTGTGTGACTAAGCTGCAGTTATTGGGGAATCCTTTGGGGAGAGTCCCTCCCTTCCTGAAATAGCAGCCTTGGGCAGGGCCATGCTCTTTCTGTGCTCAGCTTTTCAGGGAGAAATAGTGGGAAATCTGCTGGCAACTAAGGAGGAGAAGCAAGTACTTCATTGACCTTGATTTGGGCAAGCCACTGAACTGCAGGGTCTTAGTCTGAAGGGCCTCCTCCTTCCAGTATGGGGAGCTCATGAGGCAGTCCTTGACAGATAAAACCGAAGCATTTTCTGTCTATCTTCATGAAACAGGATGTGGATAAGGAGTTTTTTTTATTAAAAGAAAGTTATAAAATTGCTTATGTGGGGGGTGGGAAGGCAACACAGTCCAGTCTGTTCAGTTATCTCCATATGACCCTGGGGGAGTTGGCTGTCTGTCCACCATGACTCTGTTTTTATCTCGTGTTCCAGCTGGCAGAATTTGTAGCCACATTTTATCTAAGTGTGGGCTGGGGGGAAATCTTTAGAGAGCAGCCCTTACTGGATTGGCTGTGCTGTTGCACTGAATTCTGGGACCTGTAGTTTCTGGGGATCCAGACATACTGTAGGAGGCAGGATGAATGAATGATGCAACATTCTCGCTCTCTTGCCATGTGAGTCACTGAGTGCCTTTCCTGAGTAGAATACTTAGGGAAATTTGAGACAGTCTCTAGGGGAGCCCACCTCAATGCACACCCTCTGTCTGGAAAAAGAGTCTTACTTCATTTCCCCAGAGCCTTTGTGTTCTGATGATGTCCTCATCCCCCTTATAGATAAGAAGAAATGACACCAGCCCGATAATCCAACTCTACACTCTCTACACTTGGCAGCCGAAAAGCACAGCAGAGCTTCTTTTAAAAAGAAGCCTCAGAGTATTTTGAGGTGGAAACCCGAGGGAGATTTTCTTCCCCTCCAGCCTTTCTCCTTTTTGTTCTCTCTCCCTTTTGTTCTGTTGCTGGTTAATAGTATAGCTGAGCAGAAATCAGCCAGAGCTTGTCACTCCACCCAGATGTGAAAGCTTCATTTCCTTGAAGCTGTACTTTGGGTACAGCCAGACAGACATGGAATGAGCAGAGGAAGCCCAGGAATGTGTGGGGAGAGATGGGAAGGACTCAGGAGTAGGCTTTCTTGACAGAAGACCTGTGCTTCCTGCCCAGGCAGAGGACATGGATCTGGGATCCTTGTGTTTTTTTTTTCCTTCTCTCATTTGCACCTCTCATGGGAGGTGGCTATAGTGTTGTGCACATTGGGTTCTGAACTAGAAGTGTGGGCTGTCCTCAACAAGCCACAGATCCACACTGTGATAGGAGTGTGCTGTAGCAGTCTATGCTGTTCGTATAATCTGAATACTTTCTAGTTTGAAGGGAGGCTAGTGTGGTGTGGTGTCATGTGTTGGAAAGAGCACTGGATTTGGAAGGGAAAAGCCTAGGTTTGGGGACTTCCAAAGACTTCCCAAAAGAGCTTTCAGAGGAAAAGGAGTCTCTTGTATTAAGAAAATTGTCTAACAAAGACTTTGATGCTACCTGTATGACCATAAGTTATTCTTAATGCATCTTTATTTCAAAATAACCATGAACTGTGTTTAGTCTTTGTGTGACATGACACTTCTGTATATGGGGGCATGTAGAGAAGGAACTAAAATAATCTTTAATAGGGTGCATTCTATTTGGGATCCATAAAGACTTCTGAAAGGGACCGTGCTCACTTCTGGGCAGAGATGGGGGAGGATGGCACGCAGCCATCACAGAATTGGGGGCACCTGAACTGAGGCCCAGACAATAGAATTTTTGAGGTAAAGAGGGAGAGTATGTATTAGGCATGTGTGGAGGTGTAAGGGGGTCAGTGGGGGCTCTCTGCAGACTCCTGGGGGTGGAAGATGGAATGTTCCAACAGCTAGGAGCCCAGTATGGCTGGAATGTAGAGTGGGTGAAGGAGAGGGATATGAAGTAAAGCTAGAAATGTAGATTGGCACTGGCAGAGGAAGTTGGATTTTATCCTAGAGGCAATAAGGAAACCATTGAAAGCTTTTGAAAGGGGAAATATGGTCAGACCCGTCTGTGCCTTAGGAAGCTTGGATTTGTAGCTGGGTAGGGCTAGAGTGGAGAGGTGAGAAGCTGAAAACAGAACGACTGGGCAAGGAGATGAGGGTTTCTTTCTTATACTAGAGACAGTAGGGAACCATGGAAGGTTTTTGAGTGGGGGAATAATTTAACAAGACTCATGAATTAAAGGGGATTATTATAGCAACTCGAAATAGATAGAGGACCAGGTCTGGAGTCAGGAAAACCTGAGTTCAAATGTGATTTCATTTGTTGGCTGTGTGAACTTGGGCAAGTCACTCGTTTGCTTTGGTTTCCTCATCTGTGAAATGAGCTTGAGAAGGAAATGGCAGACCACTCCAGTATTGGGTATACCCTTGGTTAGAGATTGGTGACCCAGCAGTGGAGACTTAGTGCCGTGGAGTCAGAGAGGCCAGTGAGAGAGAGGGGAGACCTCAGTCAGATGAAGACTTGAGGGAAAGTCAATTTAAGTATAATTTAAAAAAATTTTGTCTCCCAAATTTCTACCTTTATCTCTCTTTCCCACCCCCATACCAGTGTCATCCCAGAGAATGTGTATCTGCTCTGTCGTGCTCATAGACTCATATTAAGTTTACAGTCCACTCAAACTCCTTTACTTTCTGCCCATGCCTCCCTTATCTTGACCTTTAGAACTAAAGTATTAAATTTTTTACATTGATCCATAGTAAACTTCATACTGAATTTGACTTCTTGTTATAAGGGGCAAGGTATTTTTGAAGTAAGGCTCTCTTATCCAAAATCATAACATTCTTTTTCTCTCTGCCTCTCTGTCCCGTTCCCAGCTTCAGATTTGATAAGCATTTGCTATATGCGTGTCTGTAATTGAATAACTTCAAAAAAGGGAGAGTGAGGCTAGTTTGCCCTAACAGTTTCTTGATATAGCCAAGTAGGTTCTTGGTGATCATTCTGTCCTTCACTAGACGTTGCCTAACCCTTGTTTTTAATAGTTCTGGAATTTGGCTGGAGAGAGAAGCCGAGTTCTTTGACTGATAGAGTTGGCAGATGTTTGGGATGTTGCCCCTTTCCCAGCCCTGTAGGACCTGTCCCACTCTGATCTTCCTGAGGTCACTGACAGTGCCTTAGCAATCCCATCTGGATGGTTCTTTCAGTACCTTTAGGGTTCATCAGGTCCTTGGCAGCATGTTATGTTCTTTCACTATCTCCCTGTTTATCTTGGATTTCAGCTCCCAAGTAGCTATCTGGGTTATGACCTTTTCTGTCCAAAGATGATTAGTCTTTGAGGTTGAGCAGCTCAGCCTTCTCTCTGTCAATACCATGAGCCCACCCACGCCAAGCAACTGTGCTCACTGTGGTCTTCCCCTTTGCCCTCCAGCCCCAGTCCATATGCTGAGCTTTATTTGTTTAGCCCCCTGGTCTCCTACTAGACTTGGCCACACTTTGGGCCTGGGGCAGCAATGCTCTGGGCAGGCGTACCTGGCTCCTAACTTGGAGCAGGTAGAAAGAGAAGTCAGGAACGCCACGTCAGGCTGGTGACTGCAGGGATGGAGACAAGGAGTGAGGCAAGAGCAAAACCCAGTGCTTGTGGAGGGGTCACGAGGCCAGTATTGTGGGCACTGCTGCTCTGAGGTGTGCCATGCCCAGTACCCACTGGATGCCAGCCTCACAGCTGGGGGGCCCTGACTTTTACTGTGTGTTTTCTTTACACCAGAGACTTTGTTGTTGTTGTAATGGAAACTAATCTTTTTTTGTTTCTGTCCTCCCCCTCCCCAGTGTTACTTACAGCAGTGAACTGTTACAGCGTGAAGGCCGCCACACGGGTCCAGGATGCATTTGCGGCTGCAAAACTGCTAGCTTTGGCCTTGATCATTCTCCTTGGCTTCATTCAAATTGGAAAGGGTAAGTACTGCTCTGCTTTTATTGGTTGATCTTTTCTGTTTCTTATATCATCCAAGTATCATATATCCCACTTCTCCCCCAGCCCCTCCCTGAGAGCCCTCCTGCAGGACAGAGAGTATTTACAACCCCTCTTTTAAAAGTGAAGATTCTTTTTCATGAATAGATTTGTATAGTATTGCCCTTCCTCCGGAAGCAATAAAGTATAGGTGGTGGCATGAACATGGTTAGAATTCAGATTCAAAAAATATTTGTCCCGAGTTTTGTTGGGGGGAGGGGGTGAAGATGACATGGTTTGCGCTCTCAAGGAGCTAATTCCTAAAGAGGAACACAGCATGTACACAGATGAGCGTGATAAAAGTTGGCGGTGGTGGTGACAGCCTTCCAGACAGCACTCCACAAAAACCCTTCAGCTTCTCCCCAGGATCAGAAAAGGAGGGCGTTTTGTGGGAGGTGGGAACCCAGTGCAGGAGTTGAGAGTATAGGAGGCTGCTGAAGCCCTTGGCATATGGCTCTTTGTTGGTTGATTGGAGGTCATGCCAGTCCTGAAGTCCCAGCCACACACAAATGAAGAGATGGCCACACTGGCAGCCCATGCTAAGTGCCAAGAATGTGTATGAGGGGAAAAGCCCAGTGGTAACTCGAAGAGAGCAAGATCACTAGGTTATTGGTCACAGGGCTTCATGGAGGAGCTAAGCCTTGCTGGACAAGTATGATTCAAATAGGGATTAAGGAGAAGGGAGGACGTTGTGTGGCAAAGGACTTTGACCCAGTCCAAGTCTTTTGTTTTATAGATGAGTGATCTTCTAAAAAAATCACAGAGATAACTTTAACTTAGACTTTAAATTATTTAAGGTTTATGAAGCTTTAAGGTTAATGAAGCACTTGTGCAAACATCATGAGGTAGGGAGGGTAAATATTTCCCCATAACATGGAATCCTAAGAAAGGGACTAGGGGGGCAGCTAGGTGGTACAGTGGATAGAGTGCCGGCCCTGGAGTCAGGAGGACCTGAGTTCAAATCCAGTCTCAGATACTTACTAGCTGTATGACCCTGATTGCCTCCCAGAAAACAAAACAAAGGGACCATACATGCCATTTGAGTCCAACCCCAGTGTTGTTTGTGCTCTTGACTTTTATTTCTTGGTAGAGAAATCCGGAGGTGTCCAGGTGACTAGGGGCTGGTTACAGACTTTGAGGTGTAAGTGCTGTCAAGAGTAGAGAGCCAATGAGAGTCATCCTCAGATATGACGGTTGTCAAAGATGGAGAAAGCCCTGAGGTCAAGGACCTCAAATGCTAACCCCAGGGTCATGCAGCTAGTGAGTTTCTGAAATGACATTTGGACTTACTTTGTCCACTCACTTGAAATGCACCACACTTCCTGCCTTAGTTTAATGACATCATTAGTAGATATCACATCACCTGGAATGCAGTGGAAGTCCTTGGTCTAATCTAACTCTCTATACTTCTGGAAATGTTCGCTTGAAGAGTTTTGTGATGGTCAGTTGGCATTGACCCCTTGTTATCTATTGTGATCCAATCAACACCAGGTGAAAACTTCAATGGAATTGTATTCAGTTTGAGTACATATGTTTCTGTAGGAAGGACTACCATGCTCCTCTCTTCTGCTGTGTGAATTCTTGCCCGACCTTCTAGAAAAGGCTGTTTTGGGGGCGGCTGGGTGGCGCAGTGAATAGTGCGCAGGCCCTGGAGTCAGGAGGACCTGAGTTCAAATGCGGCCTCAGACACTTAACACTTACTATAGCTGGGTGACCTTGGGCAGGTCGCTTAACCCCAACTGCCCTCCAAAAAGAAAAAAAAAGATTAAAAATATGAAAAATGGCAGTTTCTGTAGAATTCCTCCTTGAAAGATTTCTGAAATACTTTCTCTTTGCCCCAGTTTTTGAAAGTTCTGCCCCCCTTCCTCCATTCTTTGCATTTTGTATATTCCATGTATTGCTCACTGACTCACTCCCCCTGCATAAGCTGAATTCCTCTTGTCCATCTAATTTGATCATTGTGCTGATAACCAACTAGAGAATCCAAAACTGACCCCAGGCAGAGTGAAACAGATAGGTTTGTTGTATTTTGATCAGATGGGATTTGTTAACTACACCTTACATATTAGAAGGATTTGACAATCTCTGGGCCTGAGCCTTCCTGTTCCCCTTGGGCCACCTTCCTTTAAGTCCAAATTGACAAGAGCCTTAAAACCCTTGCCTGCACCTTGGTTTTGGAGAGCTCACCTCTTTTCCCCCATGCACAGACAAGTTTGTGAATCTCAGGAGTCCTCAGTCTAGGCTGAACCAAAGAGTTTTCCTGGGGAACCCTGATGTCAGGTCATCTTTCTTCTTTATGGCATCTTTACCCAAGCATAATTTGAATGCACCTCTGAATTGTCTCTTAGTGGATGCCCAACAGGTCCTTCAGTGTCTAAATGAGCATACATTCCATTGCACGAGATAGTCTGGCACCATGGCTTAGGAGCAGACACTCTCTGTGACCAAGCAAAGCTGCCACCAGGGTCCTACCAGATGAGAAATGGGCCAGCTGTTAAGCCTGACTTTTTTTTTTTTTAAGAATAAAATAACCTGTTGGCAAAAGTCTGTATTATGTGGCTTCAAAACAAGAACAATTAAGAGCAACTGCCCCCTCCCTTAGCCAAGAGGCTTTTTCTTTCATCATTTTGTTTAACTCTTTTGTGACAAGTTTGCCTAGAACATGGGAGATAGGAGATTCTGGAGAACCTCAATTGTTTGGCTGCATTTTATTCCAAGGGACCGTCTTTATATACTTGTCTTTGTAGCGAATGGGAAAAGGATCTATGACCTCAGCTAGGATCGGTCAGACACTCTTTGAACTCCAATTTCCTCTGCTTCAAAATGAAATGATCTCTTAAAGTTTCTTCTCAATTTTGTAGAGGTATTATTCATTATACTTAGTAATAATAAAACACTGGGCATTCTGATTTCCCCCAGGACTGAAGACTATTGTCAAATGTTATGGCACCCTTTTTATCCTCATTTCAAGCTAGTGGAAGATGACTGTTTATGGTCCTTTTCTTGAACTTTTTCAGTGAACATTATGTAGCTTCCTGCTCATTCTTTGCAGTAAAAGTACCTATGTGGATGCTTTCCTTCTGCAGCCCAGTGACAGTGACCCAGCCGGGCCTTTTGCCAGCCTTGCTGCCATCGATATCCAGGACAGCTGACTTAGGGGGCAAGAGGTGGTTGGAGGGAGAGCTTTTGTCCAGGAGCTCTTTTGTCCTCTAAGCACGTGGGTGAGAGTGGACACTGAGGAATTCTTTTCCCATGCACGGGGGGCAGGATTTGGTTGGTTGTGGTTTTTTGTGTGTGTTTTGTTCAGTCCTGGTTTGATTTTAGGACAAAAGACCAATTTTATCATAGGAGGAGAAATGTTGGCCCCTGGGCTTCCTGAACTTGACCATTGACTAACGACCATTGTTGTAGGAAGACACCTGCCAAGTTGAACTTGCTTCTCCAGTAATTTGGCTGCCTTGAACTGTGGGGGAAGTGGAAAGGGGCGCTTAGTTCCCATGACATTTTCTTTCGTGGTTGAGTGAAATTAAATAGCTTTTCTTGGTATTGCTCTTCTCATTTCTTGCTTCTGCCCTCTCTACACAGAACTCTACACATTTCTCATTTCTCATCTTCTTATTTCTTGCTTCTGCCCCCTCTACACAGAACTAAGAGATTTGCACTGGCTGTATTGTTGCTTCTTGAAGATGGGAAGGCTTTCTTTTCAAGCCTGTTTTCTTTGAGATCCAAACAGTAGAAATTTGTTTTTAATGAACCAAATCTTCTGTTTTTCTCCACCATTGAGGGCTCACTGTCAGCTCTCTCCATCCTTGGGAATGAATTTCTAGACTCATACCCATGACCCTGACCCCTAGAGATACGTTCGGTGAGAATTGGGCAAATGTGAGTCTTTCGTCATTGAGAGGTGGAACTGTTTCATTTCATCTCTGAGGCTCCTTCCAACTTTAAACTAGTAACCCCACAGTCTTACCAGTTTTGAGTTTTTTTAGGAAAGCTTTGAAGTTTTCCAGAAAAGAAGACCTTTATCTCTAATATCTATCCCCTGCTGAATATAAACAATCTTGGAGTGTTAGAGTAAGAGGAAGATGTCTAGTCCAGCCCTAGGTTCCAGAGAGTGGGAAATAAGAGTTATGATACCATAATTAGAACATTCTTAGAACATTCTGAGGGTTTGGGAAGGAAGGTACCTTCATCTCAGTTGAGTAAACAGCAGTCCGGATATGAAGCTCCCTGACCAACATCATATGCCTTATCAGTATCCAGGAAACCAGAACATTTCTCAACTCCTTATGGCGTTGCCATAGAGGCTTTCTTCCCTAACCTTTTGAGAAGACAGATGGCTCTTCCCAAACATTTCCAGTGGAGCAGAAGTTGTATAGTGAGTTACAGGTGGCACTAGGGCTAGAAACCAAGGTCTCTGTTCTTTCAAGCAGCAGCTTCTGGGCTCAGAAGAAGGGCAGGCTTCGACCTCCAAGCCAAACTGCCTGTTGCCTTCGGAAATGAAGGCAGCTTCTCAGCATCATTTGCCTTTCTATCTGTTAGTGCAGTCAGCTTCCTCTGATGCTCCAAGAGAGGAGCTGGCCCAAGTTCCCCCTCCAAACTCAGCCTCTGAAGCCCTGGACCCAAGACCAGAGCTTTCTATAGAATGTCACCCTGGGCCTTTGCCATTGTGTGCCCTTGACTGAGGCAAGCTCTTCTTCCATTGAGCAGCATCTCTGTGTAAAGTTCCTGCCCTGGGCCAGTTGCTAACATTGTCAGGGGAGGGAAGACTAAGTCCTAATAACCAGTTAGAGAGTAACAGTATTTGAAGAGTTGCATTAAATAGACCCTCATATCTGAATCTCTAGTATAATGGTGAGATTTGGAGCCAGAGGAGTTAGGAGAATTCCCAAGCCATATTGGTGCAGAGAAACTGGAAGGTTAGTGTCCATCGGCCAGGAAAGCCTCTTTGGGTATAGGGTCTGAGCCTTAAGAATGAATTCATTATCAGAGGAAATAGGTCATGCCAGTTATTTCTGTGGCAGTGTTGCTGAAGGATTCTCAGTAGGAGCTTAGGATGGGGTGGGAAAAGCACATTGAACCCTCTGCTGAATGGCAGGGAACTGAAGGAGCCGGGGGTGGGGAAATAAGCACGAGTCTGAGTCTGACTTCCAGCTACCAGACCAAGTTTGTAATTGAAGCTGTCTGGCCCTGGAGCCCTCCCATGGAAGTGCTCATGGTGGCTGGCCCTGGGAGCTGTATGTGCCATCTTGGAGGCGTCTCAGAACAGGGTCAGACCAGGCCAATGGCAAACTGGAGCCAGGAGTGTTTCAGTTCAAGGCATGTGCTCGCTCTGGGTTAATATAGCTATTGTACTTAATTATACATACCATAGAATCCTTTTTGGTGGGGGAAGGGAGAGTCTGAAAACAAGCCTGCACTGTATACCGTTTCCAAGATTCACTGGCAGAACAATTGTCTGGCAGACTATACAGTGTATGTGGGACTGTTTCTTGCCCTTTATTGAAAGAAGGCTGAATACCCTGGCAGAGTGAGAATCTGACCCCAAGTAGAAAGGTCACATGGCCTCTTGTTTCAGGCACACATTAAAAAAACCCACAGTGGGAAGGCTTGTGATTCAGCTTTAGGGATGGAGGCTAGACACGTTTTAACTGGTTCCTTTTTGATCTACCATATTTTGTGTTAATACAGCATCTGGAATAATAACTCTTCAGAAAATCACATGCCTCACTTGTGTGGAGCCCCCAGATTAGATCAAAATGATGGAAAGTTGGCCTGTTGCCTACCCCGTTTTCTGGCCCACTGGTACCCTGTGGCTGTCAGGTGCACTGAGAGAGAGAAGAGTAAGGAGACTTACTTACTGAGTAAGGGCTCAGGGCTTCGGAAGGGAGAGGCAGGCTGAATTAAAGCATGAAGTGAACAAGACTGTTTTAATTTCAGGCTGATCCTGGAGAAGTCTTGGGTTTGTAGTGAAGGTTAGAAAAAGCCACCGACAATTAGAGGGTGGAACAAATGTAGTCATTGTGTGTTCCCCTTAGTCCTGTGGAGAGCAGGCAGAGAGCGTTACACAGATTATCTTTTGTCTTCCCAGCTCAGTTTCTCTAAGCCATAGGCAGCTATTCAAGAGAGCCATTCGCTTCAGATAGACTTAGAGCCTATAGCTCCTCTTCTGAGAGGGTGCAGGGCCTTGTAGGAGCCATCACAATTAGGGAACCCCATCTCTCCTAGGAAGCCCTAGCAATAGAATGGTGAGGAGGTATGCCCCTCTTTTCCTCATAGGTAAAAGGAGGGGGCTCCTGAGGTCTCCAAGGTCCCTATTGAAAGGAACCTTTTGTATCTGTATCCATTTAATTATTCCATTAGTTTTTCTTACCCACCCACCCTGGAAAGGGAGGAAGGGGAACAGAATTCTTTAGAGAACTGTCCTGATGGAACTGCAGGGTTTGGGACTCATCTGTGTGGCAAAAGGGGAAGACTTCACTGACTTTTTTGTTAGGGGTGCCCCAGATGGAGTGGATGGATTCTCAGAGCAGCTCCAGGATGGGCTGGGGGCAGAGGGTCTTTTTTTCTCAGCTTGTCAGATTTCATTGTTCAGAGACTCACCCTGAGAAAAGTGACTATAAAGGGGAAAGTAGTGAATAGTGGTCCCTAAGTCATTGCTGAGAAATGCCCTAAAGGGTCAACAGGAAAAACCCAGGCCTGTAGGTGACCAGCTGCCTTAGTGGGTTTGATGTTGGGCTATGTTGGGATAAGCCCTGTTTAATCATTAGTGCCAATTTCACATTCTGGAAAAGACTAAAACATGCATTATTACCTAGTAGGAGTGAGCTGAGCAGCACACGCAGGCAGCTCAGGAGTTTCTAATTAATAAAGTAGGTAGAAAGAACTCTGACTAGTTAGTAGAGGCAAATCCGGCTGCAAACCACCAACCCCCTCCCCTTTACTCTTAATGTGTTTATTTTTAGATAATCTTGTTGTAGGAAATCGCCCAGCTTGCTCATTGCCACTTGTAAGCCAAGGTGCCTACTGTACTGGAGGGAGCCCACCACAGACTGCAAAGGCAGCAGGCAGCTGTAGGCTAGGGAGGATCAGGCAGAGGGTGCTGACCTTAGGATGGGGTGCAAATTTAGGCCCTCTGGATCCCTCCTTACCTCTCTTAGCCTTAATGCTGCTAACTGGGAGACACTTTGACTTAGGTGCCGTGCAAAAGAAATTAAGTCCTTAATGAGAGAAACAGGATGAACAGAAGAAAGGAAAGATACCGGAGCTTTTGGCCAGGCAGCTGGGTGCCACAGTGGCCAGAGCCCTGGGCTTGGAGTTCAGAAGGACCTCAGGTGTTTGCTGTGTGTGTGACCCTGGGCAAGTCCCTTAGCCTGTCTGCCTCAGGTTCCTCAGCTGTAAAAAGATAATAACAGCCCCCTACTGAGGATAAAAATGAGATGTTTGTAAAGCATTTTGCAAGCCTTAAAGCTCTATAAATGCTGGTTATTCTAAATCCCTTAGAGTAGAGCCTATCTTAGGAGTCCTGGGAGAGCTCATTCCAACATTAAAATTGGAAAGGACCTGAGAGAACCTTTGGCCTGTTCCTCTCATTTTATAGGGAAGGAAGCAGACAGGGGGAGGCTCCTGCCTTGCTACCCACCACCTTGTCTTGTCTGCTTGGGCGTGTGGTATATGTTGAGTCTTAAGAAACTAAGAAACTGAGGGGCCGAGTCACAGCTAATGTAACCATGGCGTTAGAAGGGGGAGCCAGTCCTATAACTTAGCATTATGTTCTGTAAGCCATCATTGCAGAGGTAACTGGCTCTCTTGCTCAGCTGAATAGTGGCCCCTCATTACCCTCCCTGAGTGCTGCTTGCTTTTGCCACACTGGCCTTCTGGCCATTTCCTATTGCTGTGCCTTTATCCTAGCTTGGAATGCATTTCCTCCTCATCGATATGCTCTATAGAATCCCTGAATTTGGTGGAAATCAAGCTCTTCCTTCTACATAAAGACCTCCCCTCTCCTCCCTGCTCTAGTAGAGCCCTTCCTCCCAGAACTACCTTGTATGTGTATATGTGTATGCGCATGTGTATACGTGCACACACGCACACACATGCACACATACACACGTGCATCCTGGGGGTCCGTTTTTTCCGTCTCATGGAATGTAAGCTTCTCGAGGGCTGTAGCTGTTCCCTTTCTTTCCTGTCTCTCAAACCTAACATTGCAATTGAAACTAAACAAATGCTTGTTGATTTTGAATTTCAATCCCAGCTCCCTTTTTCTGGATACTAAAGCCCAAAGCAGCATCTCAGTGCTGGTTAGGTGCAGAGCCAGCAGGAGAAGCCAGCCTTCTTCCTAGGCCCCTGGTTTCTACATGGTATGATCAGTAAGGAGTGATTGCCCTTAACTGTAGTGAACCAAGCTCCTCCCACCCTCTACTTCTCCCCAGGCTCCAACAGTGGGTCCTGTCTGTAGATGTGGTGGGGACCTCAGGAGAATATGTGCGCAGACCGCCTAGCACCTTCAGCCAGTAGTCCCCTTCTCCGACTGTCATGGGTTTGAGCTAACTGAGATATATCAGCTTCTTTACAAACTTGCTTTTATCCAGACTTGCACAAATTTGGGGACATTCATTCAGCTTATGAAAGCGTTCCTTATATTATAATCCCTTTAAATAGCAAGCTTCCTTAGGATTTGGTGGGGGCCACTTTCTGGCAGGGCAGCTACTATGCACTGAGGTCCCTGTAAGCATCTTGGCCAGGGCCTGTGTCTTTGCGCCTCTGGTCCTGATCAAAGCGCCTCACTTACTAGCATTTACTGGCACTTCAGTGTTTGTCAGATAACTTTAACAAAATCCCCCCTTTGTGGGCCAAGTTGAAAGCTTTATTCTAGTTTTTGCTGCTGTGCCAGCCCCTCCTCTTTCCACCCAACTCCTGGACTTAGGGAAGGGGACCAGCAAGCCCTAGCCCCTGCTGGGCATCAGGCCTTGGGAGACTGGAGTCTCCAGGGGATTAGGAGATTGGAGTCAGTTTTGTAGCACGTACAGCCAACTGAGTTCTGTCCATTGTTAGCAGCAAGCACCCAGACAGACACGTTCCATCTGCTGTAGCCAAGAGCCAGAAAGGGCTGTGAAGGGAGAGGTGGGGGAGACCCGAGTGAGTGGGGAGGGAGAGCAAGCCAGGATGGGGCCTCGGAAGGGACAGGGCTTTGGACTAAGTCATCAGTGAGACCCCCAGACAGTCAGAAAAAGGAAGAAAAGCCTGTGTGCAAGCTGTGCTAGTTGTGCTGAAAGTGTGGAGAGCCTGCCCTGTGTGCAGTCTGAGCCTGAGCTTTCCTCTGAGCATCTCCAAACATGTTAGTTAAAGAAGACATCTCTCTCCTGGAGGAAAATTCAATCCTGTCATTAGGAAACCAAAAGTGGAGGACCCCACCCCCACCCCCCCGCTGCTGCCTCAGTTTCCTAAACTATTTGCTAGCATTTAGTTGCTGGACTGAAACTTGAAGCTCCTTAACCAGGCCGTGAATGCCAGGAAATTCTGTTCTGTCTTAGACATTTCATTCTGTGCCAGCCTTTCCTAGCAGCTGAAAGAAAGTTTGTTCTTAGAGATCCCTGGAGAAAAGGAGAGCTGTTAGTGTGGGCATGAGTAGGTCTTCACCACTGGAATCTTCCTGATACCAAACCTGAATACTTCAGTAACTCTCTATCTTTGTCTCTGTCTGTCTGTCTGTCTCTCTCTCTCCCCCCTCCATTAATGTAGAGTATTGGCAGGGGAATAAGGAGGAGGGGTATCCAAAGCATAACTGAAGAGGAAGGATGAGAACCATTTTTGATACATTTGAGCAACATAGGGCTTATTGCCCATTAAGATTGAGACCATTGAATTAGGTTTATTCATTTAGGGCTGAAAGGAACTTGAGAGATCATCTTCTAGCCCTCTCCCTCATTTTACAGGTGAAGAGACTGAAGCCCAGGGAAGGTAAATAAGTGTCTTTCCCAGTGGCGTGTGGTAGTATGTTGTGCTGTCAAGATTTGAACTTAGGTTCAAATCTAACTGCCCTGCCCCCTTAGGAAGCTTCTCTTAAAATTCATAATTATTCTCCGTTGCTTAAAGAGGATGCCTAGAACCTGAAGGATCTTTCCTACCAGACCTTGGGCCTGGACTTTGAAGGTGCGTTGGAGGATGCCTTCATTTCTGAGCCTCTTGTTATGAGGTGAAGGGCTGTGAGCTTTGTGCTAGTTTCTACACAATGAGATTCAAGGCTCTGAAAAGTGTCCACCTTTTAATGGCTGGGGCTGTGCTTGGGTCTGAGTGAAGCTACTTAGCTGTCTCTCTGTGGCCTACCCAATCTCAGCCATGCCCAGACCCAGAATCCTGGCTCTCTCTTTCTCCTGGGGGGTCCCTCACCACTCCCAGCCCCAAGCCTTGGTGTGCCTTCCTTGCCATTGACCTATGAAGACAACATATCTGCCTGTAGGGACTTACAAATGGGGAAAAGGGCCTTGTAGCAAAGCAGGGACAGGGGAAATACCCCAAATGGAAGAGCCTTGTTGAGATGATGGTGATGGGTCAAGGCTGCCATCTGCTGTAGGACTCACATGGGATAAGCACATAGGGAAGCCTGCAGCCTGTTCTTGGGGATTCAAAGGGTAGGGAAAGACTCCTGGGGGGCATCTGAGCCTCTCCTCCTCTCCTGGGCTGATCACACCCCAGTTCTGCTGATTGCCGTGTGACCTTGCTGCCTGCCATGGTTTGAGAAGCTCTGCGTCTGAGACATCATGTGGGGCTAGCAGTCAGACCTTAGTGTGCCCCAAGGAGCCAGCTCTTCCTCTTCTTCAAAGGAGGTCACTTGTCTCATCCAGTAGCTGGATGATGGGAGATGTCTGTCTCTTTCTCACTCTCTTCCCTTACCCTTGGCCTGCATATTAGGCTGTAGATCAAAAGATTTGAGACCAAATAACTTCTGAGCCTCTAAGAAAAACAAATAAACTGAAATAGTGGACAACAGTCCAGGAACTTTGGGAGTCTACCCCAAAGGGACTCGCTTCCCTTCCCAGCCCTTTGGAGCCTACAGCATTTGTGTGTGCATTTACCTGTAGGAAATCCTGTGCTTATCTTGGATGCCTGCTCAGGCTTCATGTTAGGAGATGAAAATCGTTTATTGTAAATAAGTAGTCCTGTAGACCTTTCTTTTCTTTATTTTAAAACCGTCCCCATGATCCAGGAATTTCAGATTGAAAAGGAGCTCTCTGGCCATCTAGTACAATCTGTGACTGTAGACAGATCTCCACTTCCAGTTCAACTGGGGTCATCTGGTCCAGACTTTGTGTGGAGACCTTCAATGAGGGGAGGAACCCACCCCTAGGGACAGCTCTGATGAAGAAGAAAGATGATCCATGTCGTTGCTTTTGCATAACCTCTCTTTCCTGCCCCTCCTGAAGCTCTATCCCACATGAGAAAGAATGAAAAAGAGAGGAAGAAAAACCTGTTTAAACACCAACACCTGGGGAAAAGTATGATGCCCAGAGCTATTGATTTTTGCAGAGAAGGGGTTAGGTGGGAGGTTCTTTCTTGGGATAACTCAAATTGTTTAGAGGCAGTTTTTCCTTACTCCTGGTTCTGCCCTCTGGAACACAACCAGAATTGATGCCTCTTCCTCATTACTCTTGGTTAGGTCAGTACCTGAGTAACAGGAGTGCTTGACCTGAAGAAACCTTGATCCTCCTGTGTGAGGGGACTTGAGCCAAATGGCCTTTGGAGTCCCCTTCCAGCCCTATGGGATCCTTCAAGAAAACAACTGGCATTCCCCTGGGATTTTCAGTTTATAGGTCAAAGCTGGAAAGGATCCACCCTCTGTAGAGTCGCATCCCCAGAGGACCCAGAGAATTTGGCCTTGCGTGGTCGCAAGGTTGGAAAGTAGAATTCAAAGCCAGGGCTATTGACTGTAGGTCTAGTGCTTTTTGTGTTGCAGATGGTAAGGCACCTCCCAGAGTAGGAACATACCATCCCCATGAACAGGGACCTGAGCCCTGTTTGCACCTTTGGGCCAGGGCTGACCCCCTTTGCTCACCCCGGTGCCTTCAGGGCCAAGCTGCTGGCTGGCTCCCACAGCAGCGTTGCCCTGCGCCAGAGCAGTTTAGGCAGCGAGCTGAGCCCTCATCATCATTTGGAAGTAGTTAGGATGAATTGCAGAATCATACACATCATTAGCATTCACAGGAGCTTCGGTATCACATGGGGCAGGTGGTCATTTAAACACATTTAATAATTATTGTCCTCTTGTTTCATTTTGTGCCCACTTCTCTCTTGGGGTGAAGTAAGAGGCAGATCATCTGACTCAACTTGTCTGCTCTTGAATGCACTATTCATTTGGCTAGTTCTTGTTCTAGACCAATTTTTTTCTTCTCCACTATCTATTGAGAATAAATGACTCGTCTATAGCTCCACAGGACATCAGGTGCAAGGGCAAGTCCAGACACCGAAGCTAGGGTTCTGCACAGGACAGTGTGGGTGACGGCACCCCTCTTCTCTCTAGTGTGTTTTTTATTGGTTGAATAAAGGAAAAACAGGTCTAGCTTTATTCTTGCAGCATTCTTTTGGGTCTTCTCTCTGGCCTCCCTCCCTGAGGTGCATAACTCCATTGCAGCCATGTCAGGTGACCCTAGAAGACAGGGAGCAACAAGAAGCCAACTTTGAGCCATAGACATGGCTCAGCCCAAACCCTCTGTTTCCAGGCCTTTGCTTTTGGAAGGGTTGCTCCTTCACTGACCTGGAGGGTCTCCTGCCCATTTCCTCTTCCCTCCAAGGCTCTAGCCCCAGAAGGACCACAGGTGGTCTCCTAATTAAAGCATCCACTCCCTAGATCCTCTTGACTGCACAGCTGCTGTTTCCTGACTGTGGACTGTGGGTCCTGAATCGCAGCAGGAAGAGCGTGCTAGGGGCCCTCATGGTTTGTTTTACAACAGGAAACAGCTTCAGTTACAGTCAAAGCCTGGTGCCATCCCCTCTCCCCAGGGTGCATGCCGACAGCCCCTATGGCCAAAAAGCAAGGATGGTTTTTTCCAGACCTAATCTTCACCCTTGATATGCTTGTCACTGTTCTTGGGGCACCATTCATGCACAAGACTTGATAGTGATTCTCTGTGTAATAGTCAAAAGTCAGGTCAGTAGTCTTGACCTGACTTGTTAGGGAATGACTGAATGAAGTAAAGCATGTCAGATGATTTGTTGCTGCCCGCCACAAGAAATAACGTGAGAATCGGCAAAGGAGGATGTCCAGAGGGGCAAACGTGGTGCCCCCCAGAGCTCCCACATGCTGCTCCCTCTGGATTTCAATGGAAAATATTGAAACAAAACATAAACACAGATAAGATTACATTTTAAAACAGTCACTGCGCAGCCCACAGGGATCCTCATATACCAACCAGTGACTGAGAAGTCTGGGGGTCTGTATACCCCTCTGCCCTGTATTGTTTGTGGGACACTGGGCAAATTCCTCAGGCTCTCGGGGTTCCTGGCCACTGTCTCTGTGGGACTTGTGTACTGTAGAGCATGGGCTTGTCTAACGGACCTGCACCAGGGAATCACCACGGGCATCTAATCCCAAGAAATGGCAAAGCTCTGTTTATTGAAATAAATGAAGTGACTCTAGGAAAGAAAGCACATAGACTTTGCAACTAAATATTTTTATAGTTATCTCCCAGCATCTCTCTAGCCTCTTCAGAGAGGAGCTGGAACCAAAAGATAGGAAAATAAGAGGGAAAGTTCAGCAAAACCAATCAGCCCAATGTGCACATGCAGGGCTCTTCCCCCCAGACCCCGTCTCAGGAAGAAGGAGGGGGCACGTTTTATTAGGTCTCTTCTTGAGGGTCCAGCTTGACTTAGCTTGTAATCATTTACGTGGCGTTGAGCGTGTTGTGTGTTTGTGGGCTTTGTGTTTACCTGGTGGTCATTCTGTGGTTTGCTTTCCTGGTTCTTCGTACTTCATTCTGCATCCGTTCACTCAGGTCTTCCCCTGATTGTCTTTTTTGTCACATTTTTGTCACATTTGTTGGCTCCTATGGTACAGCTATGTATTTTAAGACAAGTATGTTTTAAAACAACATTGAAATAAATAAAAATCCCGGGTTCAGAAATGTAAAAAAAAAGATGTAGTCTGCCTTGGAGGCCTACCGATTCCTCGCATTTTGTAGGTGAGAACAGGTGTCAGGGGTGGGATTTGAACCTAAGTTCTCTGAGTCTGTGTGCTGATGGTGAGCCCTGTGGTTTGAAGTCCTCCTGCCTTTTCATAAGGTGGAAGTGATCCTGGGGGTCCTCAGAGCCTTGTGGGAATTAAAGCTGACAAGGGCCTAAGAGGTCTAGTCCACATCTCCCATTTTATAGCTGAGGGAAGAGATGGGAGTCAGTCTAGAAATTAGCATGGATTCCATGCTGTTTTGCCCCCTTCCCTCTTGAAGGTTATGCCAGTAAAACCCAGACTGGAAGGTAGCCAGTCACTGTGTAGGGCCACAGCGGCTCATAGAGACCGTGTGTCCTGGAACCAGTGCCTTCTCTGTTTGTGGAGGGAGCAGCTGGACTAGGGTTAAAAGCACAGGCCTCCAAAAGCCATATTGACCCTAAAGCCCTACCCTTGCAGGCCCCTTCCAGCCCTACCTTTCCATGGTTTCTCAGCATGTGTGGTCACTGGCAGGCAGGAAGTGGCGTAAGTCCTTTTCAGTGGGGGATCCCAGTCAGTGGATACTATTTGTTAGCCTCTCTCGTAGACAATGTTTAGACAACATTTTAAGGTTTGCAGAGCACTTTACAAATACTTTATCATTTTATCTTCACAACCATCCTGGGGGACCGGGGGGGGTGTGTGTGCTATTATTGTGCCTGTTTTACAGATGGGGGAATTGAGGCAGACAGAGGTTGTTACTTGCCCAGGGATCACACGGCTAGAAAATGTCTGAGGCTAGATGTGGACTCAGATCTTCCTGACTCCAGGTTTGCTGTTCTACCCACTGCACCGTTTAGGTGCCTCTAAAATCAGCAGGACCCACCCATCTGATGTTCCCCTTGGGAATAAAGATGATATTAAAAGAGAATCCAGAGGAAATACCACTTACTGGCTCTTTCCATTGGGCGAGTCAGCGTGACTCCATTTCCTTGACTGTAGAATGGGCCCATTCACTGGGCTCTTATGAGAATGAAATGAAGCCAGAAGAGAAGATCTGGGTTTAGAGGACCCAGGTTCAGATCTTAGCTTTGCTCCTTGTTGCAGTCCTGTGGTCAGGTCACCCCTTCTGTTGCTCTTTGTCTTGTGTGACCTTGGTGCTCCCTGCCCTCCTCCCCGCTAATGATAATAATAAGGGGCTTGAGGACCTCTTCAGTCCCTCCCACTCTGGGTCCTGCAGTCCTGTCATAGCACAACCACCTGGAAACAAGGAATCTGTATTACTCTGGCCGGCCTTCAGTGCTGTTGTGTGTCAGTAGTAATGCCATAGCCAGGTACTTGTACTTCAAGGGGCTAATGGGTTTTGCGTGACTTCACGTGTATAATCGATGTCTGTTGCTTGCCTTCTCAGCAGGAGGGAGGGAGAGAATTTGGAACTCAGAATTTTAAAAATGAGTTTTCAGAATTTTTTACGCGTAATTGGGAAATGTGTAGCGAAATAAATAAAAATAACGTGTTAAAAAAAGAACGAGCTGAAGAGCCTGTTGCCAGCTTTTTGCTGGTCCTGACTAAAATTGACTGCCTGGGGGCTTGGTGCCGCGACCTTGGAGGATGTGCTGATAGTAACTTTGTACCCTTCCTTTCATTTTGTTTCATTTTGCAGGTGAGGTCTCCAGTCTGAGCCCCCAGTTATCATTCGAAGGCACCAATTTAGATGTTGGGAACATAGTGCTGGCGTTATACAGCGGCCTCTTTGCCTACGGTGGCTGGTAAGATGCTGGAGGGTCTTAATTTCCTTCTTGCAGAATAAGACAGTGACCCTGACCACTCTTTGAAGTGATCGCTCTGTGATCACTGGGCCGCTTTAGGATGTCCTTTCCTTCTGTCACCCATAGGAAGAGCAGGGCTGTTATGGGATACAAGTGCAAGTCTCTGAGCTGCCCCTCATGCCCATAGTGACCTGAATTCTGGATCAGGTGAAGTAGGGAAGTGAGGTTTTTAAGAGGCTACCGGAGGGTAGAATACTTGGTCAGTGAAGACCACCTGCAGGCCTGAACAGGATCCAATCATGAGGTGAGGGCCAGGAACTCTTCTGGGAACACACCTCCCAAGTATCCATCTATACAGGAAAACACCAATTGGTGCAGACAAAATGGAGAAGGTCGTCACTGGCCTGGTGGGCAGTCATGGGCTCTTCAGCCCAGCCACACCACCTTTCAGATTTTACTTTCATTTGCTGCTTCCACAGTCCTGAGTTATCACTGTGATAGGAGTTCGAGATACTCTGGTTTACAGATCATTCCTCCCTTATTTCTGCCACCTAGTAAGAAGCCACTCCAACACCCTCCTGTAGTTATGAGCCATCATTTAATCCAGCAGTTTCCAGAGACAGGGCAGTTTGGGAGCGGTGAAGCAGTTGTATCTCTTGGGTGGTGCTACTATCTTTTTGTCCAGCTCGGGACCAAGGAACAGAGGAATAGATTGAGGACATTGAGTCACGTTAATGGAATGGCTCCGTTTTTGTCTGATGTGCCCTCTGTTTTACATCAGATAGGTGTGCGTTAAAATCCACAACTAGAGATTCAGTGCAGTCTGACTCTTCATGACCCAATTTGGGGTTTTCTGGGCCTCTCGAGGCACTGGAGTGGTTTCCCATTTCCTTCTGCAGTTTTACAGATGAGAAGCTGAGGCAAACAGGGTTCAGTGACTAGCCCAGGGTCACTCAGCTAGTAAGTGTTTGAGGCTGGATTTGGTCTCAGGAGGATGAGTGAGTCTTCAGGACTCTGGGCCCAGCACTGTGCACACTGTGGCACCACCTAGCTGTCCCTCCAACAGGCTAGATAATTGACAGTTCAGTTCAGTAGAAAGAGAATAGAACCCTCATGGCTGACTGGGCCATCACCAAGCTGGAATACCGCGGTGGCTTCTTTAAAAACAGTCTGCTGGTGGCCGAGGACGATGGAGAGCGACAGTGCTGTTGTGCTGAGCGCTGGATCCCAGATCCACACCCATGCACTTGTGGCCTCAAGAGGTTGATGGTTGAGCCTCTTAGGAGCAGGGACTAGACTGCACAGGAACCAGATGAGGGACTGAGCCAGGTCTGCAGGGAGCACTAACTGGCTTTGGTTAGTTATGAGGCATGGGCATGTTTTCTAGTGCTTTTCTCTATTCTTGCCTTTGGCCACCTTCATGCTGCTGCCAGATCAGAGCAGACACCCACCTTAGGTGTCTTAGTACCCTATGTGGAGGTGACATTGCCTACTGCCTCCATTCACTGTGGCCTTAGGGGTTCTCGGAGCACTTAGGTTTCTGTTTGATGGGAAATAACGTGGGACCTTACCCCAGTAGAGTCTTGCCTCATGTATATGGTCATCGCCTAACTTGTGGACTGTGTCCCACGCCAGGGGATCCATTCCTTGGGCCTGGAAAGCTCTGTCCCACATTGGGAGCCCTTGGAACCAGGACAACCCTCCGTTGGAACTGAGTCACATCCAGAGAGTTTATTTTTGGACCTTGGAGTCCCTGGAGTGCATTTTCTTATTGAATCTGAGCCACAGAGGTGGTGGGAGGGGGGATGTCTTCATTGGCAGCTACTTGTAGCCCATTCTCCCACCTCTGTTGATTTCATTGTTGGTTTCTGAAGAGTCCAGTGAGGGGAAATATTTAAATTCTCTCTTTTAAATTTCAGGAATTATTTGAATTTTGTCACAGAGGAGATGATAAACCCTTACAGGTACGTTTAGTGAATGGAGACATTATGATTATGACTTTTATGTACCATAGAACAGCGTGGGCTTCTCTGAAAATTCTCTTAGCTCTGTATGTGATGGGCTTTGTAGGATTTGGTCTTCAGTCAGATAAAAACTTTCTAAAACCCCTTACTAAAACACTTCCATTCTCCTCTTTTAAGCCCGTTGTACTTTTCTTGTGGCACTGAGAGGTTAGGACAGACGGTCTGGGCTTAGCACAAAGAGCTTTGGGTTCTCGTCACCACTCTGCCACAAATGTGGTGAGTCACAGCTGGTGTTCACCTACTAGCGTAAGGTTTGCAAAGATGCTTTACAACCACCCTTGAGATGTACTGCTGCTGTTCCTTCCATTTTACAGACAGGCAAACTGAGTTAGACGATAAAGACTTACCCAGGGTCACCTTGCTCAGGGACCTCAGGCCCTCCTGACTGCAAGCTTGGTGCCCTGTGCGCTGTATGGTCCCCTGAAGTCACTGTCCCTCTTTGGACCTCTGTCTTTTGAGGATTTTTTGCTTTTTTTCTTATTTTTGGAGTGGGGAAGGTAGGGCAATGGGTTAAGTGACTTGCCCAAGGTCACAAACTAGTTTTTTGTGTTAAGTGTCTGAACTCAGGTCCTCCTGACTCCAGGGCCAGTGCTGTATTCACTGTGCCACCTAGCCACCACTGGGCCTCCATTTCTTCATCCATAAAATGAGGGAGTTGGACCAGACAGCTCTTGATTTGTGATCCCATGATTGCCACTGACCTTCTATTTTGAGTGCAGAGCTGAGTGGACAGGGCCCAGGGCCCAAGGATGGGACTTTACCTCCTGGCCTCTTCTTGGAAGAAGGAGCTGTGTCCCACCCTGTTAACATTTAGTGTTCAAAAAAGTGCACACAAGCCAGGAAAGGCTAGGCAAACTGACCAGAAGAACTATGGAGATGTTGGGAGATGGGTGGGCTCTGATAAGGCTGCAGCTGGACTGAGCTCAGGAGTTGGGGCAGGCCAACTTGGGGAGATGGTTGATCTGGAAGGCCATGGCCCACACGCAGCTATCCTACACCTTGCCTTGCAAGGTATAATGGCATGCAGGGTAATCTACCCTAGTCTCCAGACACAGACACACAGATAGACAGACAGACAGACAGACACACACAGACACGTAATCTGGGCCAGAGCAGGTATCATCACTACACTGGATTTGAGTGGTCCAAGAAATGCTTCCTCAGCAGAAGCAGGGGGACCTGAGGAGGATGGCTGGGGTGGGGTTTTATAGACCCCCACTCTTTCTCTGCATCTCCTCACACCAGAAGGCCAGCCCTGTGAAGTTCCTGAGGGGAGAGAAGGTCAATTGGGATTTTTGTTTCACCATCTGGTAACAGGCTGTTTTGGCCAAGACACAAGATGACATCCAGGGGTAGGGGAAAGTGAGCACAGGGAGCCTGGTGGCCTGAGTACTGGAAGAAATGCAGGGTCTGAAAGCTGGGGAGGTGCCAGAGCTGAGGGCCTGGGGGTGGGTAGGGATTAAGGGAAATGGTTTCACACTCATATGTCCTGATTTGTGTCTTTGTGGCTAGAGTACATTAGATTTGCATGTTCCCTGACAATTATTTTCATTGTTTGGAAGGGATTTAGTGGCCTTGCTTTTTTTTTTTTTTTCATTTCCTCAAGGGACAGGGACCTCAAAGTACAGTGGGCATGCCTTCTGGGCTTCCCATCAAGAGCCTGGCTTCAGGCCCCTGCTCTGCCCCTTACTGTGTCTGTGGGACCTCAGGCCATCACCGAAGATGTTGGAGCCCCATTTCCTCATTTCTAAATGGAAAGGGCCAGACTGGATGACCTGAGGTCGGTCTTGTTTTGGTCTAGGACTATGAGAATAGAAGTTGAGTTAGACTTTTTTATATGCATATTATGTAAATTCTAGCCACGAACAGTAATTTTCAGATTTCCTTTGTAGCGCTTCATAGTTTGTAAGTGTATAGCACATATACTTATGACAGTCCGGGAGACTGAAGAGTAGGGAGGATCCTAAGAAGGCCTGCGTGGTCCTCAAGGCCAGCCCCCTCCCCTGTACATTTTAGAAATGAAGAAAGAGAAGCTGCTGGGGTGGAGGGGACTTGCCCAGGATCACACAGTAAACAGGGGCACCAGCATTCGAGCCTGTGTCTTCGGGCTTCATACCCAATGTGGATTGCTATGTGTATGCCTGAGTGCCAGGCTTGGGGTTGGAACCCTGGGCAGTGCCCAGGCAGATGGTCTCTCCCTTATATCCCATTGCCTCCTGGCATTGGAATGAACCATTACAGCTCCTTTCATCCCTCCCTTTAATGAGCTTGATTCCACCCCCCCCACGTCCTTTCAGTTGCTTGATAAGTTCTAAAGTTGGTTCTGCAGTGACCAGCCGGCCTTTCCCCTGACCATTCAGTAGGTGCCTCCTGTGTGCCAGGGCCTGGGCTGCATCCCGGGCATACCACCACCTGCTCTTCCATGGCTTATGTTCTCCTGAGGTGATCACAAAAGCAAACATTTCTGTAGCAGCTTAGGATTTACAAAGCACTTTACCCGAATCTATTTGAGCCTCAGAACAACTTAGAGCTTCGATGAGGAAACTGAGACCCAGAGGTGTAGTTCATTTTACCCTTGGGCACACTTTGGTACGTGCCCAAGGAGTGATTCAGGCCACTATCTTCCAGACTCTGAGTACACTCAGTCCCTTTCCGTTGGGGTCTGTCAGTTTCAGCCATAGCAAGGGGGACAAGTGATCGTTACCCCCACAGCAGCCTGCATCCAGCTTTGAAGGGGAACTGGCCACTTTCAGAACCGCAGGTCCTAGGCACAAGCGGTCCTCTGTCTCATCTTTATTAAACCCTTCACTGAAGGTAGAGCCTTTCCAGCACCTCTCCTTGGGCCAGGGCCAAGAACCAGAGATGTTTGTGCTGGGGAAGACCTGTTCTTTTTTATGCAAGGGGACACTCAAGTCTCTCTGGACAGTATGGCTCCACTTAGAGAATCTCAGATTTATAACTTCCATGCTCTTCCCTTACCCCCACCAACCCAGTGTGAGATGCAAGGAGACCAAGGCACAAAGGTAGAATGACTTATTTAATTCCAAATGTCATTGATTAACAAAGCAAACTAGAGAATTGGGGGAGAGGGCTAGAGTTAGAATCTGTAAAGTAGAGTTTGCTCTAGGCAGGCCTTGTATTCCATTTATTTTACCAGCCCTGGCTGACACTGGGTAAGAACAGAAATGGGTGCTGAGCAGTTACTGAAGCACGGATCAGCTCCTCACTGCGGCTCCTGGCGCGGTCGGTTTGATCCTGTAAGAGGATGGGTTTTTAGTGGTGGGGGGTAGTATTCACATCTCTTAGAGCCTGTGGGTTATTTTCAGTATCACTTCTTTTCTGTTATTGTAGGTTTAGAATATTCATGTGTAGGTTCTCCAGTCATCATCATTAACATCCTTTTGTGCTCACCAGTTGCTTAATATCAGCTTTATTCTCAAAACAGTCTAGCAATTAAGTCTAGGCAGTATATAAGCCACCTCCATTTTGCAGAAGAGGAAACAGGTTTGGAGGAATTGCCACGTTAGCTGACCTGCCAAACTCCTACCCCTCACAGGACTGTGTTCTTCTTATTCCAGAAACTTGCCCCTGGCCATCATCATTTCCCTTCCTCTGGTCACCTTAGTGTATGTCCTGACAAATCTGGCTTACTTCACCACCTTGTCCACTGAGCAGATGCTGAGTTCAGAAGCTGTGGCTGTGGTACGTCCCTCATTCCTTTTCCTAGATTTGATGGACCGGGTGTCCTCAGATGGATTGGGCAGCTGGCACAGGGGCAGAGGATTGAATCAGCTTTTCTTAAGAAGCATTATCTTTGGAGATCAGTGGCCTAGCAACAGAGGGGTCTGGTAAATGTAGTAAAAATGGTTTCCTCCCTTTCCACTATTTGTAGAGACAGCTGAGCAGTTAACCTTGGTGGCTAGAGGGGAGGGGGTCAGTTGCTGTGACATGTTCTCCTCCTCTTCCTCCCTGCTGACTCAGGCAGCATCCAGAAGGGAAGATGAATTCCCCTGAACTTGGACCCCCCTCCGAGGCCTTACCCTGCCTGCATTTGGTGACCCTTACCTTGTAAGCAGGTTTGAACATGTCCTCCTGCAGCTTGGGCACCTCTGAGGTCTCTCTTCAGTGGGGTCATGGTTTGACGTGCTGCTTGCATTACCATTGGCCAGACAAGAAGGAGGTGGAGGAGCCCCGGGCATGTCTCTCTGCAATACTGGTGGTGCCTTCCCATTGAGTTCTCTGTTAGAGCACAGTCCCAAGAGGCCTGCCGAGTAGCTTGTGTACAGTGAGCTGCTCTTACCTCATTTTTGTACATGCTAGTGACCTCTTTCTAGAGTAGAGCTAGAAGAGGTTTGAAAGCTCTTGCTTGAGGACTTTGTTTATGTTTCAGTAATAAGTGAATCACCAGTAATTTCCCCATTTCACAGATGGAGATACTCAGAACCACAGGCATGTAGCCCAGAAGTGAGGTGATGGAACTCTGTCTCCATGTTTGTTCTCACTGTAGTCACTTGCCTGTGTGACCTTGGACCCTTGTGGGATGCAGCTTCCTAATCACAAATTCTGTGTTTGTAGGACTTTGGAAACTATCACCTGGGCGTCATGTCCTGGATCATCCCTGTCTTCGTGGGCTTGTCCTGCTTTGGATCAGTCAATGGCTCACTTTTCACCTCCTCCAGGTAGTCCTCTGGCCTTTCCTAAAGCTTTCCCACTTCCACAGCGTCTGTTGACGCTTCCAGGGATTCAGAGCCTGTGAGATGACTCTCTCCTTCCCGGGAGAGAGGCAGACATTGTCAGGATGCAGACAGTGGCTATGCTGAAGCCTGGTGTAGGAGGATGAGAGCTGGTCAGGGTGAGTGGCTGTACTGGGCCAAGGCCTTGGGGAGGGAGGTGGGCATGGCCAGGCTGATCTTTGCCACTTGTCTTAACTGTAGCTATCTGAATGTCTTTATACTCTCTGGGTTCTGTCTTGTGCCTGCACAAATGTCTGAATACCCCAGGGAGGGGTGATTGGTCACAATCCAGAATGGGGAGAAAAAAGCCCTACTCTGTTCTTGCCTGCAGGTTGTTTTTTGTAGGTTCCAGGGAAGGCCACCTGCCTTCTATTCTTTCCATGATCCACCCCAAGAACCTGACTCCCGTGCCATCCCTTGTCTTTACGGTAAGCGCTCTGCAGGTCCTGCTTGTGCGATGGTTAACACAGCTAGCTCTGGTTGGAGGGAGGATACTCACAGAGAACAGTGACCTGCCTGCACCTTCTGAGCTGGGAGGGACCTCAGACCATCCCGTCCAGGAGTTCTTCCCTCGCTCCGTCTCTGTGTCCCTTCCCATACACCAGGCTATGTGAAAGGAAACAGGGATCAGTTTCAGTAACAGCATACCTGTTTGGGGGCAGCTAGGTGGCACAGCAAATAGAGCACCAGCCCTGGAGTCAGGAGGGACCTGAGTTAAAATCCAGCCTCAGACACTCGATGCACTGAATAACTGTGTGACCTCAGACAAGTCACTTAACCCCATTACCTTGCCTTCCCCCCTCAAAAAAAAAGCTTACCCATTTACCAAATTCTCCCGTTCTCCTCTTGATGCGTTTCCTGCCTTTCTCCAGGTTAGGGACTTCTGATCCAGGCCCAAACCTTAATTTAAACAAATGAGCAGTCAGAGGCCACCCCAGGAGAGGGAGTGGTTTGCTCACAGTCAGTAGGCAGAGCCCACCTTTGAGCTCGGGACTACAAATACAGGCCCTTTCTGCTGGTAGGCACATAACAATGACGAGATGTGAGCTCTGGAAGGGACCTCAGAGATCACTGGGAAGGCGCCAAATCCAAAAGAGTTTAAGTGCCAGACACTGCGCTTAGTGCTGAAGTTACAAAAGTAGGACATGTACAGACGAGGTATAGACAAGATTCATTGGAGGTAATCTCCAAGGGAAGGCTTCTTGTAGGAGGTGGGAACCTTAGCTGAGACACGTAGGGAGCTAGGGAAGCCAGGAGGGAGAGTATGCCAGGCATGGGGCACGGCCAGGGAATATGCCTGGAGGTGGGAAATGGTACAGCCCTTAGGGAGAAAGTGACTTCTCTAGAGACACATTATTGTGGGATGGCAGAGCCAGACTGGAACCTGAGTCTTGGATTCCAAATCCAGGGTTGTTACCATCATGAGTAACTTAGCCAAAAGCCATCCTGTGGCCTCTCTCCTGGGGCCCCCCAGGCTAGTGGCTCCCATTTAGACAGTGCTAGGGGCTCACAAGGGCTGTAAAAGAATGATGTCAGTTGATCCACACGAATGCCCTGGGAGGCCTGTGTCCTTGTCTCAGATCTACAGATGAGGAAACCTGGGCAGCTGTTAATTGCTCTTCTGGTATTGCCTGGGCCCAGGGCAAGACTTGAACCCAGGTCCTCATGTTTCTCATGAATGGGATGCTATTTGAGGCACCGTGAAGAGCTCTGGGCATATACCGAAAAGTGAGCAGTGACCCCTAGAACTCCGTCTGATGGGGGAGACACAGATGAGACAGAGACTGGATAGATGAGAGGGGGCAGAGAGAGGAGAATCAGGGAAGGCTCCTTGCAGAAGGGCAGGGTTTAGCTGAGATTTGGACCCAAAACTGCTAAGGAGAACAGGAAATCTTGGAAAGTTTCTTTAGAGAAGACCAAAAGAGACCTCTCCTAAGGTCCTGGTTACCTGTTTCTGGACAACCAAAATAGCACTTTATACCAGCTTCCTAGGATAAGCACATCTCCTTTTTTGTTAATGAAGGATGTGTACGTGTGCAAGTACACATGTGCGCGCGCACACACACACACACACACACACACACACACACACACACACACACACACACACACACACACACACACACACACACACCCACCCACACCCTTACCCCTAACGTGTTTGGTTTCTCCTTAAAAACAATGCATCTCAGTGATGAAGCTCAAGCTGTTGTCAGTCTAACAGAGAGCAAGGGCGATGAACCCTGACCATCCCTGTTGTGTCTGTGCCCTGCAGTGCGCCATGACTCTGCTCTATGCCTTCTCCAATGATATCTTCTCCGTCATCAACTTCTTCAGTTTCTTCAACTGGCTTTGTGTGGCCCTGGCCATCGCGGGGATGATGCGGCTGCGCTTTAAGAAACCAGAGTTGCCCAGGCCCATAAAGGTGAGAGACGCGGCCGTGGTAAATGCTGCCCTGCTGGTGGGGCTGCCTCAAAAGATTCAGAGGGAGAGGGGAAAGCCCATAGAAAACCAGCTGTAAGGGATGCCCTTCATAGGTAGGACTCCTAACCTTCTGTCCATCTGCTTCTCACCAAGACCACAAAACTCCAGCCAAGGAAGAAAGAATGCCCCAATTTGGAGGGCTGGCTGAGATACTTCTGCCTGTCTAGCTGAGTGCTACAGGCTCTTCTAGGGCACAGTGCAGGGAGAGAGGAAGCCAAATAAGGGAAGCTTGTTTAGCAGAGATCCTGCTCCTGTGCTTTGTGGGAGCTCCTCATGGACCCCAGCCCAGCTTGGGACAACCAAAGGAACAAGAACTCAGCCTAAGTTTTGTGGTGTTCTGGAAAATGTTGGGTATGTCCCAGGTCTCTGTTCCTATTTGTTTAAGTTAGATATCCAAGTTCTATAAACATTGCATGTGTGCTTGGGAATCCCTCTCCATCCACACTGGAAGCAATGGACTTGTTTGGATTCTGGCTCCACCTGCTGGGGAGAAGCCTGCAGACCTTTGGGGACTCTCCCACCTCCCTCTCTCCCACCTCCCCTCCCCCAGTCCTCTCTACAGTCCTCTTCTGGCCTCCAAAGTGGTGGACTGACACCCTCCCACCAACCACCCCTGCCATGCTTCCCTCTTTTTGGTCCTGTGTTACTTCTGCCCTCCTGAAATACCCAGGAGGAGGTTTTTCCTGAGCAATATTGGAGATATCCCAGAATCCCATATTTCTTGCTTATGATGGGATGATCCAGATGAATTCTCCGTAAGCACTGGGACTGGTCACAGGAATAGAGACTGTAGGGCCTCCCCTTGGACTGAACTAGACCTGCCCCCCCAGCTGATGGATGGTGAAGATGAGACTGAGCATCAGAGAATGAGGCTCTGTTGACTCTAGATGGCTTTGATTTGGAGTTGTATCCGCAAGGGGAGGGCAGATGTTCCATTGGATGAATCATTTATGGAGCCCCAGGAGGTGGGGAAAATCCTACAGGAGCCCTTTTGCCTCTGCAGATGGCTGGGGTCAGAGAATCTTGAGGCCTGGGGCGGGGGGCAGGGGCAGGGTGGCGAGCCTCTCCTCCCTAGAACAAGCTGGACCTGAACAGGAATTCCCTTCCAACATCATGTGGAGGGACTTGACAGAAAGCTGCAGGCATTATCAGCCAGCAGATAATAGTTCCTGCAGGGTCAAGGACGCTTGTCTACAGTTGCCTAATCATGGTTAGTGGTGGGTTGGTGGCCAAGTAGAGCCCAGCCTTCCCAGCTCTCAACTCTGTCCAGTGTTTGAGACTCTGAAGTCTCCCTGTTGTGTAGGACTGAGGGCTGTGGCCAGCCGTGACTGTGGAAATGAGGATGCCTTCTTCCTAAGGTGCTGTTTTACAGCCTGAGAGAAAGCCGTTTTCTGGGGAGCTTCCTTAGTCCTCATAGCCCCTCCTCAGCAGACTCTGGGGACATTAGCAAGTTAGAACCTGAGAAAACAGCTTCTAGGCCATGTCCAGCAAGGTATCCAAATTCTTTATTGAAGCTGAGCGTTTCTGGCCTAAGAAGTATTTACTCCGCAGGAGCATTTGTGGGCTTAATTTGCTGATTGCTCATTTAGGAGCTCTTTTTTTTTTACTTGCCTACTTTCTGCCAACAAGTGAGGGAGCCAGGTGGCTGGAGTCTGGCCTGAGGTACTCATTAGCTGTGTGACCCTGGGCAAGTCACTTCCCTCCTCTCTTTCTCAGTTTCCCCATCTGTAAAATGGGATTCAAAAGAGCATCTCCCTCCCAGGATCCAATGAGATACTGAATACTGAAGCTGAGGCTCAGTGCCAGGTCCAGAGCAGGCACTCAGTTTAAAAGTGTGTGGGGCATCTGTTAACTTGTGGGTCTCCCTGAGACATCGGGGAGCTCAGTGACTCTGTGCTTAGTCCAGTCAGTGAGCAGGGCATAAAAGACGCCAGACACGTGCTTTCTCTCAGCTCCTTCACCTGGGCCCTTACACTCATCTCCTCTCCCCAGGTGAACCTCAGCTTACCTATCTTCTTCATCCTGGCCTGCCTGTTCCTGATAGTCGTCTCTTTCTGGAAGACCCCGGTAGAGTGTGCGATTGGCTTTGTCATCATCCTCACGGGAATCCCTATCTACTTCTTCGGTGTCTGGTGGCAGAACAAGCCCAAGTGGCTGCTTCAGGGCATCTGTGAGTAGCTGGACCCTGCCTCTAGTGACAGCTGGGCCTGTGGTCGTATTAATCTGAGGTTAAATCCAACCCCAGACACTTACTAACTGTATGACCCTGGGCAAGTCGCTCAACTGCTGTCCATAACTATAAAATGGGGGAGAATAATAGAATAAAAGACCTTGAAGGACTTTTGTAAGGATCAAAGGAGATAATGTTACAACAAGTACTTAGCGCATTGGTACCCGGCTCGGGGTAGGCATCATCTCCTCCCTGGTCTCCCTCCCTTCTTTCTTTCCCTCTTCATCAGAGGTTTGTGGCTCGTTGGTATTAAAGCTGTTAGACACGCCAGAGTGCTCAGTACTCTGTGTGCACAGATGTCTCATGGGCTGACCCAGCTCTTACCCTTTGAGATGGATATCCTGGAAGATGGGGATGATTTTCATCTCCTGTTAGACTGACTGACTGGCAGGCTGCATCCACCCATGTCCTTCCGCATAACCTGGTTTCCTTTTCTTTCCAAACAGTCAGCACGACAGTCCTGTGCCAGAAGCTTATGGAGGTGGTTCCACAAGAGTCCTGAGTACAGTGACTCCTCGAGACAGAACACATTGTCACCTGGAAAGAACACACCCACCCACCTACCCACCTTTCAGGAAAAACAGACGAGTGAGCCCAGCAATGTCCATTCCCTGATCCCGTTTTCCCGAGGCCTGGCCAGAGCCACCGTGCCAGCCTGCTCTCTTCCTCTGCTCGAGGCCGGCAGCTGAGGGTGCTTTGAATGACAAACCCGCGGTACAAACAAATCTCTCCTGGATACCTCCTCAGGACCCCCAGAGGGGGCAGGGAACAAGTTGCTGAATTAGGCATTAAGACTTTGGATTTGTGACTGAAAGCTAGATGTTATTTGGGGGGAATTTTTTTGCTTTCCTTTGTTTTATTTTATTTTAACTTAAGGTTCAGTCTAGTAGATGCCGGCGATACGATTTCTTTTTACAAGTGAGAATATTATTTTTTCAATGCTGCCAACTGTAGCCACGTACCTCTGGATGACAACAACAAGCTAGCTCCGGCCCAAGTAGCACTCCTTTGTTGACCCTTCTCCAGGGTTGGAGATGGAGAAGGGGGTCTTCCAGAGACCACACACTCCAGGGCACAAGTGGACAGAACTACTGAGACTTGTACAATGTTGCTTTTAAATGGGGGCTTGCACTGATTCCCACTGAGGGTCTGCTTCTGCTCCTCATTCTGTGTTACCGCACAGTGATACTGGGGTTGTTGGTTTGTGGTTTTTTTTTAATTGTCATAAATGAAGCTAGTTCAAACTGAACCTTTGGATTTTTATTTTTACCTTAAAGACTGGAGGTGGTTTCTACTCACTGGTTGGGTTTCCCTCCCCAGAGAGCAAAAGTAAACGAATAAGCAGCTGCCTGTTATATTTGCAGAGTGACAGTAGGTGCTTAGGAAAATTTCAGTGAGTGTAACCCACTCAGAGAGCTCCTTGCTTACTTCACTAATCTTAGAGTGTGGCAGAGAAAGGACAGGGGCTCCCAGGACCCTGGAGTGGGAGGTCTAGAGAGGCCTAGGGCTCGAGGGGCTGTTGGGGCCAGGCTCAGCAGCTCTCATTTCACCATTGTTTCTCATTCCTGTCCTTTTCTCCCCAAGGCCTCGGGCCATTCCTGGAGCCTGGTCCAGTACAGTCACACATACAGGTTCATGTATGTGCCAGCTCAAGCCAAGGAGGCTCCAGGTGCCTTTCCCATTGAGATGAGGCATTCAAGGGTCAGATACATGACTACAGCTGTTAACATGGTCCAGAGCCTTTGTCTAGAGCAGTGGTATACAGAATAAGCAACTGTGCACTCTGCCAGCATGGAGACAGGCAAGATAGCTGGCCATGGTGTGTTTTTAGGCCAGATTAGTTAGGGATGAAGGGTGCTCACTCTAGAGCTGAGGCTAAGAGGATCTGCTGTTTTTCAGGAGAAGGCTGCAAGGAGTAGGTTTTTGATAGTTGCCACTCAGTTCAGAGCTTTTTGCCCTGCTTCCTTCTCAGGGAGGACCACCATCTTGTTTGACAGCCCAAGCCATCCTAAACTGGTTGTTGGCAATTTATCTACACCCACTGGACATCAGTTATCAGTCTTTCTGCTGCTTTGAAGTGAAAAAAAAAGATTACCTTTACAATCCACATCACGTGGAAGTACAGTTTTTCCCCTGCCCATGACCATATTCAGCTTGATTATACCTAGGAGATGTCTTGTCATATATTTCCCCAGCCTAATAGGGTCTCCTCACATGAGCAAATCTTTTTAACCTTTCCCTGAAACCTGTATGCTTGAAGAGTTAGGATCTTACAGACTGAGAAAACTGACCTTTTATACTGAAAGTGCCCTCTTTCTGTGATATTCTGTAAGTACAAGATGGTCCCGGGGCTGAGGAAGGGATGGTGCAGCCTGGGACTTATCACCTTGCTCTGGGGTCTCTGACCATTCCATAGAGCTTTAAGTAAAAAGGGTAGGCATAGATCTTTGTGCCAACAGAAGCCCCAGTGGTCCAAAGAACTGACCTTTAGAGACCATCCCAGGCAAATTGTATTGACTCTGAATTGAGCTAGATTTGTCAGTGGTAGAAACTCCAGTTGTGACTGAGAAAGGGGCATGGGGGGAACTGTTGGACTGGTAAGAACCGGCCCCAGGCAGCCACATGGTGGAGAGCCTACGAAGGGCCTAGAAGTGGCAGGTGGCTAACAGACGATCTCTAACATTGCCCCAAATTGGGCTTGAGGCACATGCGAGTGACATGGAGCAAGCCTGCCTTGATGCGTCTTTTTCTCAGTTGAATAATCAGGAGGATTAAGTGGGTGCACGGCAGGCATAGTGGATGGTAACCCTGTGGCTAATATTACTGCAAAGAGGCTGCTTCCAGGCCACAGGTAACACCTACTCACAACATGTGGTGCTTGGCCGATTCACAGCCCCCCAGACCTGTGCTTTCGGGCGTAGGCTCTGTAAACAAAATTTCAACCCAGTTAGAGGTGTCTCAAGGCCCAGAAGCTCCATCTTACATCGAATACCCCACAGAGGGGTATTTGCCTGTGTCTAATGGAGTTAGTGTATTATGATGGGTAAAAGGTGGACCTAGAATCAGGAATCACGAATTCAAGTCTCCCCCCCACACTCTAGTGACCTTGGGCAGCTAATATAACCTCTGTCAGCCTCCGTTTCCCCATCTGCAAAATGGGGATTATAAAGCCCGTCGGGCAGAATCGTTAGAATCCAACGGATTAATGGGTGAAAACCTCAAAGTGCTTTCTGTCTATGTCCTTTATCATTTATCTATTGTCAATATCATGTCTATAGCACCTGTTGCTGTCATTTATCTGTCACGTGTGTTTCATCCATTTGTTTTCATTATTCATCATCTGTATCATTTATTATCTCTCTAGTCATCTTTTTTTTTTCAAGTATAGGACAGCTATTTATTTCCTCCTCAAAATTGAGCCATCTTTCTAATTATCCTGGCTCTTTTTTTTTTTTTTCTGGCTGGTCATTAAAGGAAATTAGGTTCACATCTCAGGGAAGAGAGCAAGGTACAAGGAAAGATAACGGAGTATAAGTCACACTTTGGGCTGCAGCTGGAAGGTTTGTGGGAAGGAGAGGGCCTGGAGAACTTTTCCAGAAAAGTGACCTCTGAGCCTGACCCCAGTGCAGGCTATTCATTGACATTCAGGGGTGGTTTGGAAGGGCATTATAAAGACCCAGGCTGGAAAGTGGACATCAGGACAAAGTCCACCCAGGATCCTGGACAGGATGAGCCTTCTGAAGATGAGTAATACTCTCTGTATTACCTCAGCAAGACATTTCTCTGGGCCCCGATTTCCTAATCTGCAGAGTAAAAACTGGTACTTTACAACACATGGTGATTCCAAACTTAAAATGAAAAAGTGCCCCTGTAGCAAATAGCCTTTTGGTAGGCAAGCTCCTGCCACGTTAAATGATTTTGTTGCCAACAGTTCCCCATCCTGAAGAGAGGCCACAGTGTGATCCAGGAGGTTCCCTCTTTCCTAGATGTACCAAAGATGCAGTGAGTGGATTCATCCTGGGAGCAGGATGAGTGGTGAGCACAGTATAAGTGTTTGCTGACAGCTTCTCCACCAGGGCCTCAGCTCCCGGGCATTACATACTTATCAACACTGACATGTGAACACAGACCAATCACTGTGAGCACAAAGGGTCTCCATGAGCCAGGGAGCATTCTGGACCAAGTCTTAAGGGAGGTGTGCAGTAAGGGTAAATTAATAGCCAGATCTGGCCCAACACCAGCATCCATATGCCAAAGCTAAACCTACCCCTGGACCTCTTCAACGAGGAAACAGATGGGCGCACCACCTCAGTGAATGGGAACTGGGCGTGTTGGTGGCCACAGCTCCTGGAAGTTCAACTAGGGTTGAACTCTACAACGTCAGCTGTAGAGTTCTTGGCTACTTGTGTTTGAACATGACTTCAAGACATTATAGCTGATTCCTTTCCCCTCAAATACTCCAATGAGAAGATGTTGGTATCTTCCCACATCCTAAGTATTCCCTTTATACCTTAAGATAGTATTTCTGTAGCATTTCCAGTTCATGAAGTAGGACGTTGTGGGCTTTTAAGTAGTCACATTCGGTGGCATTTTAAAATGTGGTTGTGATTCAGCTATGAACAGGCAGCAGTGGGAGAGGTGGGGAGGGGATGGGAAACAGGTCAGTTGCCTAAAGCAAGGCTCTATATTCACAGTATGGTTGGAAGAGACTTGAGAGGCCAGCTAGTTTAGTCTTTACAATTTGGGGAAACCAAGCAATAAAATGAGATCCCATAGCCAAAAATGCCTGAAGCCTTCGCTTCCCAGCCTACCCTATGCCTTTCCTAATTTTTGATGATTAGTGGTGATGAATGAGTACATAGGGTTGAAAATTACTTTTTACAAGGCCCAGTCTCTGAGTTTTGCCTACACGCCGGTAGAGAGCACCCTGCATTTTCACAGTCTTTCACCAATGGGATAGTTTTCTCTCCAAATTTAGAGGCTTAGCCATATTATTCGTTAGAGCCAAAGTGAATTTACTATTTTATGTTATTGAAAATGGGAGTATTTGGAACTTTAGTCCCAGGGTAGGTCCCTTCCAACAAGGGGATATCAAACTACCCTGTTTTGAAAGATACCTCTAAGACCCCTCCCTGACCCCACACTTGGCTGGACCATGCCCTCATGGCTTAATAGGGAAATGGATGAAATCATAAGCCAGTGGTCTAGAAAGCTTTCTCATAGTGCTCTTTCAATGGCCATCCCCTAAGAGGCTCCGTTCTGAATTGATCATCTCCCAGGAAGCCCCCTGGGCCCTTGAAAAAGCCCTCTACTCTCTCTTTCCTTGGTTGTGACAACTGTTAAGTATAATTTTTAAAGGGCAACTTTGGGAGGGGAGGAGGGATGAGGATTGCCCAATAAGTAAGCTTTCTTTTTGAATGTTTCATTGAAAAAAAAAAGTACTGTCAACAAGTATCTGCAGGATTTGTTTTATGGTTGCTGATTTAAAAAAAAAAACCAATCTAAAGTAGCTGTTATACATTTGGCTAAGCCCTGTCCCTTTTTCTGATGTTTTGCTAATTTAAAGATGCTGTAGGACTCTTTATTTTTAAAGAGTGGACCTGTTAGTCACGACTTACCTACGTGTCGCTTTAATATATTTGTGTTCCTGTTGTCTTCATTTCTTAAGGTTGGCATTAGCCAGCAGCCAATAGTAACCTAATCATTTCTACTTTGAAAACAACATGGTTTTTGATTCAGTTTTTTAAAAAAATTCTCATGTTAACCAATCTGTTATATGTGGATGGTTTTGTTTCTGTTTTGTTTTTTAACATAAAAATTAGCAAAGGAGCCTGTCTATATTTCTAATGCCACTGCTATGGGTCTGATCTTTTCTTTGTTCTTATGTTCTTTCCTTTTCTGGGGGAAGGGACGTGGGTGGGTGCTGGTCATTCTTCCCCACATCTGCCACTCCCACTGAGCTACAAAGGAGCCAGAGAGCCTCTGGCACCAGTGACCTCCCTCCCTTGCAAGTGTCCTGCAAATCTACCACAACTATCATCTGACTTGAGTCAAACAGGTGGATTCTTTATCAGGAAAGTGATACTGGGGTTAGCCCTTGAAGAAGAGGGGCCCTCCAGTTATATGGGGGGCCCCCTTTCAAGTGCTTCTGAGAGCCAGTGTGAAACAGTTCGCTTTGACCTCTTGAGCAGTCAATTTTTTTTTCAAAAAAGCATTTATGAAGTGCCTTCTAAGCATCAGGCACTGGGATCAAAAAGAAGAAAACGATACCATTACCGCCCTCGTGGAGCTTACATTCTCTCAACACAATCACGTGGTTATTATCCAGACACCAACACAAACTAATTGTCTAACAGAGATCTGCCCCTAAGAGGCCAATGTTAATTAGACCCCCTTGACCGGAGTTTGAAAGGTAGGACTGAAGGTGGGGGAGGTTGCCTACTCCAGGCATGTGTGTATCCTTCCCTACTGTGATCACTTCTGGGGCTTCCCTGCCTTCCATCATAATTCCCTCACCACCTCAGTTCCCAATCTCATGGCATTCATGAGAAGGCTTCTCTGCCTTGCACTTTCATGTTTTACTTCCAGGCTTTTGGATTCTACAGCTTTGGAATTAACATGCTCCGAAACAGAGGACCAGACCCTGGTTTGAATCTTGGCTATAGTGGGTCTCAGTTTCTCCAATAGCAGAATGAAAGGATGGAATAAATAAGCTTTCTAGGTCTCTTCCAGTTCTAAGTCCTATGACCCTATGAAGTGATCTTAATATTAATGCCTATTAGTATGAATACCTATTGGTATTCATGCTGTCCTCAGTCCATAACCTTGCCTCTTGTCTTTATCATCTCTATGGCCTTGGGTGGATCCCAATCTCCCTGGGCCTCAGTTTCCCTGTCTGTAAGGTGAAAGTGGAACTGAATAATCTCAGATGTCTTCCACCTCTAGATAGAGTAATTCTGAAATTCCCTCACCCCATTTGCACATACAAAATTTCTTGTCTGGAGCCACAGGTGTTTTCCTGGAACCCTTGATAGCATCAAGACTGGAGACCCCATATCCCCCACTATTACACCCTGTTTCCTATGTTCAAACTTATGTGTTCATCCACTTAGAACTCCTGGCACCACCATCCACACATTCCCACCCAGCCAAGGGAAAGAATTGGAAGGGCATGGGGAGGGGAAAAAAAGGAAAGAAGTTTTTAAAGGAAGAGCTAATGACACACTGTAATTTGAAGAGCACGGAACAAGCCAACCCTATGCTCTGGCTGTCCTGTATTTGGAGCATGCCTTCAGTCTGTGGCTGGTTCATTTCTCCCCATGCAAACCTTGTATAAAGAACACAGACTTTGGAGATGACAGGCTTACAAATTAGCCTGAAAAGAAGCTCCAATCTGACAGGAAAATTGGGAACTTCAGAGGATTGTGCCCAAAACCTTTCCTTGGACTGGGAGCTCCCACTGTCCTCCCAGTATAATTTTAATTAAAGGCTCATACTAACACCTGGAATGGAGTGATGGGAGTCAAAAAAAAAAGATTGGGAAACCAGCCAAGATGGGAAAACAATGAAATCCTTTACTATCCCACAAGTAACTTCTTTTACAGGTATTTGGAGGAGTTTGGGGGAGAACTCAAACAAGTCCCTGCATTTACTCCACCATCTTGGCTCCACCCCACCAAGTAGCCTCTTTTAGTCTAACATTTTGCTATTTGAGTGGGGGGAAGGAACCCTCTGGAGAGATGCTTTTGATTCTATTATGAAAGAGGCAGCATAGTATGTTGGTTTTTTTTTTATTTCTGGATTTGTAGACAGCCTGGGTCTAAAACTTTAGTAAGTGCTGGTGTGATTTTGGGCAAGTCACTCCTAGACCTGTATTTAGTATGGGACCAGTTGTGCTTTGCCCCATGGTACCTATGTGGAGTGGACTTTGTTAACTTCCTTCCCTACACCTAGCATCCTCTGCCTCACTGGTGATCTTCTGGAGACAGGGGCATGTACCATAATTTTACCACTGCTACCTCCCCCCTCCGCACCCCTCTGCACAGCTATATCCCTATCTCCTCAGGTCAATCCTCCTATTCTTTATCACAACTCCCAAATGAATATGCCCAGGCTACAGTTTGGGGCTACTTAGAAATCTAGTCACTCTCTTTATCGAGGCATTAGTTTCCTGTTCTTTAAATTAAGGGGAAAGGATAGATCTCCAAGGGACTTGTCACTTATTAAATCTATTCTAAATGAATTACAGTTGTATAAGTCTGGATTCAATCTAGCTGGAATTTCAAATTCCATAATCCTATCCCCCACTTTTTGCTTTCTTTGAGTCTGTTTGAACAGCTAACTCTCCTAGGATCACTTATGCAGAATTCGTATCTCCTTATTTTATGTATTTTGGGTATGGGGAGGAGGTGATTAGAATAACTCTTATCAGATGATTTCCCTTCAGCTTAACTGATGATAAAATAGAAGATAAGGAACAAATAAGATGTATAAAAAAGGTCTTATACATTGTTCCTCCTTTACAAAGTATGAAAGATTTCTCTGATCAAAACTAATGGAATTATAGGAATGCTAACTACTACTGACTGGCCAAGGATTTTGTATGTTCTTAATGGCCCTTAAAAGTAGGGTATTCTCTCTAAGAAGGACCTGAGACAAGAGACAGCTCTAGAGTGTGGCCTCTGACAGAAGAGGGCCAGTTATGGAATAAGAACCCAACTCCTGCAAAAGAATACTCTCTCATTTCAGGAATGGAGCAGAAAAGCATTTTGCTCTCCTCCCTCCGTGTAAGGGCCATTGTAGGAGCAAGGAATGGAGTGAGCCAAGCAAAGAAGGTGGAAGATAGTTCTGAGGAGTATCATGAGTTGCAGCTGATGAGAGTTGAGTTGCAGAGAGGAAAAGGGAGCAAACTGAGGAAATGCAATGAATAGAACAGCTGATCCAAGGTGGGGGTGAGAGCATCATAAGGATAATCACAAGAGAGTGCAACACATGTTTGTGGGAGAATGTTTTATGATTATTTTTATACTTTGATCTAATTGTGTTTACTGGCTGTTTATCAAAGGTAAATACACCAGTGGGGGCTCATAAGCTATATAATCTTAGAAATACATACCCACAAATTGTCTTAACCTAGGGAAGTTGCACCCCTAGAGACTGTGAGTGTGAATTTGGGAAGTAACCCAAAAAGGAAAACTGAGGCCCAGAGAGATTACATGATTTGCCTGAAACCGCACAGATGCTAAGTGGCAGAGCCAGGATTACTGTTAAGTACTGTCAATTTTTACATGCTTTCCACATTCCCTCCCTGTCTTTCCTTGATTGATAGTAATGGGTTCGAAGTTCTGTACCTGAGCTGAAATATGGCCAAATGAATATGGAAAGGACCAGTTTTGTGTTGGAAACATCAGGATTGAAATGATAAAAAGCCAGTTTGAGACAAGTATTAGGAAACCAGTTAAGAGTGACTAGACCCAGTCCAACTACAGGAATCCTATTTTGGCCCTTTTAAACCTAAGGAAAAAAGACAATTGCATTATTGGGGCATTCATTAGAGACTTGCAACTATCTTAATATGAACCAACCATTCTGACTTTCAAATATCCAATAGTATTGTCATTTTTTTGTTTTTAATCCACAGTTATCTTCCCCAGATCCCTAGAAAGGTTTTGGACTGCCCTTCCCCTCCTCCCATCCTGGCCCTCAGGTGATTCCTGAACTCTTGAGGAATACAAATTAATCATAATAGACTAATTAGGAAGATAATTAACAAAAAGGATTTGGACTGGATGTCTGATTTTATTGGAATAAAGGCTCTGAGGTGAGGAAACCCCCTCTGCCAATACAAGTCAGCACCTTCTCTATAGACAGTTGCCTAGAATATCGAGAGGTAAGTGATTGGCCCAAGGCCACACATCTAGTATGTGTCAGAGGCAAAATTTGAACTCAGGTCTTCTTGGATTCAAAGCCAGCTCTCTACCTGCCATAATGCTCCATTATTTTCCAAAGCTAAATATGATTTGGGGATTATACACTATATGCCGTTATTATGGATAAGTGAAAGATGACCCCAATGCTCAAGAGCACCTCTGGTCTCACTGATGCGATATTCCTTCCAGTGATGGGGACTGCAGCTCTTGGAAAACTGCCCATTCCATGTTCCTCTTGTTCCCGTCATCCCATCGGCTCTCTACAGAGGCTCCATCTAATGTTCCGAGGCCGTCCTTCCTCTCCCTTGATATCATGATGGTACCAAGGAAGCACAGAAGTCATTTATTGTGTTATTCTTTGTTTTTGCTGTATAACCCCTCCATCTTCTTTTTTAACCATTCATTGCTTTGATGACATTATTGTGGTTCTTTTGATTAGTTCTTTACTTGTTATATATTGTGACCCCCACAAGCTGGAGGCTTGGGTCTCCAGAGGGGCACCTGCCACTTTGGCTTCTAGGGACGGCTCAGCCTAACAACGTAGCTCACAAGCCCCCGCTGATGCATTTCCCATGAACAATGAGTCAGTTGCTTCACTGAGTTCTTAGAAAAGACATTGGGCATAGCAAGAACAGTAATTAGAAAGCAATGCCTTCTAAATCTGGGCCACACACTCCCCAAAATACACAAAGATCCCATGAGGGGATGGAGTGGGTGTAAACTGTGTAATTGTAATGAGGCATAGACATAAGAAATACAGGCACCTAAGGCACTTATAACCTCAGAACTTAGATACCTTATAATCTCAGAAATACAGAGCCTTAATGGCTTTTACTTCTTCAGAGTCTTCAAGAAGTTGACTATGAGATGTGGGGTCATGACACTGGTGATGAATAAATCACTATAATGATCAACTGGACTCATTCAATCAAAGTGTATAAGGTCTTTATAGGATGGGCCTATCTGCTGGGCCAAACAGATTGTTTGGCTGTTTGAATGGCTCTTCATAAGGCACTGTAACTCAACTGGAACAGTAGATCTGTCAGATCTGTTGGATCCTCCTTTCTTCCTTCCTTCCTTCCTTCCTTCCTTCTTTCCTTCCTTCCTTCTCTCTTTCCTTACTTCTTTACTTCTTTTACTTCCTTTCTTTCCTCCTTCCTTCCCCTCTTCCTTTCTTCCTCCCTCTCTCCCTCCTTCCCTTCCTTTATTCCTTCCTTTTTTCCTTCCTTCTTTCTTTTTTCCTTCCTCCCTCCTTCCCTTCTTTCCTTCCTTCCTTCTTTCCTTACTTTTTTACTTCCTTCTTTCCTCCCTCTTTCCCTTCCTTTCTTCCCTCCATCCTCCCCTCCTTTCTCCCTGTATTCCTTCCTTCTTTTTTCCTTTCCTTCCTTCCATTCTCCTTCCCTCCCTCTCTTCCTTCCTCTCTTCCTCCCTTCCTTTCTACCAATTCACTCACTGCCCCACACCTTCCTTGCAAGCCCTACCTTGTAACAAATAAGTACAGTCAAGCATCCATCTGTTTTCCCAGTCCCATTTGCCTTCACTACTAACCACATGGAGAGTTCTTCAGCCATATATACTTTCTCTCCAATGGGCTAAATTCAGACAGCTGGTCTGAATCCAGACATGTGGCAGATGGGGAGTCCTTTCTGGTTACTGGTTTTAAAACAAAGAACTCTAGCTTCAGTCCCATGAGGGCTGGGATGACAGTTGTCCTGGGGTATCTGGTGACAAGATTATCTTACATTAATTAACAATGAGTCACAGAAAGAGATCATGTATGGGGGATCTAGGAGATCAAGGGGCCAGGCTGGGAACCTATAGCTTGTTCTCATGTTTCAGCGTCTCAATAGTCAGTCAGTCAACAAGGATTTATGAAGTGCCTACTCTGCTTAATGCTGGGGAGAAAAACAGACCTTGTTCTCAAGGAGCTCACAGTCTAATATGGGAGAGAAAAGACATAAACAGCTATGTACAAGCAAGACATAGGATAAATTGGGGGAGAGAAGCCTTGGAGAGGAGGCATTAAGATTAAGGAGGACCAGCAAAGGCTTCTGGGCTTGCTTCCTCCCATCTTGGGAAAGCCAAGTACTTATTTATGTAATTAAATTATGATGTCATTACTTACCATGGAGATTGACAGCCCAGCCCAGTGAGCTGGAGGGGAACCAGAGAGGTTATCTAGGCAATCCCTAGGCATTCATTACATGAAGAAGTTATCTTCCATCTAGCCTGGTGCAGTGAATAGAGAGTTGACCTTGAATCTAGGCACAAGGTTAACCTCTGAAACATACTGGATGTGTGACCCTGGGCAAGTTACTTGTCCTCTCAGCGCTATAGGAAATTCTCTAAGACTATAAGTTGCAGAGAGGTGCTGATCTGTATTAGCAGAAGTAGTTTCCTCACCTAAGAATTCCTTATACCAATGAAATCATTAATCCAATCCCTGACTCTGTCCTTGTGAAAATAACACTTATTACAACTTTGTGGGCTGGGTAATATAAGCATCTCCATTTTACAGTTGAGAAAATTGAGATGGACAGATGACCTGACTTGTTCATATAAGCTATTAAGTGTCAGAACTAGGATTTGAACCCAGATCTCCAGACTCGAGGCTCTTATACATGGAACAAAACTACTCTGGGCTCATCAATGAAAAAAAAAAGGAATGGCTCCTCTGGGATCAGTTATATGTATGCAAATGAAACTCCTAAACCTATATATTCAACCTTAATGTCTCTACTGAACAGTCCCACCTTGCCAGTTGTCTACTGGACACCTCCAATTGCATGTCTCATCAGCGTCTCAAACTCAGCCTATACCAAATGGAAATAACTGCATTTTTCTGGGCCTCAGTTTTCTTATCAGTAAAATGGGGATGCTTGTACCATCTGGGTTACAAGGTTACTGCAAGGAAAGTGTTGTCTTCTCCCAAAACTCCCCCCTCCTCCAAACTTCCCTATTTCTGTTGAGGATACCATTATCTGACCAATCACGTAGCTCTGCAACCTTTGCCTCGTCCTTGGCTCTTGCCGTCCCATATCCAAGCAGGCACCCTGAACTTTCAGAATTCACCTCCCCAATGTCTCTCCCATCTTTCCCCTCCATTCAAACTTGCATTGCCTTTTGCCTCTTGTGTGGTCTCTTTGTCTCTAGACTCTCCTCACTTCAATCTATCCTCCACTCAACCACCAAATTAATCTTCGTAAATCATGGGTCTGACTGTGTAATTCCCTTGCTTGAAAATTTTCATTGGCTCCTTCCTGCTTCAGGGACAAACTACAGCCTCTTAAGACTGTCAATTAAAACCTTTTACACTCTGGCTCCCAACTATCTTTGCAGATATTTCATATCACCCACCTTCAAGCACTTTGTGTTTCAACCAAACTAGCCTGCTAGCTGCTTCCCAAAAGCTCCACTCCATCTCCCAGCCCCATACTTTTCTATTAGCAGCGTCTGATGCCTGTTTTTCTCCTCAGCTTCACCATTTTTAATCCCTACTTCCCCTGCAAGCTTCAGTCAGGGGTCACAGGCCCTCACGTACGCAGACTTTCCTCAGATTCTCTTGTGTTTATGTCTTGTACTCTCTGATGGAATCTAAGTTCACTGAGGGCAGAGCCTGGGAATGCTCAGAATGAGGTGAGGCTGGTGATGGACGTGAAAGGGTTGGTCAGGTTTCTGTTTTGTTTCTTAGTGACACTGGGGGGAAAGAGGTCAAAGAAGGGATGGGACCTAGGCTTGGAATGAATGGCATGTTGATCATGACAGAGAAGACTCAATTCTAATTTTTTTTCTTTGTCAAGAAGAATGACCTTTAAATTGGCAATGACAATGATTTGATGCCTGAGATAATTCCCAAGAGAAGTTGGTTGGTTGGTTCTTGTCCTTTGTTCTTGAGGAGGACCAAAATAGCATCATTGTGTCAGGGTCAAGCTATAGTGTGTCCAGCTGTGGCTCATCAGACTGATACAAGTTCAGAAGGCTCTTCTATCACAGGTTGGGCACAAATAGTGCGCATTTGGAGTGGAGATGTCTCTAAATTTGCGTATTTCACATTTCGTTTGTACTACTACCATTCTACCATTTTGTTCATGGACTAGAGCACCTTCTTTGATGTGGGCACGCCATGCTGGGTGGTCCTGTGTCAGGGTCTCCTTTGTCTTCCAATCAATAATAATGTTCTCCACAGACCTTGCAAATGTTCTTGTATTGCTTCTTTTGACCAGCATACGAGCTCTTGTCTCATGGGAGTTCTTTCAGGCAATCATAGGTTTAGCATTTGAACAATGTGGCCAGTCCACTAGAGCTGTGCTCTCTGCAGTAGAGTTTGAATACTTGGCAGTTTAGTTCGAGTAAGGACCTCAGGGTCTGGTACCTTTTCCTGCCAGATGATCTTCAGATTCTTTCTAAGAAAATTCAAATGGAAGCAATTCAGTTTCCTAGCATGGCGCTAGAAGTTTGTCCAGTTTTCTCAGCCATACAACAATGAAATCAGCACACTCAACTGCCCTGGCTGAATTCAAGTCACCTAGCTCAAAAGAGCAACATCTTTGGCCCTCAAAGAATGTCATCTGTGATTGTCAGCGATATTTGAAAGACTATAGTAAATAGGAAAGGGACCACAAACTTGTACTTGAGAAAATAAGGTCCTGATTTTCAAAAAAGAAAGAGAACGGAGTCTATAAAACTCTAGACCCCTGTAAACTTGACTCTTTTTCCCGGGAAAATCCTAGCTCAAGTCATTAAAGAGATAGTTGGCAAGGGAAAAGGAAGCAGTGATGATAAACTTTTTGTACAGGATTATTAAATTAGGAAATGAGGAGAATTCTGAAGATACCACTTCCTCATATTTTAGCAAAGCTTTGAATAAAATACATCATTTTAGAAGAGAAGATAGATTAGAAGATCACATCGTTAGATGAATTCAGAACTGATTGGATGGTGGTACTCAATGATTAGTTTTGTTAATGGTTCAGTGTCAGCAGGAGAGACTGATCAGAGAGACCTTGAGAGTGTCCTTGTATCACTTCTTCTGACCACTATACAAGGTCTTACCTTGTATGAGTTCTCCAGGAGGTCTCTAGGGAAGTATACCAGGCATCCATGCTTAGTCCTGTGCTGTTTAACATTTTGATCAATGATTTGGATAAGGCATAGAAGCTGTGCTCATAACATTTTCAGATGATGCCACAATGTAAAGGTTAACTGTTATAGTGGATGGTAGAAGATCCAAAAGAATCTTGCTGGGCTAGAGCCCTGGGCTAAACCTAATACGATGAAATTTAATAGGGATAAATGTAAAGTCTTGTACTTGGGTACAAAAAGTCAGCTCCACAAATTGAAGATTGGGGGGGGGGGAGAGGCATGGTTATATAAAAACTATTCTGAAAAGCCAGTCTGAGGGTGGCAGTAGACTGCAAGCTCAGTATGAGTCAGTTGTATGATATGGCAACAAAAACAACTAATGTGTCCTTGGGGAGCACCATGAAGGGTAACTTCTAGGAAAAATAAAGGGATAGTCCCACAGCGCTCTGTGCACATTAGATCTGATCTGCAGCATGAAGGACATTGTTAAACTTGAGAATGTCCAGAGGGAGTAGCCTTGAGAGCATGTCTCGTGAGGATCAGTTGAAGCAAATGGACCTATTTAACTTGGAAAAAAGAAAATCCAAAGAATACTTAGCACAGTGCCTGGCACATAGTAGGTGCTTAATCAATGTTTATTGATTATTGATTACACATGATGGCTGCCTTCAGATATCTGGAGAGCGATTATGTAAAGGAGAGATGGGACTTGTGTATGTGTGATGATCTTTTAAAAAAGTTTTATTGATTGTTTCATTTTTCGTATTATATACAATTAAAGATTACTCTCATTTCAAGAGAGGTCTCTTGGAACAAAGTAAAACAGTTAAATAAAACTAAGACTATAATAATCTCATTTGAAAGTGCAGGTGACATTTCACACCCATAGGATCCCCGCTTTTCTATTTTTAAAAAAATTAACAGAAATCTATTTCTCCCTTTATTTCCCCATCACATTGGAAAAAGAAAAGAAAAACAAATTCCTTGTAATAAATATTCACAAACAAAATAAATTCCCTCAAATTTGTTGTTGTTCAGTCATTTCACTCCTGTCTGACTCTTCATGACCCTGTTTGGGGTTTTCTTGGTAAAGATACTGAAGTGGTTGCTATTTCCTTCTTTCAGCTCATTTTATAGGTGAGGAAACTGAGGCCAACAAGGTTAAGTGACTTGCCCAGGGTCCCACAGCCAGTAAGTGTCTGAGGCCAGATTTGAACTCACGAAGCTGAATTTGCCTCCAGGTCTGACACTTTATCCACAGCACCACTTATGTTTCGTTCTGCACCCTAAATTCATCGCCTCTTCATAGACAGCATGTTTCATCATGGGTCATGCGGAATCGTAGATCACCATAATATTGATCTCACAACTTTCAAAGTTGCTTGTTTTTACAATATTGATCTTATTATAAAAATATTCTCCTGGTTCTGTTCATTTCATTCTTTCTTAATTTATAAAAGTCCTCAAATTTTTTCATTTTTATAATATTGATCTTATAGTATGAATTATTCTCCTGGTTCTTCTCACTTGGCTCTGCGTCAGTTCATATAAATCTTTCTGAAATCATCTCTGTCCTCATTTCTTTTTTTTTTTTTGGAGGGGGAAAGGCCGGGCAATTGGGGTTAAGTGACTTGTCCAAGGTCACACAGCTAGTATTTAGTGTCTGAGGCCGTATTTGAACTCAGGTCCTCCTGACTCCAGGGCCGGTGCTCTATTCACTGTACCATCTAGCTGCCCCTCTTTCCTCATTTCTTAAAACACAACAGTATTCCATCACATTCATATGCCATAAATTACTTAACCATCCCTAACTGATGGGCATCCCCTTAATTTCTAGCTTTTTTGCTGCCACCAAAAAAGATGCTATAAATATTTTTGTACATAAAGGACCTATTCATCTTTTTTTGATGTTTTTTGGGTATAGACCTACCAGTGGTATAGCTGGCTCAAAAGGGCATACACTGATTAGTAACTTTTTATGCATAATTCCAAATTGCTCTCCAGAATGGTTGTACCCACTCGTAGGTCCACCAATAGCACATCAAAGTGCCCGTTTTCCCACAGTTCCTCCAGCATTTATTATTTCCCTTTTTTGTTATCTTTACCGCATTCCTGGGTGTTCAAGGAATTGAAGAATTGCTTTAATCTGCACATTTCTAATAAGTGGTAATTTGAAGCATTTTTTCAATATGGCTATAGATCACCTAGATTTATTCCTTTGAAAACTGCCTGTTGATATCCCTTTGATCATCTATCAATTGGAGAATAGCTCTTTTTCTAATAAAGTTGAATTAGTTCCTTCTATATTTTGGAAATGAGAACAAAGATTTTTTTCCTCAGGTAATTGTTTTTCTTTTTTAATCTTAGCTTTATTAGATTTTATTTTGTGGAAAATCTCTTTAATTTCATGTAACCAGAATTACTCAGTTTTTCTTCTCTAAGCCTGTTTTTTCCTTGTTTCTATTTGGGCTCAAGGGACTACTAGATAGCATAGTAGATAGAGTGCTGGTTCTGGAGTCAAGAAAACTCATCTTTCTGAATTCAAATCCAGCCTTAGACACTTACTAGCTGTGTGACCCTGGGCAAGTCACTTAACCCTGTTTGCCTCAGTTTTCCCATCTGTAAAATGAGCTGGAAAAGGTAAACCACTCCAGTAATTTTGCTAAGAAAATCCCAAATGGGGTCATGAAGAATCAAACATGACTGAAATGACTGAACAAGATCAATTTGGGCTCAGAGGGCAGAATCAGGAGCTATGAATAGAAGTCACCAAAAAAACAAATGGTGAATTTTGGCTTGTTTTCACGGAAAAGTTTATATCAGTTAGGCCTCTCCAAAAGTGGGATGGGCTGCCGGAAGAGGTGATGGGTTCTCCCTGCTAGGAGGTCTTAAGTAGAGACTGAACAGTCCCTTGTTAGTATAGGATATAGCTGGGGTATGGTTGTAGTGAGGATTCCTGTTTGTGTAGAAGTTGGATTAGCCGGCCTCTGAGGCCCCTTCCAGCTCTTAATAATGTGATTGTCTTGTGACTCTAAGCCCTTTGTCCTTTCCCCCTAATCCTATTCCTACTAAGAACATCTTGCTGTCCCCTGCCAGGATATTACGGGACATATGCCTTCTGCACAATTTATTCCACATGCCTAAACTGAATTCTTTCTACTGCAGCTTAAAACCACGTCCCTTTGGCTCTGGCTCTTGCTGCACTGGGCAAAGCCTGGTACCTAGAAGGCATTGTTCTCCATCCCGGGGCCTCCTTTTGGGTTCCCAGCAGCTCCCCCATCTACCCCAAAGCACCATTTCCCAGCCAGAAAAAGCCTTATAAATCTGACTTGTACGTGCAGTCCTGACAAGAGCTGCATAATTCTCCTTAGCTTCCTGTGCACTAGTTCTAACAAGACATCCTTTATGCCACCACAGCTAAAGGGTGACTCAGTTTTGCAAGTAAAAACATAGATGCCTGAGAAAAAGAGCAATTCAAAAGTCTCGATGACTATTTCTGCGAAAACTGGCTTTTGCAGATCTGAGGTAGAACAGGAAGACATCTTCTCACTTTTGTCTGAGCAAAATGGGTTGAGACAGGCAAAGAATCCACCCCTCTCTCCCATCTAACAGGCTTGCTGCAGAGTCTCTGGCCAGGGACAGTTCATATTTATTGGGCATCTCTGTGGTGTAAGAGGCAGTTGGGTATAATGACTCATGAAGACCCAGGTTCAGGGTCAGCCTCTGGTTGTGTAACATTAGGCCAGTGGTGTCAAACTCAAGTAGAATTGGGGGACACTAATCTGCACATAGGGCAGCTGGGTGACACAGCAAATAGAGTGTCAGGAATAGAGTCAGGAAGACCTGAGTTCAAATCTGGCCTCAGACACTTCCTAGCTGGGTGACCCTGGGCAAGTCACTTAACCCTGTTTGCCTCAGTTTCCTCATCTGTGAAATGAGCTGGAGAAGGAAATGGCAAACCATTCCAGTATCTTTGCTAAAAGAACCCTAAATGGGGTCATAGAGTTGAACAAGACTGAAAAAAACACCCTAAAACTAAACAACAATATAGTTACCATTTTAAAACATCTGAAGGGGCAGCTAGGTGGTGCAGTGAATAGAGCGCCCTGGAGTCAGGAGGACCTGAGTTCAAATCCGACCTCAGACACTTAACACTTACTGGCCGTGTGACCTTGGGCAAGTCACTTAACCCGAATTGCCCTGCCTTCTCCCCTCCAAAAAAGACCAAAGAACCATTGAAGAACTGAAGAACCGTTACTTAGATAGAGTAAACTTGTTTTAGATAACTATAGAAAAGAGGATTAGAAGTTAGAAGGAGGCAGATTTTGGACAAAGGTTGGGAAGAATTTCCTAACTGCTGTTGCTTAAATGACCAAAGCTGCCTTGTGAGGTGGTGAGTTCCCTGTTACTGAAGGCGTTCAGGAACAGCATGGCACAGCACCGGGCTTCTTAACCTGGGCTCTCAGAACTTTTGTTTTTGTTTATTTTTGGTCTATGACCTCAAAAAAGTGGTAACTGTATTTTAATATGATTGATTTCCTTTGTAATCCTAAACATTTTTTTCATTCAAAAATATTGTTCTCAGAAGGGGCCCTTTGGCCTCACCAGCCTGCCCGAGGGACCCATGACACAAATAAGCTTAGGAATCCTTGTTACAGTGGTCCTAGAGCCCAGTCAACGTCCGAATTTCAACCCTGATATTTATGAGTGGTGGGTTGCACTAGATGGCCACTGAGCCACTTTGATTCTAAAATTCTGTGATTCAGTATCATTGGGAAAAAGCTGATAATAATAATTATCATAAGATTATTGCGAGAGTTCTTAGTAAACCTCAAAATGTAATAGAACCGGGAAAATTGGTGTTATTATATAGTTCTGAAGGATGTTGGAACGGGAATCCTTACTTTGGCTATTAGATGGCTCTAGGGTCCAAGACACTAGATTGGTTCAGTGGTCTTCCTTTCTAGTCAATTTTATAAGAATCTGTCAAGGCTCTACAATGTGTCACAACATAGGCTTGGCACTGACAAATGACCGAAAAAGTCCCTGCTCTCAACAAGCTTACATTCTAGCACACAGGGAAACACCTCAAACCTGGGTTTTTGGTGTAGACCTGTGGTTTCGTTGGTACAAGAACTTTTGGAGAGGAAGCTCCTTCCAGTAGCATAGATCAGACACCTCAGGAATATACAGTCCCGTAGAGAGTTACTTGGGGCACCAAGAGTTAAGGCACCTGCCCAAGGTCACATAGGTGGCAGGGGAACTCAGGTCTTCCTGACTCCTAGGAGGGCTCTCACTTTTCACCATACCATATTATTTTCCAAGTAAAAAATCCATATGAATAATAGCTAATAGTTAACATTGTGCTAGTACTTAAACATGCCAGGCAGCCCACAGTGCTTTACAATTTCTATCTCATCGGCTTCTCACAATAACCCAGCGAGGTAGGTGCTATTATTATCCCCATTTCACAGATGAAGAAACTGAGGAAAACAGGTTAAGTGACTTGCCCATGGTCACATCACTAGCACGTGTCTGAGGCTGAAACAAACACAGAAAGCAGTTTGGGGGACAAGAGAGATCTGACAAATGGGGGAGTCGAGAATGATCTCTTGGAGGAGGTGGCCCTTGAGCTGGGGTAGAGAGGTCAAGGTAGAAGCAAGGCTAAGGGGCATTCCAGCCAGGCCAGGCGTGGGTCATAGATCTAGGCAAAGATGTAAAGGTTAGGGCTGGACTGCTGTGTAGAGGAAACCCTCCAACAGGCCATTCTGGGTCTCTGATCTTAGCATAACTGATGGCCCTTCCAAGTCTTTGCAGACCACAGACAAAAGTGGTAAAAGTGCATACAGTCTTTCATACAGTTAGCTTGGCACAAGACCAATTTATTTGTTTAGAACTCCTTTTATGTAGTCCGTATTTGGTGAACTCAGAGGTTATTTTCTTGTTTCCAGAGATCTATGAGATTTTTGTGTGTTTCCTAAGAGGATTTCAGATGTTTGATGCCCTTCTCAAATAAAGACATAAAAGATAGGTAGGTAAATGGATGGATGGATGGATGGTGGGAATTAGGTCATTTTGGGACAAAGATTAATTTCCTCACCCTTGACTTTGAGTCTTTTCTTCTATCATCCTTTAGCAAACATTCCTTTGGTACCATAGGTGAGAGTCAGAGCCTCCCAGTAACCTTAGTCCCATGAGGGAAATTGATATCCTTGTGTCAAGTTTGGTCATCTGGAGACAAGTCTCTTGGCTTCCCTTACTGGTGCTCTGTGGATCAAGGACGTTCTGCTTGGGATGCTGTGGGCCTGAGGCACTGATGGTTACCACGTTGGAAATTCCTGGTGATCCTGCACTGTCTCTCCCACAGTAATTAGCCATTCTGAAACAGCCAGCCCTGACAGGGCTTGTTGCCTTAAAAGTACGGATAATCACTGGGATTTACTTTCATATTGCAAAAATTTCCCGAGCCCCGAGCCTTTGCTCTTTGGTCATGGCTGGCTGGCGATGCCAGGTCCAAAGAGGATTTAGAACAGGAGACACCTGAAAAGTGATGAGGTCCAACTCCCTCATCATCCAGGTCACAAAACTGAGGCTCAGAGACAGCAAGAGACTTAGCCACTGTCTAACAGGCATATGTAACTGAAGGCCTGAACCTGCGGGCCCCAAATCCATATACATTCTCAGAGAATCTTAACATTTTAAAGTCAGAAAGGACCTTAGAATTCACCCAACTCTGCTGGGTGGCACAGTGGATAGAGTTCAGGACCAGGAGCCAGGAAATCCATTCTCAAGTCACCGACTAGATGTGTGACCTTGGACAAGTCACTTAACCTGTTTGCCTCTGTTTCTTCATCTGTAAAGCAAGGATAATAATATCAGCTACTTCCCAGGGTTGTTGTAAAAGTCAAATGAGATAATAATTGTAAAGTGTTTGGCATAATGCCCAGCATGTCGTAGACACTACATGGATGTCGACATCATCGTTGTTGTCGTTATTATTATTAGTGGTAAGGTAGTGCCATTTTTGCAGTTGAGAGAATTAAGCACAGATAGATGTGCTCAAGGTCACCAGCTATTTCGTGGTTGTTCTGGTCCCAAATGTTGGGCGAAAGCTTACAATTCTATTCTACCATTTGCAGAGACTACCAGCGTCTTGGATGCAATCAGTTAATATCTGTTAAGCCCCTCCTATGTGAGAGCATTGTGCTAGACCCAGTTGGGGACAGAAAGAAGTGTAAGACATGGCCCCTGCCCTCATTGGACTTATGATCTAGTTGGAGAGAAAAGATATAAACACATGGAAAGATGGATGGTTTTAAAGAATGATGGGAAGACTTGGATAAACCAAAGTAGAATCAGGATAGCAATCTCTACATTGACAAGAACACTGCAGAATCTTGGGGCGGGTAGGTGGTGCAATGAATAGAACACCGACTCTGGAGTTCAAATCCGTCCTTGGATGCTTGACACACTTGCTAGCTGTGTGAAAGTCACTTAACCCCAATTGCCTTGCCTTCACCCCTTCCAAAAAAATGTAGAACATTGTAAAGACAAACAACTTTGAAAATCTTGAGACCTCTTTTCCTGGAGAATGCTACCTAGCTCCTGAGAGAGAAGGGAGGGACTCAAGGTGCAGAATAAGCCATATTTTTTGGACATGACCAATAAGGAAATTTGTTTTGTTTGACTAGGAACATTTGCTACAAGTGTTTTTCTTTTTTTTTTCCATGGTGGGGGGGAGAGGAAGAGAAAATCAATTTTTGTTAATTAAGAAGAATTCAACAAAGTCTAAAACAGACTAATGACACAAGGTTTAGGAAGCAATTGCCGTAGGAATTTAGAGAGATCCATATAACACTGGTTTGGCTTTCTCTTCTCATGTTATAGTGTGGCTGGATGATGCAGTGGACTGAGCTATCCACTGCATCATCTAGCAACACTATAATATTTGTCGGGATAATAGAGTCAGGAGGACCTGTCTCAGACGCTTACTAGCTATGTGACCTTGGGCAAGTCACTTCACCCTGCTTGCCTTAGTTTCCTTATCTGTCAAATGAGCTGGAGAAGGAAAAGGCAAACCAGTCCAGTATCTTTGCCAAGAAAACTCCAAACGGGGTCATGAAGAGTCAGGAATCACTGAAATGACTGAACAACATTGCCGGAGTGGGAAGGTTTGATCAAAGTCCTCTGATTAGCTGAGTCTCCTGTACTACTTGGTGAAATTAAAGGAAGTGAGCTTTGGCCAAAAAGGGACATTTCCATGACCTCTGGGGGAAATCTCTAAAACCATGCTTACATAGAGTTTATGTCTGGGGCCTCCCTAAAAAGTGGGTAACAAGGTCTAGAAAAAAATGCTCATTGAATAAAATACCCATCAACAAGAGGACAGTGGCTTATTTCTTCTAACACAGAAAATGCCTAAACACAAAAGACTCATAAATTCACATTTAACAGTATAGAAACGTAAAACAATAACCCATCACACTCTTCTGAGAGCAGACAGTTTAGTAGGACTGATAAACAGATCCAGAGGCCATTTCACATTCATTTCACAATTTCACTGTCTGAGCAGCACACGAGGTGCTCCCTCTCAATCCCCCCAGAAGCAACAGCAGCTGCCAACACTCCGTTTGGAGAACATGTGCCTGCTGCTTTCTTCTCAGAGCACAGGAAATGGAAATATCCATTTTTCAGGATCGCTGGTTCCTGGTCTGTGCTCAGGATAGAAAATAGAAGCAGAAGAAGGTAGACAGGGCTTCAGCTGCACCAAGGCAAGAGCATATTCTCCTGGTTATCGGTTTTTAGCCTTCATTGTTGCTGCTTCTGGGAGTGGGCAACGGAAAAAATCCCCTTCCCCTTGAAGTCCAAGCAGAGAAAAGCACTGGAAAAGTCCTGAAGGAGCCCAAAGACCCAGAGTTTATTTCCCTTGATTCTTCTCATGCTAGAAGGAAGGAAGAAGGGAGAGAAGGAAGAAAGAAGAAAGGAAGGTGGGAGGGAAGGAAGGAAGGAAGAAGGGAAAGAAGGAGGAAGGAAGAAAAGAAGGAAGGGAGAGAAGAAGGAAGGAAGGAAGATGGGGGAGTGTCTAGGTGGTGCAGTGAATAGAGCACTGGCCCTGGAGTCAGGAGGACCTGAGTTCAAATGTGATCTCAGACATTTAAAACTTAAGGCATGTGACCTTGGGAAAGTCACTTAACCCCAATCGCCCTGCCTTCCCCCCTCCAAAAAGCAAAAAAAAGGAAGATAAGAGGGAAGGAAGGAAGGAGGGAAGAAAGAAAAGAAGAAGGGAAAGAGAAAGGAAAGAAGGAAGAGGAAGGAGGAAGGAAGGAGTGAAGAAGGAAGGTAGGAAGGAAGAAGGGAGGGAGGAAAGTAGGAAGGGAGGGAGGGAAAGAGGGTGGAAGGGAGGGAGGAAGAAAAAGGGGAAGAAAGGGAAGGAGGAAGGAAGGAACTATTATACACCCTGATACAAAGAGTGCCTCTAGAGTTACGTAAAGAAATGTGTGCAGTAGGGTTCTACAAGGTGCCCAGCTGAAAGTTAATCCATACTTAAGAACCTTCTTGAGGACCTTTCAGAAGGAAGAAGACTTTTCCCAACCAGGAATGGTGAATCAGCCTTTTGCCTCAAGTGCTCTCCAAGTATGGATCCATTTTCCCTTGGACTCTGTACTAGTAGAGAAGGCATGCCCTTGTTTGGACAATGTCTTTATGCCATCTGCTCTTATTTGCTTTAGCAGACATCCATTTCTAGAAATGAATTGTCCAATTGGCAAATTGATATCAACTGATAATCAATGAGGAAACCCATGGGTGCAGGATCATGAGCCACAGTACTAGTTCTCAGTTCTCTGGGCTACTTCTAGAGCCCTGAAGGTTGAAATAGTCAACAGCCCTCTGGCGACCAACCTGATAAGTCTGACTATGAGTAAGGAAGTAGCCTGAGCAGACTAGGGGGTGGGGGGTGGGGACTCAGTTGAACAGGAGCCTCCAGATTAATCCCTATAGCATGTATCATATTATCTGTGTCAGTGTCTTAATGTTCTTCTAACACCATGAGGTTAGGGACTGAGCCTTTGTAAAAGGAGGAAAAAAAGAAATAATCCCTTCTCTCCAGAAGCTTACAAATCTACTGAAAAGTTTGTTTCAATATGTACAATAAATGTAAGGCAATTTGAGGAGGGAGGGGTTACTAATAATTGAGTGGGTGGAGGGCTTGGCGGAAATGAGATATTCTAAGGAACTGAGATTTCTAATTCTAAGGAAGTGAGATATTATAAGAAGCAAAGGGGAGGAGGAGGAGAAGGAGGAGGTAATTTCAGCCACTGGTGGAAACTTGCAAAAAGGCACAGAGACAAGAAATAGGATGGTTTAGGAGTAAAGCTTGGGTGGGAAATGATGTTAATGGTTGTTTTTTTAAATAGTATTTTCCCCCCAAATACACGTCAGGACAATTTTTAGCATTCATTTTTACAAGATTTTGAGTTCCAAGATTTTCTCCCTCCTTCCTCTCCCCTCTTTCTAAAATGGTAGGCAATTTGATATAGGTTATACATGTACTTTCGTGTAAAATATATTTCCATATTAATCACAGTTATGAAAGAAGAAATAGATCAAAAGGAAAAAATAACCATGAAAAAGAAAAAAGTAAGTGATAAAAATATGCTTCAATCTGCATTCAGAGTCCATCAGTTCTTTATGTAGATGTGGATAGCTTTTTCCTTCTTGAATTCTTTGACTTGGATCATTGTATTGCTGAGAAGAGCTGAGTCATTCATATTTGCTCATCATATAATGTTGCTGATACTGTGCACAATGATTTTATGGTTCTGTTCATTTCACTTTGCATCAATTCATGCGAATCTTTCCAGGTTTCTCTGAAATCTGCTTGTTCATCATTTCTTATTGCACAATAGCATTCCATTACATTCACACACCACAGCTTATTAATCCATTTCCCAATTCATGGACTTTTCCTCAATTTCCAAAATTTTGCCATCATGAAAAGGGCTGCTATAGATTTTTTGCATATTTAGGTCCTTTTCCATTTTTTACAATCTCTTTGGTTTTATTTATTTAATTTTGTTCTCAACACTCATTTCCATAAGATTTTGAGTTCCAAATTTTCTCCCCATCTCTCGTCTTTCCTTTCCCCAAGACAGCATGCAATCTGATATAGGCTCTACATATACATTCACGCTGAATCTATTTTCACCTTAGTCATGTTGTAAAGGAGAATTAGAACCAATGGGAGAAACCACGAGAAAGAAGAAACAAACAAAAAATGGGAAAAAAAGAGAGAGAGAGAACAAATATTATGCTTCAATTTGCACTCAGACTCCATAGTTCTTCCTGTGGATGTTGACAGCATTTTCCATCACAAGTCATTTGAAGTTATCTTGGATCTTGCATTGCTAAGAAGAGATTAAGTCTATCAAAACTAGTTGTCACACGTTTTGGCTGTTACTATATACAATGTTCTCCTGGTTCTGCTCACTTCACTCAGCATCAATTCATTCAAGTCTTTCCAGGTTTTTCTGAAGTCTACCTGCTCATCATTTCTTATAGCACAATAGTATTCCATTACATTCATATACTACAAGTTGTTCAGCCAATCCTCAACTGATGGACATCTCCTCAATTTTTAATTCTTTGCCATCACAAAAAGAGCTGCTATAAATATTTTTGTACATGTGAGTCCTTTCCCCATTTTTATGATCCCTTTGGGATATAGACCTAGAAGTGGTACTGTTGGGTCAAAGGGTTGCCCTTTGGGCATAGTTCCAAAGTAGTCTCCAGAATTGTCAGATCAGTTCACAACTCTACCAACAGTACAGTAGTATCCCAATTTTTTCACATTCTCTCCAACATTTATCATTTCACCTTTTTTTGGTCATATTAGCCAATCTGAGAGGTGTGGGGTGGTACCTATGGCTTATCTAACTTTTTATTTTAATAAAACCAGCTCCTGGATTTATTTATTAGTTCATTTTTTTAAACTTTCAGTCTTATTAATCTCATCTTTGATTTTCAGGATTTCCATATTGGTGCTTAACTGGGGATTTTTAATTTGTTCTTTTTCTAGTTTTTTTAGTTGCATTCTCAATCCATTGATCTGTTCTTTTTCTATTTTGTTGATGTAAGAATTTAGAGAAATAAATTTTCCCTTAAGTCCTGCTTTGGCTACATCCCATAAATTTTGATATGTTGTCTTGTTGTTGTTATTCTCTTTAATGAATTATTGATTGTTTCTATGATTTGTTTTTTGACTCACTTATTTGTTAGGATTAGATTTACTTTCCAATTAATTTTTAATCTGTCTTCCCACTACCTACCAAATATAATTTTTATTGAATTTTGATACAAAAAGAATACATTTAATATTTCTGCCTTTATCCCTTTGATTTTGAGTTTTTTATGCCCTCATACATAGTCAGTTTTTGTTTAGGTGCCACATACTGTTGAGAAAAAGGTACATTCATTCTGTTCCCATTCAGTTTTCTCCAAAGGTCTGTCAAATCTAACTTTTCTAATATTCTATTTACCTCCTTAGTTTCTTTCTTGTTTCTTTTTTGGTTGGATTTATTGAGTTCTGAGAGGGGACAGGTGAGTACCTTTTAGCAAGATGCAGTTTTCTTCCTTATTTCTTTTAATTAGGTCTATTTTTGCTTTTGCTTTGTCTGAGACCAGGATCACTACCTTTGCTTTTTAAAATTCAGTTGAAGCAGAATATATTCTGCTCCATCCCTTACCTTTACTCTATGTATGTCTCTCTGCTTCAAGGGTGTTTCTTGTAAACAACATATTGTAGGATTCGGAATTTTGATTCACTCTGCCATCTAATTCTGTTTTCTGGGAGAGTTAATTCCATTCACATTCACAGTTATGATTATTAACTTTGTATTTCCCTCCGTCTTATTTTTCCTCCTATTTGTCCTCTCTCTCCTTTCACCCTTTCCTCATTGGTGTATTGTTTCTGTCTACCACTTCCCCTAATCTGCCCTCCCTTCTGTCAGCCCTCCACCCCCGCCCCTTAACTCAATCTTCTCCCCTCCTACTTCACTGTCAGATAAGACAGATTTCTATATTCAACTTATGTATCTCATTCCCTCTTTGAGCCAATACTGATGAGAGTAAGGTTCAAGCAGTGCCCATCACCTACTCTCACATCTTCCTCTCCACTGTAATAGGTCTTTCACACTTCTTCTTGTGAAACAATTTATCCCATTCTACCTCTCCCTTCCATCTGCACTCAATGTACTCCTCTTTCTCATCCTTTAATTTTTTATGTCATTCCTTCAAATTCACTTTATACTTGTAGCCTCTGACTATGTATATTTTCTGTATTATTAGTGATACAATTTTTAAGATTTACAAGTATCATCTTCCCACATGGAGATGTTAACAGTTTAGCTCTGTTGGATCCCTTATGTTTTCTTTTCCCTTTTAATCTGTTTATCCTTCTCTTGGATCTTGATATTGGAGACAAAATTTTTGGTTTAATTCTGGTCTTCTCCTTATGAAAGCTTGAAATCCTTCCATTTCATTAAATGACCATTTCTTTTTCCTTGGTGTATTATTTAATTTTGCTGGGTAAGTGATTCTTGGTTGTAGTTCTAGCTCCTTTGCCTTCCAGAATGTCATGTTCCATGACCTCTGATCTTTCAATGTTCATCTGCTAAATCCTGGGTAATCCTAACTATGGCTCTCCAGTATGTGAATTATTTTTCTGGCCATTTGCAGTACTTTTTCCTTGACGTGACAGTTCTGAAATTTGGCTTTAATGTTCCTTGGAGTTTTTATTTTGGGATCTCTTTTCTGAGGTGATCGGTGGATTCTTTCAATGTCTATTTTGCCCTCTGCTTCCAGGGTCTTAGGGCAGTTTTCTTTGATAATTTCTTGAAAGATGCTGTCCAGGTCCTCCTTTTCATTATGGCTTTCAGGTAGTCCAAAGATTCTGACATTGTCTCTCCTGGATCTATTTCCCAGTCAGTTGTTTTTCACATGAGGCAGTTTACAATGTTTTCTGTTTTTCTATTATTTTGAATTTGTCTGATTGATTCTTGAAGTTTCATAGAGTCATTAGCTTCTAGTTGCCCAATTCTAATTTTTAAGTTGTTTTGCTCCATTAGCTTTTGTACTTTCTTTTCTATTTGGCCAATTGTAGTTTTTAAGGAGTTTTTTCTTCAGTGGACTTTTGTGTCTCCTTTTCCATTTGGTCAATTCTACTTTTTAAGAAATCGTTTTCTTTTTCTAAGCTGTTGACTGTTTTTTCACAATTCCCTTGTGTCCCTCTCATTTTTCCCCAGTTTTCTTTCTAAATCTTTTATATGATTTTTAATCTCTTTTTTGAGCTCTTCCATGAGTTCTTTCTGGGCTTGAGATCACTCCCCATTTTTCTTTGGGGTTTTGCCCACAGGTGTTTTGACGTTGTTGTCTTCTTCTGAGCTTGTGTCTCGCTTCTCCAAGGCACCATAATAACTTTCTATGGTCAGATTATTTTTGTTGTTGTTATTGTTGTTCATCTTTTTTGGCCTCTTCCCTTTCCTTTAAATCTGAGCTCTGCTCCCAGGGTAAAATGGGCACTCTCTCAGGGTTCTTGTGCTATGGGCTACAGGCCCTGTCTGTTTACCAGTCTGCTAAAATTCTACTCAGTGAGTCTAATCCTCATTAGTTCCATCCACCATTTCTAATTCTGAGCTCCCTTCACCTTACTTTCTTCTCTCCTCTGCATTCTAATAATCTGATGTTGCCCTGAGGCCCATGGGGGCACCTTGTGTCTGGTGCTGCACTGAGGAGGTAGTATTGGGGTGGCTAGCACTGCTGGAGGCTGTAGGGGTCTGGCAGCTTACCTGGTGCTGAGCTGGAATCCTAGATCTGGTGGCTAGCATGTGCTGAGGCCAGTGGGGTGTTTCTGTGTTTCGCTAGGGATCTGGTGAAGCGCATGGAGGTCATCTTGCCCAGTGCAATGCTGAAGCACATGGCAGTTCTCAGAGTTGTAATCTACCCATTCCCCTGGCTATGCTGAGACTTGTGGAGGGTCCTGGTGTTGACATTTGCCTACTTCCTCTCCTGGACTATATTTTCCTTTAACCTAAGTGAGACAGACTTTTTCTGCTGATCTTCCAAACTTCTTGGGCTCAAAGATGATTTCGCTCTCTCTTTTTGCGTGTTCTCCTGTTGCAGAATTTATTTTGGGGTGCTATTTTATGGTTGTTTGGAGGTAAATATGGGAAAGTTACTGCGATTTACTGCTTACTCTGCCATCTTGGCTCCCAGGACTTTAAAATGGTGTTAATTTTAATCTAAAACAATTAAATGCCTTGCTCCCAACAATCAGGATAGAATTAATCCAAGTCTATAAATACTTCTCAAAAATTACCAGTCTGCTAAAATTATACCCAGTGGGTCTAATCCTCATTAGTCCCATCCACCATTTCTAATTCTGAGCTCCCTTCACCTTATTTTCTTCTCTCCTTTGCATCCTAAATAAAAGATCCTTTCTGCTACAGAAAGAAAAGACCACAAAATCTTATCTATCCCTGAGTAGGGATAGATAAGAAATAGAACCAAACAGAGAGACAGAGAAAAAGAACAGTAAATTACTTTAAAAGAGGTTGACTTGCTGCCCAATTGGTCTCTGGATGTGGGCATCAGTATTTATTGTCACAGTTAATTTGGCTGTTAATATCACTTGCTGGTTTCTTTCCGCCATGGAAGAGAGTCATCTTCGACTATCTCAATAGTTTGAGTGGCAGCATCAGAGGACTTTGTGGGACTGCTGAAATGATGTTTAAGATATTTCATATCCACCTCACACCTGCACCAGTCAAGCAACTCACAAGGTCCAGGTTGCCCAGCTAACCTAGGTCTGGCTTGGATTTTCTTTAGTCTTTGTGCTAAAGAATCCTCCTGGCTTTGATGCTCTTCTCGTTGGAGAAGCAGCCCTCTTACAGAAACCACCCACCTCCTGAATTAAAAAACCAAATGGTGCTTCATAAATATGAAAACAGGGCAATAAAGTTTTCTGAATGATGAAGAGTCAAGTCTCAGAGCTGAAGACCTTAGAAAGTGGCTGGCTCTTTTTTTTTTTCATTCATTCAACATTTACATTTGCACCTGGAGAGAGAATCCTTACACTGGGTAATGCACATGGGCATCCTGTCATTTTTATGACTGTCCCCCATGCCTGCTATGACTCCTTCTTCACCTTGATCTTGAAAACTCAGGTAAGCTGCCATCCTCAGACCCACCCAGTTTTGGCATTCCCTCCTCCTTGAAATTGTTTTGTATTTACTGATCTGTGGACAAGTTGTCATCCCCTGCTTCTCTCCCTTGAGTAGAATATAAACTCCTTGAGGTCAATGACTTTTTTGTCTTTGTAGATCCAGAACCCCACAGAACTGTTGCTGCTTATCCTTCTTTCTGGAAGAGGACCAATGACATTCCAAAGGTGATATCTTGACTTTTGAGTGAATCGGATTTAAGTGAGGCAGAGCTGTGCAAAGTCATTGCCTCATGCTTTCCCCAGAGTCATAGAAGTTAGGTACTTAATAAAAAGTTGTTGAACTGAATTTGTTAAATTAAATGCCTACTATACATCCACACAAGTGATGATAAAACCAAGTTGAAAGGGCTTCAGCCTGGGTCTTGTTAAAGATCAGATGCCTACCACCTGGGTTGGAACCTAGCCTAGCCAAAGTCAGAGAGATTCATTGCCAAGTTGGCTTCAGGGTGATGATTTTTTCAGTGGTTTCAACTCATCAAAGGATCTTGAGTTTGAGGTATGTGTACACCCTCCAGGAATAAGATCATAGCTCCTTGAAATATCAGAATATAATATTACATACAAAGCATTATATTCAGTGCAAATGGAGTCATAGAAAGTTGCCTAAGATTCAGCTCCTGGCCTCAAGGAGCTTACAGTCCAATAGGGACAATAATTGCAGAATAAACAGTGATTGTTGTTATCACATGACAAATGCATTAGAAAGATGTGTGCTCCAAGAGAGAAGCATGTTAATAGAAGAGGGAAATCGGGGTTCCTAGTTAGAAGGTATCATATCTGTTTTTCTTCTGCTGCCAAACCCTGAGTTTATTCCTAGACCACTGTAATAACTCCTAAATAGTTTTCCTCCCTCCAGTCTCTACACTTTCCAAATTATCCTATAGCTTGCCATCAGATGAATTTTCCTAAAGAATCACCTTGCATGTATCCTTGACCCTTTGCATCAAAAGCTTGCAATGGTGGCCCATTTTCTTTGAAAGAAGATGCAACCTTCTTTGATATTCAAAGGATTCATGATTTTATCAGTATGGGTCTTCTTAACCTCTCCATGCTTTAGATCAAGAGTTCTTAATTTGTGTGTGTGTGTGTGTGTGTGTGTGTGTGTGTGTGTGTGTGTGTGTGTGTGTGTGTGTGTGTGTGTGATGGTAATAATAGCTAACATTTACGGAGCATTTACTATGAGCCAGGATGCGTTTGGTGTCTATCTGATTCACCCAACTCTCACCTGTGGCTCTAGGAAGTTATAGTATGTGCAGCAGCCACACCCCAGTTAACCATCTTGGCAAACAGGCTAAACGACAGTGAGGGTAACCAACTAGCTTCAAACCTGTTGGTAAGTTAGGGGGATGTCTATCCCAAACATGTCAAGGCTTTTCCAAGTGAAATGGGCAGATGAGAACAATTTACTCCAGTGGCCACAAAGGCAGCTGAAGCAGGCATTGTAGAGTGCTTAGAGCTTGTTCAGACACTGAAGACATCCCAGGCCATCTCTGGTCATCCTGACTTTTGTCTTGCCACTGGACTTCAATGACTCTGGAAGAGATAGTGAGAGTGACAACTTTGTGCAACTCTGCCTCACTTAAATTCAATTCACAAGCAAGTCAAGACATCATCTGTGATGTCCCTGGTCCTTTTCAAAAACGAAGGACAAACAACTATGTTCCAGGTACTCTGCTATGCATTTTAAAATTATTTCACTTAGTCTTCACAACAACCCTGGGAAGTAGATGTTGTTATTATCTGCATTTTGCAGATTAAGAAACTGAGACGGACAGATCGTAAGTGACTTGCCCAGAGCACCACAGCTAGTAAGTGTTTGAGACTGGAATTGAACTCAGATTTTCCTGACTTTAGGTCCAATGTTTTATCCACTGTGACTTATAGCTTTAGTCTGGTGAAATCAGTAGAACTCTTCTCAGAATAATATTTTTAAACCATTAAAATAAAATACGTAGGATTGCAAAGGAAGTCAATCGTACTGAAATGCAGTTATCAAAATATTTTAAAAACTATGTTCCCAGACCCCAAGTTAAGAACTTATGCCTTAGATAGTTTGAAGAGATGCTTTGGACATAAAGACTCGTCATCTCCTGGTGGCCAACCTTCCGTCAATGAGAGTCTCTGAACTTATCAGGACTAAGCCTTGGATTACAGCTGATCTCTGGGCTCACACTTAAAGCTTTTTGTGGTATTCAAATATAATGTGGTATTTTTGTGGTATTACTCTGTAAGAAATGTTGAAGGTATGGAATTTAGAGAAATATGGGAAGACTCATATGAACTGATTCATGGCAGAAAAGACAAGCAGAAGAGGACAATATACACGGCATGCTTAGAATGTATTATCTTCGTCTCAGAGAGGACTGATGAAACAGTCTTCTCTGTTTTCAGTAGGAGGTAGGTACAAAATGTTCTACGTGTTGTCGCTCTGTCCATTTTGTTTACCTGTTTTTCTTTGTTAGAAGGGAGAATTCTGTGGAAAAGGGGGAGTTATTAAAAAGTAATAGAAGTATTTAAAAAATAAAGTATTTTGAAATTAATAATTAAAAAGAAAAGAGTTGTAGATTTAAGGTCAGAACAGGTGAGCTTGAATCTCACCTCTGCTGAGCAAGTAACTCTTTATTGGATTTCAGTTTCCTCAATGCATAATAATGGAGTTGGGGGTTGGGGGTGTTGAACTTTACTATCTCTAAGTCCCTTCCCATGACTTTAATCCTTTATAGGAATCCTCTGCTCCAACCAAATTGGCCTTACTCCCTAGGATTTTTTTTTTCCATCTTTGAATATCTGTTTACAATACTTCACTCACCTGCAATGTTCTCTTCCTTTCTGGCTATTCCTATCTAATTTCTCCTTCAAGGTCTTATTCAGGCATTCTTAAAGTTTCTCTGAACATTTGAGATCAAAATGATAACTGTCTCTTTAATATCCATTGCAATTCTTCAGAGGGCAGTGGATAGTGTACTTTGCCTGGAGTCAGGAAAACTCATCTTCCTGAGTTTAAATCTGACCTCAGACACTTACTGGCTGTGTGACCCTGGGCAAGTCACTTTACCTTGTGTGCCTCAGTTTCCTTATCTGTCAAATGAGCTGGAGAAGGAAATGCAAACCACTCCAGTATCTTTGCCAAGAAAATCCCAAATGGGGTCACAAAGAGTCAGACTACAGTGAAAAAATAACTGAACAACAATTTTTCTGAGGTCATAATGTTAGATGACCTACAGCCACAGAGCCTTCTTGGGAAAGTGTTTTTCTCATTTTCTATTGAACTCTGTCCCAACCCCCACCTCAGGAATGACTTCATTTTTATTTTGGAGATGTTTTGTGTTTCTCTGTGTACATATTGTTATCCTCCCCCTGCCCCCAGCAGAACGTAGATCCCTTGAACTCAGGGATGGTTCTGGTTGGGTTCTTTTTATTCCCACCTGCACAGAGATTGGCACATAGTGGTTGTTTATTAAGACTTGCTAAATTAAACCGTAGCATGGTGTTGCGACAAGTTGAAGCTGTAAGAACTGAGTTTAGTTCTTGGCTCCCTTACCTTGATACCTTTGTGATCTTGGCTAAGTTACTTGACTTTTCAGGGTGCCAGTTTCCTCTTTGGCAAAATGAGGGAATTGGCAGAGATGACCTCAAATGTCCCTTCCAGATCTAGATCTATAATCCTGTGAATTGAAAGTACTGTTGTTTGACTTCTCACGAGCTTCCATCTTGTCTTCCTAAGTTGCCAGCGTTAGTTGGAAGAGAGCAGCTTTTGCCTCTTTCTGTTGCTCCAGATCCTAGCACAGTGGGTCAGAGGATGATGGGTTTAGAGATGGAGTGACCTCAGAAGTCACCTTCTTCCTTACAGATGATAACCAACCAGTACATCTGTACCTTTGACAGAGTCATGCTACCATCCTACCTCCCAAAGAGAATGAAGATCAATAAGTCCATGAGCATTCATTAAGTACCTACTATGTGCCAGGCACTGTTTGAAGCTCAGGAAAGAGGAAAAAGGACCAACCTATATGTACAAAAATATTTATAGTAGCTCTCTTCATAGGGCTCAAAAATGAGAAACTAAGGAAACGTCCTCTTATTGGGTCATGGCCAAAGAGATTGTGGTGTGGGAATATAATGGAATATTAATTATTGTACCATAAGAAATGGCGAAATGAATGGTTTAAGAAGAAACCGGGAAGAGCTCTATGGACTGACGCAGAACCAGGAGAAAAATGTATGCAAGACGACATGAAGAAAAAAACAACTTTGAAAGACTTAGAACTCTGATCAATGCAATAAGAAACCATGAATCCAGAAGTCAGAAGATGAAAAAAATGAAGATGAAACGCTCTACTCACCTCCTCCCCAGGGGAGGAAGAACTTAAAAATACAAGAGAAAACATGTATTTTAGTCTATGGTCAATGTGGGGGTTGGTTTTTCAGGAGCATACGTGTTTATAATCAGGGTTTTCTTCTATTCCTGTTCAATGATGGAGAAAGAAAGAGTCTAGGTAGTAGGAGGAACAGATTAGCAATGCATATAAAAATAAATAAATATATTTTTAAAATATTACAGATGAGGAAATGAAAGCCCTGAGAAGTCAATGACTTGTTGGAAGTGCCATAGACTGGATCTTCTCTAACCTCCAAATAACACTTTTCTACTTCACTTTGTAGCTGGACACAAAATAAGTTTGCAATAAACAATTAGAAGCAAAGAAAGGACAAAAAAATGCTGACAACCAGAAGTCTAAGGGATGTTTGTGAGAAAAAAGGAAGACCAACTTCAACCACTTTGCCTTGGTGATGGTGAGGGTATGTAAGTGTTGGTTGTACATATTTTGAGATGTGTGTATGTATATATATATATATATATATATGTGGGTATATATTTATCTCTCTCTACCATCTATCTATCTATCTATCTATCTATCTATCTATCTATCTATCTATCTATCTATCTATCTATGCCCTTTCTAAAGCTCCCAACTCAAGGGAAGGTAGAATAGATGGCTTTGACCTACAGCTACAGCAATTGAAGATTAAGAAAGGAAATTTCTTACCATCGGAGTCCCTGGTGCCGTCAAATAGTTCAAAATCAGAAATGGGTATTTTTTATGAGTTGAAATAATACTGAAGAGGAGACATTAACATCCGCCCTCTCCATGCACCTTTAGGAATATGGGACCTTTCCATCTGACTTGCAACTGAAACCTCCCTCATGTGTTGTCTCCCACTTTAGAATGGGAGCTCCTTGAGATCAGGGATTGTCTCATTTTTCTATTTGTATGACCATCTCTTAGCCCAGCACTCTGCATGAAGTAAGCACTGAAAATGCTTCATTCACTCATCCATCCATCCATCCATTCATTCATTTATTCATGCACATTATCAGGATTAATAGCCCAACAAACCTGGAAGAGACTTCAGGTTGAGACCTTCAAGATCACCCGGTCAAACTTCCTTTATTTTTACAGATTAGGGAAAAAAGTTTCAGAACTTGCCAAAAGTGATATAGAGAGTAAGGATCTGAGCCTGGACCTCACCTTTCTCCCAGGGACTTCCATGATTTAAATGAGTCCTTTCAGTAGTCATTTTATAACATTTTCACAATACTCAGTTATCTCTCCATTTTTTAACTCTAGTAGCAAATATCTGCATTTCTTCATTTTCAAATTAAAAACAGATAATACATCACCTTTTAAAAGTAGCTAAACCAATTGCACTTGCCCTTATAGAGCATCAAACTTTTACAGAGAGATGTTGAGGAAATGCAGCCCTCGTTTCTTTTCTATTCAAACTGTACTTATCAAATGTTTTTGTATTTTGATGTTTTTGTGATCCCATCTTATGGTTAAGACCTCCATGGGTAGAGATCACTTACCTCCCCTGCCTTAAGCCTTAGATAGACTCAAAGACCTGACCCAATTCCAGGCCTATTATCCTATGACCCATCTACACTTTCTCATTTGGTTCCATTCTTTCTTCCCAAAAGGCATCTATATAGAATCTACCCAGTGTTCTAGAGACACTTCACTAGAATCTTTGCTGTTTTTTATATTCTACAATAGCATTCTTGCCAGACCCATGAACAGAGTGGGGCTTTCACTCAGCTGCAGACCTCTGGGGTGAGGTGGGGTGCATCTTACCCACAGTCATCCATGTAGTTCCCAGTTCTCTAGCTTACCCATGCACCCACAGGAGTTGGAAAGGGAAGTCTTGCCAGGAAGAGGGAGAAGGAAGAGAGATTTGGGGAGAAAGGGAGCCACCATTTTGCTTGGCATAATTGTAGCCATAATCAGACTGCCTCTCATGTGAATTTGACCAAGATGCCAGAATTCTTGAGTTCTGTCTCTGTCTCTCACTTAACTTAGCTAGGTGACCAATCTCTCTCTCTCGCTCTCCTCTCTCCATCTCTCTCTGTTTCTTTCTCTTTCTCCCTTTTCTCTCCTCTCTCTCCTTTCTTTCTTTTCCTCTCTATCAAATTTTAACTTTGAATAATAACCGAAGCAGTTAAATATATTTATAAATAGCTAAACTTTAAAATGACCTTGAGCTTCAAAAGGCTTTATTTTTCCTTCACATTCTACCCTGTTTTTATTATTTCCTACCTTGGAATGTTAGTTATTTCAAATTTTTTTCAGCTATTTTTGAATAGTCTCTGTGTCTTGTCACCCCAGCCAGCCTGTGTGACCCTTGAGAACACGCATCACCTGTTATCAGGCTTCGTATCCCCACAGTTTTTTAGTACAATGCCTTTAGGGTTACTAAATTTTTTTTTTAAAGGGTCTTCCTGGAACTCATCTGGAGCCAGCACCTGTTCCTGTGATACAATACCGGCCCAACTGATCAAACACTAGGTGACTGGGCCACAGAGAGGTCTTTTTACATAGTAGCTACTCAGCAATATTTATTACTTGATGGATTAATTTATAGGAAGAAAGGTTTCATGATTTAAAATGAGCGAGGGAGCGGTGCGGAAATTTACACGGATGTGTTGGAGCCCTGAGCTTGAAAGCTATCATCTGCGTATTTACACGTGAAACGTTTACATATCTCTGTAGTGTTAGAGTGTAGCATGGACCACAAATCCTTCCCTCTCTTACATGGTCAGTAGCGCCTGAGCAAGTACCTGGCCCCCTTTCTCTCTCCTTCCCCCTTCTCTTTGCCTGCTCCTTCTACCCTCTTCCCTCTCCTCTCCCCCTTTCTCCTCTTCCTCTTCCTCTTCTCCCCTTCTCCCCCCTCCTACCTGTGTCCCCCCCTCCTCTCTCTCTTCTCCCCTCTCCTTCCCCCTTTCTCTTTGCCTGCTCCTTCTCCCCTCTTTCCTCTCCTCTCCCCCTTTCTCCTCTTCCTCCCCCTCTTCTCCCCTTCTCCCCCCTTCTACCTGGGTCCCCCCCCTCTTCTCTCCTCTCCTTTCCCCCTTTCTCTTTGCCTGCTCCTTC
>CM053581.1:43971666-44016645 GCA_028627135.1 Pseudochirops cupreus
CTTCTCCCCTCTCCTTTCCCGCTTCTCTTTGCCTGCTCCTCTCCTCTTTCCCCTCTTCTCCCCCTTTCTCCTCTCCCCGCTCCTTCCCTTCTCCTCCCTCTCTCCTTCCCACTTCTCCCCTTAGATATTTCAGGAAGCAGTCCAGGGTAATTTTAATAAAGTTTTTCCTGGTGCCCAGCGGGAAATCAAAAGGGAGATTCTATACGCCTGGGGCATGATGATGTCACCCTGCAAAAAAGAGCACCGTCTGCCAATTGGGGGAGATAGGAGCACAGGCTGTTAGGGTGTCATGACATAATTTGGAATTGGGGTAAAGACCTGCTTGTTAAGGCATAGGGGGAGAGGATCCCTGTAGTCCCTGGAAGGTGTGTTTCTTGCGTAGGCAGGGCAGTAAAACACACTGGCAAAATTGGAACTCAGGTGTATTTCCCCCTTAAACTCTGGGGTCTGCAGTGAGAGAGAGCGCGCTGGTACCCTGCGCTAAGGATTCCTGGCGCCATCTCCTGGGTTCTACTCAGAACTGCAGGCAAAATAATGTGGGACTGCAAAGGGGGGTGGGAGGCTGGTCTAAACTGTCAGGTATGTGGAAACTGAGGAAGTTCAAAGGGTGGTGACCTGCACATCTCTCAGCAGATTTAAGACCTACAGAGAACAGGCAGGGCTGTGAGGAGTCACGTAGGAGAATGCTGATATAGGGCAGCAACCCCTGGAAGCCTCTGCTGGTCTAGCAGGGGCTTCCAGCGGTTGCTGCCCTATATCAGTACTGGAACAGTACTGGACAGTACTGGAAATGATTGAAGCAGGGAGGGGGGAAGGGGGAAGGTTGTTCCCAAGTGAGTAGTGTTATTTTTCTACAGACTCTAATCTGAGTCCTGGTTTCCATTAAATCCTAAGTAAACCTATTAAGGTATTGAGCCTTATGAATCTGTGAGCTTTAAAAGGGAAGATGGTGATTACCATAGCCCAGACTAGCAATTTTGTGCCTGGGGTAAGGAATAGATTGATGTGGGAAAGGAAGGGGTCAGAGGGAAATCAACCAATGAGTAAATATTTAACAAGATCTTACTATGGACCAGCCACTCTGTGCTCACTAAATGTTAGAGATCCAAAGAAAAAAAGTGAAAATGGTCCTGCCCTCATGGAGCTTACATTCTGATGGCACAGGTACAGACATAAATATAAGTCATCTTAGAGAAGAAGGCAGTAGCTGCTGGGAGAATAGGAAAATGATTCCTGCAAATGGTGTCTCATACAGACTCTTAAAGAAAACAAGAGATTTTAAGAGGAGAAGATGAGAAAAGAACATTGGAGGGAGGGTATGTGTGGAGACACCTAAGACAAAGGTAGGGAGGTGGGAGATTGAGCATCCTAAATGGCAAATAATCCAATAAGACTATATTGTAGAGTGTGTAGAGGGAAGTAATGAATATTGATACTGGAAAGATAGGAAGGGGTCAGGCTGTGGAGAGCTTTAAATGCCAAACAGATGACTTGGTGATTGATCCCAGAGGTAATAGGGAACCATTAGAGTTTATTAAAGGGGGAAAGGGGTCACATGGTCAGAACTTTCCACTAGATGGAAAACAGATTTCTGAACTTCTGAAGGAAAAAAAATATACATATGGGACAAGCTTAATGCTGCCATTACTACCTCTGTAGTGGTGGGATGAACAGGAGAGGAAGCAAGCCCTAGAATGGTGTTTTGGTGGCCATTAAATTTTCTGCCCCAGGTCAAACTGCTGATGGTCTCGCCCTAATTGTGGTTCCAATGTTACCACAACAGATACTGAAATTCCTAGATCTTCCATGTGGGGACAATTAACCAGATGAGTGAGAAGTCACCAAAAGTATACCTGGATTGTCTGTGTCATAAGAGACTCACTGATGTAGGTGTTATAAGAGTACAGAGAATTTCAGATTTGGAATCATGTAGTGCAGCCCCTCTCATTTGGTAGCTGAGGTCCAGAGTAATGAAGTTGAAGAGGTGGGGAAGAGCTGGGTATAGAAGGGATCTCATATGAATCCCTAGAGGGTTCTTGTCTGGAAAGAATTTCGCAGGACTCAAGCTATCTTTTGGAAGAGTTACAAAAGTTTATTGTTACTCTGACTTTGCAGCAGGTAGGAGGTGGAGGGAGACCTGCAAGCTTACAGGGATCTAAGGCAGAGTTATAAAGTATAATGTTATGCTTTACAGCAGGCAGGAGAAGGTTAAGGATAGCCTGCAAAGTGCAGGGGTTAGGGATACAGTTTTTAAAGCCATAAAACTGTCAGTCAAAGGTTGATTAACTAGGTGGGCAAGGGTGGAGTTAGGGAGGAGTTTGGGAGGAGTTTAGGAGTGATCAGTGCTTAAAGGGACATGCACTTTTTATATCAACTGTGCAGGCATATTGCCCATAATTCACTGGGACATCCCCCTGGGGGGGCTACCAGGAGGTGTGGTTTTTGCCTTGTGACATCACTAGGTTACTCTTGGTCAAGGCTGAATGAGACAGGTCCAATATGGCTGTTGGGAGGATAGGCTTGATTGTGCCAAGTCTAGAAGCTAGAATGATTAGGGATTCAGGAGGTACCATATTGGGAGGGAGTTATCTCTTCTGATAATGTTGTTCAAGGATCTTAGGTACAGCTGGCCACTTAGAACAAAGGAGTTGTGTATTTCTCTAAAAAATACTTGGGTGATGTATTATTCATGGGTACTGTATCTAGGCAGACTGCTAGCTCAGGTAAAAGACTTTTAGGCTGGGGGCAGGGGAGAGGCAGAGTTAATGCCTTTATGGCTGGGGGAAAGTGTGACTTTTACAACTTAATTGCACAGGCTTGTTACAAACTGATGTTACATACATAGGTACCCAAACACAAGTGAGATTTTACAAACTGAGGTTACAGACAAAAGCATCCCAGACCCCATCAAAGTGATTTACCCATACTTACCTGGGGAGCTGTTGGTCCAGCTGTGATAGAAACACAAGTCTCTTGACTCTCGGTCTTGTCTCCTCTACCAGACTATGAGCTTTTGGGGAAAATGACCTGTCTTGAGTTCCTTTATATCTCCTGTGGAACTTAAACACAGGGCTTTGCACAGAATCACACAAAATAAATATTTTTTTGATTCGATTAATTTTGTGAATGAAGGACAGCCTTATGGAGGAAAGGGCAGAATGTATCCAAGACCCTTGACTTTTATCTCCTCTGGGACTAGTAAAAAGCACTTGTGTAACCCAAGAACTCCTGACAATGCAAAGACTCATCCTTTGGTTGGACCATCCAGTCATCTCTCTCCTTAGGGTGGGAGAAACCCCATGTCCCCATCCAAGATGACATAGGCCATTCCTTACCTCCACTTGCAGGGGCATGGAATACAAATGTTAATATTGTCAAAGTGTCTAAGCCAAGGATTTCCTAAGCATAGGGTCTATTCTTGGTAAAATTGGGAATCATTCCTTCAAAATATAATGTGAATTTATTCAAAAGCAGTCAGTCATTCAGCTAATGCTTATTAAATGACTGCTATATGCAGAACACTATAGACACTGTGAACATACAGAGATATAGTGATTGGATACGGGGCGGGGCCAGGGAGAATGAGGAGTCAACACCTCTGTTGGGAGCCTGGATCACCAGAAGGATGGTGGTGCCCTTGACAGTAATACAGCAGTTAGGAAGAGGGGAGGGTTCAGGGAGAAAGATAATAAGATAATAAACTCAAGTTTGGTTGCATTGAGTTTAAGTATCTATAGGGCATACAGTTCAAGATGGCCAATAGGCAACTGGGAATGTGAGACTGGAGGTCAGCAGGAAGGTTAGGGCTGGGTATCCTCAGCATAGAGATGATCATTGAAACCATGGAAGCTGATGACATCACCAAGGGAAATAGTATAGAGGGGGAAGAGAAGAGCCACGTGAGACACTCAAAATTAGCTACTGTGACCTCTGGCATAGTAGGTGCTTTTACAATGTCTATGGAGTAACCGAATTTAGTCTTCTGATTCCTCTGCTTCTGAGGAGTATAGCATTGGAAGGGATCCCAGAGATTATTTAGACCAACCCCCTTATTTTGCAGATGATGAAACTCAGGGGTCCAAGGAGGTGGCAAAGTGACTCACTCAGAGTTACACTGATAATAAGTAGCAGAGACTATGCCTTCTAATCCAGCTATCTTTTCAAAATATTACCAAAAAAAAAAAAAGACTAGACTATGCTGTCTAGTATAGTGGGAAGAATTTCTTTCAATGTTCTCTTTCTCCTAAGACTCCCAATAGCCTCATGGTTTCTGTGACCCCCACCCTCTTATCAAAACCTGTTCTTGTAGTAACTTAATGCCTTAATGATAGGTTTATAGGATTTTGAACTGGGAGTTATGTTAGAAATTAGTCAAAACCCATCATTTTATAGATAAGTAAACTGAGAGTCGGAGACAGGAAGGCAATTGCCTTAGGCAAGGGTTCTCACAGTGTGGTCTGCATACCTCTAGGGGCTCCCCAAAGTCAAAACTATTTTTATAATAATTTTGTTGTTGTTCAGTCATTTCAGTCATGTCTGACTCTTTGTGACCCCATCTGGGTTTGTTTTTGTTGTTGGGTTTTTTTGTTTGTTCATTTGGGTTTTTGTCTTAGTTTGGTTTGCTTTGCTTTTGTGTGTGCATGTATGTGTGTGTGTGTGGGGGAAGGTAATGCAGTGGCTTGTCATTTCCCTCTCCAGCTCATTTTACAGATGAGGAACCTGAAGCAAACAGGGTTAAGTGACTTGCCCAAGGTCATAGAGCTAGCAAGTGTCTGAGGCTGGATTTGAATTCATGAAGATGAATTTTCCTGATTCCAAACCCAGTGTTCTATCCACTGTACCGCATAGCTGCCCTTTCATAGTAATACTAAGACATTCCTTCCCTTCCCTCCCCTCTGCTCCCCTTCCCTTCCTTTTCCTTTTTTCTCTTCTCTTCTCTTCTCTTCTCTTCTCTTCTCTTCTCTTCTCTTCTCTTCTCTTCTCTTCTCTTCTCTTCTCTTCTCTTCTTCAAGATTTAGCTGCAAATATGAATCCTGAGTTAGTATCTTGTCAACAGAATGGTGCTTTTGCCTTAAAATGGACAAACCTAGAGACATGTAGACTCGTCTGAATTTGCTGTTTTGTTTGTTTTCAACTAATTATCATCTACAAATCATCAAAAATCAATGTGAATTCTTGGCAGCAAACACGAGTGGTTCTGAAATAGGCAAAGTGTTGAATAGCTTTTTCAAATCTCACATTCCTCTGACCCCCCAATAACTGTGTTATGAGCTTTTGGGGAAAGTGACTTGTCTTGTGTTCCTTTATATCTCCCCAATAACTGTGTTGGTATTTATACTCAATGCGCAAGTCATGGTGGGCAAAACTATTGGTACTTTACTATAAATCAAAGGAATTGGCATCAAACTAGGCTAATAGTCAGATATGTCACCACCATGTGCTCATAGTACAATGAGTAAATGGCTGAATTCCAGTTTATTTAAGAATGTGTTTGATGAAGACATAAAAATGTTTAATTTTGATTAAATCTTGACCCTTGAGTCCAAGGAAAAGCCCAAGTACATTGAGTTGCAAGTTGAACTCGTCACTTCACGGACTATCATTTTTACTTGTGACTAACAAAATATGGTTATTCAAACATGAGTATCTGGCAGACTCTTTCTTGAGCCTGTCACTTCAAGGAAAACAGTTGAGAACATTGGTAGCCAATAATAAAATTCAAAAATTCAAGTGCAAATTAGAATTTTGGAAAATTCGTTTCTACCACTGTGACTCACAAGCTTCCCAATAGTTGAAGACTTTTCTGATTAGATTGCTGGGGAAATCAATGAATGTATTTTTCTTAATATTATATAATGTAATATGTCATCATTTGGAAGATCTGCATAAGCCAGTGAGCCAATATTTTCTAAATGAGCCAGGGGTGATGTTCAAAATTATGCACTGGAAGGAAGGAAACAACCTTTGTTGAAAAGTTCTTACTATATACCGGGCACTTTACAGATATTACCTCATTTGATCTTCAAAACTCTGAGAAGGAGGTATTATTATCTTCATTTAAAGTTTCCTCAACTTATAGGGGAAATTGAAGCAAACAGAAGTTGCCTGATTTGCATTCACACAGCTTAGTAAGTGTCTGATGCTGGATTTGAACTCAGGTCTTCCTGATTCCAGGCCCAGCTCTCTATTCACTGTTGCACCCAGCTGCTACTGTTAAGTTTTAATATAATATGAAGGGAAAATATCTATAATTATCTGGAATCACTATTAAGGTACTCCTCTCTTTTTCAACTATATATCTTTGTGAAGCTGGATTTCCTCGATAGTGTAACGGGGTTTGGGGGCATGCTCAAATAATTTGTCATAGAGGAAGCCACATAGGTGATGGCAAGGACTTGCTTCTGGGAGAAGACATTTTGCGAATGGGAGGTCTTTCCATCCATGGGCTGCATAACTAGAACAGGTTGCCATCTTTAAAATCACTAGCCTGGGACACACTTGGTCTCTTTCCAGCTGCATTGAGAAGATGCAAAGGTTCTGTTCACCCACAGCATGGACACTATGAATTAAATTGAGGGAGAAGGGTAACCTTCTCCCCATTTCCTTTTTACTCTATGAAACAGGTTTGGGGTCTTAGTCTGGTCTTCATTTGTCTTTTTCAGTTCTGGACCCAGAAGAGCACCATGGAGACGTTGGAGGAAGTATTACAGGCTGTAGTCAGCCCCTGCAGGGAAGCCCTGAGAAGCCAGGGTGCATAAAGCCCCAGAGAGGCTTCAGACTTGGGAGTTGATGGGATTGTACTATATACAAAGTGATCTAAGCTATGATTGTAATCCTCTTCCCATCCTCAAAAATTGAGGTATAAAGGGGTGGAGGATCATGTCTCCCAAATATATGTTTGCTTTGCTATATCTTTGAAGGAAGTATTCCTTTGTATAAGCATAGCCTATTGTTAAGTGGTTCAATGCAACTGAGGTTCCCCATAACATTGAGGGAACACCACTGGTGAGGGCTAAAGCTAGTGACAAAGTGCCTATGTACCCCAAAACTCCTTAAATGTACCAGAAAATCCAAGAGAAAGGGTGAAATGTAGCATACCTGACTTTCAGGTAGTTAGGGGTCAGGGTATTCACTGTTAACTACATATTTCAATGAAAACAATACATTGCAACAGATTGAATGCAGAAGCTGCCTTCTATTAAGCCAGACGTTAAAGAGATTTGCGAAAATGTAAAGTGATGCCACTCTTCTCACTATTTTTTTTAGGGGGAAATATAGCTTTTTTTATTAGCATGTTATGTTAACATGTACTGGGCTTACTATTGATATTCATAAATGAATAAACATTTAAAAAATTCATTAGTTTTAATTTTTAATACAGTGAATATAGATAGCTATAATCCGTTTAAACAGAAGCTCTTTGGAGGTAGTCCTCAACAATTTAGAAGAGTGTAAAGGAAATCTGAAACCAAAAAGTTTGAAAGCTGCTGGCCTAAGGTTTTACAGGTAGTCAATGTCAGAACTAGAATCCAGACCCAACTCTGCAGCCCCAAGGGCGTTTTCATTTTAACAATGAATAACTTCTTAACCCTCCAATCATAATCTTTAATGGTAGAAATCAAAGATAACTAGACAAGAGGGCTAGTTCCCCCTCAATTTATACCATATAGGTAGCCAACCCTGGAAGCAACAACCATGTGGAACAAGTAAGTGTGAAACCAAAGGTCTGGGGTTCAAATCCAGGCTCCGTGACCTTAAGCAAATCAGTTACCCTTTCTAAACCCCGGTTTCCTCATTTGTAAAATGAAAAAGTTGGATGAGATTACCTTTAAAGTTCTCTTTAATTCTGAGAATATGACTTTCTTTTGGAAAGTCTTTTATATTTTATTTTCCAATTACATGGAAAAAGAATTTTAACATTCATCTTTTAAAATTTTGAGTTCTGAATTCTCTCCCTCTCTTCTCCCCTTTCCCCTCTTTAAAAAGGCAAACAATTTGATACAGATTATACATGTGTAGTCATGCAAAACATGTTTCATATTGGCCATGTTGTGAAAGAAAACACAGACAAAAAAAGTCCAAGAAAAATAGAGTAGAAAAAAGTATGCTTCAATCTACATTCAGTCTCCGTCAATTCTTTCTCTGAAAAATACACATTTTTTAAAATCAACTTTTGCTTAAGGCCAGTCCCTCTGAAATAATTGCAGTAAAATTAGTGACCTTAGATTCATGGACCCAAAGAAAGGTCTTCATGTGGTTCTTCAGATTTTGTTCGGGAAATCTCTGTTCACAAGTTCTGATAGATACCTGGCAACCATCTCTATTCATTAATGCACCTGTACCTAAGTCCTAACAGGCTGTGTTGAGTACTGTATGTTCCCAGGTCTTCCAAGATGTTTCAACACTGATTAACTGTAGGTTGGTTTTTTTTGTTGTTTTGGCTTGGGGCTTGGAGCATACACTAAAAAGCCTGTTACTGAACCTTGCTAATGCCACAAGAGCCTGCTCTTCAGGCTTGTTGATGTTACCCCAAGCCTTGGCTCTGATGGAGGGAACTGGGGATGTTCTCAGAGCATGAGCTGCTAAAACATGTTGGACATGATTCACTTGTTGAGAGGTGCCCTAGGACATTTATATGAAATCGTTTATTTGAGCTATCTGTGATTGATTAGGGCTCTAAGAATAAATGACAGTCAATGTAAAATGTTTAATTGATCCTCAGTAGATGGGAAGGTACTAATAATTAGTGTTTGCTAATCTGTAAGGTGAGTGTGTGTGTGTGTGTGTGTGTGTGTGTGTGTGTGTGTGTGTGTTTGGAGGATTCAGTTATCTCTGGGACTAGAATTTTCTACTCAAAAGGTGAATTTGACTTGTTTTGCCTAAATATGGTAACAGGAAGTTCGGAATAGTGAATGGAATACTAAATTTGGACTCAGAGGACATGAGTTCGAATCTCAGATCTATCACTCCCTACCTGCATGCATGTCTTTGACAAGCACCCTAACTATCCTGTGTCTCAATTTCCTCATCTATAAAACGCAATAATGTAATTAGTTGATCCATTCTTAAAAACTACTCTGTGACTTTGAGAACATTTGGAGATCTTATCAATTCTGAAACTGAGCAGGGATTTGACTTGGGAATAGAATCTACTGTGTGTTGTAGAAAAGGTGCTGGAGGTAGTTAGGCATCATAGTGGAACATGCTGAGCTTGAAGTTAGGAAGCTGTGAGTTCAAATCCTACTTTAGTCACTTATGAGCTGTATGACCCTGCACAAATCACTTAACTTTTCAGTTTTAGTTTTCTGATCTGAAAAATGGGAATAATGATAATAGCATATTTTCATAGCAGCATTGTGAGGATAAAATAAAATAATATATGCAAAGCACTTTGTAAAGCTAAAAGTGATATAGAAATGTTAGTCATTATTCTTCTTGTTGTTTTAGATGTTGTTATCTGGAAGACAGAGTCATTTCAGTCCTATTGCTGTTGAATATTACCCGTATGAATTTAGGATTGAACTTTCTAGGTTTCAGTTTTCTGATCTATAAAATGAAAAGGCTAGATTCCAAGGTCCCTTTTAACTTTAGATTATTAACCTTATGTAAGCTTTCCTGCCTGAGCTACTTTCTTCAACTCCTACTCAAATTGGCAAGCAGAGTCCCCAGAAAACCACTGAATACTTCACCCCTAATTCTTCCAGGAGTAAGTCTAAGGAGTTGAAGGTTTCTATTATTGTCATCCACGAGACCCTATCTAACATGTTCTTCATTTATTATCAGACAGTTTATTAGCTGCTAGAAAAAGTATTTTCTAAGCAGGTATAGGAAAGTCAATTGTTATAGAAACATCACCTGAAACCCATGGTGCACTCTTCCCTTGCGCACGAAGGATGCCTGGGGATGGGGGCTTAAACTCAGAGAGCAGATGCAGCTAAAGTTTAGACTAATAGCTCCTGATTACTGTGAGTCCTTTTGTTCCTTTGTGGAACAAAGTTGTTCTTTGTGACCTTCAAAAACCAATGTCTTTGAACATTCCCGAGGCTGCCATTCTTCAATGTGTCTTGTTTCTTCTGGGTGTGTCTCTCAGTTCCTAATTCAGACACTGCTATCGGTCACTCTGAAGCTTTGCCATCAACATCATCAGTGACACCTCTGATAGTTCTATCAGAACTTGCAAACTAATGAGTTTGTCAAGCAGCTCCCTGTTGGAGCTAGCCAGAATTGCTCCATTACTAGACAGATCTGCTGCCAGAATACATAATTCTGAAATGAGTTGCTGTGTTATACATAGGCCCAGAGGTGTGCCTGATTCTTTCAGTTGGTAATCACAAAATATTTCCTGTATAGCTTCATTCTGCTTTTATCCCATATCAAAGCACTTTACTCCTCTTAAATTGATTAAGGCCTTGTTTGCACTTAGTTAACCCTTTTGATTGATTGATTGGTTTATTCCAGAAGTCTGTGCCTTCTGCATTTACCTTAATTGGTGCTTATGCTTAAATATGTAATATATGAACCAAGACCCTGTTAAATGATGGTTGTGCCTAATTTTTAGGTAGATAACTAGGTAGTTAATTTTTAGGTAGATAATATATTTTAATAATCCTTTTCCATATTTGGACTTTTAGTAAACCCAGCCTGTGAGAAAAACATTTATTCATTAATTCATTTCTTTCTTACGTACTGATGGACTATTGCTTGGGAAGTAGGTCTCAACACTTGGTCATATCCTTTACTTCATATGGAACAGTAATGACCAGAACAGGATCCACAGAGAATGCAAATGGGATTTATTCTTGGTACAAGCCTTTGAGTGCATTGGTATAGGAAACACTTAGTGTGGAAACTGCCCCCATTGACACAGACTGGCTCCTTGATGCAATTTATAGTCCTAGACTAGACCAAAGTGGTTTGGTGAAACCTATGGATCCCCTCTCACAGTAATGTCTATTGCCTTCATTATAAATTGAAGGAAATGCTAAAGTTAGTGAACATAAAGATGTAATTTCCCCCTCTAAGTTCACAAACGGCCCCCCAACCTATCTACGTACCCCAGTGGGGCTGGAGGCTGATCCCAGTTCAAGCACCTGTGCTCCAGAGCAATGGTGTCAAACTCAAATAGAAGCAAATTCCTGAAGGGCATATACTGATTTAGAAAATCACAAATTACCGTATCTCCATTGTATTATATTTTTATTATTTTGTTAAACATTTCCTAGATTCTGCAGCACTGGAAAGTTTTATGGCCCAGACAAGTTTGTGACTTTGAGAGGTTGTTTCTCTTTACACAACTAGAATGTTGTGTAAGGGCTTAAACCCACACGATGCCATATTGCTTCTCTTGGGCATGTGGTTGTTGTTGTCACTGTCTGCCCTTCATTCTCAAAGAGGATCATGACCTCAGGAAGATGATGCCATGATTTGCAGGGGAATTGGATTTAAGTGAGGCAGGGCTGTGCAAGGTCACCAGCCTGACTTTCTCCTCTGGAGCCATCTGGACTATTGGAGATGGCCCGTGGGCATGTGGTCAAGAGTGCTGAAAGGAGTGACAGAAGAGCTAGGCTTAAATATTGGCTTTGCTGCGTATGACCTCTATAGGCCTCAGTTTAGTCATTAATAAAATGAGTCAGTTGGACTAACTTACCTCTAAGAGCCCTTCTGACTATAAAGCTTTGATCCTTTCATTGTGTGATTTGCTGAAAGTAGTGGATGAGAGCTTTTTTGCTGGACCAGTTCCAAAGATTTTTGGGCATATGACCAGCCTACACACACACACACACACACACACACACACACACACAAGTTTCTTTTTGTTCTATATAACCTTGGGTAAGACAATTAAACCCTTTCTAATCAGTGAAACAAGAGGGTGGGATTAGATGCTCTCTAAAATTCTATGATCCTCCCATAGCTTCATGTTCTACTCCCCTTTCCTGTCTCCAACCACCTCAGGCAGTCTCCCATGCGATTGCCTGATTCCACTGAGTCCGGGTATCACTGTAGTACATTGCTGAGAAGCTGGTCCTTGGACTTTAGGACCTCGGACTGACGGTCCCCCAGGTCCATCATACTTGGAGCTTTCCAGGAGTGGTGGATCCCATAGTTTTGCTTCATTATCTTTCTTGGTGATCAAGGAGGCTTCAACTGGGGACAGCAGTGGCATCCTTGTGGCAAATGACTAGAATGTAATAAAAATATTAGCAGTACCTTCTAGAAATTGTAGACTGTTGGCATAAGTCGTGGAGAAACTGAGGTCATGTCCTGGCCAATCTGAATCATTGGAGGAGGGCCCCAACTTCCAGTACAAAAATAGATTTGACTGCCTTCCCACATCAGATAGATTCCAGGCTCAGGGACTTATTTCCCCAGGGTCTATACTCATAGGCTCTACTTAATAACACTCTGCATTGATTAAGTGGTTGTTCAAGTGGCCAGGTTGAGAGATCTCAGTTTTTCTAAGAGCCTAGATGCTAGCAAACCTCAAAATGATCATTTCCCCAATCTATGAGTCCGTTGGCAACCTTGCCTCAAAATCTCAGGCCAGAGATCAGATTCCTTGCTCCAGGAATGTCAAGTCACACGGCTGAGCTTTCTGGGCATGGGTGTGTTTGGAGGGAGGCTTACCTCCCGTATCTTCAATGAGCTCTGATCAGCATGTGGTGCCCACAGTCACAGTCAAGAACAGCCACCTGAACTGGACTGTTTTTCTCACTAGTCGTCTTCTGGCAAATTCCTATAGGCGTGGGCCAAAACCAGCCTGGGCCAAAACCAGCCTGGGCCCAACTGTAGCAGCAGAGTGTGATGGAGAGAAGCCTAGATTTGCTTGGGTCATAAGACTAGAATTTAAATCCCAGCTCTGCCACTTACTACCAATGTGACCTTGGACAAGTGACAGGCTCTCTTGAGTCTCAATTTCAATGACCCATGGATAGTGTGGACAAAAAAGCATTTTTTACAGTGCTAAGCATTGAGGTTGCAAATAGAAAATCAAAACAAGAATCCTTGCTATTAAGGAACTCCAACTGTAACTGGGAAGATAGCCTGGATAGGAGATCATTAGATTTCATAGGATATCATTAGGGGCAGAACAGGTGGAAATGTCACTGTAAAAAGAGGAGTTTAGATGGGGTCAGGAATTCTTAACCTTTTTCTGTGTCCTGGGCCCCTTGGACAGACTTGTGAAAGCTCTGGACCCCTTCTCAGAAGGGGTCTTTAAATGCATAAATAAAACATATAGAATTACAAAGGAAACCAATTATACCAAAATATTTACCAATTTTTTGGAAAGTTCATGGATACCAAGGTCCAGAATTCCTGGGACTAGATGGTCTAAGTATAAGGATCACACTTTAAAAACATCAGAGGAATGACATCCATTCTGAAATCTAGCCCAAGTCTGACTTCAAGGTTGGAGCTGACCCTCTTTTACCAGATATGCTAGGTTACTCAAGCTCTGGAACTCCTGAAACACTTGGGTGGTGTGACTCTGGCACCTGCCAGACAGAAGGCAGTATTTTTAGTTGTGGTAAAGAAGGGAAAGTGCTTTGTGGGGGCCCATACATTTAAGGATAACTGCAGAAAGCAAGTGATTCCCCACGAATCTGCTTGAGGATGTAGAGAGACAGCTCCCGACCCTCTGAGATCAGACAATGTGGGCACTGCCATGTACCTGTCATCTTTTAGTTTGTTACTGGTGATACATGTATGTGTGTATATATACTTATACATACCTATATACACATATATTTACATATCCACATACGCACAAACATCTATATGTCTTTCTATATCTCTGCATATTTATGTGTATGTATATATGTGTGTGTATGTGTACACACACATAAACACATATGTGCACACACATACATATATACATATATACATATATAATGATGAGTCAGTGAGAGTACAGCTGGGTTGCCCTGTGAGGCCACGGAGGTGAGAAGGAATGTATTCAGCCATGGTTTGGACCAGATGGGCTTTGAGATACTCAGGTGATTCTGAGATCTTCCTTCCAAATGTCAGAATCCACATCCCCTCCATCATTCATTGCACTCTTAGGTTTCTACCTCTTTCCCTATTGCATCCATAGCACAGGCTTCAGAACAGGTAGGGATCCCATAGATTATATAGTGTTAGAACACTCTTGTTTTAAATTGTTCTCCCTCTAGCACAGTGGTTCTCAACCTGTGGGTCACGACCCCTTTGGGGGCCGAATGACCCTTTCACAGGGGTCACCTAAGACCATCAGAAAACACATATATCCAATGGTCTTAGGAACTGAGACATCGCTCCTCTCTCTGTCTTCAGGTGGGTCCGCCCACATGCAGACACACCCACATACAAGAATTAAAGGGTCCCGGCATTAGGAAGGTTGAGAACCCATGCTCTAGCAGGTAGTAAAGCTGGGTTGGGTGGGGAAGGTTTGGCTCCCCCTCAGGTACTCCTTGTCATGTTTCAAGCAAGAGCCCTGGAAAATTGGGATTCCCTTTCTCAGATATCCACAATGAATTGCAATGAACCGTGATACAAACAGAAAGAGAGAGGTATGTTCTAATTTACCCCTTCTATTTTTCCATTTAATGTCACTGGCCTCCTTGCTGTTCCCCAAATAATTCACTTCATCTCTAGACTTTGAGCATTTTCACGGGCTTTCTAGAAGGTAGCACAGTGGATAGAGCACCAGGCTTGGAGTCAGAAAGACCTGAGTTCAGATCCTATGGCAGACGTTTATTAACTGTGTGACCCCTGAGCAAGTTACTGTCTGCCTCAATTTCCTCAACAGGAATTTCCTCAACAACACCCACCCCACAGAATTGTTGTGAGGATCAAATGAGATTGTAAAGTGCTTAGAACAGAGAAGGTACTTAATGAAGCTTATTTCTTCCTTCTTATCTCCCATCCCTGGAATTCTTTCTTTCTTCATATCCACCTCCATGTCCTTATTTCCTTCAAGTTCCAGCTAAAATCTTACCTTCCATAGGAAGCTTTTCTCAATTCCCCTGAATTCTGGAGCCCTCCCTCTGGTAACTACCTCTAATGTATCCTGTGTTTAGATTTTTTGTACATGGTGGTTCGCGTTTTGTCTTCCCCACTAGACTGGGAGTTCCTTTCAAGCAGAAAGTGTCTTTTGCCTCTCTTTGTATCTCTACTGCTTAGCAGAGTTCCTGGTACATAGTAGGCACTTAATAAAGGTTTATTGCCTGACTTCTGGACTAGGAGTTCTTAACATGGGGTCCATGTATAGATTTTAGGGGTTCCATAGACTTGGATGGGAAAAATTACATCTTTATTCACTAATATGTAATTGAGATTGGACATTTTCTTCCATTGTTTAAAAACATTATTCTGAGAAGGAGCTGCCAAAGGGGTCCAGGCCAAAAAAGATGTTAAGAATTTGTGTTCCTAAACCTTGAAGGATGCTGATGTGAATGTCAATTAAGTTCTAGGGGATTGTCTTGATTATCATGATTGAATCATCGCGACCAACTCGAATTTGGGGAAACTTTTAAAGTAATAGACCTATGCTGTGAAGTGAGAGATGCTGGAGTGCCCCTCCTTGGCCTGTGATAATGACCTGGTCCCCCAAGAAAAAGAACAATTGAGATCTGCTAGGAGATGAAAAGAATGGCAGGTTTGGGGAGTTCAGGAGAACGACCAAATAGAGAGAAGGGGAGGATTCATTCCCCTACTCAAGGAGATATCTGCCACCATCTTTTTTTTTTTGGAGGGCAATTGGGGTTAAGTGACTTGCCCAAAGTCACACAGCTAGTAAGTGTGTCAAGTGTCTGAGGCTAGATTTGAATTCAGGTCCTCCTGACTTCAGGGCCGGTGCTCTATTCACTGCACCACCTAGCCACCCCATGCCACTATCTTCTAAGGATGTTAGGGAGCATTGGGTAGAGCAGTACAGAACTAGAAGAGGGGCCTGAGATCAAAATCTCCTGAGAGCAGCTAGAATGTGAAGCTTCAGGAAAAATATTTGATACTTCAGAGAGCTGTGAAGAGAACCAACAAGTCTTCCTGCATTTCCAGCTGGAGACCTTCCCAGGGCATGTTCAGTGTACCAGGTACAGGTATGGGCCTGGGGGAGAAAGAGGGCAGAGAGGAGGAAGAGGCTTGCTAATTTTGCAAGCTTTGGCCTGAGTCCTACCAATTTCCCTTAATCCTGTTTATGTTTCTAGCCTTGTGAACTTATGTGCTTTTAAGGGTAGTAGGTGACTTGACCTCGAGCGAATTGCAAACAAAGCATTTCCCAGTTCCTTGAGAATGTTTTATCTTTTTAAAATATGTTTGTCTTCTTATTCCAACATTTAAAACACACCATCTGGTACCCTGTAGGTGTTTGTTGACTGACTGGTTGGTTAATCTGAGTGGGGTCAGTGAGACTGAGTAGTGAAGAGGTTCCCAAAGTATAACTGGACCCTATTTATTGGGAAGGAATTTCCCAACAGACTGAACAGAGGCCCAGGGCCTGTTACTAAATGTAGAATGTGAACCCACACACTCTCATTGCAGATCAAGAGCAGATGATTTCATCTCACCTCTTTTTTGGAGCAGTCTAAACTTGTAATTTCGTTAGTAGGGAAACTCTCTGTGGAGAAACTCACTTCCTGGGTGCAGACTGGTAATTCATCAGAAGGATGAAGGAGAAGGAAACAAGCATTTATTAAGCCCCTACTATGTACAAAGTGCTTTACAATCATCTCACAATCACCCTAGGAGGTAGGTGCTATATCACCCCCATTTTACAGAGGGGGAAACTGAGGTAGAAGTGGTAAAGTCACTTGCCTTGGGTCACATACCTAGTAAGCATCTGAGGCTAGATTTGAACACAGATCTTTCTGATGCCAAGGCTGACCTTCTTTCTACTATACCATGCTACCTTCTAGTTAAAATGAGGAGGAAATTCTATGATACAAACTAGATAAAGGTGGTCTAAGTCACAAGTACAGAGTTACATGTTACTCAACTGTCTTAGATTAAAGTTAAGCATGAATCTAAGTCCTTAAGTATCCTATGTGACCCTAATGTCATTGAACCTTTCTCAAGCTCAGTTTTCTCATCTGTAAAATGGGGATAATATACCACCCAGCTTCCCTAACAGTGAGGATTAAATGAGATTATACTTGTCAAGCACTTTGCAAACCTTAAATGCTAGCTATTGTATTATAATTATATTATTATTCATAATATACCATGTAATATTACATTTAATATGAACTAGTTAGTCAAGTCACTTAAGTCCATTTTCATCAGTTTTCTCATCTATCAAATGAACTGGAGAAGGAAACAGCAAATCACTCCAGTATCTTTGCCAAAAAAAAACCCCAAATGAGGTCACAGAGTCAGACATGACTGAGAACGACTGAACAATGAATTATGTTATTGGTAATATTAAGTAATAATATAAATTATAATTAATAACACTACTTATGTCATTAATAGTATTGGTTATAATAGGTAACAAACATGACACTACTTTTATTATAATTCCCTATGATCTAAGATGAATTACAAAATTATAGGATTTTTGAGCCAGAAGGAACTTTTAGAACTCTTCTAGTCTAACCTCTTTATTTTATAGATGGGGGAAGGGACATAGTATGGTCACACACAGATGATTCGTGGGTAAAATGAAGACTGGGATGGGCCTGGTCCCCAGGCTTTGTGAATGGGGAGCCAGCTCAGAACAGAGGCTCTTCTTGGGGCCTCCTTTGGCTATATCACACCGAAGGCACTTCAGAAATCATAGTACATAAGATGCAGAGCTGAAAAGTACCTGAAAAGTCATCTTACCTGATTTTACAGGTGAGAAAAGTGAGTTTTACAGATGAGGAAACTGAGGCCCAGAGAGAGCAAGCACAGAGCAGAGGTTTAAAAAGCCAGATCTTATGTATCCCAAATCCAGAGCCATCTCCTCTTCTACACTTCTATCCCAACGGTGGAAGCAGCTAGGTGTAGTGGGAGGCATGGATCTCTGGTTAAAAGCCCCACTCCCAAATTCTGGCTCTGCCCCCTGTGGACTTGACCAAATTGCTTCACCCTTCTTAGTTTACTATCCTATAAAACGACAGACAGTGTAGGACCCTATGATCCCAAAGGCCCCTTGAAATTCTAAATCTTGTGATCCCATTTGATGCAGGTGTGATGGGGTGTAAACTCTAATAGAGTCTCGTCTCTAATTGGGCCTCTTGTAAGCCTAGATTACTGGCATCAGAGACATAATCTCATGTTCCACAAGTATCAATCTGCCTTCAATCCAAGAAGCCAGATGCTTCCTGGGCTCATCCCCTACACCTGTATTCTTGCACACACAAAGGTGGAGCAGCAGGCTTTCTTTCTTTGAAGAAAGGTGAGCCCACAGGGAGTGCATTCATTCTCATTCCATAAATGAACCCAAGCAGTGAGGTTGCCAAACTTTGGCCCATGATATGGTATTATTTCCTAAGGCTATTCTATGGAACTGAGCTCAGGCCTCACCCACGTAAGTAGGGGCTGGGTGGCTGATGCAAGACACTTTCGAATTACTCACTCTTTTGCCAGCCTGTTTGGGGAGGGGAGCATGAATTTAAATGCTGCCACAGGAGATTATTTTGGCTGCCAAGCTGCATCAGAAACAACTGCCAAGGCTTTGCACTCTAATTAGAAAGTCAAACTCTTGCATGTTGGAGCTTAGGGAGAAAAGCCAGGGAAAAGGACCACATTCTCCTGAAGGGGTGATGGGTGTTTGAGGGCATAAGGGGTCAGTGTGTGTGTGTGTGTGTGTGTGTGGTGGTGGTGGTCAAGGAGCTCATAGGCACCAACAAAAGGGATTCATTCAGAGGCTGGAGAGGTAGGCACCGAGGAAGGCAGAATCCAGTAATATGGTGTTTACAAGAAACATCTGAAACATGACTACTCACACAGAATTAAAACAAAAGTAAAAGCCCGTTGGGGAGGAAAGCCTATTCTGCTTCCGTTAAACCAGAGGTGGGGAACCTGCAGCCTCAAGGTCACTTATGGCTTTCTAACTCCTCAAGTGTGGCCCTCTGACCGAGTCCAAGTTTTACAGAACAAATACTTTTATTAATATCCTTTATTAATTTATTATTATTATTATTTGTTCTGTGAAGTTTGTATTTGGTCAAATGGTTGCCCTTGAGGACCTAGAGGGCCACATGTGGCCTTGAGGTCCCAGGTTCCCCATCCCTGCACCTAAACTCAAGAGTTAGAGGCTGGACCTCCTTCATTGGTCTAGATGAGGGAAGTCCTTCTACCAATGCAGATTTGTAACTTACAGCTTCACAGAGGAGCCCAGAATGCAGAAAGGTTAAGTGACTTGTCCTAATTCACACAGTCTACATCAGAGATAAGATTTAGACCTGGGTCTGACTGGTTTTGAGGTCAACCCGTTATGTGACCCTGCTTCTAAGGAAGAAACAATGGTTGAAGGAATGACAAGATAGGGTCACAAAAGTGGGGGGGACTTTGTCTTCAATTATGAAAAATTTGGCTGCCAGGCAAGGCTGATGAATTGGGGTTAAATCAAGAACCCTAATTTAGGTTCTTGTCTTTCTAGCAGGTGGCCTAGTTCAATTACACACACTAGGAGAAGGCAAGTGAACTATAGAAGATGGAACAAAGGCCCCATCAAAGTCTCAGAAGAACTGGCTTCTGATCCTGCAGATCTTGGACAAAATATTTCTTCCCTCCAACCCTCAGTTTCCTTTCATGTAAGCTTCCCTTCATCAAATGTGTAATAAATGCTTGCCATGTATTCCAGAAAAAGAACTGACAAATTGTGTAGAATAATTTTACACACACACACACACACACACACACACACACACACACACGCACATGTGCATATACTTGTGTCTAATGGCAGCCATCTCCAGGATGGGAGTGGAGAGGAGGGAAGAAGAAAAGAAATTTGTCTGATAATTTTGTTGTATATGTGAAAGGAATAGCAAGTTGTGCCTAGTACATTTGTAGTTTCATGGGCAGTCATCTTTTTATTGTACTATGCTGTGGAAATGCTTGTTTTATTCTGTAAATTAATGCATAATAAATGCTTGCCGTGTGCTCTAAAGATGCAACATAAATGATGAAATAGGTCCTGACCTAAAAAAACTTCTGTCTGCTGGAGGAGAGAACAGGGATGGGGACAGATAATCAGCATACAGATAAATAAATATCAAGTCATTTGAAGAGAGAGAGATGGTTTAGGGAAGGCTTTACAGCAGTGGTTCTCAACCTGTGGGTCGCAACCCTTTGGGGGGTCGAACGACCTTTTCACAGGGGTCACAGGGGTTGCCTAAGACCATCAGAAAACACATATTTCCAATGGTCTTAGGAACCAAGACACCGCTCCTTTATCCGACTCCAGGTGGGTTTGCCCACATGTAGATATGGCCACATACGAGTATTAAAGGGTCACAGCATTAGGAAGGTTGAGAACCACTGCTTCACAGGGAAAGTGACACCTTGGAGAGGGGTGTAGATTCTGAGACACAGAGAAGTAAGAAGGGCATATATTCCACTCCTGGGGGATGGCTTGTGTGAATCTGGTCCTCAGAGGCAGGAAACAGCATGTCAGCTGAAGGGATCAGCTCCGCAGTCCAGGTTGTATGGAATGTAGAGGGTGTGGAAGAGAGTCATGTACATAAAGCCAGAACAGTCCATTAGTGTCAAACTGGGAAAGACCTCAAACGGTAGATTTATCCCAGAGACAATAGGGAGTTACTGAAGGTTTTTGAATAGAAGAGTGACATGTATAGACTGGTGGCTTAGGGAAATTATTTTTGCAGCTGCATGGAGGCTGGATTGGGGAGGGGAGAGAGTGGAATAAGAGAGACTAGTACCATAATCCTGGCATGAAGCTATGTGAATCTAAGCCAGAGTGGCACATTGTGTCAGGAGAGAGAGATCCTATCTCGGAGGAATTGACAAAAATTTCTCTTTATCTGTCACATGTGCTTAATTACTGTTGATTCTCCCATTAGAACATAAGCTCCTGAAGGGCAGGGTCTGTCTTTTGCCTGTCTTTGTATCTCCAGGGCTTAGTACGGTGACTGGCATATAGTAGGTGGTTGTGATCATTGTTGACAGTACGGCACATGAGGAAGAGGGGAAAGTCATAGGTGACTCAGATGGAAGAGAGAACAAACTGAGTGGGGAAAGATGATGAGTTCTATGTTAGTCATAATGAGTATGAGATGCCTGGGGTACATCTAGGTAGGGTTGCTTAGCTGGCAATTGGTGATATGGTAATAGAGTTCAGTAAACAGATTTACTTGAGATATATATTCCCAGATGTGAATCACCTGTATGGAGAGACAGGACAGATGGCCCTGATTTTTTCACTAAAGTAGGAGGTAAAATTAGTGATGAGTGAGTGGGGCTGAGGGTGGGGTTGGAAGCTTGAGGAAAAAGAATAAAGGCTGGAAAAGGGGCTGAGAAGAAACTGGCAGTGAGTTGATCATTTGAAGCAGCTGGAAATGACTCTGCTTGGTTTTAGAAGGAATCCAGCTCAGGTGATAGCTATAGAAGCAGAACCTTTGCCCTCTCACCTACATGGGTGCCTGATACATGTCATTTCTTGCAAAGAACCCTGGGGTTTTCACCTCAAAGAGTCAATAGAAATTTAAATCCCATAAAACCATGAGAACACCAATATTACCGATCCCTAGAATACAACATCTCAGATAAATTGTGATAATCTTTAGGAGGCTGATGGAAGATGAATGAGGCCTCAAGGTTTGCTTTGATTTAGAGAAATCATACATTAGGGTGTGTCTTAATACATGTCTTACTTTAAGAGATCAGACTCTAGGGTAAGAGATGACTGATCATTTCCATCCTTTATTTGAGTGAGGTTTGGGGAAAAGACACACATACTCTGCACATCCAAGTGGTCCCTTGTTTCCACAATATCTATTAAACTCTCTCTGTGAGCATCTGTTAAATGTGCTAAGTAGAGCCCGAGGCTGAGGCTAAGGGAGATACAACGTTGACATACGACAATCCCAGTTATCATGGAACTGTCCGTAGTCTAAGAGGGGGATGCAGGACATAACATGTAATTATGATATGTGGTGAGTATGACAGAGAGGTACAATCAAGTGTCCTATGAGTTATGTGCAATAGACTACAGGTTTTTTTTTCCTCATTAATTTAGTTTTTCCTCAACTAAGTTATTGGACCAAACTCTTTGGAGAAATCACGAATCTCATTGAGGAGACACCGTGATTTTCTGTTATTTTTTGATGCTCAGGACTATGTAATCTGCAAATCAGAATATCCACAAAACCCTTTATCTATAGGGAACCTTTCCCAGCCCATCTACTTATGACCTGTATGATCTTGGGCAAATTATCCAGGCTTCTTGGACCTCCGTTTTCTCATTTGTGAAGTGAGGGAACTGGATTTGCTGACCTCCCTGGCCCCTTCCAGCTCTTGATCTATGATTATCCTCAACATCCTTTTAAGGATGATTGTTAGTTATAAATAATATTTTCTTTAAAAAGATGATCACTAGCTAAATGAGCTAGCTAATACTCCATCATCTGGAGAGGAGAAGAGAAGAGGATCTGCCTGGCAGGAAAGCAGCGGGGGCTAGAAAGAAGGCCGTTGACATAGAAAAGGTTTTATGTGGTACAGATATTCCTGAATGGACTAATGACATCAAGGTCTGCAATTCAGAGTCATGAGTTATCCCCAAATGCAGGGGCTTTTCTTATTCGTGTGTCTTCCTACTGGGTTATACCCTTTCCCCACAGAGGCTCAGTGCACTTTGGAAGAGTATGACCCAGTTGCATGTTTGGACTATGATATAATGGTTATTCCTACATTTGCTTTGAGTTCCTGTGTTGTGTTATTGTTGTGTTTGTTCTTGTTGTTAAGTAAATAATTATGTTTAAGATTGAATGGAATCATCATTGTGAGTTGCTTTTTCTTTTTTGCTTATATTTGTTTTTCCAGAACTTACTATACTTTCTGGCATATAGTGTATGTTTATTGACTTAACTCAATGGTTTTGTATGCATGGAAACATACTGGTGGGGGTTCAAGAGCTATATTGGCATGTAGTTGGGACAGGGAAACCTCTAGGACCTTGAGAGAATATGAATTATAACTGCATGATCCAGGAACCCAGATCTACCAATGTGATCAAGTCAATTATGGTGTGAGTGGGTGGGTTGCCTACCTCCTCTGGGATGGGCAACATTTATGGGGACTGATTCATGCAGGGTAACTTCATGTTCTAATTATACTTATATGGGATAGTATTCAGTCTTGTCCTCCTCTTGTTGTTCTCCAGACTGCTCATACTTTTCCTAAAATGTGTCATACTCCGTTGCATCCCTCTCTTATAATCTTACTCCCTGCCAAATGGCAAGCCACTGCAGAGTCTTTAATGGAGACCTGAAGCCAGCATTCTTTCCAAGGTAATAGGTCACGTGTTGGCTCTTGTTCTCCTTTTGGGAGATGCAGCATAGAGAGCCCAGCAGAGCTGGTTCAGAACCCAGCTCCAACGCTTCTTAGCTCTGTGACTCTGGCCAGCCTCTTCCATTAGCTGAGCCTTAGCCTTCTTCTGAAAAATGGGATAATGGTGCTACAATAGCCTCCTTCTCAAAGTTGTGAGGAAAGTGCTTTGTAAACCCTACGTTCTAAGCAAGGACTTGCAATTATTGTACATGTTCACTCTAATTGTAGATGACCTCCAGGGTCATATATGGTGACAACCTCTTGAATGGTGCGCTTGCTTCTCTTGAAATAAATTCTTGATCTGACTTGCCTTGACTTGACTGTTAACTCCTTTCTTCTATCCTTCTGGCCCTTCTCTCCCCATCCCAGGTTGCCCTTAACCCTCTTCCATCTTGAGGTACCCATGTGACAGTGCTGCTCATCCTCCAGGAATTTTTAGATTTTCACACCCCCTGAATTCCTATACTTTGTCCCTAAGGAAGGCAAGACTAGGCCAGCCACCTGGGTCTGACCTCACAGCATGGTATGAGGCTTGGGTTCAGATATAACAATAATAATTAATAACTAGCATGCATATGGTGCTTTATAAGTGCTGTGTTTAAGGACTGGAAAGCACTTTATATATGGACTGTCATAATACATGAAGTATTTGATCCTTGCAACACCCCTGGGAGGAAGCATTATTAGCTGTTCCATTTTACAGATGAGGAAACTGAGGCACAGAGGAGTTAAGAGTCTTACCCATATTCACATAACTAGTAAGTGTCTGAGTCAGGATTTGAATTCATGTCTTCCTATCTCCAAGTCCAGAGTTCTATGCCCTGTACCACTTAGCCTTTCTACATCTAGGTTTATAAAAATTTTTAATTTTTATATTATATTTAATTAATATAATTATATTATATATTAATTATAAAAATTTATAAAAATTTCCCAAAGTAGTTGCAAGACACACAAATAATTCCCTAAGTCCACTGGGGTGAGCTAGTAGATGTCCCTGCAGTACCAGGAGGTTGCAAGCAATGAGTATCCCAGTTAACGTTGGATATCTTGAGTGCTTTTGCCAAAGGTTCCCTCAAATGTTGGCCTCTCTCACTGGTTTTACGGTAAGACAGAGCCTAATCCCAGGTCTCCTAGCTATGTGGTTCCTGTTTCTTTTTATGTCATGGCTGCCAAGGTAACTCAACCCATACTGAAACCTCAAAGGAACTCATTTCCCATGTGTCAGAAAGATAATGTGGACAAACTCTGTGCAGTGTCTGGTATTTGATCAAGGGACGGCACAAAGTCCAGATCCTCAATTTCTCTTCATTGAAGCAGGTGAATCTAATGAGAAGCTGACCATAAACATGGGATATCAAAGGCATCCATCTGGGTACTTGCCCGGTACCACAGATCTATTAGCTGAAGAGAACCTGGGCCAAAGAAGGGAGATAAAGAGAATGATGGGGTTTTTTTTCCTAGGGGAGGGGAGGGAAACGGCTGTCCACTTGGGTCGAGTGAGGAAACTGCAAATAATGATAACAGTTTTTATAGGAGGAGGAGTTGAACTTTCATTATGACTTCACTGGAGATGGGAAAAGTAAAGGGACTTCCCCAGACAGCCAGTATTGTGTTCAAAGCAGAATTTGAATTCAGGACTTCTGACTCTGGGACTGACCTCTACTCTCTATGCCATGCTGCCTCTCATTATTAAACATCACCATCATCTGTGGAATATTAAATATAAAAGTACAAAGTACAATGGCAGACTGTGAAGATTTAAACCCCACTCATTTGATCCCCAGTATAGATGTTCTTTTATCAGTCTAGCCTAGGACACTTTGTGGGGTGATAGTGACAGAAAAGACAGTCAAAACCACCCAGTCTAGCCCTTTGATTTTGCCCCGTGGCCCAGACAGGTGACTTGTCCAAGGTCACCAAAGAAGGAAGTACCAGAGCTAGAATTCAGACCCAGGTCAAATCTGGCGTTCTTTCCTTGTTTAGTATAACATGTCTCTGTGACTTATGTCAATCCCAACCTTTTTCTGATGAAGATTTCCTAAAAATTTCCCTAAGGTTTTATGATTTGGGGTACATTGGCTGCGATTAATTGCTGTTCTGTCTTTATGGGAATTTCTTCAAGCTGTAAGAAGGGTGGGATGTGGTGGGGGAGGGGAAATGCTGGCAGCAGAGATTTTTTTCTCCTCTTTATTTATTAAGGAAAATGCTCCATGGCCTCAATCGGCCAAAGCAGAAACTCAGGGGGAGAGGATTGGGGCTGGCCTATGTCAACAGGAACTAAGGAAGAACAGAAACCCACCCATTCAAGACCCCTTAGGAGCTGCTTTAAAAAGAGGGGAGGCAGGTAGAAGAAGAAAAACCCAAGACAGAGATGTAAGAGAGTGGATTGATCTGACAGCACAAACAAGTGAACAAATGAGTCACAAAATGGAGGACACATCAGACCTCGAGTTCGTAGGAACGTGGGCTCATAGACTGAGGACCTCAGAGGCCATCTAGCCTAAATCTCTCTTTTTACCATTAAGGAAACTGAGGCCCAAGGAAGTTATATGACTCATCCAAGGTCATATAGGTAGCAAACATCAGAGGCAAGACCTGGGTTTGAATTTTGACTCTTCTGTTTACTACCTATGTGACCACTGGCAAATCATGCTCCTTCTCTGGGCTCTGGTTTTCCTCTCTGTCAGACGAGGAGGTGGGAATGAATCATCTCTAGCCTCCCTACCCGTAGGTGGACACTGGGTTAAGCCCAATGCTTTTCTTTCTACTCAAGGTCTTTCAGGACTGGAAAATCCCAGTTTTGTTCATGAGCTGCTTTCTGAAAGTAGAAGTGGGTCATAGCAGTGATCTGACCACATCCCAATTGGGGAACCACAATCCCCCTTCACAAGCTTTCCTCAAAGACCAGTTGGAAATGGGTTCTTTGGCTTCTTACTCCCATTTAAAATGGTAGGAGAAGTAGAAAGATTGAGGCCTTAATCAGATCGTCACCAGACTATTACTTTTCAGGAAGAGCTGCCAGAGAAGCAGGTTATGGCCAGACCCCAGGCCGGGAGAATGGGGCTGTTTGGATCTCATGTCTGAAGGGTGCACACAATGGGCCATGTGTGGGAAAGGAGAGATATCTTGCCTCACTGATTCTCAAATGCTTTCTAATCTACAAAACCGAACCGCTGACCTTTTCTTTACTTTCACGTCTTTCTTCTTTTATGGCTGTGTGTATAGGAGGGAGGAGTTGTTTTTTCATCTTCTGTGAACTGGTTTATTCCCCAAAGACACATATTAACAAACAAAAAACCTGAGGACAAGCCTGGTCTTTGGAAAATTGGATGGTCGGTAGCACATTCAATGTAGGACTTCCTATGGTCCCCCATCTTTGCCTCTGTTTTTACCCTCATTTTTATTCACCCTCTTCAGCACTCCCCCTATCCCAACCCCAATCCACTTGGAGGAAGGGATCTAACATCAGTCAGTTATACTTTACTGAGAATAAATATAAGTTAAGGGGCTTTATGTAGTTAGAAGTCTTGGAAACTACTCTTAGACTCCAAAGACCTAGGTTTGAATACTGTCTTTGACAGATACTAGCCAGGTGAACTTAGAACCCCTCCAAGTTGTGATTTATTCTTCTATAAAATGGTAACAATAATAGTAGCGAAGGCTTTTACATTGGCTAACACAAAATCTTGCTATCTCTTTCCATGACTGGCACTACCCATCCCACAATGATGTTGTTAGGAAAAAGTACCTTGTAAATCTGAAACATTCTGTTCTTAACCTATGGGCTGCCTTCCCCTGAGGACCCCAATGTGCTGCAGAAGGTCCATATATCCAAAGGTGCACCTAGAACTATTGCTTGGGTCTTTTTCTAGTGCCAACAAAATATGTAGTAGGACTTAGCTTAATACATGAGGAAAGTTATGTCGCTTAGATTGAATAAATAATATTTCACACATATAAACCACCATTTTTCAAATGTATTACAGGAGCTGGAGTTATAAATAAATGACAAATTTGTTTTAAAATGTTACTGACTTCAGAGTAACATTCTATCATTGGAACAAGTTCTTACATAGTCATGGTGTGGTGGGTAGAGCAGTAGGCTTGCTATCAGGAAGATTCAATTGGAGTTCAAATGTGGCCTCAGGCACTTACTGTGTGACCCTGGGCAAGTCACTTGCCCAGGGTCACACTTGCCCTGTTTGCCTCAGTTTCTTCATCTATAAAATAAGCTGGAGAAGGAAATGACAAACCACTCCAGTCTTTGCCTAGAAAACCCCAAATGGAGTCATGGAGCATCAGGCATGACTGAACAACAGTATGTTACACATGCTGTTGCATGCTTTACATTAAGTATTATACTTAAGTTTAGACAATTTTTAGCCTCCGGTTTGAGGGATAAAAATTATGTCCTTTGTGATTGAGTGTTTAATAAAGGTTCACTTTTCATTTTTGTTTTTAATTTTCTGGGTGTGCACCCCAATGACATGCTCTGTACAAAGGCTATTCCTCCTACAGCTAAGACTATGGACCATAGGAATTGAGGATGAGTGGAGAGAATTTCTGTACCAAGAATTCCTTATGCCAGTAATACCTCTGGACCAGAGACAGTAAGAAAACTAGAAGGTGCTCTGGGCTAGGAGCACTCCTGAGAACTGGGGACTTGTGTTTTATATCTATTTGCTTGAGGCAGAGGGGAACAGTGGGTGAAAGTAAAGAGGAGAAAAGACTAGAGAATGTAGGCAACTAGGTGGCAGCATAGTGCACAGAGTGCCAGTTAGGAAGGCCTAAGTTCAAATCCTGCTTCAGACATTTACTCACTGTGTGACCTTAGGCAAGTCACTTAGCCTCTGCTTCAGTTTCCTCAACTGTAGAATGGGAACAATGATAGCACCAACCCTTCCAGGATTCTTATGAGGGTCAAAGGTAAGTTATAGAATTGGAAATTGAAACCCAGTCCTTTGACTTTAGGTGCAGAGCTCTTTCCACCATTCTATATCACCTCACTTCATTGACATAGCCTTCGAGAACTCAATCAAAAGTGAAGGAAAAGAAGCCTTAAGTGACTAAAGAACCCTTTCAAGGAACAAGCTGTGATATATGAATGTAATGGAATACTGTTGTGCTATAAGAAATGATGAGCAGAAAAACCTGGGAAGATTTACGTGAACTGATGCAAAGTAAAGTGAGCAGAACCAGGAGAACATTGTACATAGTAACAGCAACATTGTATGAAGATCATCTGTGAATAACAGCCATTCTCAGCAATACAATGATCCAAGACAATTCTGAAGGACTTATGATGAAAGGTGTTGTCTTATCTCCAGAGAAAGAACTGGTGCAATCTGAATGCAGATTGAAGCATACCTTTTCTTTATTTTTTTTTGTCTGTGTTTTCTTTCACAGAATGACTTATATGGAAATGTGTTCTGCTTGACCACACATGTATAACCTATGTTAAATTACTTGCCTTCTCATTGAGGTGGGGAAGGTAGGGAGAGAGGGACAGAATTTGGAACTCAAAATTTGAAGGAAAAAAAAGAATGTTAAAATTGTTTTTACATGGAATTGGCAGAAAACATAAATATTAATTGGAAAAAAATCTACCTCCAAAGAAAGCACTTATGGAATCTGAATGCAGATTGAAGCATACTATTTTCACTTTTTTTCAAATGAGTTTTTTTTGGGGGGGTGTTGGTCTGTTTCTTCTTTCACAGCATGACTAATTTAGAAATCTGTTTTACATGATTGCACACATATAACCTATGTCTAATTGCTTACCATCTTAGAGAGGGGGGAGTTGACAGAGGGAAGGAGAAAATTTGGAACTCAAAATTTTTAAAAATGAATGTTAAAATTTGTCTTTACATGTAATTGGAAAAAATAAAATACTATTTTTTAAAAAGGAACTATTTCAAGGAGAACATCAAAGTGGATGTCCCTGTTTGTGTCAATGAATATCACTACCATCCTGCCATCTATATCAATAATTAATGGTTCAAGACACTCCTTGCAATCCAAACAATTAAGATTTCTCCAGTTTCTTTGTTTTAAAGACTGTCCCATTAAACACAAGAGGGCTATCTTTGGGGTGCCTTAGGAAGAGGTTCCTTACATATTTATGTCTCTTCTTTTCTCTTGAAGGAGTCTTGCTTTAAAAGAGCAATCAGAATTAAATGCACAATTTAAATAATCTACAGCTATGGGGGTGGGCCACCTCCTTTTCCAAATAATAAAATTGTAGGGTTTATATCTTTGCTCTCTGTGTGGTATCTGATAGTTCCTTTAACCTATCTTTGCTTCTCTGTAGCCATCTCTAAATGAGGTTAATATGCTGACCTAGCCACCTACCTAATAAGTATTATAGACGTGGCTGGAGATAACAAATCTTAGAAAAACTCTCTTATGCCCCTATTAAGTAGAACTTGTTCCCCAAACATCAATCATTCTAAACCCATGCATTTTCCTCCACCAATATGTCTATGTACTGTATGTTTTCTACACATTTAAGTGTATTTTAAGGCCCACATGTAAAAATATGTCCAAATTATAGTTCATAGGATCAAAGGATCACAAATTTAAAACTGAAGAGCACCTTGGAGGCTCTCAAAGGCAACTCCCTAATTTTTTGGATGAGGAAACTGAGCCATAATAACTTGTGCGTGGTTGCCGCCCCCAAATTACAGGTTATCATTTTTTTTTTTTACTGAACATAGAAACATTGCTGTCTAATGGGAAATGAGTTAGAGTAGGGTTAGTCCAGAAATGGATGGTTTCGGCTCTTACGCTTGCCATCATGCCCTAGAAAATGATGGAACACCAGTGTGGGGAGATTATATACCTTCTTTCCATCTACCTCTCTTCCAGAAACCTATTTTCTACCATTTTCTCCCTTCCCCAGGATCCTTTCACTGCCCTCTCTCTCTCTTCCCCATCTCTCTCCTTCTGCCCTATCTCTCTCCTTCTGTCCTTTCTCTCTCTATCTCTGTCTCTGTTACTTTGTCTCTCTCTCTCTCTCACACACACAATCCCAAAACAATTCTGTTCTGAGAACATGTATATTCTGCTAGTTCATTCTCTTGCCAACCCAAGTCTTCTTACATTACTGGGGAACACAAGTTGGTGAGTTCTCTGTTGAAAGAGCGATTTCTGTTGAACACAAGCATCAAAGATAAGGTAGACAGAGACCAGGGCCATAATGGTACTGGATTCTGCTATGAATATGTGGTAAGGGATGGAAGGGGTAAAGAGGGAGGAATTCAGGCAACCCTGAGGAATGAACAGAGAATACCAAAGAGAAAGAAGATTCCAAGGATAAATGTCCTTTGAAAGAGCTAATAAATGGACAATCCAACTTACTATCATAGAATCATTATTTTTTCCTCTGTATGAACTTAGAATTTTTAGGAGTTTCCAAAACCCCAGCTAACTTGAAAAGGTATTTGAAATGCTAAGTTTCATTTAGTTCACCTAGCCTTTCTTTCCACCATTTTGTCTTTAAGAATTAGAGATGCTGGGGTGGCTAAGTGGCGCAATGAATAGAACACTGGCCCTGGAGTCAGGAGAATCTGAGTTCAAATCCAGCCTCAGACACTTAACACTTACTAGCTGTGTGACCTTGGACAAGTCAACCCCAATTGCCTCCCCCCTCCAAAAAAAAAAAAAAAGGATTAGAGATGCCCAGAGCAATAAGGAACCTTGAGCTCCATCTAAGACTGAGTTCATGTCACCTCCCACAGAGGACTTTCTTGTTCCTCCTGCACCAAGGGTTTTAGGGATGGAGGAAATCTATCTTTATTTTCACTACCCTCTATTGCGCTTTAGCATGTTGTTTGATCACTTCATATTTTTTAAGAAGAAATTCATAAACCAAAGGAATCTATGACACAAAAAATGCTAAGAACCTTTTGGTTAGATGTCCGTGCTATGTCCTTCCTGGAACTGTTGGGTTACCTGTTCATATTCTGTATTCTCTCCCTCCCCGTCTCCTCAGCCTCCATCTATGTTCCTTAAAAACTAAAAAAAAAAAAGAATAATTTGTCGTTTTTACCCTTGTATTTCTAGCTCCTAGCACAGTACCTTGCTTAAAGGAGGTGGGGCTGGCCAACAAAGCCCAGTCCTTCTGAGCACGTGCACCATGTTCTCCTCAGGTAATTCCCAAACAGACTTTGGAGAGTGTGCCATTATGACTATTTTCTGGTCTACTAACCACATCATGAAGAAATGGTTTTTTAAAATTGATGACTGAACTAGAAATGGATGCATTCAAAAGGCACTAACTGACCAAAATGTTTATTCTTTTCTGTGTGATTGGTGTTGGAGCAAGGTGAACAAGGTACTGTGGACTCTGGGTCAGAGAGGGGTCCTCCCTCATTCAGCATGAACTTAAGATTGCATGGCTCTGCTGCTGCTGCTTCTGAGAAGGTAGCAGCAACAGAGGCAGCAGGCTTCTGCAACCAACTGCTTGTCCAGCAGACAGGTGGCCCAGTGCATAGAGTGCTGGACCTGGAATCAAGAAGACTTGAGTTCGAATCTAGCTTCAGACACTTACTAGTAGTATGATCCTGGACAAATCACTTAACTTCTGTTACACCTCAGTTTCTCCAACTGTCAAATGGGGTTAATGATAGTACCAGAGTTGTTATGAGAATCTAATGAGGTCACATTTGTAAAGCCTGGCATATAGGAGGCACTTAATAAATGTTTATTCCTATTATTTATCATACAGGCTTGCTTGAAATGAAAATTTGTTGTTTTGTATTTTGAATCCTCTCTTATGTTCTGCTATGCACACTACATGCTTTTTTCCCTTTCTTTGTATTTAAATTCCAATATTTAAGTTTATGATATGTTTTTGTTTCTTTTCTTTATTCTGTATTTGTGTTCTGGCCCTTGAGTCTAAAATAACATTTTTTTAAAAATAAAAAAAATAAATGTTTATTCCTTTCCTTATTTCTGATCCTAACTGACTTGTGGCATCATGAATATAAACCTCTTTTCCTCTTTGTGTTTATTATGTCCTGCTTTAAGGTGAAGTGTTGGAGTAGATGGCAAACTTGTGAGCTTTGAAAGATCAGAGAAGTGAGTACTGGAAGTATAAGTTTGCCTATACTGTTTGCCAAGACAGGCCAGACACAGACTCTGAGGGTTACTTATTGGGCCCAGCCGAGTGGTTACTGAGGCAGAACTCATCCACCCAATGATGACGCTCTCTTTGAAAATGAACTTTGGTTGGGCAAATTCTTTACAGCAACTGCTTCTGGTATGATTCCATGCGTCCCATGGTTGGAGGAGATGAATGAAAGAGCATGATTCCCTCTCTCACCCTGTGGAAATGCTGTGTAACTTCTGTTTTTGCCAAGTCTTTTCAAGAAAGATCTCTTTGTAAAAGCTTATATTTTCTCCAAATGAAATTTAAAATTTATCATACTTTTTAGAAAAACAAACATTAAATATATAAATAACATTAATGTACATAGCTCCTTACTGATAAAAATCTTCTATAATTTTCATATTTGTAACTCATAAAATACATGGTAATATCATAAGAAATGTAATATTAATGGGAAGGGTGATGTTTTTTCACTGCCTTTTCTTAAAATATGGCATCATGGATGATGTTTCTACTTCTCATGTTTCTTCAATCACTCATCAAAGTCCATATTTTGCCTTTATAACAGCTCTAACAGAAAACACCATTTTACATGAATAAGATATTAGAAGTAGCAGTAGAATTTGTATCCCTTGGATAAAGCAGAGAACTCTTGACGTATCCACGGACAAGACAGAATGAGATTCTCTGGTTCGTGTAGTTGCTTCAAAGTACTATCACAAGACAAGTCTATTAACCATTTTTATCGAGATGGAATAAGAACAAATGTGTTGTATTTGTCCATGGCTGATGGATTCTTTACCCACTTATATTTGTCATTACTAAGTCTTTAAGAAAAATAAGAATTTCTTCTCTCAATCAATCAAGTAATTAATAAGCATGTCTTTACTTCTCTCCTATTTCATTTGCAGGAGAGGTATTTTTAAATTGGGAAACATCAGAACTGTTATTTTGTAAATGTTTTATCCACAGCTCTATCTCTTAATTGATTCTCTATCCTGCTCACCAGAACAACTTTTCTAAACCTTTTTGATTTTCTTCAAACTTCCTCTGGCTCTCCTTCCCTCTCTCCTCTCAGATTAGAACCTTGGTTCCTATCTAACTGAAAAAAAATTGAGACTATTTGCTGAGAGCTCCCTTTTTTCCTCCTCATTTCACATCACTCAGATGCCTTCTGCTGCCAACTCCTCCTTCCCCCCATCTCCCATGAAGAGGTGACTTTTCTACTTGCCAAGGCAAACCCCTCTACGTGCACAAGTGATCCCTATTCCCTCCCATCTTTTCCAGTAGATCTCCTCTTCTATCACTCCTGCCCTCTCACTAATGTTCAACCTCTCCCAGTTTATTGGTTATTTTCCTATTGCCTACGAGCACACCTACGTCTTCCCCATGTCAAACCCCCATTGATCTGTCCATCCCTTCTAGCTACCATCCTTTATCACTCTTCCCTTTCATGGCTAAACTCCTTGAGAAGGCTGTCTACAATCACTGCCTTTTACCTTACTCTCTTCCATGTACTTTGTGACCTAGTAACACTGGCTTTGTTGCAACACATTCCTTGAACAAGACACTCCCAAATCTGGGCATGTTCACTGGCTGTCCCTTATGCCTAGAATCTCTCCCTCCTTATCCCCATCTCTTATTTCCCTGGCTTCCTTCTACCAGCCTTTCCTGTCTTCCCTCTATTAATCATCTCCAATTTATCCTGCTTACATCCTTTCTCATGCATAATCATTTGCATATTGTCTCCCCATTAGAATGTAAGTTATAGAGTTAAAAGTAAGACTAATTACTGCTTCAATCAATCACTCAATGGGCAGAGATGATCTTTTCTCTTCCTGTGTATCTCCAGTGCTTAGCATAGTGCCTGGTATATAACAGATGCTTAGTAAATCCTTGGTGACTTGACTTTATCTTTCTGGATCTCAGTATAAATGGAAGTATTTTTCACTGATTTATTTAGAGTAATACATTTCTTCAAAAATATCGACCAAATAATGTGCTGGTTTGAGGAGGAAATATTTTGAAATGAATTTACTATATCTTTATTATTATCACTAAGGAAGATGTTAGTTTCTCTTCCTCTTTCTTTTACTTCATTCCTTTCTTTTTCTTTCTGTCTTCCTTCCTTCCTTCCTTTCTTCCTTCCATTCCTTTCCTTTCCTTCCTCCCTCCTTCTTCTCCCTCCCTCCGTTCCTCCCTCTCTTCCTTCCTTCTTTCCTTCCTTTCTTCCTTCCTTTCTTCTTTCTTTTTTTCATTTCTTTTCTTTTCTCTCAAACCCTATGCAAAGTACTTGAGTATGAGAAAGCCAGTGTATGTCTCTCATACAGTTAGCACATAATCTTTTACTACATTGACTGTTAATATTTCATGAACTTCAGTCTTATTTTTCCACAATACTAGCCCTCAAACACTAAGCATAGGAGCCACATTAGACCATCAGTTGTCCCTGGATTTCATCCCACATTCTCAGTGCATTGTATAGACTGACCCCCATGCCTAAAATGCGCTCTCCATTTTCTTCCTCAGAGGCTTGGCTCAGGTGATATCTCCTCAATTAAATATTCCCTTACTCCCCTAGATAAAAGTATTCTGTCCTCAAATTTTTCTAGAGAAAAAGAACTTTTTGGAAATTTATTTTTCTGAAACTGTTGTTTTAAAACTAAAGAAGGAACCAAGAAAATAAAATGTTGCATCAGTGGTACAATTTAGTGGTTACTTACATCACGCTTTTTGCAGGTGTTTTGGTTTTGATAAAATTCACTTGTGAAACAGGGCTTTTTATCAATTTCTGCCAAACATCCTTAAGACTTTCCCTATCTATTTATATATCTGTTCTTTCATGTGAAAAAAACTTCTCAACATTAAAATGAATAAAGTCTTCTTTAATCAACTGTGAGCAAAGAAAGTTTGACAGATCCAGCACTTAGCACAGTGCTGGGCGCATAGTAGGCACTTAAATGTTTATTGACTTACAAATCTGACCCAACTGTCTGTTTGAACAAGAGAATGTGACCATCAGCTTTGACAAATCCCTTGACAAATTTGCAGAAGATTCGAAAACAGAAAAGGTAAACTGCAACAGACCTAGGTGTTGGCGTGTTTTCCCTGCCCCCTTTTTTTCAAATGCACATTCATGTAACTAAAAGGTATTTGTGTTTAAGTCTTTCCTTTTGTGATTTTATTTTTTATTTTCCTTTTTTTTACTGGCATGATTATGCAAAGTTCAACCGAGTAAAATTTTTATTGTCTGCGTTTCTTTTCAGGCCACAATTTTTCCTTGCATTTTATGAATATTACTGAAAATAATGATAGGATAAGGGTGTTAAATAATGGTGTGCTTCAGGAAGTGCCAAATATACTGAGTATGTGCCCATTCTTGTGTCTCCTACTCTGGGGGGGTTTAGTGATACTGAGGTTATGGCTCCATCCACAGATGTAAGTAACTGTGTCTGTTCCCTCAAGCCCTGATGCCAGGAATGGACTCTTCCATCCTCTTGTTGAAATTCCTTCCTTACTTCAAGGCCCAACTCAGGCGCTATCTCCTCCGTGATGTCTTCCCTAGTGGCTCTCTCCTCTGCCCTCTCCCCTCCCTTAGGTGAAGGTGATCACCCCTTCCTCATATTTGTAGCAGCTCTTTAATCTCTCCTGTGCATTTAGATCACTCTTCTTTCTACTATGGTTACTCCATACTTGTTCTCTCGTTAGATTGTAAGCTCTTAGAAACATGGAGGTCTTATCTTATTGATTCCCTGCCCTGCCAGAACCTAGTACAGTGTCTTACACATATTCTTCAATACTACAGTGAATCCTTAATCTCATTGGTGTGGGCACTCCCTTTACAGACGCAGATTTAAACCCACCCAACATCCTCTTATACTGGGTAATTCTTGTCCACATCTTCCATAATCTCCCCAAGAGAATCTACCTGACATGCAGGAGGCCTTCCATGGGTTCTTTTATTATTTCATGAATACACAAGGAAAGCACTGTGTTGACCATCTGTTAGCCTTATCTCTCAAGGCACAATGGACTCATTTTCTTTTCCAGGCATAAGTAGCCTATCTTTTTATACCTTTTACAAAGTCTTTCTTCTTCATTTTAATACCTTCCCTCTGAGATTATCTCCGATGTGTCCTTTTTAAAGCTAGGATCCCATCACTCTATGCCATTTCTTGAGCCCAAGTCATCATCGGTAACATGAGGAAGACTTCTGAAGACCCACGATATGTTTCCCCATTACCCTTTGTATCATTAGCAATCACAATTATGATTCTTCAGAGATTGTGTTGTTCCATGAAATGTAAGCAGACAGCATTCATGGAAGAATAGTGGTGTTGGAAAGATGGACATTTCTAGCATCATATCTAACAAATGCTCAGCTACAACTCAACACATAGTAAAGGCCTCATAAAAATTTATTGAAAAGAGCCTGCATGAAGTAGTGGGTAGAGCATTGGAAGCCTCTATGACTGGGCTGGAAATCTGCCTGAAAAACTTAGCAGCTGTGTGACCCAAGACAACTCACACAACCTCTCTGAGCCTCTATTCTTCATCTGTAAAATGAGGTGGTTGGATTCATTAGCCTCTACTGTCCTTTCAAGTTTTAAATCGACAATCCTATGATTTTATGAGTTAAGTTGCGTTAGACACGTAGTGATGTTGTATGGGAAACTGGAGAGTTCTTGTTCTCCTTCCTTTCTAAAGACCCTCCCACCAGTCAGAGGGAAGTCCTGCTTATTTTACTTTACACCCTCACATTCTCTTGAAGCAAATCCCAGTGGCCAGCCTTGGCTGTGACATAGACTTGAGTGCTGCTCCATTGTTCCCTGACCCTCTGGCTCTTCAATAAATTCAACTACACCAGGACTGGTCACTATCCATCAAACCAATGCACGTCAAAACAAGAGAATGCGGCAATTGTGAAGATAAGCATGGAAGTATTGGGTCAACGCTTGGAGACAAATGGTAGTAATTGCTTATGAAGCAATAAACCAAACCAAGTCTCAGCAAATTCAGCATTCCATGGAATCATCGGAGCCTTAATCAGTTTTTGGTGTGGCTGTTAATTGTAGTGAAATAGAACAATTACCAACAGAAAGTGTGAACGTGGTATCAAGCAAAACTTTGCGCAGAGCTAATGTGATGCATAAAAGGGCTAAGGAGGGAGGAATGCTGGTGAAATGATTTTCCCCACCTGGGCTAATTGTGGTCTGGGACGCCCTTAGGCAGTTTTTAAAAAATTTATCCCTTTGAGGGAGGTCACTGGTGTTCTAAAGAGCATAAGAGATATCTGAGGTCCTAGGAGAGGATTAGAGAGGAGAGAGCTGTTTTCACTGAGGAAACAATTCAAATTGATTAATGGAATCTTGCAAAAAGCTGACAGTGGGAGTGTGTGTGTGTGTGTGTGTGTGTGTGTGTGTGTGTGTGTGTGTATGTGTGTGTTAGGATAACACAAAGCTAGGAGAGATAACTGACATACTGGATGGCAGTCAGTATCCAAAGGGATCTTAACAGACTAGAAACATTAGGCTAGAAACAGTTGGGATGAAAGCTGATAGCAGCAAGTGCTAAGTCTCCCATAAGTAATCCAAAATGGTTTCAGGTATAAGATGGGTAAGAGAAGGCCAGGCAACAGTTTGTCTGAAAAAGTCCTGGAGACTTTAGCAGACGTAAAGCTCTATGAAATCAATAATGTGACATCAGTCAATCAATCATCATTTATTAAGTGCCTATTGTGTTAAAAGCTGAGGATAAAAATAAAATAAACAGTCCATGACTTTAAAGAACTTACATTTGAATGAGAGAGATGACCTGTACATATGTGGGTTTATGCCAGATACATACAGAATGGCTAAAAGGTCACTTTAGAAGGGAAGGCTATACCACCTGACTGGGGAAGACCCACTGCAGAAAGTAGAATTTGAGTTGAGTCTGGAAGATGGCCAAGCAGTCTAGGTGAGGAAGGACAGTATGCCTGGGTGTGTGTGTGTGTGTGTGTGTGGTGGGGGGAGACAGATTGTGCATAGATGTGGATGTAACGTGGAAGCAGGAGATGGAGTATCATGTGACATGTTCGGTGTGACTGGAAGGTAGACTGTGTGTGTGTGTGTGTGTGTGTGTGTGTGTGTGTGTGTGTGGGAATGATGTGGAAGAGTAAGGACCAATGCTTCAAGAGGACCTTTGGATTTCTCATCCAGCAGAAAATGAGATGAGGACTCATCCACTTGAGATGTCACCATTGGATCTGAACTTGGTAGAATCAATGCTATTTAGAAACTGAGCTAAAGTTTGAGTTTATTCCTCTAGACACCAAGGTAGCACAGGCGAGTGTATATCCTTGAGGTATTGGGAGAAATGTTTATGGATTTGTTCTTGTATCTTTGAAGTAAATATCTTTTTATAAAAGCTACCTATATCAAGAGGTTAAATGAAATTCGAGAGCATCATCAATAGGGGATTGAGATAATAACAGTAGGGGAGAGACACCAACAAACTTTGAGGGGAGCTGTGGTTTGCTTGGTTCTCTGGGAGAGAGAGCCAGAACATTCATGTTACATGAAAAGGCTGAAAGGGTAGGAAGAGGGGTCCAGGGTGTGAAGGGCTTTACATGACAAATAGAGGAATTTATCCTGTTTTCTAAAGATAATAGGAGTCATTGGAGATCATTGAGTAAGGGGTGGGAGGAGGCAGTGATGATATGTTTAGACCTTCACGTTGGAGAGAAGGCAACCTAGAAAAATGATATTGTGTTCTTTATAAGTGAATTACCAACTTTCCCTCTGGGGCTTCACATACAATTTTGTTTTATCTTTCTTTTTTTCTTTTTTTTGTTTTTTTTGTTTTTTGCTTTTTGGGGATGGGGGAAGGCAGGGCAATTGGGGTTAAGTGACTTGCCCAAGGTCACATAGCTAGTAAGTGTAAAGTGTCTGAGGCTGAATTTGAACTCAGGTCCTCCTGACTCCAGGGCCAGTACTCTATCCACTGCATCACCAAGCCTCCCTTCTGATGCATTTTATCATGTCATATTGTTTACTATCCTTATCTGCATTGTATCTTATCTTCCTTCATAAGAAGAACGGTCTCTGCCATGCTCTTATAATTCAAAGCCAGGTGCTTTCTTATGGCATTTTTAGAAAAGCCACCATTCTTGCCTCAGTCATATCACTAACAACAGCCCTCCCATGGGAAAAACTTATTTGCTCCCCCCCACTTTTATAGAATGTGCTATCTCTTCCTTTCCAGCCTCCAGCTAGGAGACTTTTTATCTCCAAAAGCAGGTTCTTTGTGATAAGTACCAAAATAATTAGGACATACAATGGGGTCCTACTTGATAGCTAATGCTTTCAGGCTTAATTTTCTTCGACTCAAATTCCTATGTACTGAGATTGGGTGTCTGGTAGTAACTTTACTTCAGCTTATGATGAGCATTCTCTCTGCCTTCCAGTTTTCATCTTTGAAGGCCAGACTGCCAATAGTCAGCATTCTTATAACAGCTATTTGCCCAACAACTGACAAATAAGAATGATGATCATGCGTAGTCGAGCCTTCAAAGATAAAAACTTGGAGCTAATTAGAATGTTCATCCTATAAAAGAAGGAGGTTGCCTGAGCAGAACATTCTGGAGTTCAGGGTTCCCCAGTTTTAAAACAACCTAGACCTCACCCACTATTTCATATGGACGAATAGATAGGGAAATGCACAACGTTATGCCCAGGAGCAAGATCATTGCCTTTTCTACCTGCCTAGACACACTCCTGGCCAGCCAAAACTTAGAGGTGCTTTGAGATCACCTGGACAGAAAGCTTAAATAAGAAGGGGTCAAAATGAGTTGTTGTCTGTCCTTCATTCTCAAAGGGGATCATGGCATCAGGAAGGTGATGCTATGACTTGCAAGTGAAAAGGATTTAAGTGAGGAAAGGCTGTGCAGAGTCACTAGCCTCACTTTCTCTTCCAGAGCCATCTGGGTCTAGTGGCCAGATATAGATCAGGACAACTGGAGATGGCCCCCCTCAAAATAAGTAAACCAAACCAATAAATAAACAAACGAAGAAATGATAAGAGGTGATCCCTGATTTCATGACGTTTACAATCTAGTAGGGAGTTAAAACACAGATAATCATAATAAACAATATTAAATGATAAATTCATTGGAAAAGTTCGATGTTGAGATCCCAGTAGAAAGATAAACAATTCTTTCATCATGAACACAATTCCTTTTTTTCAAGTCTCCAGCTCCTTATACTCTCATCAGAAATCCATTAATTCATAAAATCATAGAATCCTCCAATCTGAAAGGATAGAATGGGGGAGGATCTCAGAAATGGCTTAATTCAACTCATAAAAAGCATTTGTTTTACTTACAGCATCCTTGACAAATGGTCAACCACTTCTTGTAGAAAATCTCCAGTTACAGGGAGCTCACTACCTACCCATGCCGTTTGGAGACAACTCGAATTATTAAGAAGCTTTTCCTAAATTTTTGATTTCTTCCTTTTGCCCTCCAGGGCCAAGCAAGATAAAGTTTACCTCACATTTTACATAACCAACCCTTCAGAGAGGGAATACATGTCTAAAGATAGAACAGGTATCTTACTCCCTCTGCTTCTAAACCCCTAGTCCTTGTTAGCCCTTCTCATTATCTTGGTTGTCCTTTTCTGGACCTTGTCCATACTAAAATGTGGTGCCCAGACCAGGACATGATTACTCCAGAAATTGTCTAAGCCCAGGGCGAGGTATGGTGAGATTATCACTTCTGTTTTCTGAACACTGTGCTTCTATGAATGTAGGCATTTGGCTTTTTGGGCTGCTCCTCCGTACTGCTGACTCATACTGAGCTGGCCAGAAGGCCAGGTGGTACGATGTCAGGACACCAGGCAAAGTGTCCATATTTCTTACCCATGAATGGGTGCCTGAAATTCTGCTTTCGAGATCAATCCCGTTAAAAGGCTTAAGTCTCTGATCCTTGGTAAAATGTTCCAAAAGGAATAAAGCTTGCAGACTAATACTACATGAAGGATTTGGGGGTAAGTTCTGACCAGGACTGAAGAATGATTGAGGCCACTTTGTTGGGGAGGGGATAACCTCTCCTGTGCCTTTAGATCATTTGACCTCCTCTGGGATTTTGCCCAGTGGCAGTTCCATCTTGGGCTATCAAGAGGGGTCTTATTTTTCCTGTGGCTCCAGGAACCCTGAGAATAGTGGAATGAAGAAAACTGTTCTTACCCCATTTGTCAGGAGAGAAGAAGGTATTGTAATAGGAAGCTTAGGGGTAGGAACAGTTTAGGGATGAGAGAAGAAAGATAAATTAATTTATGTCTGCTCTCTGTGTAATTTCACATAAGTCATCTTGCTTTTGTGAACTTCATTAGGGATAAAAATACTGATCCATCTCATAGATTTGCTGCACCTCCTAAAAACTTTGTAACTGGCTGAGTATGGAAGGCTTGGGCTGACTTTACCCACCACAGATTTATTATATAGCCTTAGTTGTGCTGGCATGATTTTTCTGTTTTTCCTTTACCCCTTCTCAACTCATTTTTCATAGGTTGGTTACAAACATTTTTTTCTCTCCTTTTCCATCCCCATCCCCTAATATTTGTATCAGATAACCTAGATTCCTTCTTCTGGAGAAGCCTGAGAGGCCTTGTCAGTTCTCCTCCTCCTCTCTGGTCACAGAAGAAGGATCCGTACTCTATACTATATAGCCAGTCCCTTCACCGATTCTTGTGATCTCACTTCCTTTCTTCCCATATGCTTAGACACATGCTCAGGTCTCCTCAATTTGAAAAGCCCTGTCTTCACTGTCCTGTCCATTGAGCTCATCTCCCACCTCTCTTTCTCCTTCACTGATAATCTTCCTGAAAAACCTCACTCTGACACCTCTTCTCACCACCTACTTTTTCTGAAAACCTTTGAATCCCCATTACTGCCCCTAACACTATACTGAAACTGTTCTCTCAGTGGTTACCACTGAGGCAGCCAGCTGGGCGTCACAGTAGATAAACCGCTGTACTTGGGAGTCAGAGTCTGGCTTCAGAGGCTCACTACCTCTGTGACCCTGGGGAAGGCATTTAACCTCTGCCTCAGTGTCCTCAACTGTAAAATGGGAATTATAATAGATTATAATTCTCTCAGGGGGTTTTGAGGATCAAATGAAATAATATTTGTAAAGCACTTTGTACAGTGCCTAGCAAACAGTAGGTGCTTAATAAATGTTTATTCCCTTCCCCTACTCCAAATATCTTCTTTTTTTGTTCTTGTTGAGTAGTTTCAGTTGTGTCTGATTCTCTGTGGCCCCTTCTGGGGTTTTCTTGGCAAAGATACTGGAGTAGTTTGCCATTCCCTTCTCTAGCTTATTTTACAGATGAGGAAACTGAGGCAAACAGGGTTAAGTGACTTGCCCAGGGTCACATAGCTAGTAAGTGTTTGAGACTGGATTTGAAATCAGGTCCTCCTGACTCCAGGGCCAGCACTCTACCCACTGTGCCACCTAGCTGCCCATTATTTTCTTTACTGCCAAATATAATGGTCTTCATCCTTCTTGACCTATTTCAAACTTCTAATCACTCCAGTCTCTGGCTGTTCCTGATGCCTGGAATGCTCTCCCTCCTCCACTCTGAAGTCCTGAATAAAATCCTGCCCTCTACAGGAAACCTTCCTTAATTCCTCTTAATCCCAGTGCTTTCCCTATGATTATTTCCTATTTATCCTGTATATAGCTTGCTTTATGTGTATATATGTATATGTATATGTATATGTATATGTATATGTATATATATGTGTGTGTGTGTGTGTGTGTGTGTGTGTGTGTGTGTATGTTTGTATGTTGTCTCCTCCATTAGATTGTAAGCTCCTTGAGGGCAAAAGCTGTCTTTTGCTTTTTTTTTTGTATCCTCAGTGCTTAGCACAGTGCCTTGTACATGGTAGGCACTTAATAAATGTTTATCGAATGCACATGGTTTCAGAGACTTCACAGCTCCGGTCCTACCTCTTAAATCCCTTCTTCTGCGACTCCTTCACCAGCTTGTCATCTGCTTCTCAAATCCTTAATATGGTCTCTCTTTGGTCCTCTTCTCTCTGCTTTGATCATATCATCCTTTGCTCCAATTTCAATTACTACCACTATACAAATGATTCCTTACTCTATACCCTTATCCAGAACCTCTCTTCTGACCTCCAGATCCTAATCTGTACTCGGCATGAATGTGATCTGGGAGCCAACATGGCGCCATGGTATTGGAAATGGTGTTGGATTCGAATCCTAGCTCCATCATTTATTTCCTATGTGACCTGGGCAAGTCACTTAAATTGTTCTGGTCTTCAGTTTCCTCATCTACAAAATGTAGGGATAAGGCCAGATGATTTCCAAGGTCTACACCAGCTCCACATCTGTAATATTATACTATCTGACTACCTAATAGACATATCTATGTGGGTGTCCCGTAAATATCTCAAATGCACCATGGATAAAACTTACCTTTCTCCCTAAACTTGCTGCTCCTTCTGACTCTCCTATTTCTGTCTCTGACCTGATGTTGATTCCCATGTTTGGAATCTCTGGATTATTTGTCATTCTCATTTCTTCTCCCTCATTTCCCACATAAAATCAATTACCAAGCTCTCTTGATTAAGCTCCAGAATTTCTCTTGAATCTGTTTCTCTTCTCACTGTCATCACCTTTGGGATACCCTGCCACTGATACCCTTGCAACAGCCCCCCAAGTCTTCTTTTCTCTCCTCTCCTCTCCCTCTGATCTCATTCCTATCCACTCTCTACCCTTCACTCCAGACTTTCTCTACCATGCCTCAGAAACCTATTCATCTTGGAAACTTACTCCAGTCTGGAATTCACATATTGGTAGTACCTTCTACTCTGGCTGCTGCCTCTCCTTCTAATTGGATGGTTCCTTCCAGAACTTCTACTTAAAAAGGGAGAGGGTCCAGGCCTACCATGTCTTCATTTCTTTTTTTAAAAATTGATTTGTTTATTTACTTTTAGTTTACAAGATTCAGTTCCACAATCCCTTGAGTTTCAAATTTTCTCCCCTCTCTCTCTTCCCTCCTCCCCCATAGCGGCATGCAATCAAGTATAGGATCTGCAAATACTTTCACATTGGACATTAGTCTGGTTGTATAGAAGGGTTTTAACCAATGGAGTGAACAATGGGAAAGAGGAAACAAAACCAAACATGGAAAAGAACACTAGCGTGTAGATTGCTTCAGTCTCCATTTAAACTCTGTTCTTTCTAGATCTTTCTCTGAATGGAGACATCTCCTTCCATCCTGAGACTTGTAGAGTTGTCTTATAACTGTGCGTTGCTGAGAAGGGTCCAGTTTATCAAAGTTGGTCATCACACATACGATGTGTCTGTGATTGTGTACAAATTA
>CM053581.1:44017145-44034077 GCA_028627135.1 Pseudochirops cupreus
TTAAGGATGGATGGCCTTTTGTGCTCTCCTGCCCCTTTTGAAATTCAGGGGTGGGAAGCCTTTGAGTTTGTGTGTGTGTGTGTGTGTGTGTGTGTGTGTGTGTGTGTGTGTGTGCCCTGTGATTGACCAAATGAATGTACTTTGTTTATGGTTGGAGACTAATCTCCATTTGAGAAGAGACTTTTGACTGACTAAATGAATGTACTGTCTAGGGGTGGAGTAGTACCTGGATTGAATTGAGAACTTACTTGCTAAAGGAACAAGTTATACTGTATTTTGACTTTCTCTGTTCTGTGAATATTTGCTGAATAAATGGGGTTTACTATGCTGGTAATCTGAACCTTGGAAGTTGCCTTTGCTTGGCAATAAACACAGGGACTCCTTGTGGCACTTATAGGCAGTTATATTTTGCCAGAGACATTTCCAACTCCAAAAGCACACATCCAAACCTGGTTGTTTCTGTTTCTGAAGGCTTCTTTTGCATTGTTGTTTCTAGGACTAGGCCTCATACACCCACATGAGGTATCTCCAGGACTAGAGAACCTATCTTCCTTTATACCTTATAAGAAAATCTTTCTTCCTGATTTCGTGTTGCCTTAATTTATTTTTCCTCTTCTTCTCTGCAGAGCTTTACTTTATGCCCATTAGGGCACCTTACTCTCTTAACTCTTGTTTATACGTTTCTTGGACATCTGGGAGGGATTATTTAAATTGCCCTGGAGTTTCTTCCAAAGACATCTGGCGAAGAGATGAAAATTCACGGAATTTGGGAGTTGGAAGGGGTCTCGGTGGCCATGTTGTCCAGTCCGTACCCCAAAGGAAGACATCCTACAGGGGTTCATCCAGCCTAGACTTGGAGTACTACAAGGAAAGGGAGGCTGCCATCTCCTGAGGCAGCTTGTTGTTTTTCTAACATCAAGCCATCATTAGCCTCTTTGCCCCTTCCTCTCTTTGCTCCTAGCTTAGCCTCTGGGGCCAAAAAACCCCATCTAATCGCTTCTCTGTATGATTTAAGGATAGCTACTGTGGGCAACTAGGTGGTGTAGTGGATAGAATTCTGGGTCTGAAGTCAGGAAAACTGAGTTCAAATCTGGCCTCAGATACTTGCTAGCTGTGTGACCTTGGGCAAATCATTTAACCCTGTTTGCCTCAGTTTCCTTATCTGTAAAATGACCTGGAGAAGGAAATGGCAAACCACTCTAGCATCTCTGCCAAGAAAACCCCAAACGGGGTCACCAAGAGTCAAACGCAACTTAAAAATGAGTGAACAACAAACAAATGATGTTCCCACTGAGGCTTTTCTCCAGTTAAAGATGCCCAGTTTCTCCAACCAACCCTCTCATATATCATGAATTCAAGGCCCTTCATCATCCCTCATCTGGATATTCTGCAATTCATCAGCAGCCAGGACTGAGCCCAAGACTCCAGATGAGGTCTGATGAGTACAGTGGAAGCATAATCTTCCTATTTCCAGAAGCCATATCCCTCTTAAATTCAGCCCCAAAGTATATGAGAGTTTTTTGGATGCCATGTCCCACTGCTGGTTCACATTGGGCCTGCAGTCCACTATCCTAGAGCTTTTGTTTTTCGGAATAACTGCTCTCTAACCATGCCTGTCCTTCATCTTGTCTCAGTGATGACTTTACATTTATCCTCATTGAATTTCCTCTTATTCAATTCAGTCCAATGTTGTAGCCTGTCCAGACAATCTATGTCTGCCATCCCTTTCAACTTGGTGTCATCTGCAAACCTGATGACCGTACCATCAATGAGGCCATCTGGGCCTTTATCCAAAACATTGATGAAATGGACCAAACACAGATTCCTGGGTACTCCACTAGACACCACTTACCATGTTGACTTTGACCTTTTGACAACTTCTCTTTGAGTCTGGCCATCTTACCAGCTGTGAATTCACTTGATTGTACTATCGCCTAATCCATCTCTCCCCCACTTCTTCACAGTAACATGAAACACTTTATCCAAAGCTTTGCTGAAATCTAGAAAAACAATATACACAGCAATCCCCTCATCTACTAGTTCAATCATCTCGTTCAAAAAAAAATGAAGTTTGTCTCGCACGATTTCTTCTTGACATTTTCAGCAGCTATCTCTTTAATGATTCATTCTAGAATTTCCCCAGGAATCAAAGCCAAACTCTCATCGTGTAGCGTTTAGACTTTACTCCCTTTTCTTGCTTGAAAATCAACCCGTTAGCCCTTCTCCAATCTTGTGATACTTTTCTAGTTTTCCACGTTCCGTTGAGTATCACTGCTAGCAACTTAGCCATTCCACCCGCCAGTTCTTTCAGGGCCTAAGGCTGACTTAAATTTATAATTATTATTACTGACTTCTGAGCCGGGTGACTTGAATACATCCAGGACATCTGGGCGCTCTCTTATTATTTTCTTACTTATCCTGAGCATTAACCCCTTCTTAGTCACTTTTGTTCTGACATTTCCAGTGTAAATAAAGGTCATTCTATTTGGCAGGGGGAATAGAAAAAAAAGAGCAGCTCTTCCCTTTTTGGTATTTTCAGTTACAATCATCCCATCCGCCTCAAACACAGGTCCTTTCTCTAACGTCTATTTTTTATCTCAATATAGATTTAAAAAATGAACAAACCTTTTTTGTCTTCCTTCCCCTCCTTTGCCAACTTCCACTTGTTTGTGAGCTTTCCAGTTCCTGATGCTATTTTTCCTACTTAATAATATTTTATTTTTTGTTCCAATTACGTGAAAAGATAGTTTTCAACTTTCACTTTTGTAAGACTTTTGAGCTCCATTTTTTTTCTCTCTCCCTCCCTTCCTCAAGACAGCAAGCAATCTGATATGGGTTATACACATACAATCATATTAAATGTATTCCATACTAGTCATACTGTGAAAGAAGAATCAGGATGAAAATGAAAAACCATAAGAAAGAAAAAAAGCTAAAAGAAGTGAAAATAGTCTGCTTCAGTCTGCATTCAGACTCCACAGTTCTTTCTCTGGATGTGGACAGCATTTTCCATCATGAGTCTTTTGGAATTGTCGGGTCAGGACATTGCTAAGAAGAGTTAAGTCTAACAAAGTCAGTCATTGCACAATGTCACTGTTACTGTGTACAATGTTCTCCTGGGTCTGCTCACTTCACTCAGCATCCTGAAGCTATTTTTATAGGACTATGTGCATTCTCTTACATCTTCCTTCTGTTGCCAGGACTTGCTTCCACTTACTATCTATTTCTTCCTTCCTTCCTTCCTTCCTTCCTTCCTTCCTTCCTTCCTTCCTTTCTTCCTTCCTCTCTTTCTCCCTCCTGCCTTTCTTTCTTTTTTCTTTCTTTGTTCCTTTCTTCCCTTTCCTTCGTTCCTTCCTTCCTCTTTCTTTCTTTCTTTCTTTTCTTTTCTTTCTTTCTTTCTTTCTTTCTTTCTTTCTTTCTTTCTTTCTTTCTTTCTTTCTCTATTTAAGGTTGTTAGTGAGTACCCTGTGCATCTCCATCAATCTTTTCAGATAAATCCATTTTTTGGCTCCTCATTGAAATTATTTCCTTTTGTGTTGCCAGAATTTCATTCTTGTATATCATCCATCCCTCTTCTGCTGACTTCCTGTGAAGCATTTTAGTTCACAATCTTTCCTTTGAATTCTTTGAAATCCATTTTCCCAAAAGCTAGCTAGGGTAGAGGTAAAAAAAAAAAATCCCTATTTCCTCTCCTCTATCACAAATACTAGAATGTAGTGGTCACTTCTCCCTAGGGTTCCCATAATTTCCACCCCAGTAACCAGGGCTTCCCTCTCTGTTAGTGAGAATGAGATCCAGAAGGATCTTGCTGGTTCCTTCACCTTATGAAGGATTAAATTATTGCTAAGGCAAATCAAGATGTTATTAGTTGTTCTGCTTTTGGGAGGGGGGAAGGAGAGAGAGGGAAAGGCAGCGAGGGAAGAGGGTAGAGAAGAGAGGAGAGGAAAGGAAAGGGGAGGGAGGAGAGGAGAGGGAGGGAAGAGGGAAAGGGAGAGAGAAGGGGGAAGGAAAAGAGAAGAAGGGAGAGGAGAAGAGGAAGGAGAGAGACAGAGAGACATAGACAGAGGCAGAGAGAGACAGAGACAGAAAGAGACAGAAGTCACTCATCTTTCAATTTTTTCTTTCTTTTTCTTCCTCCTCCTCCTCTTTCTTCTTCTTCTTCTTCTTCTTCTTCTTCTTCTTCTTCTTCTTCTTCTTCTTCTTCTTCTTCTTCTTCTTCTTCTTCTTCTCATTCTTCTTCTTCTTCTTCTTCTTCTCCTCCTCCTCCTCCTCCTCCTCCTCCTTCTCCTCCTCCTCCTCTTCCCTCCACCTCCACTAGCCCAAGAAAGATTCAGGGTCTCCACTTTGGAATCCCCATGGATATGAGAAGTGTTTCCCCAGAATCTATCATCAATTATACTGTGGAATTGGGAGACTGTGGAACTGTTTTTCCCCCAGAGAATTCCAGGAGAAAGACACTGGAAAGAAGAGAGTAACGTAGCAGGTTTGGAGTTTTTTGGCATCCCTCATCTTGGCACCATACTGGGAAATTTGGAGTGCTCAGGCATTTGTACACCCAGCTCTTTCTTTTAAAAAGGACTATGACCACTGCTGAATTCAGCCTCTGAGGGATATGAGAATGTTTCTTGCACTGAGAAGGATAAAAATTTGTAAAATAAGCAGAACTCTCCTCAGAAACAATACCCTTCTTCCTTTTTTCTGAGTTGGGGAGACAATCCCCTGCTAACTAAAAAATTCTTCTAAGGTTTTCCTTTCTTTTTTTCAGAGGAAGGAAACTAAACAGAAAACAATCACTTTCTGCTCCTTCAATTAAAGGCATATTTAATCACCTTTTTGCCCTCCCTTCACTATAGTATTTTAATAAATTTAATTTAACTAACCAGGAATGTGCTGGTAAACGTTTAATAACTAACTTTCTGAAAAGCAGGATACACTTTTAAGTTTCATCTGTTTAACAGCATTTTATCCATCACTTTCTTAAGCCTAAACCACCAACAAAACAACTCAAGGTCTTATTTGTAGCTTTTGGCCATTCCCAAGGTTGGTTAGTTGCTGTCCATCGCTCCCAAAGAGGACCAAAATGACATCACTGTGCTAGAGTCAGGTTATGGTGTGTCTGACTGCGGCTGATCAGACCAACACGAGCTTGGAATGCTCTACCACAGGTCGGGCACAAATAGTCTGTGTGAACGTTTGGGGTGGATTCTCTAATTTTGCGCATCCTGTGTTTCCTTTGAGCTATTTAAATTCTGCTTTTCTCAGAGAGCACAGCACCTTCTCTGATGAGGGCACACTATGTAAGCTGTTCTATGCCACTGTCTCCCATGTCACACAATCAATTCCAAAGTTCTTAAGAGAGACCTTGAGAGTTTTTGGCATCCCTCATCTTGGAACCATACTGGGAAATTTGGAGTTCTCAGGCATTTGTACACCCAGCTCTTTCTTTTAAAAAGGACTATGTGAATGCTTGCCCTGTGTGAGTTCTCCATAAAATAGTCAAATGCAAAATGTTTTGCATTTGAACAACGTTGCACTCTGTGAAGCAGAATTTGAATGCCTGGCAGTTTAGTTCGAGTAAGGATCTCAGTGTCTGGTACCTTATCCTGCCAGGTGATCTTCAGAATCTTCCTAAGACAATTCAAATGAAAGTGATTCAGTTTCCTGGCGTGGCGCTGGTAGACTGTCCAGGTCTCACAGGCATACAACAATGAGGTCAGCACAGTGGCTCTGTAGACCTTCAGTTTGGTAGTCAATTTAATACCTCTTTTCTCACATGCTTTCTGTCGGAGCCTCCCAAACACTGAGCTAACTCTGTCAATTCGTGCTTCAACCTCATTAACAACGTGTACATGCCTGGAAAGTACACTACCAAGGTAAGTGAACTTACCTACAGCATTCAAAACTTCTCCATTTGCTGTAACTGATGGTTCCACTTATGTATGGTGTGATGGTAGCTGATGGAGCACCTGGGTTTTCTTGGTGTTAATTGTTAGGCCAAAATTAGCACAAAAAGGAGAGCATTGATCTATACTTTGTTGCATCCATCAAAGATGCTGCCACACTGGTAGTAAATTCTTCAACTTAAAAAAGCTGTGAGCTAAGGCCAAAGCAGAGGGAGTGTTGGTGCATGATTTTCTGTTTGCATATGATTGTGTACTCAATGCAACCTCTGAAGCTGAGATTCAACATATAAATATTTACTGGCTCCAGCACCCTCTGCTACTAACTTTTGTTGCGTAATCAGTGGAACATACGAGGAGCATAGTCAGACGTCTGGGAAAAGCAAGGGATGCATTTGGAAAGAGTTGTGTAGGGAGATGGGCACGTAATGAGCCCTACCCCAAACCCCAGATCACAAACCTTTCCAGTTCCTCTGTAATCATGTTAATGAGCCAGCTCCAAGTTGACTTATGGGAGAGAATATCAACAGGAAGAGAGATTAATAAATTGAAATTAATCCCCAAAGTTCTCTATTATTGAAGACAAGACCCTAGAAATAGATACATACAGTCTGAGATGAAGGGGGAGAAAGTTGCTTTTAACAGGGACCACTTGAAGGAATTTTGCCTGCCTTTGTCAACATACTCATTGTTGTTGCTTTATAATGTAGGGCTATACCTTCCTCCTCTTCAGTAAGATTCTAGTTGATGGAGAGTTGTAGTGTGAAGTATGATCCTCAATACTTTTGTCCTCTGTATGTGTGATGTCTGCCTCCTGCTGAGTCTTGTTATTCTTACCAGTGTCCCTTCTCTTAATTAATTTACATTTGCAATCCCCTGTGCAAAAATGAACTGTTTATGACCAGGTGCCATTAAAAATGACTTTTACACAACACCAGAAAGCATGATTAGAAATATTATTAATGATTGTTCAGTCATGTCCAAGTCTTCACAACCCCATTTGGAGTTTTCTTGGCAAAGATACTGGCCTGGTTCTCCATTTCCTTCTTCATTTTACTGATGAAGGAACTGAGGTGAACAGGGTTAAGTGACTTGCCCAAGGTCACACTGCTAATAAGTGTCTGAGGCTTAGGAAGAGTCTTCCTAACTCTAGACCCAGGGTCCTATCCACTGTCACCTAGCTGTTCCATTATTAATGAATTGTTCTTTAAATATAAAGAGGAAGCCATTGGTCTGTCATCTTTGGGTCATGAATTTCTAGTTGTTTACTTTTTTCCTTTCCAATAGTTAGGATGGACTTGCACTAAATCATATGCATTTTCTTGCCTGGTATCTCTTGGGGTCAGCTGCAGAGATTGGGCAAAATTTCAGCTGATTAGGGTTAAAGGGAGGAGTATCATTATTAGCCAAGAGATAAATCAATGCTAAAAGGCTCATCTGATGAATAATAGAATGTTAAAGCTGGAAGAACTTTGAGAGATCATACAGTCCAACTTCCTCACTTTACAAATGGGGGAACTGATGCCTTGAGAGTAGTCACTTGCTTGAGGTCACCCTTGTGACAAAGCTAAGACTCAGAAATGTTTGCTGAGTTTAACCGAAGCCTGGTGTTTTTCCCATGATATCATTCAATACTATAAATTAATCAAATTATCAAGTGAACATTCTTTATACGGGATTATAGATTGCTTCCTTATTTGCAGTGTCTCGAATGTATTAACAAGCAATGTTTTTGGCAGCATCTTCCTTAACTTTCTAGATCTTGAGATTTCCCTGTCTTTGTTGGTATGAAGAGGACAAGGCTTAGCTAGCAGAGAAAAGCAACTTGTACCCCTCTCCTCCAGTGTTCCTATTCCATTATCTGTTTTTGAAATGTTACTTATTTATTTTTGTTTTTATGTAAATAGTATTTTATTTTTCCAATTACACATAAAGACAATTTTCAACATTTTTTAAATAAGATTTTGAGTTCTAAGTTTTTCTCCTACCCCTTCCCCTTTCCCAAGATGGCAAGAGGTCTGATATAGGTTATGTGTGTGAATAATGTAAAACACATTTCCACATCAATCATTGTGTGAAAGAAGAATTAGAACAAAAGGAAAAACTACAAAAGTGAAAATAATATGCTTCCATCTACATCCAGACTCGAAAATTCTTTCTCTGGCTGTGGATAGCATTTTCTACCATGAGACTTCTGGAGTTGCCTTGGATCCTTGCATTGCTGGGAAGAGCTAAGTCTATCAAAGTTGGTCATCACCCAGTGTGGTTGTTACTGTGTACAATGTTTTCCTCTTTCTGCTCACTTCCCTCTGCATCAGGTCACGTAGGTCTTTCCAGGTTTTTCTGAAATCCACCTGCTTATCATATCTCAAGGCACAATAATATTCCATTACAGTCATATACTACAACTTGTTCAGCCATTCCCCAATTAATGGGCATCCTCTATTTCCAGTTTTTCACCACTACAAAAAGAGTCGCTATAAATATTTTTGTACATGTGGATCCTTTTCCCTTTTTTATTATTTCTTTGGCATACAGACCTGGTAGTGTATTGCTGGATCAAAGGGTATGCACAGTTTGATTGCCCTTTGGGCATAGTTCCAAATTGCTCTCCAGAATTGTTGGAGAATTGTTCACAACTCCACCAGCAACAATGCAGTTCCTAATGCATTCTTGAGGCTTACCAAAGCTCTAGAACAATTTGTATGACCAGATATTAATTAGTAGGGACGTGGTGGGAGGTTAAAGGACAGAAGGAAAGAGGTGTATAGGATGTGATTTTCCCCAGCCTAAGAAAGATTCATGGATTCTGTGTGTTGTGTGTGTGTGTGTGTGTGTGTGTGTGTGTGTGTGTGTGAACATGCTGTCTGTACTCCAAGGTAAGGGAAAAGATCAAAGGAATTCACTCTATCCGACTCTGAAGACTGGAGCTTTCAGTCCTTTCATGCCTTTTGTCGAAGATGATTTCTTGTTTTATTTAATCAAGATATAAGCCACACGTACACAGCTGTGGGTGCATGATGTCTCTCCCACTAGAATGTGAGCCCATGGAAAGCTCTTGTTTTTGCCTTTCTTTGTACATCTTGACACTTTGCGCAATGCCTGGCACATAGTGAGCCTTTAGTAAACGCTTGTTGACTCGTCTCAAATGGCCCAAACCTGACATTCTAGCTGGTCTCGCTCTCAGAAGGAGTACTGTTTCCTTAGGACATTATTGACTGCAAGGTAAATGTCACCGGAGGGAGGGAGGGATGGAGCTTTAGTAGATGACATCTGTGGCTACACAATCATGAACTTCTTGACCCTTTGGCTGCAGATGTCATGGTGACAGTGGGAAGAATGGGCCTTGCCAAGGAGCTGGGGGTTTGGTGTGGGGTTGGTGGTGCCATAGTAATCCAATCAGAACTAGAGGTAATTGTGTGGACTGTGAATGGAGCCCTCGACTAGGATTCAAGAAGTCCAGTCATTTTTTTTTTCAGTTCAACTGACTCTTTGTGATGCCTTTTGGGGTTTTCTTGGCAGAGACACTGGAGTGGTTTGCCATTTCCTTCTCAGGCTTGTTTTAAAGATGAGGAACTGAGGCAAACAGGGTTAAGTGACTTGCCCAGAGTCGTGTAGCCAATAAGTGTCTGACACTGAATTTGAACTCAGGTGTTCCTAGATCCAGGTCTGATGCTCTATCCATTGTGCCGCCTAGCTGCCTTAGGGTACTATTGGTCAAACACTAGGGTTTGATGGCTTGTGGAAAGTCCAAGACCTTGCTGACAGGGTCTTATGACCTGTGGAAGGCCCTGAGATGTTGTTGATTGGGTCTTATCACCTTTGGAATGCCCCTGTTAAGATGGCCTGTAGTTAGCTAATGGTTTGTAGCTGATGACCTATGAAAGGTCATGCCAGGAAACTAAATTACTTCCATTTAAATTATCCTGGGAAGATTCTGAAGATCACCTGGGAAGATAAGGTACTGGACCCTGGAGTCCTTTCTTGAGCTGAACTGCCAAGCATTCAAACTCTACTGCAAAGAGCCTAACTCCAAAGGACTGGCCATATTATTCAAATGCTAAACATATGTTTGCCTAAAAGATTATTTTATGGAGAATTTACACAAGGAGGACATTCACATGGCGGTCAGAAGAAGTGATACAAGGACATTCTTAAGGTCTCTTTGAAGAACTTTGGAATTGATTACAAAAACATGAGAGACACTAGCACAGGACTGCCTAGCATGGCGTGCCCACATCAAAGAAGCAGCTGTACTCCACAAGCAAAGCAGAACCACAGTAGCCGAAAAGAAACATGAGATGCTCAGATTCAGAGACATCTCCATGCTAAATGTTTTATGGACTATTTGTGCCCGGCCTGTGGAAGAGCCTCCCGAGTTCATATCGGTGATCAGCCACAGTTGGACACAGTGTACCTTGACCCCAACATAATGGTCTTCTTTGAGCACAGAAGACAACAACCAGTCAACTAGCACATGAAAATCTGATTCTACCCAGCAGAATTCTGTGTTCCTTGCTACCCTGTCCAATACCGGATGATACTTCTCTCCTGGCCCCTGATATACTGGCACAGGAGGAGGAAGAGGTCTACTTCTTCCTCCTCACTGCTACTCCCATACCTTTTCCCTTTGACCAAGCTCCAGCATCCTTTTCTTGCTCCCCCGCCCCTGTCTATCACTTCTCATTCTTTTCTGAACTCCAACACCAAATTACTTTCACCACCGATGTTCTCTGATCTTGTTGCTGAGCACACTGAGGAAAAATCACACAACCATGCCAGGCCCATTACAAATGGATTCTAGATCATCTAGACCAGTGGTTCTCAACCTTCGTAATGCCGTGACCCTTTAATTCTATGGGCATATCTGTATGTGGGCGTATCTGCATGTGGACAGACCTGCCTGGAGATGGATAGAAGAGTGGTGTCTCAGTTTCTATGACCATTGGAAATATATATTTTCCAATGGTCTTAGGTGACCCTGTTCAACTCCCAAAGGGGTTGCGACCCACAGGTTGAGAACCGCTGATCTAGACCTTCACTGCTATAAACAACCCTCTTATTCCTCATGTATTGACTCATTATTATGCTTCCCACTTATAACTGCATGGCCAGTCACTTGCCAAGGTCTGAAGATCATTCCCCACAACACCTTCCTATCCAACCCTGCCCCTCTGCTTATGCAGGCTCCTGCCTGTGCTATTGCCATAGAGGGTCCCTCTGCCTCCAGTCTCACCTTTTTTCAATTACTCCTTCACACACACAATAAATTGATATTGACTCGGGAGGAGAGAGTGAGGCTGATGACTCTGCACACTCTGCCTCACTTAAATCCAATTCACTCAGGAGTCAAGACATCACCCTGCTGATGCCATTGGTCCTCTTCGAGAACAAAGGATGAACAACAACAACAAATCAATATTGCTAAAAATGGGCCTTATCCCGTCACTCTACTGCTCAAGAAGCTGCATTGGTTCTCTATTACCTCTGTTTGGCATTTAAGGCTTTTCGTGAGCTGCTTCCGTCCTGATCATGTAATCCCAGGTTCCAGGCGCACTGACATATTTGCTTTTCCCTTCAGATGAGGTTATATTAAGGCTCCTCCCAGAGCCCAGAAACTGTCCTTCCTCACTTCCACTTTGTAGAATTCCTAGCTTCTTTCAAAGCACAGTTTAGGGTCCATCTCAGGCAGGAAACCATGCTTGATTTCCCCAGGTTAGTGTTTTCTCCATCCCTGCCAGCAAAATCACATTTCTATATGTATATTATTGTATATGGAAATTGGGACTCAGAATAATTATACATGTACATATGCATATATGTACTGGTGTGTATATGTATATATATGTATGTATATATATATATATATGCACATACATGTATATGTACAATTATACTGAATCCCAGATTCCAATTCAGAAATATATACTCCCTTCCTCCCTCCCTCTCTCTCTCTCTCTCTCCATATATATATATATATATATATATATATATATATATATAATACTTACACACACACACACATACACACACACACATACACACACACACAGAGGCAGAGACAGAGAGAGACTCTTCCCAAGGATTCCTCTAACCACTAATATTTTGGAACTGGAGCTGGGGAGGAGCTGTTTTAGGTGTGTTCCCAAGGAACTGGAGGGTGAGATCATCCTCCATTTCAACACTGTGGACTCTATAGAGTCAAACATATGTGATGCTCTGTCCCTTTCCACAAAGACTCTGAAAGCTGATGTTTGGAGGCTACATCTGGAGTAGGAAGCATGATCCTTGCTGGACTGAGAGCCAATGGCAGGCACGGAGGACTGTGTGGGATGAGCTACAGTCTTCCCTCCTTGCCTCAAAAGTGGAAAGATGCTGACCCTTTAACCAAACTATTCAGCTGCTCTTCCTATGAGGAGGAAAGAGACTGAACTGGCTAATTTGCTTCCCTTCATTTAATGATAATAATAGTAGGAGGAGTAGGAAGAGTAGCTAGCAATTATATGGTGCTTTAAAGCTTGCAGAGTATTTTACTAATATTATCTCATTTGATTTTCACAACCTTGTGAGGTAGATGTTATTATGGTACTCATTTTTACAGATGAGGAAAGTGAGGAAGACGGAGGGGAAGTGATTTACCCAGGGTCACACATTTCAACTCAGGTCCTCGTGACTCCAGCCTCAGATTGTATCCACTGCACCACCTAGCGGTTTTAGTCAGAAAAGTTTGTACCAGCTGCTTTTATTTCCAACAAATTGTACCGGTCAGTCCTTTCACGTAGACAACACCTCCTCCTTTATATTGTGTATTGCTGTATAACACAAAATGAGTTATCAATAACTCCTGTAACCTCGTTGTTGTCAGTGCACATGGCAGGGTTGGGCCATCTGGATGAAAATGGAAGATTCATCCAATACCTACCACGGGGGCACAGCAGGGAGAATAATAATAATTATTATTATATGATTAGTATTTATATAGAAAGTTAAGGTTGGTAAAGTACTTTCCATATTAGGATTATGAACCTATTTGATTTTCCCAACTCTGAAAAGCAGATGTTATTATCTCCATCTTGTAAATGAGGAAACTTGGGTTGAGAGGTCACACAACTAAACAGGATTTGAACTCAGACCTCCCTTAGTCTGTGCCCCACACTCTATCCTCTGAGTCACTCAGTTGTCCAAGAATTTGCTTTCCAGGGAGATCCTGAAGGCTGTGGTGCTACAGGATTTCTGGCCAACTCAGACTGATAAGTGGGAGAATTAACAAGCAGAGAGAGATTAAGAAACCAACAAGAATCAAGGAAATTGACTGACAAGATGGTGGAGTGAAGAGAAACGGGACAGAAAAGCTTTCTTGGATAACCAGCCACGATGGGGGAAGGGTGCCATGGAGAAACTGCTAGGAAAGGTTGGCAAAGGGAGACAGGCTGGGGACGCTGGGCAGGGGGCATCTGTCCAAGAAGGTCAGTGTAGAAGCTCTCAGTTTAGAGACTGAGGCTTGGAGCCATAGCCCCATTTGCAGGGCAGGGATTTCTGACCCTGGCAAGCCCATAGCTCTCTCACTTGTACCCAGACCAAAGTGGAAGAGCCTTCCTGGACTGATACCAAGTAGGCAGCTGTGTACTGGGGAGCGGGCATAGACCAGGAACCAGTCTAAAACTAACAGCACCTACCTCCTAGGGTTGTTGGGAGCCTTGTGTGAAATAGGGCAGCTAGATGGCACAGAGGATAGAATGCAAGATTCATCTTTGTGAGTTCAAATCTGGCCTCAAACACTTATTAGCTGTGTGACCCTGGGCAAGTCGCTTAACCTTGTTTGCCTCTGTTTCCTCATCTGTCAAATGATCTAAGAGAGAAATGGCAAACTACTTTGGTATCATTGCCAAGAAAACCCCCAAATGAGGTCTTGAAGAGTCAGTAACGATTCAACAACTACATGTTTGGTAAGGCTTTACAAACTGTGAAGTCCTACATTATTAATACTAGTTATCAGAGGCAGTAAGATGGCATGGGGTCAGGAAGACCTGAGTTCAGCTTCAGCTTCAGCCCTAGATACAGGCTAGCCATTATCGTTATTACATAGTCTCATAATAGACGAAAAAACAGACAAGTGGTCCATGCCTGGGATCACTCTCAAGACTTAGCAGCATGGTAGTGAAGAGGTTTCCCACTTAGAGGGTTAGGGGTGCCTGAGACCCCAAAATACCAACATGCTGGGGCCTGCGGAAAGAATTCCACTCAAGTCTTCTCAACCAAAGAAAAGCAAAGTTTATTATAAGTTTGCCTGTATTGGACACAGAGCAAGTCTGTGCCAGGGCCTTCTGTGGTGCTCTCACACCACATGGAAGGGAGATGGGATTCTTATATACAGCGAGGGGTGGTCTAGAGGAGGAGTTTGGGGAGGGTCTTCAGGAGGAGTCAATGAGGTCAATGCAAGAGTGGATTGATATTTTGATAGGCTGGTATGGGATGAGTGAAAATTTCTCATTTTGGGGTGGTTAACTTTTCAAATTGCTTCCGTCAATCACTTTTATCTTCCTTTGTCTGTTTTCCCGCCTTGGTGAGACCCTCCCCTTATCTTTCCTTGCTGTCCCAGTTGGGGAAGTATTTGGTGAAGTATGCCTCTCCACCAATGAGAGGGGAAACAGTCGGGGAGGGGTCTTGACTAAGTTAGGTTACAAATTCCAGCACTATCTTTTGTAACTGGCCTCTTCTCCATGATGAGTCATGGGGAAGACTGCCCTCTTCTCCCGGGGAAGAGAATAAAGTCCTGTTCTTATCCTAAGAGATCTCTGTGTTTATTTCTTTTCCCTAAATTAAGGATGAAGGATAGTTTTCATCCCAAATAGGCTCAAGGGTGGGAAGCAGATGGACAGTGGAGGGCCAGGCTAGTAACAGAGGTTTGGCCCAGACACAATGAAATACTTATGGACTCTGCAAATGCTTCATCAAGTGGGAAGATTCAATCAGACTTCAAGGGGTTTCCCAGAGCCTGTACCTCATCAGTAGGACCTACCCAAGCTCCCAGAGTGATGACGCATTGGAATAGGACTACAATGCTGGCACATTATATAACCGCCGAATTATTACAATAACAACGGTGATGAGATGAAAAAGGGTCTTGCTTCCCTCCTATTTATTCTGTCCTGGGATGGAGAAGAAAACCCTCCAGATCTTAATTAAGAATAATAACTAACATTTACAGAGTGCTCTAAGTTTTGTGAAGCACTTTATAGATCCTACCTCATTTGATCTGGAGTGAGGTATTGTTGCAATCCCTATCATATTTATTAGATTGCTGTTCCCATTTTACAGTTGAGAAAACTGAGGTAAGCAGAGGTCGTGATTTCCCTCTGCCACTTATTTGTTATTTATTCTGTATAGAACTTGCTTTCTCAATATTCCTTTGTGTGCTGTCTTGCCCATTAATTGTAGGCTCCTTGAAGGCAAAGCTTATCTTTTGCCTCTTTTGATATCCCAGGCGCTTAGGGCATAACCTGGTCCATAGCAGGCACTTAATCAATGTTAATTGATTGGTTGACTTGCCCAGGGTCACACAGCTTGTAAGTGTCTGAGACTGGATTATGATCTCAAGTCTTTCAGACTCTGGCTGTAGCTCTGTATACACCCCATTGTGTAGCTACTGCTAAATTCAGAGAGATCTATGACCCTGTGCATGGTTACGTTGACTTCAGGGTGATGGATTCTTCCGTTACAACAGCTTCTGAAGATGGTCTGCTAAGTCGCAGAAGGCTTGGCATCTTTATTAGGGTAGAGAACTCCCATACTAAAGAAATTACAAATCTGTGAAGTTTGTTAAGTCTGTATGATATTAATAAGAATATATACCTTGCAATATAGTAGTAAGAGTAACACTAGTGCTTTCTTCAGTGAGGGAGGTGCTCCTTCCACCAAGACAGATCTCATTCTCTCTGTGACTCAGTAGATAGTTTTTGAAAGTTGCTATGTATGCAACATGACTGATGTGGAAATGTGTTTAATAGGAATGTATGTGTAGAGCCCATATCAGATTGCAAGCCATCTTGGGGAGGGAGGGGGAGAAAATTTAACACTTATGGAAGTAATTGTTGAAAACTAAAAATGAATAATTTAATTAAAAAAAAATTGTTATGGCTGAAGAATTCATTATTCTAGAATCAACCTGGTAATGAGACTCTCTGAACTTAGCTAATGCTCCCAGGAAGGGTTTCCCTTTTGGTCCATGTTTCCCAAAGGGTTTTTTTTTTATCCCATCTTTGACGCAGACTAGCTGGAGGCCAGGTCACTCAATCTTTCAATGTTGAGGGAAGTCAAATCTCAAATTACAGAAAAGTTTCTTCTGTGCATGGGGAGAAGTTTTGTTTCTGGGGATTCCATATAGTAGCAAAATCACAAGATAGGTATCTAAAAAGTATTGATAACAATACTTGCCCCTCCTACCTCTTTCTGATCCCCCACATCGGCTCTCTGTCTGCAGCAGAATGTCTATATGTGATCAGCAGTCAATCAACAGATTAACTACTTCGCTGAAGGTGGACATCAATTACCCATTTAGCACCAAGGCCCCACTCACCAGGACAGAGTCTCTCTGAATCGATAAAGTATATTTTACTTTATATCCACATTTGAGGAGAATCAGTAAGTATAGCATTAGATAGAGTGTTGAGCATAGGTCTCAGTTCAAATCTGACCTTAGATACTAGATGCTTGACCCTGGGCAAGTCACTTAACCTCAATTTCCCCATATGTAAAATGAGGGTAATAATAGCACCTGCTTCTGAGGGTTTTTGTGATGATAAAATGAGACAATTTTTGTAGAGTGTTTTGCAAACCTTAAATTGTCATGCAAATACTGGTTATTATTATTTTTCATTCTGTGTAATCCTGCGTGGCAGGTTAGAAAAATATCGCTTAGTACTGCTTAGTCTGAACAGGAGTTGAGGGTAGCTTTCTATTTACATAGCATATTTGCAAGAAGTTAATACAATTACTGACAATCCACTTCCTTCCAATTCCAGTAATTAGCACA
>CM053581.1:44034577-44055252 GCA_028627135.1 Pseudochirops cupreus
TGTGCTTGTGTGTATGTGTAATATACATACACACATATGCTTACATGTGTTTATACTATATATAATGTATACAGATAAATACCTATGTGCTTGTATATGTATATATAATACACATACACACATATATACTTATGTGGGTATATGTGTATATAATATACATACACAGTATACTTATATGCATATATATTGTATATAATACACACGTATGTATATAATATACATATATGCATATATACACACTCAGACACACCTATCAGAGTGTGTGGTAGGAGAGCAAGGTCAGAAGGGGCCAGGTAATGAAGGATTTTGAATACCACTTGGGGGTTTTAGATTTAATCCTAGAGGTGATATGACACCCCTGGAGTGTATTGGGTAGGGGGGTTGACCTTTAGGAAGATTCATCTGACACCTAAGGGGGGCCAGACTGGCATGGGGAGAGGCTTGCAGAGAGGCCAGCCAGGCACCATGTTGGCATAGTGGGGCCTGCGCCAGGGTGGTGACAGTGTCAGGGGAGAGATGTTAGGAAGGTGGCATTGGAAGGACTTGGCAGCTGGTTGGGTGTGGGTTGGGAGAAAGAGTGAGCAGTTAAGGTTGACAGCTAGATGGTAACCCCGGGTACCTGGGAGGGTGGGGGTGCCCTTGGCAGTCATAGGGAAGTTAGGAAGAAGGGGGGGTTTGGGGCAGGAAGAGAAGTGCCTCCATCTAGTCCAGCAGTTCTCAACCTGTGGGTTATGTTCAATTTGTAACAATGAAAATATATCCTGCATATCAGATATTTACATTATGATTCATAACAGTAGCAAAATTACAGTTATGCAGTAGCAGCGAAAATAATTTTATGATTGGGGGTCACCACAACATGAGGAACTGAATTAAGGGTCATGGCATTAGAAAGGTCGAGAACCGCTGATCTAGTCAGAGGCTGCCAGAGATGGGTGCTGGAGGTCAGCAGAGTTCAGGGCTAGGTCAGTAGATCTAAGAATCATCAGCAGAAAGAGGATTGAATGGGAGCCCATGGGATCAAGCAGAAGAATTTGTCACTAGAAGAGAAGAGCCTTTGTCAGGTTAGCAGGTGTGACCTGGAAGGATCCATCCACGGGCACTGAGGAGTCTGATTGGAGGAAGACCAGGAAGGAGCAGGGTCATGGACCCCGGGGGAGAGGAGGGTCATCCACAGTGTCCGAGGCTGCATAGCGGTCCAGAAGGGGGGGGATGGAGAACTCATGGGTGGGTTTAGTAATTAAGTGGTCACTTTGACAAGAGCAGTCTGAGTTGAATGATGAGGTTGGAAGTGAGATGCAGATAAGGTGGTGAGAGCATTTATTAAGTGCCCGCTGGGTGCTGGGCTAAGTGCTTGAGGAAGCCTTCCGTAGGAGGTTAGCAGGGAGAAGGATGACTGCCAGCTGGGCTGGTGATGAGGAGATGTGGGCATATTTGTGGGCAGAAGGGAAATGGCCAGTGGAAGGTGAAGAAGAAGAAGGATCTGAAGGGGGGAGCTCTTTGCCATGACTGTAGTAGTCGAGGAGGTGGTGATGATACCCCCTCATGGCAGGGTGGCAGTGGGCCTGGAGAAGAGAGGAGTGGGAGGGGGAGCTAAGAGGCTTTAGTGACAGTGGGTGCAGGACATGAGGGGAGAAGAGTCAGTACCCTCCAAGGTTTTGATTGTGGGAGGCCATGGAGGGAGCATGTATGGGACGGAGATGATGCAGGTGCCGGATGAGGATGAGGAGACGGTGGGGAAATGGAGAGATTGGGGTGAACCAGTGGGATGTGTCTGGAGCCAGAGGAGGGGAGCCCTCACTGGCAGAGGTGACCCGGTGAGACCTGCCAAGAGGCTCATGATGTCTGAGAGGAGGGAGGGAGCCAGAGTCTAGGGTTTGTAGAAAGAGCAAAATGGGCAGTGAGGAGGCAGAGGGAGCTCCTTTTTTGGGAAGGATGGCAGTGACGGGGAGGAAGAGAAGCTCAATGTGACAGGCCTTGAGACCCTACTCAGCATGGCACTGCCAGGTGCTGGGCTTGGGACCACCTGGGCCTGTGATTTCAGTGGCACTCCCAGGCGAGGACACATCCTCTCTCAGTGCTGGCTGGCGCCTTCCTTGAAACCCCACGGCCCGTGTCTGGGTCTGGGTCTGAGGCCTTCCGGCCTCCGGGGCCAGCTTGCTCTCCACTCTGCTCTGTTGCTTGGAGCTGTGGGGACAAATAGTGAGGTCCCATCCAGATGGAGTAGAAGGCCAGGGACAGACGCTGGCGACCCCTGAGCCATGGGACAGGATGAGGGACTGGCTTTGGGAGTAGTGAGGGCCCCAGCTTGTGGCCTGCCAAATGGAGGGACTGGAGGGGTGTCGCTGAGAGGCGTGGAGAGCCCAGGAAGCGTTTGCCAGCGCCTCTGCCCTGGCCATCCCTCTTGTCTCAGGTGAATCTCTGGCGGTGTCCCTCCCTGCCTCTGTCCACCCCAGCATCTGCTCCTTTCCTTGAAGAGAACACACAAACTCTGGCACGTGAAGCCCTTCTTAGCCCGCCTTCCTAGCTGCACTGACAGTCAATCGGTAACCAAACCTTGATCAGGCTCTTGCTCTGTCCAAGGGCCAGGGTCTGCCCCGCCCCCTGGGCCATCCTGCCAGGCCAGCCTTGGCTCGGTCACCCGCCTCTGCCCTCATAGCGGCCCTCCAGACCCAGCTCAGCCCCATCTTCTTGGCCCTCTTCCTGCCTCCGTGGTGTCTGGCCTGTAGCTGTTCTGCATTGGCTGCCTTTCTTACTGCCTGGAGCAGAGTCAGTGCTTTATAAGTGCTCATTGACCGAATGCTTGGGGGCAGGCCGTGTTTCTTTTCTTTTTGGCTTTGTGTCCTGTCACCCAGCCCAGATCCTAGCACTTAGTGCTTAATAAATACTTGACTGACTGTCGATTGAACAGCAGTGAAAGTCCAGTGTAGGTTTTTCATGCCATAAATTTGTGGAGGGTAAAATGTGTTTGATTTGGGGCAAGAGCAGAGAATTCAGGGTGGTGGATGGCTGAGGCATGTGGTCCTACAGAGCCGCGGCAGGTGATTCTAGTGGGGTGGCCAGCCAGCCCGATGTTCTGGTAGCCAAGTCAGGGGTCAGGCCTGGTCTGGAGCCGGGGAGACGGCCCGGCGAACAGAGGGGGAAGGGTGCACTGGAGGTCGCAGGAAGGGCTGAGAGCAAGCAGCTTTGGGGTGAAGGCCAGAGAGGCCAGAGCTGGAGAGGCTGAAGAAGAGGAGGCTGGAATCAAGGCTTGACATTTTCAGACGGAGTGAGCAGCCAGTAGCGCAGAGAGGTTATACTTCTAACATCCCCAGCCTGGACTGGAGGCTGCATCCAGCAGCCTGCCCATTGCCCACTGACTGCCTACACTGTGTGCGCGTGGGGGAGAGCTGAGGGAACGCGAGGCTGACGCTGAGGAATTGAGGCATGTGCACAGATACGTGTGTGTGTGTGTGTGTGTGTGTGTGTGTGTGTGTGTGTGTGTGTGTGTACACACAGACAGCATTTTATTGGAGAAGATTCTGACTTGGAGAAGAACCTTCCACTTGCTCAGGGGCGTTGATTAGCCCAAATTCAGCTATTTTAGTTTTGAGCAATTAAGTAGTTTTTTTAAAAAGCAGCTTTATTGATATCTTCTGTTTGTTTATCGCTTAAATTTCCTCTGTCGCCTTCCTCTTCCCTGATAACATAGAATTTATTTTAAAGATCGAAAGAGAAAAAAAATCAACAAAACCAATCAGTACATTGAAAAATCTGACATTCTATTCAGTATTCTCACCCATGGACCTCCTCTCCCCACAGTTTAGTGGGAATTTTTTTTTTTGCACTTTTTGGAGGGGAGAAGGTAGGGCAGTTGGGGTTAAGTGACTTGCCCAAGGTCATATGGCTAGTTTTATGTTGTGTCTGAGGCTAGATTTGAAATCAGGTCCTCTTCTATCCCGGTGCTCTATTCACTATGCCACCTAGCTGCCCCTGTTTAGCAGGAATTTAAGTGCCTACTCCAAACCACTAAATAATAGACCCATCAAGTACTTATTCCTTCTTTTTTTCTGAATATGTGTCCAAAATTTCAGTGTTTCAAATGGATGAAAAAAGTAATTATATATATATTTGTGTGTCTCCCCTAGTCAGGATGGGGACAAAAAGAGTCCCAGTGCTTTCATTGGTCTAGGGAACTTGAAAGTGAGGAAACTCCCTCTATCCTGTTCAGTTAATCTGCTCTGCAGCTGATGGTTAACACCCAGGGGCTGCCTAGGATCCCACAGCCAGGACGTGGCAGAGACAAGGCTTCAGTCCAGATCTTCTTGGTTTCAAAACCAGCTGTGGCTGATGTACCTTGCTGCCTTTCTTAATAAAATCACACTTAAATACAATCAGAAAGGACAACTAGACAAAATGGAAAATAATCTCTTGTGATTAAGGGAAAAAATTCTTCACCTTTGACTTCTTTCTTCTTAGGAGGACCTGGAAGCTCTCATAGCACAATTTCAGACCTTAGATGCCAAAAAGACCCAGATCATAGAGATGCCATGCTCTCCACCTTCACCAAGGTAAGCTCCAGGGCAGGTCTTGTCTTTGGAGTGAGTGCTCAGCAGAGATTCTAACGCTTTACTTCCATAGTGGAAATTGGAATCATACATTGACTGTTGACGTTTTCCTAAATGATCAGGCAGTCTGGAGATCAGAGTTAGAGAAAACACGCTGCAGAATCCATCACTGGGGGTTATTTCCACTCCCTTCTGCACCCCCAGAGAGAGAGTGAGGAAGTTTAGCTATGTTGTCATGTAGTTACATGGAAATACTGAACCTCACAGCACAAGTGCTCAACAGGAGGGGAAAGTGTGTCAAAGCTTGAAAGCACCTGTCTCATTTTCCAGCTGTTAACCTTTGGAGGAAAGAACTCTGGGGCCACCGGGTCCTCCTCTTGCCCTGTCAGAGGCATTTTAAAGACATACAATAATGGGGAAAACTGAAAATCGAGGAGGGCTTTTTCCTGTGCTTGTTCCAAAATGCTTTAAACCTTAGGTGAAAGGGGCAATTATAATTTAAAAATGCATTGTGTGTAAGCCGTCTTAAATGGATATGTCTACTGACTGGCAACAATCCAAAGCCTTTTTCTAGAGTTTCCAGGTGTTTTGTGACAAAGCATGCAGTATTGAACAGAGTGAGTTCTAGCATCACTGATTTCTTAATCCTGGTTATTTTTTGTGATTTGAATCTTTGTAAGTGAGTTGAGGAAGATCAAAGACTTTGCCACCAACAGATTAGAAAGCAAGACGGCACATCTATGCTTGGCCCCAGCAAAATAACTCACATTTCCATAAGAATGGAGAGTTTGTGGAATGTTTTCCTCCCATGTGTGGGTGGTAATATGAATGTTTTTATCCCTTTTTTGCAGATGAGAAATTGAGGCAAGGGGAAAGGGCTTGCCCACAGTCGCTCAGCTAGTGTTGGAATCAGGCTGGGAAGCCATTTCTCTCCTGCCTCAGATCCCATGCTCATTGAAGTACTCCCTCTACTACAGGCAGATGAAACCACTTGGTTTACTTCTAAGAACTGGGTTTTTTTTACTGCTGTTGTTTTCTTCTAAATGAGGTGTAGGAGGATTTAAGAGTCACTGGATGACCCTGTCACAAATCTGAATGCCAGGCTAGGCCCGAGGCCTTTGAGACCTTCCCCTTGTTAGGTGGGAGAAGTGGTTTCCACAAATCTCAGGTTGAGCAAATTTAATTATCACCTAATCAGAGGCTCGGGAGTGAAGTGACAGACAGTGCTGAAGCTGAACACAGGGCCCCTGAACCAATCCTTGGCAGCTTCCTTAAAGCCTAGATCTTTATTCTGCATCTCAGAGTTGGGGTGTTAGGTGTTAGGGTGCAGGGTAGCACCACTTGGATGCTTTCCCTTCCTTCTCCCTCAGCATGTGCTCCTGTGGAAGGAGCCGCAGGTTCTGAGACACGTCATTGGCTCCTCTGGGCAGAGCTTGGAAGGGCTGCACAGCCACTGGCTTCCTTGCCTGGCTATGACCAGTGGAGGGCAAGGGAGGGAAAGGACTTTGCCAGGGTCTCAGTGGCGGTGTAGTGGAGGCAGCCTTGGAGTCCATATCCTTTCCCTGCTTATCCAGATTCTGTGGCAGTGAACTCCCTTGGCGAGGATGGAGTCCTGACTGATGTAGCTTTGTGACTGTGGGCAAGTCATTTACGTTGAATTCCAGGTGTGTGGGACAGCCCCTGTGCATTTATTAAGCACTCATATGATACTCTGCCAGGGACAGTGCTAAGCACTTGGGTACAAATTCAGGCAAAGAGAAAAGGCAGGGCCTGCTCTCAAGGACCTGACATTCTCCTGGGGGAGCCAGCGCACGAAAGGGGCTAAGAAGTGTGAGGGGGAAGTGGACAGGCTGGGGGAGTGAGGAGGGGCTCTGAGAGGAATGGCTGCAGGGATGGGGCTGCAGGGCAAAGGTGTCACCAGGGCAAGGAGACTGTCTTTATTTCAGTATGATGGGTTTACTCTGTGATGTACACATTTTATTTTATGCATTTGAAAACATTTTGTGTAGGGGGTGGGTGATACGTACAGGGTGGCCCCTGAGCCTCTCCAGACTGTCAGAGGTCTGTGTAACAAGAAAAGGGGAGCACCTGCTTTCAGGGGTGGAAGCCGTTTCCTAAGGAACCTTCCCAGCTTGACCAGCTGCTGCTCTTGTTTTTGAAGAAAAGCTTTGAGCAAATCATCCAGCATCTGGTTGGAAATGTCCAGTAGGTGGGAGATAATGTTGGGCTGGACTGTGGCAGAGAGTCTAAGGCTGCGTAGATTTGGAGTTCATCTACATGGAGATTGTTGAACTCTTGAGAGTTGATGAAATCAGTGAAGGAGAGTAGAGAGAAGAAAGTTCTAGGACAATGTGGTATATCCTCACAAAGGTGATGGGATGTGGGTGAGAAATAGAAGAGAAAGGGCCCACCTTCCTTCTCACTACCAGCAACAACTGCTGATCAGCACCACCCAGACCACCGGTCCTGTTTCCAGCCCAACCCTCATAGCCATTGTCTAGGGAAGTGGTTCCTTTGCCAGCCTGCCACCCACAGGGGGGCCAGGCCAGCCTAGCCCAAGCAGCAAGCAGGGGACCTGAGGGAAAGACAGAAGACAGTGTATGCCATATAATGTTCCCTGAGACCCTGAGAAAGATAGGTGGGGACCCTGAGCTCTCTGCCATTATCCTGGGAAGCATCTGGGGAAGGGCAGCCTGGCAGCTGCACTGAGGACCCAGAGAGAAGCCTTCTTGTCCTCAAAGCCCTTGGCACAATCAGATGGTTCCATGTCAGAAGCTGATCTGATTTTTATCATTGGAGATGGAATGAAGTAGGTGATAACAGCTTTTTTGCTGGGTCAAGGGATTTTTCCATCTGATTTGCAGCTGGAATCTCCTGGATGTGCTGTCTTCCATTAGAATGAGTGCTCCTTGAGGCCAGGCACTGGCTTAATTTTCTATTGGTCTTCCCAGCCCCTAGCACACTGCTCAGCACATGGTTAGTTCTTAATAAATGGTTTATTCATGCACCATAATCTAGCAAATGACACTGAGCAGGGACCAGGTGGGTAGGAGCAGAGCCAGGAGAGAGCAATGCCATGCATACCCAGGAAGAGGGAGGAAAAGGGAGAGGCTGTCATCCTTTCCTGTGACTCATTGACAGAGAAGGGATTTTTCTCTTTGCTAGTTATGACCACAGTTTTAAGCATATTGAAATACCAAAAGAGAAGGGAACACAACATTCCATCAACGGAGATGCTAATTAACAGAGAATGTGTCCGTCACAATGAGAAGGTTTTCTGGTGACAGTGCAGTCAACACTCCTCAGATCCATTTCTGTGAAAATGGGCCTTTTGGACCAGTCACTTCCCAGTCAACTTCAGTTTCTCTCTTGGTAATAGTGAAATGAGATTCTTTTATTTCTTACCCTTTGCTGACATTGTCACAAGTAACCGTGTGCCGGGACAGCATTGATCATTTGTCCAGTCTTACTCTTCAGACATTTACTTCCTGGCTCCCCGTGTACAAAGCCCAGTCCATGCTTACAGTTCACTGGGGGCAGCAAAAGCCACACAAACAACCAAGGACGGAGCTTCGTGATGGCACTGGTTTGAGGCGAGGGTCAGTGGGGGTGTCAGAGCTAGGGCCTCCATCCTCTTCCCCACTCGCTAGCTAATTATGGCTTTATGGTCTCCAATTTCCTATCTGTCCAATGAATAGGTAAGACTAGATGATCTCTAAGCTTTTTATAGACTGCAGAATATCTACTTTCATCTAGGCAGCCCTTTTCTCACAATCCACATGATGTATTTTTTGTTTAAACTTCTGCTGGACCTGGGCTCCAGCTAAGCTCACTTGGCAGTTTGCAGATCACTCTCTTCCCAACTGCACTTGCAGGTAGACAACTCCAGTCCAGTATATTTTAAAATTAATTAAGTTTTGTGTGAGGGGCAGATGGTGGTGGCCCTGTTTTTGAGCCCCTGGCCTGCACGTCTTACCTCCTCTGATTCTCAGCTGATCCTAGGAGCCCCCGGGCCAGTGAGTGTGGTGGGGCTTTAGAAGGCAGCCTTAGGAAAGGGTCGTGAAGACTGCTGGGCCATTGGAGGGGGGAGGGAAACGGTGCCCTCCTTCCCTTCTCCTGCCCACAGGGTCACAGTCTGAACTGGAAGGCGAGCGATCGTGATGATGGTGATAAAAATAGTTGGCATTTCTCTTGTGTTTGTTATGTGCTAGACACTGTGCGAAGCACTTTCTGGATGTTGCTCATTTGATCCTCAGAACAGCCTTGGGAGGCGGGTGCTGTTATGATCCCGGTTTTATCCCCAGTTGAGAAAACTGAGGCAAACAGAAGTTAAGTGACTTTTCCAGGGTCACACAGTTATTTAAGTGTGTGAGGTTGGATTTGAACTTGAGTCTTCCTGACTCTCAGTGTGGTGCTCTGCCTGCTGCTCACCAAGCTGCCTTGCTAGCTGTGACTCAGAGGTTCTTTGCTCCGGCTAGATGAATAACGCCTCATCTTGCAGCCCACAGGACAGACCTGGGAAGAGCTGACCTGGTAACCTCTGTGAGTAGGAGCCTTCTCGTCTTGTGCACTTGTCTGCCCTTTTAATTCATGGATTTGTGCTTGTGTTCTTGGGATGAGCTTTTCCTTGTGACTTCTGTTTATTGAGATGGTCAAGCTGAGGGCTCTGGTAGCAAATGTCATTTTTGGTCAAGTACCTTGGGATCTGTGGTAGATTATATTCTGTTGATTAGCTTTAATTTATCTCTAATAATTTTTGGCATGTTTTCTCTCCCATTGGACTGTGAGCACTTTGAAGGCAGGGACTGTCTTTTGTCTTGGCACCCCCAGTACTTGCACAGTGCCTGGCATGCAGTAGATACTTAATAAATGCTCGCTGACTGACCAAGAGGAAGGCCTGGAACAATATGCACACATTGAGCTACATGGGGGCCGGGGGGTGGACTGGGGAAGGTAACATCAATAAAGACCTGTGCGTCCTCAGCACTGGCCACGGGCGGCCTGCTGAAGTAGCTGGTGGTGACTTTCAGCACTGGTGGTCAAGATGTGTTTACGTCCGGTTCCTTTTTTTCTCTTGCCTGAGTTTAAAGTGATGGCATTCATTGGTGACGTTTCAGCTTGTGCCCGAGAAGGGGAAGGGACAGAAGGGCGGGTTTGGAGCTGGTGTTCGTGCCGCGGTTAAGCCAAGGCTCCCCAGTGACGTGTCAGTGTTTGGGGTCTTTCTGTTGAGGTCATGCTCATTTGTGTTTTTCTTGCAGGTTAAATGCTTCCCTGTCTCCTCATCCCGAGAAAGATGAATTAATCCTTTTTGGAGGTGAATATTTCAATGGCCAAAAAGTAAAGTATACTTTTTTTGTCTTTTTTTTCCTCACTGTCATTTTCATGGGTCTCGTTTTAGTAAAAATGAATCTCTGATACAGTTATCATGAAATATGCATTTGTCCTGGAATGAGAGCAAAATAATTTTAATTCTCTTTTTGTATTGTCTTGCCATCTGAGCTGTCAGAAGAGATGTGAACCACTGTCCTTGACAAGTCCAACTGGGCTCCATTAAGGGAATGCAGTGACTGTTGGCATCAATATTGCAGGAGCTCATCATTTCTTGGGACTGTCATAGACTCTGTTCTTTGTCTTCCTCTTGCCTGGCACCAGTTTTCTCCCTTTCCAGCTGTGTTGCAACTTTTTGTTTCTGGGACCCAAAGGGACCAGTGTGCATCTCCAGCCATAGCTGATGTGTGTTCTCCCTGAAGATGGAGAGTGGTTTCCTTGTTTTTTTAAGGAAAATTCACTGTCAGCACTGACTTCCCAGATGCTGTGAATAAGGACATTTCTAATAAACCAGGGCTCCCTTTCTGATTTTTCATCAGGCTAAAGTGTTTTGTGGGTGCTCCAGTTAAAGCAGTGTGCCCCCACCCAGCCCACTTGCCTAGAGTCTGACCCCTGTGCTCCTGGATGCAGTGGCACCCCACTGACTTGTCCTGGACATCAGAACAAAGTGAGCCAGGGAAATCTGGCTCCCCCACATCCCACTGGGCTCCGCAGAGTCACTGTCAGGGTAAAGATGAAGGGCTTCTGAGCACGGTTGTTGGTAATGTCGCATTCTTTCCCCAGTGTCACCATTCCCCTTCCTGAAATCAAGTTGAGTTCAAAGGGATCTGACCATCTTTCTTAGTGGAGGCAAACAGGGTGGTTTCTACTTTTGGTGTAATCCGTGTCTATTTTTTAATAGCAGACCTAAGGATAGATAGCATGTTATCGTTTGCCCTTTCACACTTTTATTTACTCTTTATAGGGTGGTTTTGACCCATTAGGTGCTGCCCAGATCAGAAGCAGGCCCCTGAGGTCTCTCTTGGGCATCCTAGAACTCTTTAGGTCAGGCCTGCACAACCGCAGCAGGCCAAAGGATTTTGGACGCCCTGTGAAAGATGTAGAGGAGGTTTTCCTTGACATTTTTTGTAGGCTGCCCGATTCCTTTGATGGGCCACAGGTTGGGTAGGCCTGTGTTAGGTGGAGGGGCATCAGCATCAGCAACATGATCCCCACCTGTTCCTATTCTTTAGCCTCAGACAGTATAAAGTATCTTCTTTAATCTCACTCTCGGGCCTTAACTCTACTTCTTTTTTATGGCTGGCCCTCCACTGTTAGAGGTTAGAACTGCACATTTACAGATGTGAAACCTTTACAGCTACTGTCAGTCCTAGCAGTCTCGTGGACAGAGAGCAGGCCTTGGAGGCAGGAGGACCGGGGTTCACTTTCTCCTCTCACACATGACTGACTTGTGACCCTGGGCAAGAACCTCGACCCTCAGTGCTCTGGGTTATTCCCCAAGAATATTAGGCACAGAGAGGGTGCCTGCCTTAGAGGGACTTTCCTCACTGGGGAATTCCTCGTGTCATTGAAATCAACAGGTCCCTGACTTAACTGCTAGCCAAAATTAATATGACGCTTTGAGGTTTGCCAAGAGCTGTGCATTCTCTCAGTTTCTTGACTTCCATTGTTGTTATTCCATCAGTATTATCTCCTGATTTTTTGAGGCAACATGTCTAGGACTTAGAGGCTGGAAGGGCCCAGCCTGGAATCCTGCTTTTACACTCTGACTCTTATGTGCTGCATTTGTAAAGTGGTTGTAATAATCCCCTCGCACCTATTCTTAGTCAGTTCATAAGCATTTACCAAGTACCAGCGCCATGCCAAGAGCTCTCGGGGGATTTGGAGGGAGATCAGCATTTATATGTGTAAGAACATAAGTTATTACAAGCTAACTTTTGGGGGGAGATCTTAGTCACTGGGGTCTTAGGTAAGGCCTCTTGTAGGAGGTGGTGTTTGACCTCAAAGAAAGCAAGCAGCTCCAGGAGGAGATAGTGGTGTCAATGCTGAGGCTCAGAGATAGGGTGCTGGGTGGACCAAGTGTGTGGCGAGCCTTACAGCACTACTGTCATTGTGGTCCTCTGTGATTTTGATTGTTGTGTGATTTTCTGGCCATTTACATTGTTGTAATCTTCATGTTTTCCTAACTCTGCTCACTCTGAAGACTTGAATGCTGAAAGAGCTAAATGTTCAAAAGGAATTTGCCACCTGGCCATAGCCCCACAGTTTAGTGAGCAGGAGAATGCCATGGTCTGAGCTGTGCTGTGTGGGCTCCGGCGAGTCAGCACAGAGGCCACTGTACATCTCAGAGTGCTCTGCTAATGCCGCTGGGGGCTGTTGTGACTTAGTGTTTGTAGTCAGTTATTTTGTCTTTAAGTGGAAAGGAAGCTTTATCGCATCTTATAGCAAGGTCAAGTATAGACGCCCTTACATCTGTCTTCCATTTATTTCTTCTTCCTGTGTGCTTACCTTTTTCATTTTTTCTGATGGCTGTCACCATTGATAAAGCTTTCTGCCACCAGCCCCGACACATGAGGAAGTGAGCCATCATTTCCCATCACTCCTTCTAAGTTCTATGCCCGACAGGTCAGCCTTCTTCCCATTTGGCTTTTGCTCTGAAGTACCCATGGAACCGTCGGTTTGGGGGACACTGTAGAAAGAGCATCCTTACCCTAGTTTGGTAAGAAACATTTTGACAGTCTTGTATACTCAGAGCAGAATTTTCAGCTGTGAAAGGGTTGAATTTCTTCCCCTGTGTCGAGAGGCTCTGGAGAAGAGGCTTCTAGGCCTCTGTCTGTGCCTTTCCTTTTTTAGAAGGGAAGTTAAAAAATGTTTTAATGTTATTGCTTAGACAGTATTTTGCTGTATTCAAAATGGCACCTGTTGCTTCTGAGGCCCTAAATACTGATTCCTTTAGATGACATAGTGTAACAGGCAGCAGACCAAGCTGGATTTGGAGGCAAAGGACCCAGACATAAGCCCCAGTTCCACTGGTGGACGACTGAAGGCAAGTGACTTGACATCGAGGTTTTGTAGTCCTTACCTGTAAAATGATCCTAGGGATCCTTCCAAAAGATCTAAAGCCTCTGGTGAGCAGCATCACAGAGGGCCCTTTACGATGGATAGGAAGAATTGGTTTACCGCAGAAACAGCTGGATTTTAGTATTAACTGAATGCAGTTTCTGTTTTAGATTTGTGAAGTATGTTTTATTCTCTTCTAGGATTAAAAGTAGTTTATGATTTTTGGTGGTTTGCTCTGATTCCTTCTTTTTGGGGATATTTGCCTGTTACTTGTTTTAGAAGAAGATTTGTTAAGTGTGATTTGATATTTGATATTTTTTTTTCATTTAATTGGCACTTGTCTCATGAAGGAAATTGTTCATAACAATTAAATCCTTTGCTTCCTTTCTGCAGACTTTTTTGTACAATGAACTATATTTCTACAATATTAGAAAGAATACCTGGGCAAAAGTTGAAATTCCCAATCCACCTCCAAGACGCTGTGCTCATCAGGTAATGTAATTTGATATTTACCAAGTAATTCCACCTAGATTTTTAAAACTTGCCTCACATTGGGACCCTGCATATATAGATTCTGTACAATAATTGGAATTTGTAATTAGACGATACTCCTAGTTGCTTTGGGAATTACATTGATTGGGAAGGGGGTTGCCGAGGCTAAAGATCTAATAGATTTTGGGATTGATGTTAAACCTCAGAAACCAGTTTAAAAGAACATGAGAAAAGAGAATCAGCAAAGGCGTGGACCAGGATGTAAATGGGGATTGGTCCTCGGAGTTACCATCGTGGCTGTCCGTACTCTGGGGAGACAGAGGAGTGTGGGAGAGAGTGGCTGTGTGATGGGCCCATTGGTGCTGGCCAGCCACTTTATACGTGCCCCAAGGAACATGCTTTCATTGTAGAAGGCAGGCTCCAGAGCGTTGTTACACATGCACAGTTTGATGAAAACATACTTCAAGTAAACACCGCTTTGGCTTTTGTCCCTGTGCTCACCAGGAGGCAGGCGTCCTCCTCAGCTGAGACTCGGCTTCTTGAGCAAGTCATAGCCAACATTTATGTAGTGCCTGCTGTGTGCTAGGCCCCGTGCCCAGCACTGTATAAGTACTGTCTCATTTGATCCTTACAGAAACGCTGGGAAGGGGCTGTTATCTCCATTTTACAAATGAGGAAACTGAGGCAAACAGGTTAAGTGACCTATCCAGGGCCACACAGTAAGTGTCCAGGGCTAGATTTGGACTCAGGTCTCCAGGTCAAGCATTCCTTCCCATTCCCTACGCTCCCTGCCCTCTGTGCCAGGAACACTTGGGTTCAGGTCCCACCTCTGACGCTGCCTGGCTGTATGACCCTGGGTAAAATCACTGAACACTCAGTGTTCCTGACAACTTCCACATGGAGCCTTCCAGGGAAGGTTCCAACCTGCATTTGGGAGCAAGAGCCTCCTCACTGGGGAGTTGCCCAGGTCAATTCCTATCCTTTCCTTTAGCTAAAGGAATTCTTTACATCTTTGCCACCTCTAAGTAGGCTTAGTGTTCAACCCTGAATTAAAATGACTTGAAAATGCCATGATTTGTCATAAAACATGGCTACTTAGATGGATCTGTGATCTCAGTGCTCTGGGTACTATAACTTCCCTGCTGCAGGTCTCTCTCTCTCTCCCTCTCCCTCTCTGTCTTTCTCCCTCCCTCCCTCTCTCCCTGTCCCTCTCCCTCTCCTTCTCCTTCCCTCTCCCTCTCCCTCTCCCTCTCTCTCTTTCTCTCACATACACACACACACTCTTTGTCTCTCTCCTCTCCCTCTCTCTCTCTCTCCTTCTCTCCCTCCTTCTCTCTCTCTCTCCCCTTCTCTCCCTCCTTCTCTCTCTCTTCCTCTCTCTCTCCCTCTCCCTCCCTCCCTCTCTCTCTCTCTCTCTTTCTCTCACATACACACACACACTCTTTGTCTCTCTCCTTCTCTCCCTCTCTCTCTCTCCTCTCCCTCCTTTTCTCTCTCTCTCTTTCCCCTTCTCTCCCTCCTTCTCTCTCTCTCTCTCTCCCTCTCTCCCTCTCCCTCCCTCCCTCCCTCTCTCTCTCTCTCTCTCTCTCCCTCCCTTTCTCTCCCTCTCCCTCTCACACACACACACACACACACACTCACTCTCTTTGTCTCTCTCCCTCCCTCCCTCTCTCTCTCTCTCTCTCTTCCCCTCCCTCCCCTATTCCATGTGTTCTGCCTGTGTCTTTCTGTAAGTCCTCAGACTTCTGCTTAATTTGCTAGAAGGCTTCTTTGATCCTTTTTATAGGCTTTCCAGCAAAACTCTGCTTGGATTCCTTTTTCTGACTTGGAAGTGGAGCTTGGTGGCAGAGCCCTGGTTCTCCCGGGCCCAGAAGGCTGGCGATGGGCCTCGTCTGCTCTTGAAGGATCAGGGTAGAAGGGATGGGGTGGGGGCCGTTGAGACCCATGAAACAGCCAGATTTCAATATTAGTTCTGTTGGAGTGGATTTTCTGTGTCGTTTAGTGAAGATGAGTAACCTGTGACCTTTCACTGTCTTGAGACTTATATAAAGCTTTCTTAGGAAAAGAGTCATCCAGACAGATTAGCTTGTCTCATTTCTGATTTTGGGAATCGTGCTGACTGGGGTCTTAGGATTGTATGAAGTTATTAGAACTGAAAAAGACATTAGCAGCTGACTTGTCCCTACCGCTCGTTTTGTAGATGCCTGTTGTGGTAAAGTCTTGAGAGGATACGCCTGCCATCCGGCCTCAGGGTGTATTTCTCTACCAGCAAAACCTTTTCTCAAGCTGTATTTGGAGTTAAGTGGTAGGGAATATGCTTTATCTTTGATTCTGGTTTGTTTGTTGTTTTGCCCATGTTAAAAAATAATTGCAACAGAACACTCTCCCAGCATGCCCAGAGATGGGCATGTCCCCTTGTAAAAGGGACAGTCTGCCCTCAGATGTCTCACTCTCTGTTGCATGTTCTTAGCGACACTTCTTTTGGTTTCACGACTATCTGTCCTTAACTGTGTACATCCTGCACACTTTCTGTTTTAGTGTATAGACACATTTTTGTGTAGTTGTCATCAGTGTAAATCCTGTTTTCTGCTTTGCTTTTTTCACTTATCGTTGGTTCACATTCATTTCTGTGTATCAATAGCAACATTCTTAATAACTATGTAGTTCTCTCTTATGCTGATATACCTTAGTTGGGTATCTGTTATTCTGTTGTTGAGCATTTGTGCTGTTTTCCTATTTTCTAAAATGTCAAGTTTTTGCTCTCATTTTTGACAGATTTAGGAATTTGCTTTCAGGAAACAGTGGATGTCAGTTAAGAAACGGACTTACTTCCTTCATTATTAACATATTTGCTTAACTGATGGTGGAATGAAAAGCTCTTTTCCTCACTGTTCTCTGCTCCTCTCTTATCACCTAGAAAAAATTACTGTAGTAACGGTATTATTCTCCTTGTTCAGTATCTCTGCTGTTATGTGATAACATATATGATATTTTGTGTGTTGAAGCAGCAAGTGAGAAGTTGGCCCAGTCATGCCTCAAAGCTCCTGAAAGGTTACAGAAGTACCAAATTGTAGCACCTGAACAAATGTGCCAAGCCTGCTGCAAGTTTAGAGAAACACCAAAGAGTAGCACCTGAACACTATGATTTTTGAGGTGATATGGTGCAGTGGCAGAGCCCTGGCTTTGTCATTTAACTTCTCTAGGCTCAGTTACCTCAGCTGTACAGTGTTGTACAAAGAGGCTTGGACCAGGGCACCTCATGTGGGTCTGTCCTCGGGTCTTGAGTGGGGTGACTCGGGTCAGACCCAGAGTTGGCGTGTGTCTGAGGAGGCCCCAACACTGTGACCCTCTGCCTAACCCGGGCCCTCGTAAATCTCCACTGCTAATTAGCATTGGGAAGCAATGAGCACCCCGCCCTCATTTCCCTTGCCCCTAAAATTTGGAAAGATTGGAACATCTATTGTCTGTAGAAATACATGGAAAGATGGGATCAGAAGCCCATGAGTGGGAACCTAGTGATTTGGAAGCTTGGCAAGCAGAAAAAAGCAGTAGTGCTTCATTAAAGTGAAGAGAATTTCACCCCAGAATTTGGAGAATGAAACCCAGAAGGTAGTGATGGGAGGAAGATCTGGTATTGGTTGCTGCTTAGACACTGGGTGGCTAAGCTCATCACACAGCCTGTATACATGTCTGTGACAGGCTGAGTCTATTCAGTTCAGCTTCTCTGGGTAGTTTCAGTCTCATCATCCGTACTTTGCCCATTTTTAGGAGGGGGAGCTAGTACGTTTTGCAATTAGGTTTTTAAAAAGTCATCCAAACAATAGAGTCCTTCCTTTATTCCTTAAGCAGTATGCATAACAGTGATGTGTGGCAGTGGTGGGCGGGGTTCTGTTCTCAGCTCTTACTGCTCCTCACTGGCACAGTGGATAGACATGCCCTCCGAGGCTGGCCACACTGCCCACCCAGGTGACCCTGGACAAGTCACAGCCTCGGTCTGCCTTAGTTTCCTCATCTGTAAAGTGGGGGTAATAATAGCCCTCACTTCCCAGGGTGGTCATGAAGATAAAGTAAGGTATTACTGTTCTTACAAACCTAAAAGTATTGCATAAATGCTACCTATTTATATTCTTTCTGGAACTTGATTTTTTTTTTAAACGAAGAACTTGTTAGATTTGCTGATTAATAGGTCTTGTTAAAGAATCTGAGAAGGTCTTTTTGACCCTTATTAAACTACTAGATTAGTTTTAAATAATTTTTTTAAAAACCCCCAAAATTATCTTTTTTTTGTAAGTTATAATTGGTGTTGTGACTCCCCACAGAAAAATTTACTTTTGCACAAGTTTCAGACAAGTGTCAGACAAGGATTTAGAATAGAAAGTGACCTCTTAGTTTACCTCTGGCACTGCTATGGTGACCCTGTGATGAGCCCTAAGGAAAGGCAGCACGGTCAGTGGCCCGTGGTATAGCCCTGCCAACAGCAGCTTCATTGTGCCCTGAGCTCCTGCCAGTGTTGGCTTCAGGGAGTGCCTGGGCCTATACCTTTTAGACATGCCCTCTGGCCTGTGCTGCAGTCTCCAGGCCATCTCAGGGCTGGTCCTCGTAGCTGGTTCAGGGTCTTTTGTTTCATAGATGTCTAAGCACCCTCTGCATTGGAAGGCACCTTTCTTGCTTCTACTGAGCTTTGTCATTTGTGTCCCAAGCTAAAGAACATAACGATGCTGGGGGGTGTGAAAACAGGAACACCCCTCCCCGCCCCCCCCCAAAAAAAGCCAAACAAATGAACCTACAAAGCTTCCTTTGGGAGCTGATGGAAAAATGAGACCTGTACAGATGCTCTTGCTAGACAAGCTGTGATTACAGATGAAACCTCAGAGAGGGAACTGAACCCTGTTTGGCCTCAGTTTCCCTCATGTATAAAATGAAGAATTTGGACTGCAGGGCTTCAGTGGTGCTAGAGGGAAGTGTGCTCTGTTTGGGAGTGCCTGGGCACCTTTACTGATGGGAGGGAAGGAGAGAAATGCTTTGTACACGTACGGGGGGGTGCCTGTGCAGTTCTGGCCATAGTCCATGGGTGGTTCTGTAGTTTGCAGTGTCTGGGTCAGAACAGTCTGAGTCTTCCACTTTCATGCCCCTGCTGCTGGCCAGACGGGCCCTGAGAGGGGCTGATTTATAAGTGCCTGGGAATCCCATTAGTCACTTCATTTATTATGGCCTATGAGCTGCGCTGGGCAGAGTGAATTAGGGGCAAAATAAGGCCTTCATTAGCTGCTCATTGCAAAGTTAATAAGAAGAGAGGAAGGAGAGTGAAGAAAAGAAGATGGAAGAGCCTTGGCTTTGGCATCGGAAGGTCTGGGTTAGAATCTCAGCTCTGTGTTTACCTTCATGTGACTGTACATGAACGAGGTCTGGTGTCCTCATCTTCAAAATGAGGAGGATGCACTAGGTGATCTCCCAGGTCCCTTCCAGCTCCAAATCTTATGAGAAAATAAGGACCATGGATAAAAAGGCCTCCTACAGAGGCTTGAGGCTTAAAACAGCAGCAACACCCATCTTAGTTGTTAAAACTTAATGGAATAGAAAGTTTTATTTTACTAAAATGCAACCAAAAAAGTACAAAACAAAAAACAACCTTACATCATGTGAGAGCATTGTCAGGGTATTACCTGGTTAGTCTCTCATTGGAAACAAGTCTGGAGTTCTTTGGAAACCCCGGAGTCTCAGGAGAGGATCTTCATCATAACCTTCCCATTTCTGGAGGCCAGGGTAGTTCTATCTGGGCCTTCATCCCCATTCTGAAGAATCTTGGGGAGAAAAAAGATCCAGGGTCTGGAGGTGCTGTTTGGTTCAGGACCCCTTCATACTGTCCCACTGTCCAGGTCTGCTTCCCAAGAGTTAGGGATGTGCTAGGCTGGATTATATCGTTATCAGCAGGGAGAGTGAGATCTTTCCCTTTGATAGTCTCATCTTTGTAATTTAGCCCTACAAGAGTGAAATTACTGCACTATGCAGGACTCATGGATTTTCAACAACATGAGTATTTTACATTACTTTTCCACAGTCTATATAGTAACATAGAAAATCATAACAGTGGTTGCATCTTCAGCCATTGCTGTTTGGGAAATGTACCTTGCAGTGTTCAGAAAACCTCCTGTTTTGGACATAGGGTGAAATGGAACGATACCAGTAACTGTTGTCTTTGCAGATCCATAGCAAACCCGTTTGTTACTGACCTGGCAAGGGAGGTCCCATCCTTGAAGCATCCAGACTTAGAACCACCTGTGATCTCAGAGAATCATTCTGGAGTGTTATTAGCCCTTCCTAGCCTCGTGAATGTCTGAGGTGGTTGTGGTAGACACCCATTTATCTGGATTGTCTGGAAATGGGTGGGGGGAATGCTGCGCTTAATGAAACCTTCTTTGTAGCTGAGAATTACCAAACAGACCGTACAGGAATGAGCAGTTTTAAGTTGTTTGCTTAGTAATCACTTCTACTTAATATTAATTCTTCCAGATTTAATTTTCTTGAGGTTCTTTTAGGTTTGTTGGTAAGATGTGTTATCTTTGTGCAGCAGGGTGTTCATTCTCCTCCTGCCCCGGGTTGTTGTGAGGACATTTGTGAAGTACTTCACAGACTGGAGCCCTGCACAGAGCTTAGGTCCACAATGAAAAAGGAGGGTGGTGGGCTAGATCGTGCGCGGGGTCCTAGGGTGCTTCCAGTGACCCCGAGCTGTTCTCTGCCCTCCTTTTGAACATTATTTTCTTCTGGAGCTGTACCACAATCTTCCAGGACCCACAGTGACAGGCCAGAATGGAAGAATACCTGAGGGGTGAGGTGGGGGGTGTTCCAAGCAGGTCTCACGTGGAAGAAATTGTGTAGAAGACAGCTGGGCTGGTCACTAGCAAGGACAAGGGATGACAGGGACTGAGGCCCAAGGGGGAGACCGAAGATACTTTTTAGTTGGTTTTTTAAGTTAATAAGCAGTTGTTTTCCTCTCTCTGCTCACAACATATTAAGAGGTCCAGAGGGAGGCTTCCAGTGTATTGGGCGGATCCTGCAGAAGATGAGACAGGGATTGCACAGGAACAGAAGGTCCTCATGGCATGACTTGCTCTCTTCTTTTTTTTTTTTTTAATTAATAATAAATTTATTTTATTAAATTTTTTTTGAGTTACATATTTTCTCCCCGTCTTTCCCCCGCCCACCACCCCAAGACAGCCATCCCAGTGTTTCCCCCTTCCCCCAGTCTAT
>CM053581.1:44055752-44074643 GCA_028627135.1 Pseudochirops cupreus
GATGTGTTGCTGCTGCTATGCCACCATCTTGGCTCCGCCCCCACTTGCTCTGTTCTTGATGTTAGTTTGACTAACCCTCATTTCTCCCTGAGAGATTGTGTCCAACATGAAGTAACACGTGGGGATCGTTTATTTGACCTACTTGTTAGGCTCTGGTAAATGAAGGAAAGGCTTAGGGGATATGCCCTGAAAGTGTCACTGAGAACCCCCAAAAGAGTTAACTTTTCAAAGATTTTTGTAACTGTCCTGTGTAATTGTGAAAAAGAACCAAATAAAGTCTCCTGATGTCCAGCGGCCCGGGAATAGTTAAATCGTGGCACACTGATTGTTGCTGCAGCAGAATCAGGGTGCAACTCAGGGCAAGTCAGGAACAGTGGTGAGATTCAAGGGAGCCAGGGCCGTAGGCTGGTGTGTGGGCAACCTCGCCAACAGGAGGGTCAAGCCTGGAGGGGGCAGTGAGGCCAGACAGGGAAGATGGGTTGGGAAAACAAGGAAGGCTGGACGTCAGAAAGATGAAGAATCAGGTTAGGGGAAGGGTGGGAGGAGGAGTCAATTAGATCAGAGAGAGGAGTATCTGATGTAAGGCAGCATGTGAGCTTAGACGCCACCTAGTCCCTTTCCTGCGTTCCAGTAGAAACTGAGACCCAGAGTGATTCAATGACCCGGCATTCTTTCTGCCATTTGTATGGTTTGCCAGGCACTTACTGGTTATGGTGAGGGCAAGACCTTGGGTCAGGTCCCCCCGTGCCACGATGGAGCGAAAAGGGAGGTTTGCGGGGGCTGAAGTAGAAGAGGACGTCAGTGCAGACATTCGAGGATGAGAATTGAGGCGAGGGTTGATGTTGGGAAGACTGTGAGCTGGGCATCGCAGGGATGTCTGTGCTGAGCACCTGGACCCGGGGTCTGAATGTCCAGAGTTAGCCTGGAAGGGAGCAGGACAGGGCTCGGGATCGCTCTGCCACAAGACAGTGCCTCCTCTGCGTTCTGGCCCTGTTGTGTGGTCAGGGCCACACGTAGGGCCTGGGCCTGGAGATAGGAAGACCTGAATTCGAATCCAGCCTCAGATGCTTACTAGCTGGGTGACCCTGGGCAGATCACTTCACCTCTCTCTGCCTCAGTGTCCTCGGCTGTACAATAGGCATCATTATAACTCCTGCCTCCCAGGATTGTTGTGACGACCAGATGAGATGATGGTTATGAAGAGTGTATCACAGGCCTGGCTTATAGTAGGCGCTGCATGAATGCTTCGTTTCTTCCCTCCCCTGCCCTCATGAGAAGAAGGTGCAGTGCTGAAGAAAGCGGCCAGAGATAACAGTAAGAAACCCAGGGTGGGGAGCCACATGTGGCCTCTAGGTCTTTGAGTGCAGCTTTTGACTCAGTCTAAGTTTTACAGAACAGATCCTGGAAGTTTGGTTTCAGTCAGAGGGCTACGCTCAAGGACCCAGAGGGCCATGCATGGCCTCGAGGCCGCTGCTTCCACCCCTGGACACTAAGCTCTTACTCGTCTTACCTGCTTGTCTTCTTGTCGTCCTCTTCCTCCCCTTGCTCAGTTCCTGCTCTTGTCTCTAACCCTCCTCCTCTGATCTCTTTCCCCCTTTTTTTGTTTTAAAATTTATTTATGTACTTTTAGTTTGCAACATTCAGTTCCACAGTCTCTTGAGTTCCACATTTTCTCCCCCCCCCGCCATGGTGGCACGCAATCCGATATAGCTTCTACACATACCTTCACATTGAACATTAGTCAGGTTGTAGAATTATAACCAGAAAGGCAAGGTACAGTGAGAAAGAAGGGACAAACCAGATATCAAAGAGAGAGAGCAGGTAGTGTGCTTCCTTCTGCGTTCAGACTGTAGTTCTTTCTCTGGATATGGATTCTCTTTCTGCTTGTGCCATAATTTTTACTAAACGTTTTACAGAGATAAACTTGAAGGTTTCCAGCTGTGGTGGGCCTGGCTGGCACTCGTACATCACTGCCTGAGCTTCCACACCTGAAGATTCATCCCTGCACTCTAGTGAGAATTGTATAAGCATTGCCCTGCTCACCTAAGGTAGCGGGCACCAAAGGCATGCATGATGTTGTACTGTCCAGCAGGTGGCATGCCTGCAGTTACATCTTCACAGACTAGCAGGTCATTGCAACAGACTGATCCTCCCTCTGCCCTTTAAAAAAATCATAATGATACAGAAAACTCAAATCTTGGTGAGGTCGCCTGTATGTTATCTTTATCGCTTATTATAAGAAGTGCTGTGTCATTGACTGTCCCCTGGTGATGTCCTCACGTTAATTAATGACGATCCTTGGTTAATGGAGAATGAAAGCCAACACTGATGGGGTTCTCTTCATCTGTGCCAATCCACAGGCTAGTTGGGCAGGTGGACACCTGTCTCTGATGTGTATAAATTATTTCGTGACATTTTGAAGCTTCTTGGGTTCCCTTGAAAGTTAAGAACTATATGTTGTTGGATGCAGGAGTGATCCTTTTGAGTAAGATCAGGTATTAGTCATTATGCCTGGATTTTTACCTTTGGTCTCTTGCCCTTTTCCTGGTTGGTTGCAGTCAGGGAGTAGTTAGTGATGTTCCTTCATTAGAATTTTCTCTTCTGCTAAGACTTTGCCATCTACCTCTATCACCTGGAAAATTTGGGGATCTCTTAAGTTGCAGGGTTTTTTCTCAGTCTCATAGTTGGGAACACCCTCTGTTTTTACTTAATTTTGCTGCCTTATTAATGTTTCTGCCCTCACTGTCTGGTGCTTGTCTTTGGCCACAGAGCCAGAATAGCTAACACTCAAGCTTGGTGTTTGCAGCTGGAAAATGAAGGTGTTGACAGAGCAGGGGCTCTTAATGTTTTATATGTCAGACTCCCTGGCAGCCATCTGGGAAGTCTGTGGTTTTTTGAAAAAAATACGTAAAATAAAACATAGAGATTTGCACAGGAACCTTGTTCTCTTGAGATAAAGAGGCAGTTTTTTTCCCGCTGTAGCTTTTAGACCCCTTGATATCTGCCCATGGGCCCTATGGACTTCAGGTGAAGAGTTCCCATACTGGAGATTTCTAATATTTCATCTAGGTTTAATAGTTTAAAAATGTATAAGATAGAAAGTCGTCATCAGGCTGACTGTAGGAAAATGAATTTTTTAGTGACAACTCCTGAAATCCTTTGCCTGAGTTATGGAGTGGTTATCATCGGTGTCAAGGAGAGAACACCCTCACTCCCCAAATGAGAGGCATAGGTTCTTGAAGTGCCCCTGCCCACAAAGGCTCTTCTACACACAACAGCTTTTAGGCTTAGGCTTACCTTAAAGAGACTATGTTACAGGTCTCTGTAATACAGAAAGCACTTCTGACCCCCGCCTTGATGTCTTTCTTCCTGGATTTGGGCTTAGAGAATTTCCAGGAAGGACCAGCTCACATTGCATAGTGCTCCATGGTCTGCAAAGTGCCCTCCTCACATCATGAAGTAAATGGGCTGGATACAGTTCCCTCATTTCACAGCCATAGTTCACAGGGGTCTTAGGAGCATGGCTCTCCTGCTGGAAGGGACATTAGAAGTCGGCCAGTCCAATCTCGTCCTCCGTTTTGTAGGTCTTTGTAGTGCAGGAGTGACTCTAGAACTGGAGGAAAGGCCACCTCTGCTCCTTCCTGCCTGGGTGACCTTACAGAATTCCCTCTGATGTTTTCAGCTTCAGTTTCCTCATTGGTAAAATGGGAGGTTCACACCAATGGCCTCTGAGACCCCATCTTGCTATAAATCAATGATCTATGAGGCCCAGAGATGTCAAGTCACTTGCCCTATGTCACCCAGGTCAGAAGCAGTAGAGACAGGCATTGAACCTTGACCTTCTGACTTGAAATCTAGTTTTCTCTAATATCCAGTGACTAGCAGGGACTTGAGCCCACCTTCTTTCTCCAGGTCCTCAGTTATTTTCACTGACTTGGGTCTCACTGTCCACAAGTAGAGATGCCAGGGTGAATTTTCTGGGGGAGCTGGTCACTAGATTCCAATTCTGGCTTTTGTGGGAGAAAGTTGTGTGAGAAGAGCCAGGAGAAAGACTTGAGTGGAGAAGGATATGAGAAGGTGATTTGGAGGGTTTGGAATTGGAAAAGAAGGCTAGAGATTGGGTCTGGGGAGGGGAAACATGGAAGGACTTGAAGGAAGACACAGAGAGGGAGGAGGATTTGGAGTGAAGGATATGAAAAGCCAGAACTAAGGGAAGAGAAAGACTTCTGTGAGGTGGAGAAGGGGAAAGGGAAGGAGGAGGGAAAGAGGAGCTGAGTACGAGCAGGGGAGGGAAGCAGGATGGGCTGAGGCTGCTGAGGTTTCCTTGAGTAGTGAGGTGAAGGACCTGCACTGGAGGTGACACTAATACGCTCCCTCCTGGAGACCCTGCAGGAATGGAGAATCTACCTTCCAGCAGGTGTGCAGAGTGACCATGGTCAGTGCTTGCATTACTGCCACAGTCTAGGCTGGAGAAGGGGTGTGAACAATGCTTCTCCTGCCCCAAAAAGGGTGTTAATTCACGAAGGTTATTGTCACACGCTCATGAAGCTGCCTGGGCCCTTAAACTCAGAGCCTCGTATGTCATAGAGGGGTGAGTATGAGGGAATCTGGAGAGAGAGTCTTTGCTACAGCTCTGATTCAGGGCCCAAGTGCCAGAGCATGAGCATGAGTATGGGAGCCTGTGGCGGATCTGTGGACAGGAGGCTTCCATCTCTCATGAAGGAGGAATGAAGCAGCAGTGATCATTGATAACCTCATGCATGGGGTCAGCATGGGAGTCAGATGGTGAGTGGTCTTTACTTCTCTTCTTCTACAGAATGTCTTCTCTCTCGGCAGGTAGCAGTGGTCCCGCAGGGAGGCGGACAGCTGTGGCTGTTTGGAGGAGAGTTTGCTTCTCCTGATGGAGAACAGTTCTACCACTATAAAGATCTCTGGGTTCTGCATTTGGCCACCAGGACATGGGAACAAATCAAGTAAGGTCCTTGGCTCCCTGCCCAAGTCTTTGCTGCTGTTTCTCCAACTATTTCATTTCCTAAATGGTTAGGTTCGTGTCTCAGAAATGCCAGAACTAGGCACAAAGAAAGAAACAGAACCCTGAAAAAGATACCTCCATGTTAACTGAAAGACAAAGGATGTGCTTAACCTTTTATGGAATCGATTTGGAGTCCCTTTATCTACCAGTATATTTGTCACCTCGATGAGCTGCCTTCTGCTGCATGGCTTTGTTTAACTGCTCTCCATTATCTGCCTTGATCAGCAGTGGGCTTTAGCTCTTCTCTTTCCCTGCTCTCAACATCCACATCCATCATGTTTTAATGCATTTTTTTCCATTGAGCCATCTGTCGTTCTTTAAAGGTGAATTCTGGGTTCTGAGATTGCCTGTAATGGGGCTGTTCCCTGCAGAGTTGTGGTATGATGCTGATAGAAGCCTTCCTTCAGTGTCTGGTTCATGAAGAACTAGTAGAAGGGGCAAAGGCAGGGGAGGGAGATGGACCAGTCTCTCTGAGGCTGACAGAATGGCTTAGATGGGGAACCCGGCCCTCTTTGTCTTTTATCAGACTTTGGATTTATGTACATATCCATAACATGATTCTCTTGAAAAGTTGTTAGAGCCTGCCTCCATGGGGGCCTGTGTGGGCCTATTTGGAGCCAATGCTTCGTTTTTTTTTTCCCCCAAATTCTTAACCATTAATAAAACAACAGATTCTTGAGACAAGGGAACTACCAATATAGTGGAATCAGACAGATTTAAAATCAGAAATTAAGGAGCACCATTACCTTCACCATAATTAAACAGAGATGATCTTGAGCTTTGTCCTGTTGCAGTTTTGAGCCCAGCATTAAGCTGCACCAAGACTTTTGGGATACCTTGTCTTTCAGAAGGGTATCCTTCTGTCTGTACTTTTCAGAACAGTGAACAGGAAGCTACTTCGGTGCAGTGAAATGAGCAAGAAATGGTGTCTGTTTTGTTATGAAATTAGTAAAGTCATTTAATGGACTGTTCAAATCCAGGTAACCATCCTCACTTTAGGGAAGATCATTGGAGGTTAAAAGGGAGATGTTTAATGCCTACTCTTAGCACTCAAAAGCAGTAGTGTTGGGCTTGCTCTAATTGGTTTGAGACATAGAGGTGTTAGACTAATGACTGTATACAGAGCTTACCATGCACGTGCAAGGTGAAAATGACTTCACTGACCTCAGTTCATCTGCCAGACAGGAAGTGGATGGCAGCACTAATTTGTCTCCAGAAGAATAATTGATTCCATTGGTTATCTTTTGACTGGCTTCTCTCTCTCCCATTTTCCTACTTATGGGAAGGGCTTCTTTGAAAAGAAAGCAGAATGTTCCAGCCCTCGGTGGATCTGTTTGTAGATGCAGTTAATTCTTTTCATCTGTGAATTGATGACTATTTACAGTGAGACTTGAACTCTTTTTTTCCATTGTGAGAAATTTAATACCCAGACACCAAGGGCAGTATCACCCATCATTTCATTATACTTTTATGCTGTGTTATTCCTCCCACCCTCTTTCCAGACAAGCCCTTGAGTCCATGTAGAAAGACATAAAGAAGTTTTCCAAGGTAAAGAGTTAACAGAATGTTTTTAAGATGCCATCTCCTTGTTTGAGATTGTGATTTTTAGAAGGCTTAAGAGTGCTGTATAAATGTGTGTGATTATCATTAATGGGATCATAAATGTAGACCTGGCAGGGTCCTCAGCAGCTCTCTGCTCTGACCCCGTCAGCTTACAGATGAGGAAACTGAGGCCCAGGGAAGTGAAATCACTTTACACTCTGGATCACATTTAGGAAGCATAGGGGAAGTAGCAGAACCAGCCATTGAACCTGAGTCCCTTTGAGTCCAAATCTCGCTCCTGAGCTGCTGATGCCGTCATCATCTGTCATCGTCACTGTATTGCATGTGAGGGCATAGGATGCCCAGGATGGGTATTGCCGGTCCGCGTTACGATTCTTCAGAATGTCTCCTAGTGCGTCGTTTTGTCTAGTTACTTTACAGTTGTTCGCGTCTTTTATTTTTTAGAGGACAGCTGTGGGAGCTTCTTGCCCCCGTTTTACAGAAAGCCTGTTACTCCTTATCAAAAATGTTTTCATCCCAATCACACAGTGAAGGATCTTAAGAAAGGACTCAAATTGTTTTTTGTTATAGTGACACTATGTTGAGTCATTGTCTAAAGCCAGTGGTTCCTGTTATTTCCTATTTTAAAATAATGTAGATGTTTAATTCTTGAGCAGATGTTGATTATTGTTTCCTGCTTTGTGGAGAAAATGATGCATTACCACTTGACCGCATGGGAACATTTAGGGGATGAGGTGTAAGTAGGAGTCATTAGGGTACTTTCAGCTGCAGAAAGCCCTTTTTGTGCTTTGCAAACAAGTGTATAACTTGGAGTACTTTTTGGTGCAGTTATCATTTTAACTTAACTTGTGTTCTGTTTAGGGTGTATTAGCCAAAAACAATCTCCTGTTGGGAAAAAGTTCATCAAAAGAAACTCTGCTTTGAAGCTGGATGCAACAGCCTAGCATCGTCATGTGGCTTTTAATGCTGAAGCCAAGGCTTCGTTGCCATTTTAATTTGACCTCTCAGTCGCAGGCCCTAGATAAAAGGGGACATAGAAGATCTTTGTAATCCCACCTTGGCTTTGATCCATCCATATTGTTGTTCCCGGTGCCTGTCAGACTGTCAGTCTTCTTTTTCTTCTAGTGACTCAGGCTAACCATGAACCAGGAGCAGTTATTGGGGAGATGAATAACATGAATAAAGGCTCATGAAAGCCATGGTTTTCCAGCGTTCAGATCTGCCACCAGGGTTTGGGGAATGAATTTCATAAGTAGAGATAGGTTTGTGTTTAGTATTCAGAAACACTTAAACAGGCTTTAAGGGGACAGTGTACGTTGAGTCCAGAATTGGAAGACAAGGGACAAAGGAAAGGTCAGCCCTGAGCTTGGCTACCAATTTTGCATTAGTGTTTAAAGCAAACTAACACCCGTGGGGTTCTCGTCATCCATAAAATGCAGTTAACTACCATTTTGCATATGTGTACTGTAATGATGCCCTCAGATACGAAGGCCAGTATTCATAATTGCCTGTAGGAAACAGAAATAGTATATGTGACAACCTGGTGAATGATGGCAGCTTCTCTTCTGTTTTTTGTTTCATCATCTTTTTACCTTCCTTGCTATGTCTTTGATATCTGTCTACACAAGGCACTGCTTGGCCTACTCATCTTCCTGTCTGGTTCTTTGGGTAGACACTCAACTTCCTGAAATATCTTTCCATGTAATCACTTAAATAAAAATGTCCATTCTGCAAAAAACAAGTTAGATCTTTTGTCCCTGAATTTTTCTTGCCCAGATGCCTATTTCATAAGAGCTAAAAGAAAGCTTCTGTCTTCTTGCTTTCCTTGGCCTGGGGAGCTCTTACCATTGATGCAGGTTGGCCAGTCACCTGCACCTAACAGTGCTAGAGAGATACACGAGGAGTGAAGAGGTTAGGCTGCCTCAGCGATAGAACAGCTTTTCAGTGGGACCAAGATCTGGATTCAAGTCTTCTGACTTCAGGCCAGTGCTGTATTTTGTCCTGCACCAAAGTGGTGAGGGAAGGGAGTAAAGGTCCTGCTGGAGGAGAGTCTTTGGGGATGCACCGTGGCTGCCTGCGAGTCTCTGAAGCACATGTCCTGTGTTCTGCTCAGCCCTAGGGGCTGAACTGGGTGCAGCAGGGGAAAGTGCAGAGGGGCTAATCGAGGCTCATCTGAGGAGCACCTCCTAACTTATAGTAGGGACGTGCCAGAGTGGGAGGAGATCCATTGGCACAAAGTGGGCTCCCCCTCACTGGAGACCTTCAAGTAAAGTTCAGTGATCTCTTGTGAGCAGAACGGTGATACTGTGGGTAGAGCATTGGGTTCAGTCAGGAAGATGTGAGCTGAAAACCTCAGACATTTATTAGCCTTGGTGACCCTGGACAAGTCATTTAACCTCTTTTCTTGTCTGCCATGGAGATGATAACAGCACCTACTTCACAGGGCCGTCATAAGGGTCAAAGAATATAACATATATGAGACACTTTGTGAACTCTGATGTGCTTTACAAGCATTGGCTGTTATTGTTACCATGTTGTTGTAAAAGGGCTCCTTCTTCAGTTGTAGGGGGGCCTGGTGGCTTTGACTTTGTCCTGAATAAAGTGTTTTCTTCTCTGATTCCTTTAAGAGAGCCCCCAGGGCTGGTGCATAGGCTGGCTGAGGCCACGCTTTGCTACTTAGCACACTTAACACAGCTGGAAGGAGGGAAGGTGCTTGAGAATAATCACAACCACCGTACTGGCTGCGGTTTATAAAGTACCTACTGTGTGCCAGGCACTGGGCTGAGTGCTTTTACAGCTATCATCTCATTGGATCCTCACAACAACCCTGCCTGGTAGGTGCTAGTATTATCCCCATTTTACAGATGAGGACACTGAGTGAGACAGGGGGGAGTGCTATGCCGAGGGCCGCACAGCTAGTACTTGTCTGCAGTGGATTTGAGTTACAGGGCCAGCTCTCTATCCCCCATGACTACAGAGAGGACAGTGTTGTCACCAGGAGGCTTCAGCTCCTGTGACCATGTGTGGTCACTACCCAGGAACAGGGAGCACTTGAGTTTCTAAAGCAGTGGTAGAATCTCGATTTTAGAAATGGAGAATAAGGTAAGTGTTGTTTTTATAACAATAATTTTTATAAAATGTGATTTTCACTTTAGGAGTTAACAGCTCTTTATTAGAGCTTCCTTTAATGAGCACAGCACACTTTTAATTGGCAGAGCACAGTATAGCCATGGGAGAATGTAGGCAGACTACTCATCAGAACAGGCCTGACTTGTGCCATGGCAAGGCACGGTTTTTGGGTTGCTGGGTCAGAGGCCGGCTGGCAGCGTGCAGACACACTGTTGTTTAGGTCATCAGTTCTCTCGATGTCGTAGCTGGCATGGGCAGAGCGTCGGACACATGGGCACACGGACACACGGCGCTTGAAGTTATGGCAGTCCTGCTGACTTTTTTCCTGTCTTCTCCTCCCACCCTTTGTCCTGCATTGTATTGATCTGAAAGGAAACAGTGAGAGGGAGCAAACACAGAGAAGGAAGATCTTCTGTGCAGCTCCCTGGGAGGTGACCCTTCCCAGATCCTTGGTGGTCGAGGCTTCCAGGGACATGAAGTGAGTCTTGTCTTGTGAGAAGCACAGATACTCATCTTGAACTTGGGGCTCATTTTACTTCTCAGCTTGATCTGTTTCACTGGTCATTTCTCGACCCTTAAAAAGATTGATTGACATCCCCTGGGTTTTTTTCTCACTTTCACTTATGAATAAATATATCTTTGCCCCTTCCTCTACCCAGGAGCTTGTTTCCTATAATAAAGGGGTTGGCAGTTTGTCTTGTTTCTTTTTTTAAAAAAGAGGAAAACAGATCACCCCCAGTGGAGTCTAGCAGCAAATGGGTCATTTCCCACCTGTGGTCCCTGGCCTCTTCACGGGTCAGGGGAGACGCGCCTTGCCATAGCTTGGTCACTGTCTTATGCAGCATGTCTAGATTTCTGGTGCTTTCCGTTGACCTTGTTGTGGCCATTATTTATTTTGGGTTCCCTGGTTCTACTTCACTTCCCTCTGATCACAGGTGCTGAGAGTCGCAGCCCCAATCCTGCCTCTCAGAGAGTCATAGCCACATGACCCCGGGCAAGGGACTTACACTCTGTGCCTCAGGATCCTCATCTGTAAAATCTGTTCATTGTTTCTTCTATTACAGTCATGAACCACACAGCCTTTTTAACCATTCCCTGCTCTGTGGACATCCGTAGTATTTCCTGTTCTTGTTGCTTTGTGTACATGGGGGCCAGGTGAAGTCTCCCCCCAGGCATCTCCCCTCTGCTTTCATCTTATGCATTATTGGAAGCAACCTCTCATGTAGGTGATGATCAATAGTTTGCAAGCAGCCACCTTTTTAGAACCTTTGAACACTTAACCCATGAGGAATGGCTCTTAGTCACATCTTTACTTCTAAAGTCTGGGAGATCATCAGGTGAGTTATCTCTGGTTTTGTGGTTAAGGAAGCTGAGGCCATTAGAGCTTGTTATAAAGCGCACCCAGGCGAGGGTCTTAATTTTGTTCCTGATGGGGAGGGTGAGATTGATTTCCTTTCTTATTTACTTTCTTTAAATACACACACACACACACAGACACACACACACAGACACACACACACACAGACACACACACACGCACACACACACACACAGACACACACACATGCACACACATACAGACACACGCACACACAGAGACACAGACACACACACACGCAGACACACACACACAGACACACACACAGAGACACAGACACACACACACACACACAGACACACACACAGACACACACACAGAGACACACACACACACAGACACACACAGACACACACAGACACACACACACACAGACACACACAGACACACACACAGACACACACACAGAGACACACACACACAGAGACACACACACACACACACAGACACACACACACACACACAGACACACACACAGAGACACACACACACACAGACACACACACACACACAGACACACACACAGACACAGACACACACACACACACACACACACACACACACGCACGTGCGTGCGCACAGATCCTGCCTACCCATTGCACCACCCCTGCTCACACAAGAAGAAGCCGGTACGCCCAGTGCGGTGAGCCGCTCTGACCGTGCGTCATGCCCGGCTCTGTGCTTCTCGGACAGCAGGTCTCCCTGCACAGCTGAGGGAGCTGAGGCCCCGAGGTTAAGCAGCCTGCCGCGGTTGTGCCCCTCGTGCCTCTGCTCTTCCTGTCTCTGCCAGGAGGACCTCGTCTGGTTTTTTACATTTACATGATTGTGGTTGCCGTCTGTGTTGTTTTTGTGTTTCTGTGAGTTTCTAAAACTTGTCCCGTGCTTCTCTGGATTCCTCATGTTCACTATTTCTTACTGTGCAATAATATTCTACCCATTCCGTAGTTATTGGGCTTTCATTTTTTTTTGAGGGGGGAAGGCAGGGCAATTGGGGTTAAGTGACTTGCCCACGGTCACACAGCTAGTTTTGTGTTGAGTGTCTGAGGCTGGATTTGAACTCGGGTCCTCCTGACTCCAGGGCCGGTGCTCTATTCACTGCATCACCCAGCTGCCCCCTGGCCTCTCATTTTGTTGATAGCTCTTCATTAACACAGAGAATGATTCTCTGAACACTTTGTTATTTATTGGGTCTTTGTGTTTTCCTCCTTTTTTCTTGGAGCATAGGCCTTGTTGTGGGATCACTGAGTCTTAGGGGATGAAAAACTTGGTCACTCTTCTTGCCGAATTCTTGGACCAATTCTTTGGACTAGTCATCATCAATGATGAATGAGTATGACTGTTGTCCCATCGCCCCTCCAGCACTAATAGTTTCTTTTTGGGGATGTCATCTTCTTGGTTATTTTTGAAGGGGTGATCTCTTGGTCCAGTAGCTATTATGGGTCCAAGGAAGGACTTGAACTCAGGTCTTCCTGATTCTAAGATGGGCTCTCTGTCTGCTACATACTTTGTCTCTGACTTCAAGTTGCAGATGAATTAGTTGCTGAACTGCATTAGTGGAAGGAGTTTACACAGTTAGGGGCTCCCTACACTGACCGAACCATAGTCCTAGACCGTTAAAAAAAAAACGAATTTTAAATGTGTTGGTAAAATTTCCAGTTATATAAAAACTGCATGGCAGATTCTTGCATAAACCAAAAAGAAGAGAATTCTTCAGGAAAGCCACTTTAATATAGTGGTAGTTGGAGACTAGGTATGCTCTATGGAATTTCAGTACTGGCTGTTTAGTATCTTTGAAGGCTAAGGCTGGGATGGTGGTAATCCATCTTCCCATCACTGATGATACCTTAAAACTTACAAAGGGATGTTGGGGAGACTGCAGTCACTCAGGGCGTCTCTCCCATTCATTGTTCTAATGACCCGAAGTGGACAGATTGCCCTGGGATCGGAGCATTGCCCATCCTACAGTTATTTTGCAATCAAAGGGCCATTTAGTGCTGCTCCTTTCCATTCATGCTTAAAGCACACCCCTGACTCATTTTGGTAGTAGAAGCATTTTGATTGACGCCATTGTAAAGGTTTAGAACAGAGAGGAGAAACATACAGCCCAGTGAGAGTCAGGAAAACTGAGTTTCTGGTGAAGCTGTTATCATCAGTTTCATCACTTCGCCATTTTATTTTATGGGACAAAGGCAAACAGCTGCTGCCAAGTGTTGGCCATTTACTGATGTTCTCTCCAGCTTTTTATTTTTTAAGTAATAATTACTTGGGAAGCTTTCCTGAGTTGTGCACATAGGCATACACAAACATGTACGCATAACATTTCAGGAGGGAAGCCAGAAATCAGAACGGGACCGCCTACATCTGGCTGCACTCTCAGTCTTTACAACAGTGATTCTGAAGGCTTTGTTCTGTGAGGTGGGGCTTAAAGTGCTGAAACCACTTTTTTCCTCTTTTCTTTGACACTAAAGGAGGAGCAGAGTATGCGAGGTGCATCTGTAATTGTGCACAGTCAGAACAGGAAGCAAACTTAAACGGAGGAAAGGAGGTCTAACCTGTATAAATGCATGATTTTTTTTGAAAAAAAGCCAGTCACAAAAATTATAAACCCATTTCCCCAATGAATATAGATGCAAAAATTTTAAATAAAATATTAGCAAAGAGATTACAGCAACTTATCTCAAGCATAATATACCTGGTCATAACCAGGTGGAATTTATGCCAGGAATGCAGGGGTAGTTCAATATTAGGAAAACTATCACTGTAATTGATCATATCAACAACAAAACTAACAGAAATCATATGATTATCTCAATAGATGCAGAAAAAGCATTTAACAAAACAACACCCATTCGTATTAAAAACACTAGAGAACATTGGAATAAATGACATCTTTAAACCGATAGGAAGCATCTATATAAAACCATCAGCAATCATATATAATGAGGAAAAGCTAGAAGCATTGCCAATAAGGTTGGGGGTAAAAAAAGGATGTCCATTATCACCACTGTTGTTCATTATTGTACTAGAAACGTAAGCTTTAGCAATAAGAGAAGAAAAAAAACTGAAGGAATTAGAATAGACAAAGAAGAAACAAAGCTATAATTCTTGGCGGGTAATATGATGGTATACTTAGAGAATCCTAGAGAATCAAGTAAAAATTACTTGAAATGATAAACAACTTTAGTAAAGTTGCAGCATATAAAACAAAATAAACATAAATTATAGGCTTTGCTATATATTACAAAGCCCAACAGCAAGAGATAGAAAGAGAAATTCCATTTAAAGTTACTGTAGATATTATAAAATATTTGGGAGTCTACCTGCTGGAATTATACACAATTGCAAAACACTTTTCACACAAATAAAATCAGATCTAAATATTTGAAAATATATCAGTTACTCATGGGTAGGCTGAGCTAATATGATAAAAATTACAATTCTACCTAAATTAATTTACTTATTCAGTGCTATACCAAAGTACCAAGAAATTATTTTATAGAGCTAAAAAAAAATAACAAAATTCATCTGAAAGAACAAAAAGTCCAGGATATCAAAGGAATTAATGAAAATAAATGCAAAGGAAGGTGGCCTAGCTGTACCAGATCTTATATGATAAAGTAGCAGCCATCAGAACTACTTGGTACTGGCTAAGAAATAGAGTGGTGGATCAGGGGAATAGGTTAGATACACAGGACACAATAGTCATTGACTATAGTAATCTACTATTTGATAAATCCAAAGACTTCAGCTTCTGGGATAAAAACTCACTGTTTGACAAAAACTGCTGGAAAAACTGCAAAGTAGTATAGTAGAAACTAGGCATAGACCAGTGTCTTACACACTATTTCAAGATAAAGTCAAAATGGGTACATAATTTAAGATATAAAGGCTGATACTATAAGCAAAGTAGGAGACCAAGGGATAGTTTACCTCTCAGATCTATGGAGAAGGGGAGAATTTATGACCAAACAAGACATAGACAGGGGAGGCTAGGTGGTACAGTGAATAGAGCACCAGCCCTGGAGTTAGGAGGACCTGAGTTCAAATCTGCCCTCAGACGCTTAACACTTACTAGCCGTGTGACATTGGGCAAGTCACTTAAACCCTAACTGCCCCTCTAAAGAAAAAAAGCAAAAAAAAAAAAAGATATTATGAAATACAAAATGGATGATTTTGATTACATTAAATTGAAAAGTTTTTTCATAAACAAAGCTAATGCAACCAAGATTAGAAGGGAAGGAGAAAACTGGGAAACAATTTTGACAGTGTCTCTGATAAAGGCCTCATTTCTAAAAGATTTAGAGAACTGAGTCAAATTTTTAAGAATACAAGTCATTCCCCAGTTGATAAATGGTCAGAGGATATGAACAGGCAGTTTTCAGATGAAGAAATTAAAGCTATCTATAGTCAAAAGGAAAATTGCTCTAAATCATTATTGATTAGAGAAATGTAAATCAAAACAACTCTGAGGTACCACATCACACCTATCAGATTGACTAATATGACAGAACAGGAGAATGATAAATATTGGAGAAGACGTGGGAAAATTGAAGCACTAATGCATTGTTGGTAAAGTTGTGAACAGATCCAGCCATTCTGGAGGGCAATTCAGAACTATGCCCAAAGCGCTGTAAAACTGCACACCCTTTGACTTCTTTTGACAAATGTACGCCAAAGAGATCATAAAAACAGGAAAGGGACCCACATGTACAAAAACGTTTCTAGCAGCTCTTTTTGTGGTGGAAAAGAATTGCACATTGAGGGGATGCCCATCCATTGGGGAGTGGCTGGACAAGTTGTGGTGTATGAGTGCAATGGAATGCTGTTGTGCTATAAGAAATGGGGAGCAGGCGGACTTCAGAAATACCTAGAAAGACCTACATGAACTGACGCTGAGTGTGATGAGCAGAACCAGGAGAACACAGTGACAGCCACACCGTGTGATGACTGACTTTGGTAGACTCAGCCCTTCTCAGCAATGCAAGGATCTAAGACAACTCCAAAAGACTCGTGGTGGAAAATGCCGTCCACACCTGGAGAAAGAACTGTGGGGTCTGAATGCAGGTGGAAGCAGACTATTTGCTCTTCTTGTCTTTTGCTGTTTTGTTTTGTTTCTTCTTTCTTGTGGTTCCTCCCATTAGTTCTAATTATTCCTTACATCATGAATAATGTGAAAATATATTTAATATGAATGGATAAGTAGACCCTATATCAGATTGTATGCTGTCCTGGGGAGGATGGGGAGGGGGAGAAAATTTAAAACTCAAAATCTTATGGAAGTAAATGTTGAAAACTAAAAATAAATATTAAAAAAAGAAAGAAAAAGAAAAGAAGCCAATCATGCAAGAGACTAGACCCACAAAACTGAGTCAAGTAAAGTTAAGGTATTGATCCCATTGTAGCTGGACCGATGGCTCCTCCTTGTCTCATCAGGCTGCCCAGGTCCCTGAACATGTTGTTAGGTCAAACAGACCACTGTGTTGCATTGTCCCAAATTTAACCTCCCCAAAACTGCATTAGTCATCTTCCTTCTACCATATTGCCTCCTGATTTTCTAATTTCCCTCTTTCATTCTCCTAGGCACCCAAATTATAATCCTTGGAGTTATCTTTGGCTCCTCCCTCTCCCCCCTTATCCAGTTAATCACCCATTTTGAGTCTGTTCTATATTTAGAGCCGCTCTCCCATCTCATGCTGGTACTATTTCAGTAACTCCTCACCGGGATCTCTGCCTAGAATAACTCCTTCTAATCCAGGATGAAAATGTTCGCGAGAATCATCCTGTCTGACCCCTGCCATCATGTCAGCCTCTGTTCAGAGCTGTCGCTGACTCCCACTCCCAGCGAATGCACACGTGCCAGCAAGGTCATGTTAGTGTTAGTAATAATAATAACATTATTATTGAAAATCACAATAGCTCAGGTTTACATAATGCTTTGTGTCACGCCCTGGGAGGGCGGTGCTGTCATTATTCCCATTTTTTAGATGGGGCAGACAGAAGTAAAGTGACTTACCCAGGATCACACAGGAAGTTCTAGAGACCAGCTTTGAACTCGGGCCTCCTTGACGCCAGGCTCAGTGCTCTCCCCTGGGCCATCCTGCTGCCCCTTCTCCCCTGAAGATTCTGTGTTTCTGCCAGACTGGTTTATTCACTGACTTACAGTTTTCTTGTCCCATCCTGCCTTTGTGTTCTTGCTAATCTTGTCTGGAGTGCACGCCCATGTTCTCCAGGTACCTAAGGTTTCCTCTCCACAAAGCCTTCCCAGCTCACAGATCACTTACACCTTTGGCGGAGTAGTTTTGTGTGCCTCTGGGTGAGTGTGAGTGTGGTTGGGTGTCTCCTGCCCCCCACAGGGGGAAGAAGAAGGGAATAAGCATTGATAGAGCGCCTATTATGTGTCAGGCACTCTGGTGAGTGCTTTACAGATATTATCTCATTTGATTTTCATGACCTCTTGAACCCAGTGCTCTTAGGATCCTGATTTTGCAGATGAGGAAACTGAGGCAAACAAGTCAAGTGACTTGCACAGGACCACCCAGCTAATAAGTGTCCAGAGCTGGATTTGAACTCAGTTGTCCCTGACTCCAGGCCCAGAGCTCTAGGCTTTCAGTGAGGATATAGAGCAGTGTGGAGCATCAGTTGATCTGGAAATATAATAAGCATGGCTGGAGCCCTTCATGAAATAATGATCCCAGTCATGGATTTACCAATCCTGGAGAGCTGGCCTCAGGGTGTAAAATTCCTATTACCTTATCATTGTTGACTTAATAAGTTTGAAAAAGACCTGAGGGTCTAAGTGGACTGCAGCTAGAATGGTGTTTAGTCTTGCTTCTTCCTTCATCTTGTACTTGTAAAGTGGGTTTTTCTGCAGAGCCAAGATGGCAGCATAGCAGCAGCAACATATCGTAGCTCTCACATAGCCACCCCAAAATACCCATAAAACAGGACTCTAAACCAATCCTAGAACTCCAAAACGCAAACAAAGATACTTCCCACTAAAGTCAGCTCAGCTACGAGGAACCATATCAGCACTGCGAACTGAAACCAGCCTGCCCTGAAGCCGCGGCTGTGCCCTGGGGGCGGCTGGACAGGAGGAGCCTCTCAGGTGAGCAGATTAGCAGCAGCTGCTAGTGGAATTGCGAAAGGGGGAGATAAGCAGTCCAGTGAAAGGCCTCCAGAGCGGAAAACCGAAAGGCAGAGGTTTTGCACCCGCCTCCGCGTTGCAGCTTCCCGCCTGTGGCCTGCAGACAGCAGGGGGACTTAGCGATTATTCTCAGGCCAGTGCTCTCGCGTTGAGCGGCCTGGATCCGGATCGGGTCTTGGGCCTCAGTCTTGGAGTCTTCATTATCCAGTTAGCCGGAAGTAATTAGGAAAACTCCCAGCATCTTCCTGAGAGCTACGGCAGCCGGGAGGACCCCAGCGATTTGGGACAGAGCTTTCCCTTCTGGAAGCAGAGCCCCACAGAGATTTAAAAAAAAAATCACAGTCTGAAGAACCATGAGTAAGAATAAACATAAGAAGCAAAGTAAGAACAGCTCCCAAACCCTTGATTCCTTCTTTGGGGAAAAGAAAGATCATGGGAGAGAGAGGAAGGAGGAGAGCGCAGCCAGAGCACCCCCACCAGGGGCCTCCAATAAACATGAAGAATGCCTTAAAGCTAGAGATGAGCTGAAGAAGGATTTTCAAAACCAAATAAGGGAAGTGGAAGAAAAATTGGGAAGAGAAATAAGAACGTTGCAGGAAAATCATGAAAAGAGAGTCAGCAGTATGACTGAAGAAATCAACACCC